>JARWLC010000013.1:25213051-26413051 GCA_033318265.1 Phyllotis vaccarum | reverse complement strand
CTACTACCTTTAGTAAAAATGGCCTGCCTTCTTTAAAGTTTCAAATGTTTTGTTGCTCTTGACGTACTTGCATTAATTTTGTTTCTAAACTTCTATTACAGATTTTGATAGCACTTTTAGATGTATGTATCTGACATTAATAGTGATTTATTATTGTGTGTACACCTGGTTTAATACTATATAACTTAAATTTCAGGTATCATTAACTTCAGTGAACTTCATTTTGTTTTGATTAAAGAATAGAACTTGACACTACATCTCATGCTAGGGCCTAAATCATCATTTCTATTGTTAATTTCATTTCCTTCCCATCCAGGATATGATACCTGAAACCTAACTACAACTATACTTTTTTCAGTACTTTAGATTCATGTCCCTTTGTGTACACGATAAGTCTCGAGTAAATATCACCTTTGGTCAATAAAACTACTTATATTTTCTATTCCTGTATTCACACTGATTAACACCCATGCAAATTATCATGTATTTCATATTCTCTAATAAAAACTGGTTTTTACAATAGTCTGATTCTGTGACTTAAATAAAGCATTTGCATATTGAGGCCTCTATAATAGTTTGAAATTAATTCAAATTCAAATCTGTTTACAACATTATACATTTACCTTCTTAGGAAAGGTGTTATTATGATGACTGGTCACATTTGAAAGAATTACAGGGCTATTTTTATTAATCAGTTATGGCATTGAAAATTAATCCCAAATGTTACTGACCATGGGGACATCTTTTCTTCTCTCTTTCAATTATATGGGGAAATAATAATACTCCTGATACAGGGGACATGTAAAAGGGGGTAGGATGGCTTATTCTTTTTCAAAGGATCTTAAGTATTTCTTTCAAAATATCAGAACATACCTCAAGCCCTTAATTCTACCTATTGATTCCTCTCCCTCAGAAAATCATATCGTTTCTAATTCTTCCACTTTAAAGGAAGCTACATAATTTATGGAACTCAGAAAGTAAAATGGCAAGACCACATCAGGGGCCATAATGCTTATCTCCTCACTTCAAAACCAGCAATCCAAGCATAAAATGAATAGACAATCTCCAAATAATTACTAATTCCAAACTAGATAAAACTACCAAATACATAACTAAGAACCCTAACCCTTCTTGTTTTTTATAGAAACAGGTTATTATCATATTCTAAATGCTTAGCCATTGTGACCATGTCTCTTCTAACAAGAATACAGGACAAATACAGCTTCATTATTATTGAAGGAAGAATACTACAATGGTTTTTGGTTTTCCATAGGAATAAAGTGAGCCCAAGGAATTGATAACAGGGAAATGATAGCTTGGAAACTATTCGGAGAAAATGGGAATTTAGCCAAAATGCATAAATACACAGTTTCTGGAACATAAAACTTTAATGGGGAAAAAACCATAAAGGTACCTAGAATTTTAGAATTGAAATTCCAAATATGTGTAGCTATATTTATTACAGTCTTATAAAACCAGGATATTTTTAGCAACTTAAAAGCCAGTAGAAGCAAATTCATTGAATTTTTCACTATCCATTGATACCAGCTTCCACATGCTGTTTTGCTTGCTTGCCTCATATAACAGCAACAACAGCAGCAGCAAAACAGCTTCTTATGCCTGTAGTGTACTTGAAATATCAAGTCATTCATTTCCTGATTTCCAACTGAATGTACTCAATAAACTATAGCATATTTCATTTATGTTCCATTTAATAATGTAACATCTGTTTAGAGTTATCACCTATATCTATCATCTAACGTCAAGTATGTGAGCAGTTTTGGGAACATCAACTCTCTATACAGTTTAATTATCCAATTACTTATTCTACTTATAAGACAGTGTAGTCTGAATTACTATTAAATTATTCTACTTAAAATTGTTTCATAAAATCTCTATTGGTATTGTTCATGTTAGTGGGCTAATAAGCAGCAACCTACAAAACGCATATACATGAGAAAATACACAATAGAACATCTAAAAACAGTACCATGAAAAAGCATAAAAATTGTTTACACACTTAAAGTGACAAGATCCTCTGGAAAATATTAATTTTGTTATCCTGGAAAAATGCAATAGGACTAGCTTTACAAACTATTACTTCTGGAGAACGTCTATAAAACACAAATGAAAAATGAAGCAAGTGATTTTAGGATTAGCCTTCAGTTTAGAATGCAAGATTGACTGCTGTGGATCATACAGGGAAGTTTTTGTAAGTTCTGAGACAGGATTCTAGCATCAAGCATAAGTAGTCTGACTATAATTCTTCCACCATGCTTAATTATTGGCTAGAAACATTCTAGAGCTTTGTAAATAAGCTCTGAAGCTATGACACTTAGGGATCCTTAGTAAATAGTGTTTTCTGAAGCATGTTCTCTTAAGAGAATCTGATCAGGTTGTACTGCACAGATGCAACCATCCATGCCATTATGGGCAGAAACTATTCCACTATTTCCTTGAATTTCTATTTCTGAAGACACATTTAGAGGAAGAAAATTAATGGACTAAACAGAACTCTTCTTATACTTGGTCTCTGTGGATACCTGACACTGTCCTTTTCTACTAATTTAAATATCTCCTCATCAGTAGATATAATCTTATCAAATATTGTGTATTTCTAATGACATGACTTCAAATGCCATGCCTGAAATTTGTAAATTCTCAGTGACCATATCATTTCCTTGTAGGAGCTGCTACATGCATCCAGTTTTAGCTGTGAGTGGCCAAGAGAACACAACTAGGAATCATACACAATTATCCTGGTCCCTGTTATGTCATAATATTAACCTTTTGAAAAATAACAGCTCATCTTTTTTTTTTAAACAAACCATCTTTGTTCTAGATAAAGCTTCATTATCAGACAAAAATGTTTCATCCACTTTAGTGTTTCTTTCTCTTTTAAAACTTGAGAAATGTACAAACAGAAAGATCTAGGATGATAACTAAGGTGACTTCTGTTTCAACACCTTTATTCAAACTCAACTACTCTTTCCACCAAGGATATGTGTCTCACAGGGGCTACCTGCTTAAGGTCTTCTCCCCATAAAATTGTATTTGTCAGTTTAAACCACTATAACAGAATATGGTAAACTGAATTAAACAATAAAATTTAATTTCTCAAAGCAAAACCCCGAAGTTAGAGTGGCAGTATAACCAATTTCTTCATAAAGGCCCATTTTTGTTTTCTTGTTCTATATAGACATCAGGGGAAATTTCTTGTCCCTTTGTTTATTTATAAGGAACCAATAACCTACCATGATTACTCTACACTTATGCCTTTATATGACCTTAATTGTATCTTTCAATGTCTCACTTCTGAATATTCTCATGTTTCAGTGTATAAATTTAGGAAAGCCAGAAATATCCAGTTCACATTGTATACTACATGTGCTGCAAACTCAACAATTAAACTTTTTCAATATAAATCATGTTTTCCAAAATTGTATTGAATTGATACTAGTCACCTAAGTGTAGCAGAAAGTCTGTAAATGAAAAAAAAATCTGTAACTAACTAGGAAGTTAGAGATTTCCTTTATATTTTAAGTTAAAGCTTCTGGTTGCCAAGACTGCCCTTATTTAAGATACAATTCAAAAAGTCTTGAGAGTCTACTTGAACCTCTGAAATGCAGATTGTAAAAAGTAAAGATTTATTCATGTCATCATCACATTTTATAATATAATGAAATAATTTAAAACAACCTTTGGCCGCTAACATACTATGTTAAGAATAGAAATAAGGAATAGATAAATAGAAAAAAGTATTATCAAGATAAAGAGTGTAAAGGATGAAAGATTATAGATATCTCATGCCCTTGTGAGCCTCCCCACTCTCTCAAGATAGAACCAACCAAGAAAAATCTTGAATGACCTTGTTTAAAATATTTAATGAAATTTCATGATGTCAACATGATTGATTAAATCATTAGTCATTGGTGATTGAACTTAAATCCCTAGTCCTTTTCCTTTCCCTGGAGGTGAGTGTTAAGCTGTGTTTGAAGTTTCCAACACTTGAATAAAATATTTGGTTTCCCTGGAAACGGAACGCCATTCTGAAGCTGTATAAGGACCACCAACAAATCACTTTCTCAGCATAAATTTAGTTATGGTAGAAAAAGAACTTGCTATAAGTAATAAAAATAACTTCTACCACTCAGAAAAGTTTAAGAGCTTGAGGATCTCTGTGTCTGGAAACATAAACAATGAACAAATATGAACTTTGCATAATACTACCAACTTTGACTTTTAAAGAGAAATTACTTTTAGGATAAAGAATCTATAACAGTTAAAAGTTACTAACACCTATGAATACAATCTGATTGGTCTCACAAGGTATTTCATGCTAACCACTATTATGAGCATTAGGAGGGCTGCCTTTTGTAAGATTTTTTTTTGAAAGAAAATAGTTAACTGACACTTTGTTAGAGTCAATTTTTCATTAATAAATGAACCAATTTGTTCTGAAACATAAAATTAGTAATGAAATGAATGATACTCTGTTATACTCAGAGATTAGTGGATTAGTGCCTTGTTCAACCATCATCAAACAATCAGAGAAGCTGAACAAATACAGAGACCAGAGCCAGACAGAGAGGGAAAGAGAAAGAGTGAGAGAGCGTGGGGGGGAATCTTGCGGTATAAAGCCTCTATCAAACTCCTTCTCTCAGAGCTCAGGGAATCTTGTGGAAGAGCAGAAAGGGTGGGGAAGACAGAGGACTAGAGGACAAGAGATTAACGCTCTCTTTAAAAACACAGAGAAAAACTCAGATGAACTCACAGAGACTAAGGCAGCAAGAACAGGCCTACATGGAGCTGCATCAGGTCCACATAAATATATAAACTTCAGTTTACTGTGTTGAATGTGTGAACAAGTATGCCTCTGATTCTTGCCCCTCCCATGGGGCTCTTTTCCTTCGGTTGTGTTGCCTTGTCCAACATTAATGGCATAGTTTTGCTTCATCTTATATTTAATTTTGTTGTGTTTGGTTTTTATCTCAGAATTTTTTTTCTAATGATTTAAAAAAGGGAATGGATCCAGATGCTAATAATTAGGTGGAGGAGCTGGGCAGAACAAAGGGACAATGATTGAAATAAGGATATATTATATGAGAAAAGAATCTATTTTTAATAAAATGATAAGATATCAGAAGAATTGAACCAGTTCATCATCATCATTTGATCAAATGAAAATACTTTCTGGATTAAAACAGTCAGTATTGTATACTTTTCTTTGATCATACCAGGTTCGTAAAGCAGAAATTATCTCAGGAATGTATTATTCACCTTATCACGGATTCAGTGTAATATAAATTATTGATGGTATCATTGCTTTCTATGTACTATTTTCAAGTTCTTAAACTAATTTCTCTCATCATCACATAAAAAAGCTATCCCTCTTTTCTATTTGAACCTATTTTTGTCTGTTTTATTTTATTATAATAAAATTATTTTAAAAGGCTAACATGTAAAACTAAAAGAAAATGGGTTTCTCATTTTGCCTAAAAAATCTAAAAAGCATAGCATCAGTGTTTTCTGACTTTCTGTTATAACATATTGCATAGTATTACATGCTGAGAGAAAGTGTGTTTAATTAGTATATGATGATGTGGGATGGCAGAAAGTAAGAGAGGAACAAGTGAATGAGCCAAGCAAGACACAGAACTCATTTTCCAGGTAACAAATTCAGTGATGCTTTCACTAACCCACTCTTTTATATAACAGGTACTAATTGGTTAAGAAGCACTGTTGCTGAACACCCTTCCACTAGGCTGCACTCATAAAAGATTTTATCAACTTTGAACAATGCCATAATAATTTGGAGAATGAGTTAATCCAAACTTCTAACTTTGGGGGAAAAAATTAATAAATTTTGTGTTTGCCAAGATTAGAATAGAGAATGTTAATAAACCATGTACTCATATTTGATGGGTGAAATGTATTTATATGTAATGAGTGTACATGTTGACAACTTGATTAGACTATAAGTAGGGAAAATATACTTCTGGGTATTTCTGTGAATGCTGTCTCACATATGGTTAGATCACTAGCAAATTCAACCAATTAGCAGTTTATTACATTGTGGTATTCAAAATTTGAATAGAATTTTGGAAGGCAGTACAACTATGTAAGATGGGCCCTAATAGCTGGAAGGAGATAACTGGAAGTGTGCCTTTAAGGGGAATAGTGCCCTAACCTTCCCTGTTCTTTTCTCTTCTATTTACTGGCTGTTATGATAGAGAACTTCACTGTCTCATCCAAACATAATGTAATGAAACATCTGACATAGTGAACAAATTATACCTGCTTTTAAGATGCTTGTATTAGGCATTCTATCTCAATGACAAAAAAAAAAAAACCAAAATATACATCATAAATCTGTTCTTATCAGATAAGTTAAGTTTCTGTTGGGACACAGCAAATGAGTTGTTTATACATGTATGGATACATTTAAACTAAAACATAATTTTTTCAAATGAAATGAATGCATGGCCTTATCAATAAAGAAATTGTACATTTTTCAGAAACACTTAGCAGCAGAGTTGTAAGTTTTCATTGGAAACCAACACTTGTTTTAATTCTTGCTTATTCCCTGATTTATCATTATGTCAAGTCAGAAATTAGATTTCAATTAGTATTGTAACTGTGACAAACACTTTGCTTGGGAACTATTATTTAATTTTACAAACATGTTTTCTCATATTTTTGATAAAACTGAACCATAGAAACAAAAAGTTTATCAATTGTTTAGATATTTTTACTTATTTTAATTTTGATTTTGAACATACCTTTAAAGCATCATATATGCTAGTCATTAATGTATTGATTTACTTCTGTTTTAAGTAAGCCACATTTCCATTACCAGTTCCAATTCTTTATTCAATCACTAATCTGCTGACATCCATGACACAATTATTTGACTGTATAGCCCATACTTTAGTCTAGAAAAAATAAGACTCGGGAGTCCAAATTTCTGTAACTTATTTTTATTTATTTTATAACACTGTAAAATGCATATCTATCAGTTGTTTGGCAACATCAATTCCTATCCTGACCCATTTTTAAACTTCAAACCTACTATGTTAATGTGAGTTGTCAACTAGCATCACAAATTTCCACTCAGTGAATC
Organism: Phyllotis vaccarum; assembly: GCA_033318265.1. Taxonomy (NCBI): domain Eukaryota; kingdom Metazoa; phylum Chordata; class Mammalia; order Rodentia; family Cricetidae; genus Phyllotis; species Phyllotis vaccarum. Next base: position 26,405,928 of record JARWLC010000013.1, on the reverse strand, counting down.
TTCAGTTTCTGTCTATCTTCCTGGCATAGAACATTTATTATTAATATCTCTTATTTCAAAAAATGCAAGAGGAAAAACCACTGTATTCAGTCTGTATTAGCATATTAGTTCTGCGTCTATATTTATTCATTTCATAGATCCTCATGGTCACTTTAAACAAGTACAATAAAATATCTACTTGATAATTCCTGTCAATTTTCAAATCCAAAATGGAATTCTTCTGCTGGGCATTGTCATGTCCTATTCTAATTCAGCTTTTAAATTTCCATGATTTCCCAGGGCTATGCCTGAAGAAAAGTATATCTTTGAAAAGCCACTTCATTCACTGCCCTTCTGTCTGACCATATGGTCAAACCATTGGCTATTGCCCATGAGTCAGTAAAAACTGAAGAAATGTGGCAAGCAGCATGAAATTCAGCTCACCAAGCTGATTTATTTTATTTCCTTTTACCACAGTAGTGTCCTGCCAAATGTGATGTTTGTTCTTCTTCGAATTTCTGATTTTGAGCAAAACATCTATTTATTGTTCAATAGAACATTGTTCTTAGGGTTTTGTCTAGGTAGTGATCACTATTTATAGAGCCATTTCTAGGTGATGATAGATGTAAGTGTATCTTGATGTTTCAACATCAATTCCATAGGCAAAGTGTATTAGATCAACACATTGAGTACCTCTTGGCATTCTGCTGGTAGCGCTACTTTGCACAAATAATTTCAAAACTTTTCTGGACATTGCCTTCTTAATTGGATAACATTCAAACACCACTCATGAAATTATTGATATTTCAGGTTTTGAATTAATTAGTTACTAGCTTTAAACATAAGTGCAATCATTTCAAATAATATTCATATCAAGTGAATATTTCTCAGATGGGAATTTTATGATCCAATGTTTCAGCACTATTGCTGTGAGGTTCTTCCAAAATTTTATCATAATTCCAACAATAATATCTCCATTATATATAAATAATTTATCTACACTAAGAGTTTGGGTAATATAAATATTCTTTGTAGGCTTGAAAAATAAATATTCCAATTTATAATGTTAAAATCAGAAATGTACATACCCTTAATTATTAAGTATGGTAAAGATTTTCTAGTGAGGTACAGTTTGCATCCTCACATTATATTTAAAGAGCTACTGTTTTACATAAAATTGTTCCAATAATTTTTGTTTTACTCATTCAGTTAAATTACATAATTTCTTACTTTCTTAAGGTCATATAAAAATTTAATTAGATAAAAATATTATTCAAATTATAAAAATAAAGAAAAGGGGAATTTGAAAGATGGCAAGCAAAAAGACACATGGGAAGATTCTAAAGGAGGAAGTGTATCCACCTATACACATAAATACATATATGTGTTTGTGTGTATGTGTGTGTGTTTTGTTCTAAGAATGAAAGCATTTTTCCCATATAAAGTTCAAATAAAACATCTTCATGGCATATTTTTACAAACTTTCAATTTGCATGCAAAATTCTACTGTAATTCTATAAATCATTTCAGTTCTAAATTTTGTTAGATTCACTTTACATATATTAAAGGTTAACCATTATATTAACCATGGTGTAATGGATTCTCATATTATATTAGATTCTTCAAAGTTTTTTCCCAACTAGTAACTGCGGTAAATATTCATGCTCATAAGAAATCACATGATAGCATTCTTATCATTTTATGTACGTTCTTACTAGTTGTCATGTTTTTATTTCTGGAAGATCTAAGAGTTAAATAATTTCTATTAGAATGTTCCTGTGCATAAACTGGCATCTTGGAAATCTTGAAACCAGTTCTTTACAGAGGAACACCTAACCCAGCCTTAATATTGGTATGAGGGAATTGGATCTACCTCAAATGGATACACCAGACTGAAGTGACCCACTTTAGGACTCTTTGCCCTCCTTGGAGAGCAGATGGTGGATGGGGAAGAGGGAGACTGAGGGAGGACTGGGAAGGATTAGGAAGAGAGAGGATAGGGCAAGCAGGGGGACACATAGGGAAAAAACCTTCTTTCTTATGTTTCTCCTCTCCCACTCTCTTTCCTGCTCTACTCTCTTCTATGTCTCCAAAATTTTCACTAGCATGTCTTTTTTATAAAGTTTTATATTTACTAAAGCACCAATTGAATATTTTATAGCATATATAATAATCATTGACACAAGGACTTTCCTGTCATTATTCCCAAAACAATACAGAATAGCAACTGTTTACATGACATTTGCATTGTATTAAATGTCATAAACTAGTTATTATTTAAAATATAAAGATTCCTGCTTGTAGGTTATATGCAACTGCTATATAATTTTGTATAAGGGAATTGACCATCTGGCAGATTGTGGTTTCTTGAGATTGAAACAAATTCTTCATGGATAACAAAGTATGGTTGTTAATTTATGCCTTTTATTTTTCTTTCTTTTCCCCCTAACTAGAGTAAATAAAACAGTTTTCTTTAAAATGTATTAGGACTGAGGCACAAGAAATGATTTCTGTCTTTCCACCAAACTTTCACTGATGTTTTTAAAAGAAATCTTTCCTATGTAGTCAACATTATTTTTAATTTGTTTTATTTCTTTTCTTTTTTCTTTTGTAATTTTGTGAATGAAAACAATGTCTTTAGATCATATTCATTACTCAATGTCCCCCTCCACCTCTTATATTTTTCTCACATCCTCTTTACATTACACTGAAGAGAACTTATTCATTGCCTTGGGGAAACAGAACCAGTTTCTCCAAATGTAGAAACTGTAGTAAGTTGCCCATCTTCAGTGGATGGAGTTCTATATCTGTGTACTTATAGGCAGAACTAATTAGACTCAGTGAATGGCTAAACATCCATTTATTAGTGGCAAACTTTTCCTTATATGTGTCCGTTTTTATTTTTTTTATCGGTTTCTGTTTCTTTCTTTTAAGTCAAATGGTTTACTATAATCTGCAACATCTATAAAAGGACTCAATGGGCAAATCCATTGGACTTCACAGAATGTTCAGTTTTGCATCATTAAGATTATGTGAAAATCACAAGCTGTTCTTATCCACAGAACTTATCATACCCTGGACAACAGTCATAATCAGTGAATCAGTAGCCTTGCAATAAATCAAGGTTTACTGGGTTCACATATCTGCTTTTTCATCTGAGACTTTACAATTGGTTCCATTTGACATTTACAGTAGGAGTCAGAACTACTCTTCAGATAAACAGACTTTATAGTGACATAGTATATAAAACCAACTGTTGCCTCATGAATAACAACTATGTTTGTTTAATAAAGTTGTCATAAAATAATGCAAAATAATACAAATTCACTATGTCACATATCTGGAAGCTACATTGTCAATATCAGTGTTCCATCAAAGTAAAATATCTTTTGAGACTCAATTATTATTTTTTGCAGAAATAAATTCTTCAATATCCTTACCTGTGGTCTTCCTTCAGTCTGTGTAGACCTTTCATGTGTCAGTGTGCCTGAAAACTTTTATTTTCCAATGCTAGTTTTATTATAATGAACACTCCTACATGATATCATTTAGACTTAATTTTCTGTTTAATGACTTTGTCTCCAAAAATAGTCATACACATTCTGAAGAACTATAGGCTACTGCTCCAACATTATGAGTTAGAGAAATACAATTTTGTACATCATAATATACCCCTACCTCTGAAGCTTCCAAATTTATGTTTTTACCATCAGAAAACTATATTTATATTCATAAAACCAATCTCAAAATTTGTTTTCAATGATAAAATTATTTTGTGATAACAATACATTTACACAGTGCTTAATTATAATATTCACCCTCTTCAAATTAAGTTTTACATACAAATTACAAGCAATATGTATGATATAATTCACTGGTAAGATGTGAAATAATAAGATATTATAAAACAGACAGATAAAAAGAACTTAGCAATGAAGACTGATAATGTAAAATAATGGCCAAATGAGTGTAAAAAATGGTAACTGTGAAAAAAATTATTACATAGAAAGTGTCAGGCATATATTGATTAAGGGGAACTTTTGATTCATGTGCAATAGATGAATCAATTACAAGAATAAGTAAGGAAAACAATGCAAACAGTGTTGTCCATTGTTCTAAAACAGTACATGAAGATCATCTGTGACCTTAAGAATCATTGCAAATTAATTGTGAAAAATCACTGTCATTGAAAAGTGAAAGAGGGAAGCTAGTGAAACATTTGGACATGAGAGAAAAATGTGAGGCGATAGATCTAGTACATATAGGGAACTGCTAAATAATTAAACCAAGTTTTTGTTTAATAATACAGAAAAAAGTAAAATGACGTCTGGTAGAAAATGTAACCTTTCATTAATGTGAGGATGTTTTTAAGAGAGGTGGATATGAGTGAAAATGTTTAACAAAATATACAAAATGAAAAAATTACATAGAGAAATTTATCTTTGTAAAGTTTAGAAAATGTATTTACTCTTCATAAAAATTAACATTATTTAGTTTTGACTGTGTATTCAACCACTTACAAATTCTTCTAACAATTTGTAAAATGTTTTCACAAAGACTACTTGAGGTTCTTTGTGCTTTTTCTTCTCTGGCTGTCTTCTTCAATTCCCCTCTCCCCGTGCAAATGGTATTAAAAACGCTAATGCAAGTTCTAGATGTTTTACAGTATTGTACTAAGGTTTTTATATTGAAATTCTAGTGATAGACCCACAACAAAATTAAAAGACAGATATAATCTTGAAGGTTGAATCTATGGTACTCTGCCATGTCAGCAAATTTGCCATTTGCTGGAAAAGAGCTGATAAAGAAGAAAATCAATTTGAACAACCATTACAGTTAATCTATTCTGGTAGGTATTGCTGCCTCTAGAGAATAGGTTAGTTATTAAAATAAGTGCTAAAGTCTAGAAAGAGGATATTTAAAAATGTTTTACCTATTTGTAATTTTTCAAGTAGGTATTTAAAACAGAATAAAGATCTTTCAAATAATGTATCTAATATTCCTAGTAAAAATATTAATATCTAATGTCATACTAAAAGTTACAATTTATAGGTATTGTTATGAAAACATAAAAAATGAAAAGCAAAAATTTATTTTTCATTTAACTGCCCCTTTAATTAAAAAAGTCTCTGCTCTATTATAATATGATATCAATAATAGTTTAAAAGTAAAAATTCTAATTATTTTAAATTTTAAATCAATTTAATATTTTTTGGAAATTAACAGTGTACCTTTATATAAAAAATGTAGTATTAAATGCAGTATGAAAATAGTTTGGTTTAAAAATAGATCAATTGTGGGCTGCATATCAAAAACACAGTTTAAACTGCTTGTCATATAACACAAGTAATATGTGAGTAGTAATTGAGTTTGTGTAATAATATAATTATTTGAAATCCATGTTAAAAAAAAAATTACAAAACATCCCAAATAGCAACAATATTTGTTTTCTTTTTTCCCTTCCCCATCATTTCCTCTCCTTTCTCTCTTCCTTCACTCTATCTCTGCATCCATTTGAGTTCATTTACGGACTAATACTAATAGAGAAAGGCTGTGAATGACCATCTGTGAGCTTGTCAATCCAGAGGTCTTCAGGTGTCTTTCTCCTCACTCATAACTTTATTTTCTCAGACAAAGTTTCTCACTAAACCTGGGACTGATTTGTGGATAGACTGGCTTACAAGTGAATTATGAGGATCTATTTATTTTTTCCTTACTCATGAAGCACCACTATTTGTTGCTTTTAAATGATCACAGGGTAACTGCCCTAAGGTCCTTGTACTTATATGACTGGCACTTTACTGAGTGAACCATGTCCTTAGTTGCAATAACATAAATTTTCAAACCCTCTCTACAAATTAAAATTAAATACTATGAAATTATTACAATTGCTACCTACAAATAAGAGAAATGAGAAATAGAAGAAATGAAGATATAAAGTGATTCATGTGTAGTAAGAATTTATGATCTGATCTAGCTCTGTGGTTCTGATCAGCCCACAGCTGCTAAGCCCACCCCCCTCCATGCACCAAAATGACTCAGATGCTTATATTAATTATATTCTGCTCAGCCTTTGGCTTATGTTTATTGTTATCAAGCTCTCTCATCTTAATTCAACCCATTTCCATCCTCTGTCTTGCTATGCAGCTCCTGGATAACCTATTCCTTTATATCATGCTTTGGGGTTGGGGGGGGGGGCTGGATCACATCTCTCTTGATTCTGCCCTCCTTCCCCCATGTCTATGCTCAGATTTCCACCTGCTTGTAAGACGCCCTGCCATAAGCCAAAACAGTCTATTTAGTAACCAATGCTATTCACAGCATAAAGACATCTTACCTCAGTAACATAAAGATATAATAAAGAAATATTAATAATAATACATAGAAAGAGGCTTTATAGCTTGATTATCAGTGCTAATTGAAGAATTACCTTGCATATCTAAGTTTGTTTCTATGTTATTTACAATAGCAAAGATACAGAATCAACTTGGAAGTTTATTTATGGGTGAATTAATACAGGAACTGTAACATGTGTATGTATATATGTGATGTGGGACATTTTTCTATATGCTGTGAATTATCATTGGATAGTAAAGGAACTGTTTTGGCCTATGGCAAAGCATCTTAGATAGAGGTGGAAAATCTGAGCATAGATAAAGAAGGAGGAAAGAATCAGACAAGGACACCAGCAGTCACAGAGAAAAGAAGACCAAAATACTGCTCTCAGGAAAGGCACCAAGACTCATAGCTAATTAAGATAATAATGGATTGAGTTAAGTGGCAAGAGAAAGCTGGCAATATGTCTGTCCTATGGCTCAGACATATTATAATGTAACTAATACAAGACTTTATGGGATTATTTGGGGCTGAGAGGCACTGGAGTTTCAAGCAGGTCTGAACCTTGGGGCTCGGTAAAAATAGACAGATCAGAGACTCTTACTGCATATATATGGTTGTAAAAGACTAGTATCTGGTAAAAAGAACTAAGTCGTATGCAATCTTTTAAAGTAAAATTAATTGAAGTGGGGCATATTATATTTATTCAGATAAAAAATAGCATATGTTCTTAAATTCATGTATTTTTAAAGTTAAATTAACTATGAAATACTGATTATTAGACTTTGAATTGGATGGGAGAGGGCTAGGTTAAAAGAAGATTGGGTAAGAGATACCAAAAGATAGAGAAAACATTAAATTATATTGTTACAAAAAAATGAGAAACCAAATATAAAATGATTGTTAATTACAAAGTAACAATAAGTGATGGTAACACATCTTAATTTTATCAGTGAATATTCTATACAAATATTGGAATATATACCACATTCTAGGATGTGTTCTATTATCATGAACTAATAAATACTTCAAATATGAATTATAATCAAAATATTAACTATATTTAATTGATAATTGCCTATAGTTTTCATATTGTACTCCATAAATTGAAATATACTAATAAAAATCATGATTAAACTAATATTTGTTTTATTTTTTTTTTCAAAGGCAGTATAATAGAAAGGAAGGAAACCGCAAGTAAAAAGAGAGAAAAGAGAAATGGGAATAATGAAGATAAATGCACTTTACAATTATGGTAACAAATGTCAAAACCCTTAGTTATAAAAGTATGTAATTTAAAGACATTATTTAAAATTCTGAAGTTAATACATACATAGAGCACAAGGCTTTAGCTGCCCCCTTGATAAAATGTTGAGTTTAGAAGTACTGTGCATCTGAGTCATTTGAACCACAGCAGTCAAAAGAAGCAACAAAGAAAGAAACAAAGATAAAGAACTTTTGTAGCTATTAGTACTAAATACTTGAATATATTACTGAGGAGGAAATAATCAGAATATAATTGATTTTAAAGAGAGAAAAAGAAAAAAAAAAAAAAAAACACCTCACGCTTACATTGGGTCCTGATGGAAAAAGCATTTTAAAAGTTTCAAAAAATTACAACCTTTACTTCAATTGCTTTCTCACAAAATAATACTTTGAAATTACTGATGAAAAGATACATTCAGAGTTTTTCTCCATTATTACAATACAGTTATCAAGCTGTTCTTTTAAAAGCCTTTTAAAAATGAAGACACAGCCAAAAATAGGCTCTGGGTTTAAATAGATTATGCATTAGGATGTTTCAAGAAAATGCACCTGTATTTTTTTTGTATAGTCGATAAAGTATCTGAAATGCACACACAAAAAAAATCCATTTTCATCTTATCTGTATAGAAATTTGTAGGATTTAGAACTTTCATAATTTTTTTAATTATACTAACATATATTTATAGACTATTGAATTTTATTGTTAAGTGCATACCATTAAGAGCACCGATGTAGTATTTATATATTAAACTGACACTACAGCGGTCATGTTTGTAATGTGTGGCATTATTAAGCAAAATCTTTCTTTTGAATTTTAACATAGTATTTATTTGTAATGCAATTTTTACTTCTTATTAAATCAAAGCCAAAAAAATATAAAGAGAATTACCAAAATACAAAGAAATAGTGACTAATAGTGGAATGAATTATACATGTGTTTAATAAAATCAACTTCATCAAATTTTATTTTGTATAATAATATAATTTACTTGTATATGAGGTATGAATTTCTATATACCAACACATGAAATACCAGAAATAAAATTACTTAGCAACCTTTTCATTAAACATTTTTTCTATGAAATCAAGAATAATCAAAAATAAGATATTACAACCTCTGGGTATTCTCTTACAGTTTCATATTCACATCCATTTGTAGCAACTGTTGGTGAAAGGTTTCTTTGTATATTAATTACATCATTAATGCAAGTGTTAGTGTCAGATTGAATTAAGTAATAAAAAACACTTAATGGCAAACTTATTTTCAACTATGAATGAAGTCTAAATATAAAATTAACAGAATAATTTTATTTTATTTTATACTATCAGTCCAATTTTTATGGACTATAGGGATATTCTCTTACTGGTTAATCAAAAATAGTATAATCAGATTATAATTATGATTGATAATAACTATTCTTGTCAAAATTACAATAACCACTCCACAATAGCCACAAACAATATTAAATAAGTTGGAGTAACTCTAGAAAAGCATGTGAAAGACTTGTGTAATAGAAATTTCAAGACTTTGAAGAAGGATATTGAAAAAGACATCAGAAGATGAAAATATTTCCCATGCTTTTAGATCAGTAGAACAAACATAGTAAATATGATCATCCAAGTAAAGGCAATTTACAAATTGAACACAATTATATCAAAATTCCAAGTAATTGTATGGTAATATATTGTGTATTTAATGCTTGTCCAAAAATCATGACAGAGTCAAGCCATGTAGATCAAGGGACTGGTGACCCATGCTTTTAACCCATCACTCATAAGGCTGAGATCCTGTGAGTTTAAGGCCAAACCAGAGCCAGTCAGTGGCAGTATACACCATTAATCTTAGCTCTAGGAATGTTGAACCAGGAAGTAAGATAGCTGGATGGAGAAAAATAGATGAGGAGGCAGGAGTTCAAGCCTTAGACTATGGCCCAATGTCTTTTCAGCTAAGGACTTGTGGCATTAAGTCTGAGGATTCTTTGAGTAGCAGCTAGTTGAAAAGTGGCTGTGGCTTGTTTCTCTGTCTCTCTAATATTTTAGCATTTCTCCAATATCTCCATCTGGGGTTTTATTAATAATACCACATATTTTTTTAAAAAATATCTAGTGTCCAACTTTTCAGGCACAAATTTCCAAAATGCTGCCTGCCTGTTGCTTTGAAGCCATGGACACAGAGCAGTATGTGGCCAGTGTCACTATCTGGCTGACTTGGTTTTCCTTTTGGAGGTAGCCTCCAGACAGCTCTGCCTTTTAAGCTGTTTCTGCCATACATGTTTATTCTCTAAAAATATTAATAAATGATATTGTCATTGAAGGTCTGATAGACATAGCTGTGGATGTAACAATAAATGTACCAGAATCTTGGCACTGAAATTGGCCCCTCCAGGAGGTAAATGCTCAGCTTTGAGAATTGGCACATTATCCTAGGTAAAACAGAGAGTTAGATGGCTTGAATACATAGGGCCAGAATGACAGAGAGAAAAATTAAAGGCATATGTGGCTAACATTGCCATGAATTTATGTAGATATGATTTATTACAATGATGGAATACTCAGATTAACATTTTCCCAGTCTCAGAAATGAACTGTAAACTAGTATATGTTTCTGAAAAAAAATATTAGAAGATATTATGATAGTCACTGAACATTAAAGTTATACAGAAATAAAGGGCAATAGTTACTGGTCTTTAGAAGACATCAACAACTCTAACTTTAATAATGGTTAACAGATAAGCCTATATAGGTTCAGTAATGTTCTTTAACAAAAGAGAAATTACAGGAATTAGAACAACTGGCACAGGAGCAGTTTAACATTCAGCACATTGAATAATAAACCAGCCCTTAGAATTCTTCTGTTTTTGTTATCAAAAGAAATCTGCAAAGTGGAGAATAGTAACAGCTGTAAACAAGATGAGCCAGCCAATGGGCTCTCTACAATCTGGAATTATTTTGCTTTCCCTGTTACCTAAAGAATGCCTATCATAGTTTTTCACTTAAAAGACTTTTTTTTTTCACTATAGCTCTTCAAGAACAGGACAAATAAAAAATTGCCTTTAGGATGCATACTTATAATTCTCAGCCCATAATGAGATATCAATGGAAAATTCTCCCCCTGGGAATCTTAAATAGCATTATGCTGTGTCAATAGTTAGTACAACAGCCATTAAAAGTAACATGCAACCAATTTTCACCATCTATCATTTACCACTACATGGACAATATCTTATTGGCTTATTCAAATATAGATACCTCAGAAAAATTTTTGAAGAATGAAAAAAAAATACTTGCTTTCTTGGGAATTACAAAGTGTTCCTGAAAAAAAATTACAAAAATGAGATTCTATTAATTATTTTAGATATAAGATATGCCTTCAAAAATTAGACCCTCAAAAATCCTCAAAGCAAAAGAATTCAGTTTATAGAGGAATCTAGCTGGATTCTTCCTCATGGTGTAAGGGAAACACCAACTTATGGAGCCCCTACTTTTTAATACTTGATACAAACAAATCAGGAAAGGCAGGTTACAAAACAGAAAATGTAAGTAAAATGGCTCAAAGCCCTTCTGTCCAAAAGTTAGAATTAAGTGCTATCGTGATGGTATTAATGGATTTTAAAGAACCTCTTCGCACAGTTACTAAGTCTCAGTATGCAGAAAGAGTAGTTTTACACATTGAAACTTCTGACTTTAGTCCAAATGAGTTAGAACTAACTTCATTATTTATTCTTTTAAAATAACAATCAGGAACAGGAATCATTCTTTACATAAAACACACATCTGCTTCCTTATGGGTTTGCAAGGTCTTCTAGCAGAATGTAGTGATGAAATTAAAAAGTTATTAAAGGAAATGTGCTAGAGGCCTCACAGAAACAAAAAAAAAAAAACATCATGTCAGGAGGGCTTAATTCAGTCCTGTGTGGGAGCCCATTCCCTACAGAGGAAAACATTGTTTAACTTTGATACTGAGGGGAACGGCTTGGTCTTAACTCACCTGTATATGCCAGACTGCTTTGACTCACCATGGGAATCATTACCCTCTCTGAGGAAAGAATGGGGGACAAGGTGGAGGGAAGCTGAGGGAGGTCTGAGAAGAGGAGGGGGGAACAATGATGAATATGTTAAACTATTTTTTAAAATAAAAAAATCACCTCATTAGCAAAAGTTTCAAAAACGATTTCTCCACCACTTGGCAACAAGCCAAAGAAATTGTAAAATGATGTTATACCTATTTCTTCTGCAACCAAACTTCATTACCAGCAGAAAGTAATCCCAAAGGTATACATAGAAATAAAATTTGACAGATGAGTGTTTCATTTTACTTACTTTAAAAGTTAAAATGTTTACACCATGCAATAAATACATTTTTAAGATTTTAATGGGCAACAGTTTTGAGTTTGGATAAGGCTGATTCTGTAAACACATATTTGCTAGAAGTTTTGGCCATCATGGGAATACCGGTACAATTAAGGATGACAATGCTGCAGCAAATGTAACAATTTTTTGATTATTACAATAAAAAACATATTACAGGTATACCACATAATTACACAGGGCATGCAGTCATAGACATATCAAAATGAACTCTAAAGTATATGCTAAATAAACAAAAGAAATAACAAAGATCCTTAGAAATAGACTACGTAATGCTTTATTATGTTTGAATTTTCTCAGTGCTAATGAGAAAAGAGCAATAGCTGCAGAAAGATACTGAACTATAGAAAATCCACTGACATAAATCAACTAGTATACTTTAAAGATGTGTTGACCTCAGTATGGAAACCAGAATGTGTTTTATGTTGGGGAAAGGGTTTTGTATCTATAGGTTAAGAAAAACTATGCATACCATCAAAATAAATGAAGACTCAATTTAAACAGGAGAAATGTCTTGATAAAGAGAAATGATGGCTCATCCACTGATGTGGCAATTCTAAATGTAAGGAAAACTCACCAAACAAGGGTCAGAGTAGAGTTCTGTTTTAGTCTTTATAAAAAATTAGAAAAACCCATTTTTAAGAATTCAAAAGACCATGGAAATCTAGACACTTGAAACAGAAGGGAAGGCTTTCCAGAAAATAATTAAAAGCAAAGATAATCAGGCTTATTGTCATCAATATACTCAACAGGGTAAAATATCACTGCCTAACATCTATATATCATCACTTCTAAGAAAATTTGAAGTCCTAACTCAATTTTAAATTAAAGCTGACTTTGGAATTGGAGTGTGTCTCTCTCCTCTGAACTCAAGTATGCTTATTAAAGAAAAATTAAAAATCTCTCTATCATTTCAGAAGAGCCACCTATTACGGGATAAAAGAAAAATAAATATTAAGGGACTATTTTATTGATGCTAATCTCATGATCTTTTGTGTAAATACTTCCTCAAATTTTATAAGATTAATATATGTATGTATATATGTGTGTGTTTGTATACATATATATTAAACTTTTGTCATAATATTAATGGCCATATAAACAACTAACTTATCATATGTAGTAAAAATTATTCATCTATATTTCTGTTCATTGTTTTATGTTTAAGTCATTATCAGCTTTCTGCAGTGAACCGTGTCAATTCCTAACTACAACTTTGATGTCTACAAAAGAAAGATAGGGCCCTGCAGTGATGATTTTACATGGACTATGATAACACTATTAAGTTGACAAACACCACCCAAAGATTGGTTTTGGACTGTAAACAGCTCATGACAATTTCAAGGTGTACTGAGGTCCATGGGAGTATACAACAATTATAACCACTGTTTAACAAGTGTATAATTCCCTGATGGGGAGCCCCTCCTGTCAGAACTGTGACCAGTTTTTATCAGTCTGTAACTTTCTCAGGTCCTACTGCTGTGCCTCCCTAATAAGAACAGCTGTGGGGTACTTTATACAGTCCATTGGTACTGTGTTTTACATCTTTGAGAAAACTTACAGCTGTGGATAGTCAAGAAAATACTCTTTACTGACACAGAAACAACAGCAGTTTCAGTCTCAAAGACAACCAAACTTAGACTTTAGAACAAATTCAAACAGACTAAAGTGATCATACAGAAAATACACAAAGACAAATTCCCTGATGTTGTTATTGCTAAATCAAAGCCAGGCGGTTTTGAGGAATAGCTTCAATCTTGAAATACTTGACTTTCTGCTGGTACCCTGACCACTCAAGGATTCAAACTACTGTTATTGTTAACTTCTGAATTTCAATGACATTCTCTGTTGTAGTGGGGGTTTTTTGGTCCCAGGTGGCCAGAGGCCCAGACCCTGCCACACCAGACCCCTTAGGCGCCCGCCGCTGCTGCTCAGGCCCCCAGAAATGACTCAGATGCTTATATTAACTTAATGCTGTTTGACCTATGGCTCAGGCACATTTCTAGCTAGCTCTTACATCTTAAATAAACCCATTTCTATTAATCTGTCTGCCACATGGCCTGTGGCTCACCTGTGTTCCTTACATGTTGCTCCTTGGGCGGCTGGCTTGGTCTGTCCCTGACTCTGCCCTTCCTTTCCTACCTATTCTGATTCCTCTGCCTACCTTTTCTATGGTGCCTATCAAGGGCCAAAACAGCTACTTTATTTAAAGATTGAGATTCACAGCATACAGAAAGGCATTCCCACATCAATTCTCTGTCTTGGAAAAAGGTACACGCACAGCCAAGCATTTACACTGGATGGTATTTGTAACCATACTATGCTGATAATAATTGTGTGACTTCATGTCTTATGAGAATGTGTTGTGCATGAAAAATGTAGCATATATATTTGTGCAGAGTTTGGAGAATGGAGAAGCAGCAGCAATGCAGAGTGGTGTAGAAAAGAGAAAATGAGTATGTAACCGCAGCAGCAATACATGGATGCATCTATGTAGAATATGAGTGTATGCATATGAAATGAGAGATGAAAAGGAAGTCTAAAGAAAGCATGAAAGATATGTAAGAGAACAAATAAATGAGAGAGTAAGTATAAAAAAGATGGTGTAAAAGTCATATGTGTGTGAGTGAATGTGTGAGAGATTAATCTTTGCTGAAAAATTGTTGCTACATATAAGAACTGTGCAAAAGCTGTATGAGAATGTGTAAGAACAACATGAAATGCTATATGGTGAGAGAGCTATGTATATGAGATTAATATCTATGGATGTATAAAGATTTGTGACTGTGTGGAAGCAAGGAAGATGAAATGTTTAAAGGAGATATAGAGGAGAAAGATATGTAAAAGACAGATGTGTAATCATGTTAAAATAGATGTAAGTATATCTAAAGATATATGGTCACATGTATGTAAAGTAAAAAATATAGTTATATGAATAGAAAGAATGTGGCAATATGGAGATGTAGCTGAATGGAGACAGAAAATGCCAGAGACAGTTTTTAAGAAGTAACAGAGAAAGTTACCATCAGAATGTGTGTATATTTATTTATCTATCCAGTCAATTATACAGAGATTTATTCTTAATAATCTTCAGATAAAAGAATAATGTGGGAATGACTTTCTGTATGCTGTGAATATCAATCTTTAAATAAAGGAGCTGTTTAAGCCCATGACAGGCACCATAGAAAAAGTAGGAGGTGGGGAATCAGAATAAGGAGGAAAGAAAGGGCAGAGTCAGAGACAGAGGAGCCAGCTGCCCAAAGAAGAAACACGTAAGGAACACAGGTGAGCTGTGGGCCATGTGGCAGACAGATTAATGGAAATGGGTTGAGTTAAGAGAAAGAACAAACTAGTAATGTGCCTAAGCCATAGACTAAACAGCATGAAGTTAATTTAAGCATCTGAATCATTTTTTGGGGCCTGATCAGCTGCGAGCAGCTAAGGGGTCTGGACCTCTGGCTGCCTGGGGCCAAAAACCTAATTGTTACAAAAAAGTTTCTTATTCCTTTGCTACTCTGAGGCATTACTTTTATTATCCTGAAGTAGATCATAGTATCTGGTCTCTCATGATACAAGTTAGTGGTGGCTAGCAGAGATGACCCAGCCTCACAGACTATTTTATCTAGGACTTGAGACAGCCCTGCACTTTTCCCTTATGCAGATACCAGATAAATACTGATTCACTTACCTCCCCTAGGACTTGACAGTTAATAAAAATTTTCTTTTCAGGATCCAGTAAAGATGCCTTAAACCACAGGCAGCAGGAAGTAAATTTAAGAATTGAGCACCTACATCCCAAGAGGTCAAATGGGTAGGTTTTGGTCTTTCAGTGTGTTATGGGTATTTGTTATTGATTAGGATGACTAATTAAAAGTTATAGTAGTAATGGTTGGAAAGAAAGCTAAAAAGGGAGATTACATTCATGGTTCTTGTTTTAAAAAGAAAAAGAAAAAAATGTGATAGATATGATAAGATGAAAGTGTACATTATTGAATCTACTCTGAGAAAAAAAGAAAATATGGATATTATACAGTAAAAGAATAGATTATTAAATCTAATTTTTAAAAGCAACTACATATAATTTACATTGAATTGGATTTTTGTATACTGTATACAAATTGTGTATATTAATTAAAAGTTGAGATTAATTTTGTTACTCTACATTTCTACTTGTTTCCAAGGAATTGTACGTCTAGCATTCATCTAATGTATACAAATTGCTAGTCCTTGAAAATTTCTATTGTCTACTAATTAGAATATAAAGAAATGCATGTTAGTAGTCAGTCATTACATTCAAATTTATAGTCATATTAGATAGGTTTCTAAAGTCAAACAGAGATATATTTTAGATAGACATGTCATCTTCAAACACTTCATAGACCTAAATAATATTTGGGAAAAGAGATGGAGGGATGGGGAAGGGGGAGGCTTAAGGCTGACTGGGAGGGTTTGGGAGGGGGAGCAGGGGGATACATGGATATAAAAGACTTTTTTATAAAAAAGTAAAATGAACATTAAAAAAGAAACCCTAGCCCCTAGCATGGGAATATGATCAAATCTTTGAAAAATATTTTAATGACGTACATTTCTTTTCGTTTTTTATGGCATTCAGACATATATGCTCCTTACAGCACTAATCTACTTCAGAGAAGATGATGGGCATCAAAGAAATTCTAAATAATGACTGATGTATTTTGAGGCCCATGTCTCAAGATAGAGCCTATGTTACATACTTGTTAGATGGGCAAAAACTGGAATCTGGATATCTCAGAGACCTAGGATATAAAAATATTAATAAAATTATTTCTAATAATATTCTTCTACATTCATAGATTGCTGCCTAGCCCATTCATTTTCTCTAGCAACTAAAAGAGAACAAATTGGGATTGATGCCTCAATGCTGGCCAACATTAGGTGCAGAGAGAACCAGAATTGGAGATCTTTATTGGATCCTCCCTTTGAACATGGAAGAAATATGTAGGAGATTGGTAAAAATTGTAGAATCTAGCATATTTGAGGAAACAGGAGAATTTGGCCTAAAGAACCAATTAATCAAGGCTTCCAGGGGCTCACAGTGATTGAATTGGAAATCATGGCCTCTGTAGCTTTACAATAGGAACTCTGCATATATGTTATTGTTGATAGCATAGGATTTATGAAATCCCTAACTGTTGAACAAAATTTATGGCCTAGCCTAGTCCCAAGGTTTTTATCTTCCCACAGCTGATTAGACCCCAAAATTGACTCAGATGCTTATATTAATTACATGCTATTTGTCTATGGCTCAGGTTTATTGCTAGTTAGTTCTCATACCTTAACCCATTCCTATTAATCTGTCTTGCCACATGGCTTGTGATTTACTAGTACTCCATTACGTCTTGCTGCTTTGGCAAATGAATTGTGTCTCTTCTGACTCTGTCTTTGTTCCCCTGTATCTATGCTTGGATTCTTGTCTGCTTCTAAGCTGCTCTGCCATAGATCAAAACAATTCCTTTATTGTCCAAAGGTATTCACATTCACAGCATACACAAAGACATCCCACATCACACAACATTGACAGTGGAAATGTGTGACTATTTTGCCTGCTCTTGAGATCCTTTTCCTTCTTCTGGGCTGACTTGATCAGCCTTGATATAAAGGTTTTTGCCTATTCTTAAAGTGTTATGTTTTACCATATTTAGTTGATGTCTGTGAGAAGCCTATTCTTTTCTAAAGTGAAATGAAGGAGTGAATTTGAGGAGAAATAAGATGGGGGGGGATACTGGAAGAGTGGAGAGAGAGAGGAAACTTTGGTTGGGATGTATTGTATGAGAGAAGAATAAATAAAAAACAGAAAAAAATCAAATTATTATACAGCTATATTTTTAGTAATACACTTATGAAAAAAATTAAATAATTAAGCCAACTATGAGGTACATAAAATTATAATGCATAAGAATGAAATGCAGATTATTTCAGAAAAGCAAATATATTTTACTATTGTGCGAGCTCAAACCAGACAAATCCCATTACTGAAAGAAAGGAGGGCACAAAATCCTATAACTAGTTGTTGAGTTATTGGCATTTGAAAACTTTTTTGATAGCGACAGTCAGTTTTCTTTAATCATGTTGTGACTTTTTGTAGGCCAACCTTACACCAGAGCAAGTCCCATTTCCCAAATGCATTGAGAAATTCAAAGTAAACATGATGGGGGAAAAATTAAGGATAAAACTCAAAATTGGATTTGTAAGGAGCTGAGGGTAGATATGGGTAGATTGGTATATGTATGACTATGATCAAATACATTAAAATTTCAGAGAATTGGTATTATTTATGCAAAGAATAGTACTTACAACATAAAAATCAGCAATCTTCTGATGATTACAAAATAGATACAAACCAAGAGATCAAAACATGGCTCAGTGATAATAAAGTACTTATTTGCCTAGTTAATGCTGAATCCTCACTACTACTCACTACTCAAAAAAGAAAAGGGAAATATATACAAAAATAACAGAATTTGGTGCAATCCGACAGTACAAGGAAATAATTCAAAAGCACATATTGTACTCTTACTAAATCTGAAGCATGAAAAACCTCATTTATTGTGTTAGTGGTCATATTTTGCATAGGTTTAACTATTAGGCAACATCATCATGAGTGTCATTTTTTGTTATGTTATTAAAAAGTAGTCCCTAGCAGGCTACATTCCACAACCACAAAAAAAGCTATGTACAGAGAAGAACCCTAAGAGGGATACACATAGATATCCCCAGGAAAAGAAAATGGTTAAGATATGCTAAGTAAACTGGGAAGGAGGTATAAAAGGGAGTGGATAGGGGTGGGAACATGAGGGTTTGAGATGGCCAAGTAAAGAGCAAGATGGAGAGGATAAGCAATGAAATATATATCTTGACAGAATAAACCATTATGTGTAGGGAGATTATGTTGTTCCATTATAAATAATTGTCCTGCCTGTGAGTGAGTTTAATAAAAAGTGCTGATTGGCCAAAGGCAGACCGGAAGTGTGGGTGGTGCTATCAGACTAAGAAGACTCTAGGAACAGGCAGAACGGAGAGAAGCCAGAAGATGCAGAGGACAACTATGCTGCTCTAAGAAAAGGTACCGAGCCACATGGCTGAACAGGATAAGAATCATGGGTTAGATTAAGGGTAAAGAGTTAGCAAGTTATATGCCTGGGCCTTAGGCCGATCAGCCTAAAACTATTGTAAGCATCTGTGTGTGTCTGAAAGTCTGTGGGTCTGCAGGCCTAAACCTTGAGGTTAGGCCCAAAAGTCTGGGCCAGAAACCTCATACTATAGTCTTGGTAGGTTTTAAAAAATTTTGAAGAGCACAGTGTTGGATGAGTATGGGGGAATTCAATTAGTGAATATGATCAAGATATATTTGTAAAAAACTCTCAAAGAATTAATATTATTTCAAATTCAAGGAAGGGGAGAGATAATATAACCTTTAGAACATGAAACAGAACTCTAATCTATTAGTACCTTTACTTTGAGTACGTATGTCTGTAAAAATTTCCGTTTTATTGTAAAAATGTCACTATACTAAAAGTTACTTTAAATACATTTATGCTGGTGATAGATACATGGCCTAACATTTAAGGACACTTATTGCTCTTGCAGAGGACCTAAGTTCTGTACACAGTATTCATGAACAGGAACAACACTGATTTTTTTTCTTTGTGTGTGTGTGTTGGTTTTTTATCTTGTGATTTTAATGAATTTGTTGATTAATTGAAACAGATTTGGGGGGTTTGCTTTGGGGGGCAGGGTTGTGTAGTGGATTTATGATGCTACATTGTAAATAATTGTCTTGCTTATGAGTTTAATAAAAAGCACTGTTTGTCCAAAGGCAGACAGGAAGTGTGGGTGGGGCTACCAGACTAAGAAAACTCTGGGAACAGGAAAAACAGAGCAAATGCCAGAGAGAAGCCAGAAAAAACAGAGGACAGCTATGCGGGGAGCTCATTGACTCTAAAAGCTGGAGAGACTTGTGGGGAGGATAAGACCTCTGAATGGGGATGATAGATTCCTAGATTATGGAACTAGGAATTATCCTGCAATATTAACTGGCTTTTAGAACACACTACCTGTGGTAGAGTGCCTTGCTCAGGCTTATTACAGCTAGTAGGCGCTGGGTCCTGCTTCAATTTTGTTTGCTAGCCTGTGTTGGCTACTCAAGGGAAGGAAGCCTTAACCTTTTTGAAGACTGGACAGAGTGGTGGGTGTGGGAACTGGAGAAGGAAAGGAGAGGGAAGAGTAGACGGTATGTTAAAGGAGGAAAATCCTTTTTTAAGATAATTTATTTAAACATTTTTTACATACCAACAGCAATTCCATTTCTCTTCCCTCTGCCTAACTATCCCCCAGCTTCTCCCTACCCAACCTCACTATCCACTCATCAAAGAGAATAAGGCCTCCCTCCATGGGGAATCAATGAAGTCTTGCATATCAAGTTGAGGAAGAACCACCACCACCCACCCACCCACCCACCCACCCACCTGAGTATCAAAGCTGATCAATATTCTTTTATAGAGATTGGATTCTAAAAAGACAGTTTATACACTAGTCATAAATCCTGTTTCCACTGCCAGAGGCCCTACCAACTACTCAAGCTGTACAATTGTCATACTTATTCAGAGGGACTAGTTCATTCTGTTTCCAGTTTCCCAAGCCTTCAGTCCAGAGTCAGTAATCTCTCAGTACCTCAGGTCAGTTGTCTCTGTGGATTTCCCTATCATGATCTTGACCCCATTGTTCATGTAATCCCACCTCCCTCTTTTCTACTGGGCTCCAGGATCTCCACCTAGAGCTTATCTGTGGATCTCTGCATCTGTTTCTATCAGTTGCTGAATGAAGGTTTTATGATAACAATTAGGAAACCACTATACCAACCTGCAAGGAGGCTATACAAGTTTACATTCCCACCAGCAATGAAGAAGTGTTCCCTTTGCTCCATATCCCCTTCAGCACAGGTTGTGGTCTGTGTTTTTGAACTTAGTCATTCTGACAGTTATAAGATGGTATCACAGAATCCTTTTGATTTGCATTTCCCTGATGGATAAGGATATTGAGTAGTTCTTTAAAGTCTGGCCATTTTATATTCTTCTGTTTGAAGTTCTCTGTTTAGATCTGTAACCCATTTTTATTTGGATTATTTTGTATGTTGATATCTACTGTCTTGGATTCTTTATATATTTTAGATATCATCCGTCTATCAGATATAGGATTGGTGAAGATCTTTTCCCATTCTTTAGGCTGTCGTTTTGTCTTATTGACCATATGCTTTGCTTTACAGAAGCTTGTCAGTTTTAGGTGGTCCCACTTATTAATTATTACTCTTGTTGTCTGTGCTACTTGTGTTAATTTTAGGAAGTATTCTCCTGTGTCAATGTGTTCAAGGCTATTTCACAGTTTCTATCTATCAGGTTAACTGTCTATATTTATCTAAAAAAGAAAGCCCAGAATGAGTCATGCACATAATCTCAGAACTGAGGAAGGTAGAATTGCTCTGTTTGATCACACACTGACAACTGGAGATCACAAAACCTCCTGATCCACAGCTTACTAAGAGGGGAGTGGCACCCAACCCCCAGGCAAAGCAGAGACCATGGTCTCTGAACTATGTCCCAGGGACACTGCCCCTAGAGCCTCAACAATACCCAGCTTCACCCTGAACCAAAGAAAGCTGTGAGAGGCACCCTAAGCACAATCCCCAGGAAAACTCAGGTAGAGGGATAACGAAAGAGCCAATCCCCACTCCCCAAATTATATCACATACTTACAACTGGAGTCCCCGGAGCCCCATGACCTAAAGCCAACTAAGAGCTGACTAAAAATGACCCCTGCCACAACTGGAGGCACAGAGTTCTTTGGCCTACAGCCAACTAAGAGTCAACTAAGAGCAGCCCCTACAATTACTGGAGACAGACAGCCCCCAAGTCCACAACTGACTAAGAGCCTACCAACAGCTGACTAAGATTGAATGAAGGAAGGAATGGACAAATGCCAGTTCAAAAGTACTTTTAACAATATGAAGAGAAGATACCTCCAGAAGAAGCTGGTGTTCTATAACATCAAGACCTTAGCATAACAATGAAGAGTAAACATAAGAAAATAACCATAAACAACTTTATGAAGATAATAGAAGCTTTAAGAGATCATAAAAAAAACTCCCTTAAAGAAATAGAAGAAAACACTAACAAAAAAATGGAAGAGATAAACAAATTCCTGAAAGAAAATAAACAGAAACAAACAGGTGAAAGAAACATTTTGTGAATTAAAAATTGAAATAGCCATAAAGAAAGCATAAACAGAGGCAAAGCTGGAAATAGAAAACTTAAAGAAACTGAAACTAAAGATGCAAGCATAACCAACAGAATGCAAGAGATGGAAGAGAGAATCTCTGGAGTGGAAGATTCAATAGTAGAAATAGATACTTCAGTTAAAGAAAACACTAAAACCAAAAATGTCATAACACAAAACGTCAAGGAAATCTGGGGCACCATGAAAGGACCAAAACTGAGAATAACTGGAATTGAAGAAGGAGAAGAATAGCAGCTCAAAAGCATAGAAAATATATTTAACAAAATCATAAAATAAAACTTTACCAACCTAAAGAAGGAAATACCTATAAAGATACAAGAAGCTTACAGAACACCAAATAGAATAGAACCTCCGCAAAAGTCTGCTTGCTACATAATAATCAAGCCACTAAACTTACTAAACAAAGAAAAATACTAAAAGTTGCAAAGGAATAGGCCAAATTGCCTATAAAGGCAGACCCATCAGAATAACACTCAACTATTCAATGGAAACAATGAAAGCAAGAAGGTCATGGTCAGATGTTATATAGAAACTGAAAGAACATGGCTGTCAACCCAGACTACTATACTCAGCAAAACTCTTAATCACCATAGATGGATTAAACATGATATTTCACAACAAAACCAGATTTAAACAACACCTATCCACAAATCTGACCCTACAGAAAGCACTAGAGGGAAAACTCCAAGCTAAGGAAAACAGATATATCCATGAAACAACAATCAATATTCTCACAGAGGAAAAACCCAAAGAAAAGAAATACACATAAGATACCACCAAAAATAACAGGAAATAACAATCATTATTCATTAATATCCCTTAATATCAATGAACTCAATTCATCTATAAAAAGATACATCCTAATATGATGGATACAAAAGCAGAACATTGTTGAACTCTTTTTATGAGGCCACAATCACCCTGGTACCCAAGCCATCAAAGATGCAACAAAGAAAAAGAATTACAGACCAATCTCCCTCATGAACATTGATGCAAAAATAACCAATAAAATTCTGGCAAACCAAATCCAACAATATATTAAAAAAAAAATCATCCACCACGATCAAGTAAGCTTCATTACACAGATGCAGGGATGGTACAACATATGAAAAACTGTGAATGTTATCCATCATATAAACAAACTGAAAAAAACCCCACACAATCATCCCATTAGATGTTGAAAAAGCCTTTGATAAAATCCAACACTCTTTCATGATAAAATCCTGGAGAAATGAGGAATACAGGAAAAGTATCTAAATATAATAAAGGCGATATACAGCAAGCTGACAGCCAACATCAAACTAAATGAAGAAAAACTCAAAGCATTCCCACTAAAATGAGGAACAAGACAAAGCAGTCCTCTCCTTATCTATTCAATACAATTCTCAAAGTTTTAGCTAAAGCAATAAGAGAACAAAAGGAGATTAAAGGAGATACAAATTGGAAAAGAAGAAGTCAAACTATCTCTATTAGCAGATGACATGATCATATACCTAAGAGACCCCAAAAATTCTATCAGGGAACTTCTACAGCTGAGAAACATATTCAGCAATGTAGCAAGGTACAAGATTAACTCAAAAAAAATCAATAACTTTCCTATACCCTAAGGATAAAAGGTTTGAAAAGGAAATAAGGGAAACATCTCCCTTTATAATAGCTGCAAATAACATTAAATATCTTGGCATAATTCTAACCAAAGAAGTAGTAGAGTTGTTACACGAATAAATGAGACTCAGGGATAGATCTCTGAAGAAGTTGGAGATATTAGAGAATAAACACCACAGTCAGGTCTTACTCAGCTGTCTTCCAGCTTCCTCAGGCTCTCCTCCCTTGACTTGGCTTCTTCTCACTCTATGCCTGCCTTAAGCATAAATACTCTCTTGGTATAATAAGGTGTGGCCCCACCACTCCCTGCTTGTGAGCCTGGAATTCCTTCTATAATCTAAAATGACCTCAACTCAGTTGGGATTAAGGGCATAGGTCACCACTCACAGGATACTCCATGTGCTGTGAATCATCACTCTCTGATTCTCCTAGACTGACTGTGGTTAGAGCTCCAGAACTTCTGGAGCTTTTATTAAATACCCACAGAGACTGTGGTTCGATTCCCTCTGATATCTCTGAAACTTCTAAAGCTTTTATTGAATCCCTAAACAGACCTGTTTGACAAATCTTTAAGTCACTGAGGAAAGAAATTGGGGAGGATATGAGAAAATGGAAAGATCTCCCATGCTCCTGGATAGGTAGGAATAACATAGTAAAAATGGCAATTTTACCAAAAGTAATCTACAAATTCAATGCAATCCTCATAAAAATCCCAACACAAATTTGAAAGAGCTTGAAAGAACAATACTTCATAAGGAATACCAGGAAACCCAGGGTTGTCAAAACTATCCTGCTTTATAAAAGAACTTCAGGAGGAATAACCATCCCTCAATTGAAGCTTTACTGTAGAGCTACAGTAATAAAAAAACAGCCTGGCATAAAAACAGACTTGTGGATCACTAATCAAAGACCCCAATGTTAACCCGCAAACCTATGAAAACCTGATTTTTGTCAAAGAGGCCAAAAATATTCAATGTAAAAAAGATAGTATCTTCATTAAATGTTGTTGACATAACTGGATGGTAGTATGTAGAAGAATGCAAATAGAAGCAAGCCTGTGACCCTGAACAAAACCCAAATTCAAGTGGATCAAAGACCTTACATAAACAGCTACACTGAACTTGACATAAAACAAAATGAGAAACATCCTTCAACAGATTGGCACAGGTAACCACTTCCTAAATATAACACCAGTAGCACAGACACTAAGAACAACAATCAATAAGTGGGTCCTCCTGAAACTGAGAAGCTTCTGTAAGACAAAGGACACAGTCAATAAGACAAAATGACAGCCTACAGAGTGGGAAAAGATCTTTACCATCCCTACATCTGACAGAGGGCTGATCTCTAAAATATATAAATAACTCAAAAAACTAGAACCAAAAACCTAAATAACCCAATTTTAAAAATGGTGTTCATAGCTTCAAAAGAAATTCTCAACAGAAGAATTACACTTAAAAAAATTACTCAACATCTTTAGCCATCAGAGAAATGCAAATCAAAAGAACTTTGAGATACCACCTTACACCTCTCAGAAAGACTATGATCAAAAACACAGATGACTGCCAAAGCTGGAGAGAATGCGGAGCAAAGAAAACAATCCTCAGTTGTTGGTGGGAGTATACAGCCACTACAGAAAGCAGTATGATAGTTTCTTAGAAATGGAAATCAATCTCCCCAAGGATCCAGTAATACCACAATTGGGCATATACCCAAAGAATGCACATTCTTATCTCAACAGTATTAGCTCAACTATGTTCATAGCAGCATTATTTGTAATATCAAGGATCTGGAAAGAACCTAGATGACCCTCAACTGAAGAATGGATTAACAAACTGTGGTGCATCTACACAATGGAGTACTACTCAGCAGTAAAAAGTATGTGTAAAAAGTAAATGTGAAGGCAAATGGATTGATTTGGAGAAGCTAAGAAATATAGGCATGGGATGTACTCACTCATAAGTGGACTTTATAAGTGTACTTTATACAAAAAGCAATACCCAAAGTGCAAACCACAAATCCTGAACAGCTTGGGATCAGAAGTAACTTAAGAGAGACATCTAACTGAGAGGAGCAACAAAGAGGGAGCAAATAATGGATATCTTGATAGAGGAAGCCATTGTGGGGTTGGAAAGAGACCTGATACTAGAGAAACCTCTAAGAAGTCACAGGATGCCCCTGGCTAGGTCTCCGATCAATAATGGAGGAGATGCCTAAACAGGACTTCCCTATAATTAAAATAATAACCACTCTAAGTGTTGAACAAATAAATGAGACTCAGGGATAGATCACTGATGAAGTTGGGGATATTAGAGAGAATAAACACCACAGTCAGATCTTACTCAGCTGTCTTCCTGCTTCCTCAGCCTCGCTTCCCTTGGCTTGGCTTCCCCTCCAATCTTTCTATCTAGTCTTAAATATACTTTTGGTAAATTAAGGCATGGCCCCACCACTACCTGCTTGGGAGCCTGAAATTCCTTCTATAATCTAAAGTGACCTTGACTCAGTTGGGATTAACGGTGTAGGTTACCACTCCCAGGATACTTCCTGTGCTGGGATTAAAGGTTTGAATCACCACTCTCTGATTCTCCTTGACTGACTGTGGTTAGAGCTCTGGAACTTCTGGTGCTTTTATTAACTCCCCACATAGACTGTGGGTAGATTTGCTCTGATATCTCGAAAACCACTAAAGCTTTTATTGAATCCCCACATCTAAGTGTCATCAAAGAACCTACATCCAACAATAAACAGAGGAGGCAGAGATCCATGGCTGCACACTGTGGCAAGCTACTTGTCCAGCTGAGAGCAGGGATGAGAGTATATATGACCACAGGTACAGGTAGTATGAGGAGAAGTCCCACAGAGATGGTTGGCTGGAGCTCCATGGAGCACACTGAATCAAAAACATCCACTGAGCATCCACCTGGAAAAGGAGCTAGGCCCTCCAAGTGTAGATAACTGTTGACTGTCATGGGCAGTATGTGGAACCTCAAGGAGTGGGATTAGACTGTTCCTGTGTGTTAGCTAGCACCTTGGAGCCCATTCTCTGCAGAGGAACACCTAGCTCATTCTTGATACTTGGCTGAGGAAATTGGACTTGCCTGGGGTGAATGCACCATGTTGAAATGACCCACTTTAGGACTGCCTTTTTCAGGAGGGGATTGGTGGATAAAGGAGAGGGAGGCTGAAGACTGACGGGAGGGATTGAGAGGAGGGAAGGGAGGGGGAGAAGGGGGATACATGGCTAAAAAGACTGTATTATAAATAAGAAATAAAATAAATGGAAAGCAAAAAACCAAACAAAGATAATGATATATAGATGACATATAAATGATAAATATAAAATGTTAGATAGATTATAGATAAATGAATGGTAGATACATAGACACATAGATGATAAAGATGGAAAAATAGATATGTTTATAATAAAATTATAAGATTCCTTGAGGATTCATCAGGAAAAAAAAAAGAACTGCTCTGTTCAAAACCAACAGGAATTACATATTAATTTTCAGTCCAGATAGAAATTCATGGAGGAACCTGATTCTATTTTCAAAAATGTTTTTTCTATACAAGTGTCAAGGAATTAATTTATTATATAAAATGAGATTTAGTTTTTTTTCCCTGTAAGATACAATTGTAAACATCAAAAGATTATACTAAGCCTTCTTTGTTGGGGTAAGGAGAAGAAAAAGACAAAAGAGAAATGAACTATTACTGAAATGTGGGTATATTTTTGATCAACTTACTAGAGGTCTGGAGGAAACTAAAGTTCTGCCCTCTTAGAAAATCCAAGTTTATCATTTGTTTGTAACATAAAAGAACAATTTCTATTCTATAATTTAATCATCATGAAACATTGATGCCTTAGTTTAAAATGAAAAGAAAGAAAATCAGGGCATTGGAATAGGTGAGAACAATACCATTACTCTCATCAACATTATCATCAATGTTCTAGGTTCAGTTCCCACCAAAATTTTTTAAAAAGCAATTATTTGGAAGAAATAAATCATCAATATTTGTTACACATCTTGTCCAAATATAAAATGACATATATTCTATGAAAGATCCAGAACTACAATGAACTATTTTTAACTAATTTAAAACACAGAAACAATTGACATATTTTTATTTTCTTCTTTGTTTAATGTGATTAGAACATGAGAAGTTAGAAGTCAGTCATTAACAAATGAAGATGAAATATTCTTTTTAGGTGCCATGAAGTAACACTTGCCACTGACTAAGTAGGCATTTCGTTTGATCTTTAATTGTAAACTACTAATAACCTATTATTATGTATTAAACATAAAGTAATTTATGCATATATCAATGTCCAGCTATATTAAAGAGGAGTTTTCAATGAAGATTAGAAGACAAAAGACTTAGTTTGTAGATACTACAATACACTCTATTTCTTTCATATAGCATCTCCTTGTAGTGATGATCCTAATATTTGCATTTCTAGACACATTCACTCCTATAAAACCTAGATCCATTTGTATCTGAAATTGACAGGTACTTCAAATTCTATAAAGACTAACATTAAGAAGGATGAATAAGTGAATCTTCATATATCTTCAACTCTTACAACATAATTTCCAAGCCAATATTGGTTCTCCTTTACTATCTTTATCTTCATTTCCAGAATTCAAGTATTAGATATTTTGGGAATTCTTCATGACCACAAAGAACATAATTTAATTACTCTACAAATACTCATTGTATACTCATAATTCAATATTTTACATTTAAAAATCAGTAAATGTTTATGACTAGTAAATTAAATTAATTTTTTCTTTCCTGTACCATAAACTTCTAAGACAAAATTTTTGATCAACTTTCTTGTTTAAATTTTGTTCAAATTAACATGAAAAGAATCGAATAAAATGGTTTGTTTTAGTTGATGTTTGAGCAGTTGATTTGCAAAATTTGTACAAGAATTTCCAATTAGTATCTATACGATGTAGTAGTGGGGTTTCTTGGTCCCCAGCGGCCAGAGGTCAAGACCCACAGACCTTCTGCGCTTTACCCCTTAGCAGCCCGCCTCCGCTGCTCAGGCCCCCAGAAATGACTCAGACGCTTATATTAACTTTATGCTGTTTGCCCTATGGCTCAGGCACATTGCTAGCTAGCTCTTACATCTTAAATAAACCCATTTCTATTAATCTGTCTGCCATGAGGCCCGTGGCTCACCTGTGTCCCTTACATGTTGCTCCTTGGGTGACTTGCTCGATCTGCCCTGCTTCTCCTACCTATGCTTTGATTTCTCCTCCTACTTCTTCTATAGTGCCTGTCATGGCCCAAAACAGCTCCTTTATTTAAAGATTGAGATTCACAGCATACATAAACACATTCCCACATCACTTCCCCCTTTCTGTCTAATCAGAAAGGAAGGTTTCAATTTTAACATAGCAAAAGTACATATAACAAAATAGCCATCAAGCAAGAAGTATAGTTATAATATCTAGTCTATTTGTATTTAGCAAAATTAAAGAAAATACTCTTATCATCAATCCTATCTTTATGAATCTAAAGTTTCATATCTAATATACTTTTTAAATGACTAAGAAAAACTGTACTTATAACTATCTAATCTTCAACTACATCAAAGACCACAGAAGGGTATATTTACTCAAGTAAACCAGAAGTGCAAGTGACTTCTAAAATCTGGAAAGGACAGAGATAACACCTATCTGCCTGGACAGTCACCCAAAGTTCCTTTATAAAGTTGGGGCATCAATCTTCAGCCTACAGGCCCAGAGTCTCTTTTCCTTTTAGGGAAGCAGGAAATCTGCTCTGCCCATTTTGGTACAGTTCATCAGTTGCTTCTCCTCGAGTCCTGAAGAATGTCTGACAGTTTTCTCTGCAAAGCAGGAACCTGAATGACCATCTCAGCTTGTTCTGCCAAAGTTCAGAGGTCATCTTCCTATGGAACCTGCATGTCCAGTTTAAACAGCATACTGTCAAGCAGTCAATATAAGAACAGGTTTTTTCCAGTCATTGCCACAAAGAGAGTAGATTCCATATGGGGTTTTTTAGATGCCCATTTTTCTCTTGAAGAAGATTGGTGCTACCAGGAGCAGAAGTTCTTAAAACATTTTAAATCCCATATTCTGTAGGGCTTAGAAGTATTTGAAGATTACCTACCTAATTGAAATATATTTTTGTATACCTAAAAATCCTAACCAACCTAACTATAAGTTTAATTATCAAAGGTGACTATTAACCTTCATTTCTTAAATATACATTACAATTTTAAATCAGTTACATGAACATACCTTAAACTAGAATAGAAAAATACATACAGCATAACAAAATTGACCTTAAATTTGTATCAATAAATCAAAAACCATACCAATGTAAAACATTTCAAGATTAACAGCTGATTTTCTGATCTAAGTAAATTCAATAATCTAATTTTTTAAAAATCATTCATATACCATATCCCATTTTTCTTCTTAGAAAGAGATTAATTATGACCATTAACCATTTATAATGAAAACAAACATTTAGAAACAATATTTGGGGAAATTGGGCGTAGTTTTCCGTTACTACTTCCTGCTGATAAAGGGGCATTGAAAAATTTCCTGGTTTCTTGAGACTGGATCATAGTCTGCGGCCCTGTATCTGATATGGCCATCTCTGCCCATCAGAGATTTTTTTTATGGGGTCTTGGTTGATGAAACCATATTTGCCTGGAAGCAATCTACAGGTTTTCATCTTCTGTGGAAACAAAAGCAGAACACTTCTAAAGCAATAAATCCTTAGACACAAATTTCAAAATCAAAATAACTTTAAAATATATATTCTTGTTTAACTTAGTAGCCTTTGTATTTGCAATCCATTGTCTTTCTGCAGTTAGCTCATTAACAGTTAAAAAATTAAAAGAAAACACAATAACAACCAAAATCCAGATTTTGTGTTTATTTTCCATCTTTACATGGATTATCATATTTTTATTACTGTTTCTCTTTTTAAAGAATTTATCTTTTCTCTTTTCTCTCTGCAGGTCTGTGGGTCTGGGCCTCTGGCCACCGGGGACCAAGAAACCCCACTAGTACAAAATGACAATAACCAAATTAGATATATAGCTAGAGAGAAACTGCCACCACTGAATGCTTGTTATCAGAATTTAATGGATTAGTATAGAGAGTCATATTTGATTAAGTATCTAATGTTTCAGTACATACTTTCTGGTAATTAGAGTAATATCCCTAGTACTTCAAATATTCCACTTTACAAATAATGGCATATATAGAGACATATATATGTCTCTCTATATATACATATATTAAAAAATGCTAAGGTTCAGTGGGCAAAATCGCTTGTGAAGCAAGTCGGACAACCTGAGTTCAATATCTGGATCAACCACTGGAAGGAGAGAACCCACTCTAAAATTTTCCATTTTGTCCCCTTCCTTTCTGTATGCGTGCTGTGACACATATATGCCTGTCCATGCATACACACACACACACACACACACACACACACAGATACACATACACACACATACAGAAATACACAGACACACACACAAATACAAATACACAGACACACGCACAGACACACACATACACACACGTGCGTGAATCATCGTTACCATAATTATCATTATAACAATAAGAACAATTGTAAAACCACTGTAATCATTAAATCAGATGGATATTAATTGGCAGGGATAAGTAGAACCAATAATTTAAAGACAATGAGTTTATAATTCATAAAAATTTTGTCATTAGAGCAGCAACTGCATGGGTTTCTATACATATATACATATGTACAAAAATATCATAAATGATGGTTACTAACCTGTTGCCAGTAGTACTCTGTAAATAGTTGAAGTGGTTTTATCCTTGTATTTTATGTGTAATTTTCCAAACTGGACATAAAACATTATAATAATCAATTAAAATATGTATTCTTTTCCCAGAATTAATTGTCACCTAGAAAGGAAAATAATTAACATAACTGTCTATTAACCAAAATGTTAGCTTGTGGAGAGCTTAGAGATAAGATGTTAGACTTAGAGAATTTAGACAGCTACGGTGATTGAATAAATGGCTAACATCAATGGGACGCAAATCCATACTTTTATGTTTTATAATAATGAATATTTCATTTCATTTTGGTCATCCAAATCCAATATTATCCTTGGGCAAAAACAAATACAATGATTAATCATCTGCCTTATCCATATTATCCACTGCTACGAATAGCATGATCACTAACTTGAACCCTGTTTTATATATTCTCCATCATCCAACCTTGTCCCATTCTTGAACACTGAATGTTGATCAATATTCTCCCAAAATAATTTATGAGTTAGTCCTGGTGAAAAAGATCTCTAACATCAGTATTGAGGCAAGGGGTATTGCAATCTCAAGGTAACTCTAGACTACAAAATGAGTTACAAGCCACTGGGCAACTTAATGCAACCTTTGATAGGCACAAATAAATAAATAAATATAGGTCTTGGGGATGTAACTCAGTGATAAAACTCTTTTGTTCCAAGTGCAAAACACTGGATGTAATGCTCAGAATCTCAAATTCACAATATCAACAATAACTATTATTATTTATATCATGGAACTGATATTTTTGTCATTTTATTCAATACCTCGGCACCACAAATGTTTTTCCTATTATATTAATTGTCAGAATGATAAAGTTCATATTCAATGGAAGGAGACATGTATTTAAGATTCATTTAATTACTCCACTATAATCCGGTAAGTGTAATAATAAAGAACATAATAACAAACTACAACAGAATTTTGAATAAAGGCTTATCTAGGCAAATGGAGTCACAGAATAATAAATAGGAAAATAAGAGAAAGTACCTGTCTATATAATAAACATCACCCCTATAAAATGAAGAATGTTTAAAAAGCTCAGATTCCTATGAGTAAGTCTTCCTCCTAAAAACTGATGTCAAACTCTAAACTTAGATGCTGCTGGGTTTTTTTTTATTATTTTCAATTTTATTTTCATTAAAAAATTGTCATCTCCATAAATGTAACTCCCTGCTCCCCCTCCCCTCCCCCTCCCAATCCCTCCCAGACAGCCCTCAGCCTTGTCCCTGCTGCAAAGGGTGAGAATAGGGGTAGTAATGAAAAGTACTTCTAGGTAGCTGTTTGAGAATATGTAAAAATAATATCCCTGAAAACAAACACCTGTGGCTTGTGCCATTTCTACTATCCCTTTCCTATTTAGTACATGATGTTCTTGTTGGCTGAACTGTGTCCCTGAGCTGCTCACTTAGGGACATGCTTAATGTAATTAGGTTACATGCTTGCAGAGACTGCAAAGCTCCGAGAAAATCATCCAGCAGGGTTTGGTGATTTGTTTTTCTAAAATCACTCTGAATTAGTAATGAATAGAATGTTTTTGACAACTGGTTCAACATTAAATACAGGCAAATAAAATCAACCTCTGGAGAGTTAGGCTTTTTTATTTTTGTCATTAGTGCTTAAATTAAATTTATCACATATTTTTGCCAGATGAAGAACTTTAATTTCTTTTGTTGGTTTTGTGGTGTGTGTGTGATGTTTGTACAATGCATGTGTATGGTGTATATTTATGAGTGTGAAGGTGCATGCTAATGTATGTGGAGGCCAGAACAAGACATTTGTTGATTTCCTTTTTTGAAGTAAGTTTACCTAGGACCACGAAGCTAGCCTTTTTGAATAGACTGGCTAGCAAGGTCGTGCTTAGGACCTGTCTTTTTCTCACCTTCAGCTACAGAAATACATGTCTGTTTTATTCTGTGAATTCTAAGGTTCCAAATGCAAGACCTCATGCTTGCAGAGCAGAACTTTTACCAACCAAATCATTTCCTAAGCCCTTAATGAGTATGTTTATTGCAAAAATGTTTTCTTCCTACATTAAAAATTAAAGAAACTAATTCATTTCAAAAATGAGAACAGAGAACAGAAAAATAAACATTTAAGTCAGAAGAGACAAGCTTGTAGGAGGAAATAAATAAGTGATAATGGGTGGTTTTTCACACAGCAATGATAAGTGCTTATCGGCTTCTTACTGGTATTATTTATTTGGAGGGGGTAACACACAAAGCCCTTCTTGTAATTGAGAAGCTATTGATATCTGAGCATTTTTAAGGAATGGAAGAGAGTTTTCTTCAGGGCTGAGGCTCCTGGTAGGTGGCCTGTGCTCTAGTATAGTGGTTCTTAACCTTCATATGCTATTGCATTTTATGTTGTGCTGACTTTCAAACATATTATTTTTTTGCTATTTCATAACTGTAACTCTGCTCCTGATAGAATGAAAATATAAATATCAGATATGCAGAATATTTGGTAAATGACCCCAAAGGGGTCACAACTCACAGGTTGATAACTTCAGCTCCAGTATTCTGTCCTACACCCTGGTATATAGTAGCAGAAATAATTATATTCATTGGGCTAAAAATTAAAAGAAATAAAGTTTACAGGGAGACATAGAGAGGAGAATTTCTAGTTCTATAAAAGTTGGAGGGGAGTTCAGGGGGTAAGGGGTGGATTTGACCAAACCATGTTGTACATATGTATGGACACCTTAAAGAGTAAATATATTTTAAAATTCACACATAGTTTATACATGTACTGCTATAGACCGCGTAACTTTATAACTGAAAACTTATTACAAATTTTTAAAATAGGAATACAATCATAATTAGGCTATTTAGCTATTAAAACTCAGCCAAGCCTTTGATTGTCTTTAAAAAGATATATGCTATAATATGATAAATTTAAAGTGAGTTGGTGATTATGTTAAGGACCAAGCCAGAGAGAAAATCAGACCAAATCTTTGCCTCCTTTCATTTATTTTAAATCTCATCCAATATGAAAGTTTTTTTTTCAGTATTTCTGAACTTATTTCAATTGCACCCCCTCAAGCCTTACTACTTATGAAAAAAAAAATAGGCAACGTATAGTTCAATTAAATTTTTTAAACAAATATTATTTCCAACTTAAAAACATGAACTTTTTTTTAAATTTATTTGTTTTCTAATTTATTTCTGGCAAAAAATAAACCAAATGTTTTCAAGAAATACTCAAATGTTATTTTTTAGCTATATATGAGACATAAGTATTTATCTTCTAAGTATCACATATTACTACATTTATGAATGGATAACATAATACATCATGACCTGAAAATGAATTAGGGGAAATTAAAGAAAAATAAGAGCGAGAAACACAGTAAGGTTCTTTATTATGCAACAGCAAATATTTATTACAACTTGAAGTGCAGGTTTCCATTGGCAAAAAAAAAATTAGTAAACAATAACTGATGCCTTTGTTCGGCCTTAGGATACAAATAAAGAAATAAAAGACGGCAGCTTACAATCTCTGCCCTCAAATCACTTACAACACAGTTGGAAACATACATGCAAGAAAAGTCTGCACAGATATGTAACAAAACTGTATAATTTGTGAAATAAACCTGCATAATTTCTATAAACAAGATATGACTATTTTGCATTCCTAACTCACCTTTATATTCTTTCAGTAATTTAGGTTTGGTACTGAACAGCATGTAGTGTATCACCAGCAATACTAAATATATGTCAGATGTTTATGGAAAAGAAAACATGGCTCAATACCAATCCAATGCTAGCACATCCTGGCCAGTTTTGATTAAGGCCTGGATCCTTTCTCACTTTCATTATTCTCACTAGGAACAAGTCCAACACATCTGTATAGAATCCTATTACTTCCATTTATATGAATGGCAAAGTTATTTGAACACACCTAATTTTTTTAATTCCAGCTCCCTTATTTGAAAACCATACTGCATTGTCCTAATCATGTGTTATCATATTTAGAGGCATAGAACTAGTGGATTTAGTTACACATATATTCTATTTTAAGTATGAATTTTTGAGGTTCACAAAATAAACTCTAATTAATTTGGAACTTGAGGGGACGTTTCTTTCACAGTGAGCTGGACGGGTTCATTTTATTCCTTTGCACTTTCTCTTCTAACTCATAAGGAAATTTTTGTAACGTTAAAATATGCTCAAATATAACATTTGGTAATAAAAATAGCAACAGCAAAAATATCCAGGCTTTAACTTAGAGCAGTGTATTTTCTGCCCTGGCTACCATACATTCTACATTTATACTTAATATCCCTGCATCAAATGATGATCTTAGTGTAAGTTACTCCAACCACAAACATTCAAATATATCCACAAGTCTTGATAGTACTAAGGCAAGAAGTGAAAACAAGTACATTCTTTGATCAATAATAAGACAGAGCATAAAACTAAGTAAGTCTGAAAGAAAAACATCAATTTTTGGATTAATTTTCAAAGTTCAAACAAGCAGAACACATGAATACCTAAACTGTCCTCTCAACTGAGATTTTGATATAAACACGAGTCTATGACAACTATTTTCAGATAATAAGCTTTTTAGAAAAAATGTGTTTTGCACTAACAACATACAAACTAAGTTCACCATGATCACAATTCATGAGTGACCTATTTCCAAAAGTAGGCAATCTGGAACATGGAATGTATTTCACAATTGGAACAATGCTATAAAACTATGATTAGAGCTCCAGAACAGATGTCCAAACTTTATTATAAAATATTATTAATATATCACACATATGTGATGAAAACTAAAAATAATATCTTTAAACCTGCTAATAGTAAAATAACAATAGTAAAATAACACAACATTTGTACAATTCTAACATCATAACGGGGATTTTCTTTCACAGATAGACTACATGGTTCACTCACTCAAAGACAACATAGCTAAGAATCAGTGGAAAGTATTTGTATGAAAAGTCCAAAGAATGGTGGAGAGGCGCAGAAATTCTTCAAACTGACTTCCATCATTTCCATCTCTCTGCTAAGAAGCACACTGGTTAATCGGGCCCAGCTCCACCTGAAAGAAATGAAAAAAAAAAAAAAGACAGAGTTAAAACAGCATGTGGAACATGAAGTACAGTTAGATTGAACTGAAAGATAAATCCATACTGTGAGGAGTTCAGCTAACCTTAGCTCCAGAGGCCTGCGTAGTTGCCATGGAGGCCTGAGGCCAGTGGCCCCCCTCCAACGAAGAGCTTCATCTCAGGCCAGTTGTAGCAGTGAGTGTAGAGTGCATTGGGGAAATCCTCTATACCAGCAACATAATTCTCTAAGAAATCATCCTGGTTGATCCAGCCACTGCCACAGGTGAGCTTCAGCTTCCTTCTAGAGGGCGCAGGAAACAAGTCTGGACTGGCTGCAGATCTTTCCTCAAGGAACTTCTGGGCACGAATATCATAAAAGAGCAGAGAACCGTGGCCTGTTCCCACGGTAATGATATGCTGGTGGACACTCAGAGAACGCACACCAGTGCCTCCCTCTCTGGAGCATAGTGGTGGGATATTCTGCTGGCCTTGGCGCAGATCCAGGAATGAAACATGAGACTGGGATCCCACAGCATAGAGGGACAACTCATCACAGTAGGTGAGACACACGTTCTCCCGGCAGTAAGGCAGCCTTAGAGACAGCAGCCTGGACAGGGAGCTCCTGGTTTTCCAGAGGTGGAAGTAGCCATCCAGAGACACAGCTCCCAGCTCCTGGTTTTTGTTGTTGTATGCAAGAGCTCGCACTTTGCGGTTACTTGGATTGGTAGTGGTTTTGGGGATGGCCTCCATATCATTAGGACGGATGTGAGCATACACAGGAAGCCCCGCATCCTTATGCCAAGCAATGCTGCCGTTGAACATGTCAGGATCCACCCGCCAAAGTGCCACGGTGCCGTCTCGGGAGCCACTCACTACCACAGTGTCACTCATCCATGCGATGGCGAAGATCCAGTCTCTGTGGCCTTGGCAATCTCCTAGGCACACAGGGTCTAGCGTGGGCAGCTGGTAGACTGCTAGACTATTGGGATTTTCACCCCCTGTGGCCAGGAGGGTCTTGGAGGGATTCAGCTCCACAGCATGAATGCCACAGGAGGGCGAGCCTTGGGACGGGTCGGGCACCCTGTCGCGCATCAGAGGAATGCGCATGATGTGGTCAGTCTTGACATCAATCACAAAGAGCGTGTTGCACTTGGTGCCACACACCACCTGCCTGGCATTGAGCCACTGTGACGCGAACACCTTGTTGAGGGGGCCAAGGGCGAGCTGGCGCTCTTTCAGCAGCTCCGGCAGCCTGAGGACCCCGAAGCTGCGCAGGTCGCCCTCGAAGCCCGCCATTCCCCGGTGGCCCTCGGCGCCGAGAGCGCGGCCCTTCAGGTAGTGGACCAAAGAGCGGCGAGCCACGGGCCGCCGCGGCCTCTTGAGCAGCAGCAACGACCCCTCGGTTTGGCCTGCCTCGGCTGTCGCCATCACTGCTGATGGGCCTGCCAATGAAGAGGTCCCCGCGCCCTCATCTACCTCAGTGGCTTTCCGCTTCCTGCTACCTGTTTGCTGAAGGGCCATGGTGGGCGGCGAGCCGTTGGAGGGCCCTGCGGGTTGTGGCGTCTCCGGGGCTGCTGGAGAGGGCGGCGCCTCCGAGTTGGCCTGAAACATGGAATCGCGTGGATCCTGAAGCTCCGCTACCGATCAACAGGGAGCCTGCGTTGTCCTGAGCGCCTCGGCCGCAATGGAGGTGAAAGCGGCGTGACCCAGCGAACAACGCGCGAGGTCGGGCGGAAAGAGCCGAGCGAGCTCGGAAGATCGGTGCTCCGGCCGAAGGTGCGTCAAGAGCTAGAGTGGAGACTGCCGCAAGCCAGGACTTCTGGGCCTTGAGCGGCCAGTCCTTGGAGGATAAAGACAGCAAGGTGGGAGGGGGAGGCTCTGAGGGTGGTGTTAGAAGAAGAGGCGGGACAGGCTGACTTTAAGTGGCTGAAGTGCTGGGAGGTGTGGAAGGGTGAGCTTTAGGGCTGGGAGATCATGGCAATAATGAGTAGCTCATGCCCAGCCAGAAGGGGGCAGAAGGTAGTAGTAAAGTAAGGAAGATAGAAAAGGAGCTAGAAAGCTAGAAGGGAGCTTGGAGGAACAGGAAGACATTACTCTAGGGTTCAGTACCCTCAGGATCCAACAAGTCGAATTCAGCCATTCCTTCCATAGCAGCCGAATCCCTACTTCAATAAAATAAGATACTCAATATGTAGTCAATTTTGGGGATGAGACATATCCTTGATCATCATTCTCTGTGGAAAAAACAAAAGTGTGCTTGTAATCCAGGGAGACTCTTTACATATTTTGAACTTGGCAGAAAAAGCTGGGCCCTCCAAGGGTAGGCAACTGTTGATTGGCATGAGCCGTGTGTGGAACCTCAAGAGGTGGGATCAGACTGTCTTCCTGTGTATGTGTGTGGGCTGGCTGTATGAAGCCCATTCCCTGCAGAGGATCATTTAGCCCAGCCTAGACTTTGGAATGAGGAAATCGGACTTTCCTGGAGCGGATATGCGCTCTGGGCTAACCTGACTCACCTTGGGACTTCTCTCCCTTTGGTGGGGGATGGAGGGAGCGGCCAGGCTGGGGGCTGGCTGGGAGGGACTAGGAGGGTGAGAGAAG
This sequence comes from Phyllotis vaccarum, assembly GCA_033318265.1. NCBI lineage: Eukaryota > Metazoa > Chordata > Mammalia > Rodentia > Cricetidae > Phyllotis > Phyllotis vaccarum. The sequence goes on along the minus strand of JARWLC010000013.1, from coordinate 26,366,535 downwards.
GGGAAGCAGGGGGATACACAGAGAAAATGACATTTTTAATAAAATAAAGAAATGAGAAAATAGGAGTTCTTGTTCTTTTGAATAGCCCTTCTGATGGTGGTTGTTTATTTTTATTTTATTAGTTTAATTTTTAAAATGTCATCTCCAACAACGAATCCCCCTGCTCCCCCTCTCCTTTTCCTCCCAATCCCTCCCAAGCAGCCCTCAGCTGCCCCCTTCCCATCCACTAATCCCCTTCCCCCAAAGCGGGAGAAGTCCCAAGATGGGCCGGCCCAGTGTGGCACATCCACTCTAGGCAATCCGATTATTTTCAATGAATCATTTTTTTTTCTCCTCCTCAAAGGTTCCGTGCTTCTGCAACAGAATCATCTGAGGAGACCATAAGAAATGACAGATCATCGGGCTTCAAATTCTGCTTGGTCATGATGATGTCCGGGACTTGTTGATAGATTACAGTCTTTAATGTAAGGTGGGTTGTGTTAGTTGGCTAGGTAGCCGTGCAGTTGATTGGTTATTTTGGCAATGCTATCCTCTCATTTAGCTCTTAAAAGTAAGAAAATGGAGTAGAACACGCAAGTTGAGGAGCTGGGGGTGAAGGGTCCCATTGTCAGTTACAGAGATCTGTGACCTTAGAGAACGTTGAATCTTTGAGTTAGGAATGTGAAAGAATGGCCAGGATTTTTAAGAACATATGAAGAAATAACATGAGTAATGAAAGAATTGTCCAGATTTTTAAGAACATATGGAGAAATAGAGAAGATTCTAGAAGGAAGTACTTGTGTGAACACAATGGAAAAACTATAGGGATCTGTAGAATACATGCACAGAAAGGAAAGTTTCATATAATTCTTTGTGGGTTTTTTGTTTGTTTGTTTTTGCTTCAAGACTTCACATCACATAACAGACCTATACTTGGTAGCTAAGTAGAATGTAACTTTAATTCATTAAGGATACACTGAATGGAGGTTTTTTCCTGATACTAACTCTTAATACGTATTAATCCTCCTTTTCAAAATGTAATTTTTTGAGAATGGGGGCCATGAATTCACCTTTCTGACTAATCATACAGTTTGTGAACTATTTGATGGTGTTCCCTTTCCCAAATATTCCATTATATTTTCATTATTTTATTTCTACTGCTTGTCACACTTTCAATTTAAGTATAAATTCCAGATAAAAGCCATGAGTTCTTATTTCCCATCATTCAAGTTAAGCTTTCTCATATCTGTACTCCCCAACACTCTCCAGTCCCAGAGTTATGATCCTTTTCCATATTATCAATTTTATGGCAAAAGAAAATCTGAAATTATTGGTGTGTTCAATGAGAAATCATACATAGTGCCTTATGGGGAAGAGATTTTAGAAAGTAGTAAAATATGTATATAGGTGCAAATTGTGCATATAGTAACTAATGGGATTTTTGTGTTCATCAGTATCACAGGAACAATTTCATAAGTTGGCACTCCATCTTGGAAGAATCCCTAAATATTTTGATGCAGGTGACTTGGAACATTTTTTTGAGAAACACTGATGTATACTGTTTTTATTCAGGTGGAAGCAGGAAGTATTCCATTTAGGAGATTGCATTCTACAGTGTGTCTCGGGGTTGCTTTGACAATTAAAACTTTCCAGGTGAGTACTGTGAAAGACTTGACACACAAAAGGGATTATAGTGGTCTCTGTGGGGGAATTCAACATGTAGAGTATTAAGGATACAAGTATGCTGTAAACTACTATTATCTTATTCTTTGCAAGACTATCACACTAAGTATTGTTGTAAGACTTTTGTAAATTCAATTCTGTATAAACATCTCCTAAAAATCCCCATTGTAAAGACCAATAAATTGAAATTTGGAAAGATCCTTATTTTCTCTGAAGTCAATGAATTGTTAAGAGATCTGAAGTAGGTTGAATTCAGGTTTTATGTTCTTATTCAATTCTTGGGTGTTGGCAAAATTAATAAAACATTCTTCCAGAGACAGATATTTCAAAAGACTAACTTGCAACAACAAAAATGACTGGATATTGGAATGAGATATTTGTAAAAGTTGAGTGCCAGGAATAGAAGCATTATGAATAGCTATTATGGACTCTCAGACTTAGTTTGTGGTCACTGGTAAAGCCTTCCAGAGCAGCAGCTTTTTAGAATAACAATTAGTATTACACATCATTCTGTGTTCATATAGTGAACAATGAGAGTATACACATCAAACAGCAAGGAAAAAGGAGCACACATGTGTAGTAGTGAGGTTTTTTGGTCTCGGGTGGCCAGAGACCCAGACCCTGCCGTGCCAGACCCCTTAGCTGCCCACTGCTGCTGCTCAGGCCCACAGAAATGACTCAGATGCTTATATTAACTTTATGCTGTTTGGTCTATGGTTCAGGCACATTGCTAGCTTGCTCTTACATCTTAAATCAACCCATTTCTATTAATCTGTCTGCCATGAGGCCCGTGGCTCACCTGTGTCCCTTACATGTTTTTTGGGGGGCGGTTTGCTCGATTTGCCTGACTCTGCCCTTCCTTTCCTACCTATTCTGATTCTTCTGCCTACCTTTTCTACGGTGCCTGTCAAGGGCCAAAACAGCTCCTTTATTTAAAGATTGAGATTCAGAGCATACAGAAAGCCATTCCCACATCACACATGTCATTTTCTTGAGACCATGTAAGCTGCAAAATTCTAATAAAAGTCTCATGGATAGAAGAAGCAATACTTTAATTATAAGTATTTTATTTCTGCAAGCCTGGTATTTTATGGTTGAATTCCACACCATTTGTCATAGAAGTTTACAAAATATAAAGTGTGGTAAATATTTCTCTGCTTTCCCCAAACATAAGTAGAGGTTAGAAAAATAAGATGTCTTCTGTTCTATGAGAGATGGGATACTAACAACAATAGACTGATACCCCTTTACATGTTTAATGTCATTCTGCAGGTCATAATACAATGTTCTTGAATTGCATATTCACTGTAGAGGCAGAAAGTAAGTAATATAAAAGCTCAAAACATTGAATACAGGAATAAAAGCTTTCTGATCTTCCCTCTTAAAGTAAAACCAAAATATGTTTTAATAAAAACCTTTCTACATACCACAACTGATAAATAATGGGCATTTGTAAATGATAGGGGAGGATTAAATAGATACTGAACCCTGTAATTAAAAGAAAGATAAAGTAGTGAATTTTCCTCTGTACTTACTATATCACATGTGTCCTGTGCAGAAAATTGCAGAAGCCAATGACCCAGAAACCTCCATGAGTTCAGGTGATAAGATCTCTAAGAAAACCTGTTTTTTAGGTAATGGGTCTGGGCAATTGGAAACCTAAAGATAGAAAACCTTTTATGGAAATATATACCTTACTTCAGCAAGACACCAAAAGAGTTTCTACTCTGTCTCATTTTGCCACACATTCTTAAAATGGAGCCAAACCGGAAACTGTTAGTCCATCGTCTTAGAGGCAGGGAACTAATGTTATAGTCTCATTCTTTGGCAGGGCTAATGTCAGTATGCCCCAATGTTGGCTAAGCCTTCACTAACACTTAATCAAGAAATAGATTTTAAAAGACCTCTTGAGAACAGTTTTAGTACCCAATTGTGTTACCTTCTTCATTTTCAACTATGACAGGAAGGTTCACTGAAAAACTAGACTTATGCTCAATCTTGTATCAATAATACTTAACAAAGCACTGGCAAAGTGAGCTATCAGGATTCTACTTTCACCCATCCCTCCTTTCAGCATAGTGCTGAACTTCCATATCCAGTCAGGAACAAAAAGATTGAGTAAAACAGTAGGTAGCAGGACTAGTCTTTGTCATCAAGAAAGAATGATGGACCCATACTTAGAAATTCAAGAAACAGAATGAGTGAAAGTGGCATGTGTAGAAATAAATCCACACTAAGATGCGAAAATCAGAAAAAGTAAAGCAACAGCGATTCAATTTGAGTTGTTAAGTGAAAGTGGGTGAGGAAGCATGAAAATGACCAAACATGAAAAGCATTTCTGAAATTGGCAAAGGAAAGCACAGATTATAGTATCGTTTAATATGGTTTTTGGTGTAGGTAGAATACTTAAGACAATAAATAGATAATGTTTCTCAAGTACATGTGGCACATCCACAAAAAATATATTTTGAAATTAACATGATTGGAAAGCAATCTAAAATCATATCCATTATTCAGTTCTTACTATATACAAAAATAAAGGAATTAGATAAGAAAAAATAACAATTTTTAAAGGAAAAATTCAGTATAGACTGAATGTTTTATAGATTAGAAAACCTACAAAGGGTTGAAAATAATGCATGGAAAGGGTGTCAAAATAAAACCTGACAAAATGAATAATTAACATCTAAATCACTACCCAAATGAAAAGTCATGAACAATCTTAAATTCTCATTTAAATAAAGGTAATATTAGCACAAGCCAGAAGGAAGAAATAATGAATATTGAAGCAGCAATGAAATGTGGTGAAAATGAGAAAGCAAGGAAATGATTTTAAAACAGTTAACTTTACTGATCCACTCCTCATAAGCCTGATAGATATGAAGAGGATGAAGTAAAAAGCATAACTATAGCCCTTATAGATTTGAAAGGTATGATAAGAGACTATTATGAACAATCTGAGACACATGAACTAAACAAATAAATTAAATAGATTGCTATATCAAATTGATAATAAAATACCACTCTAAGATATACTTTCTGTGTGACTTTATTAGTTACCACTAACCGAACCATAAATAGAAACTTGAGATGATTGTTTAACTGTTAAGGAACTTCAATCCATAATTTTAAATAATGCAAAAGTGATATCCCAGCATGTTTTCTATTGATCATTATATTAGATTTTAAAAGAGACTTAGCACTAAATTTATATATTGTTTTTCTTAAACACTAAAAAAGGAGGTGCCAAAATGCTTAAGCTCCTGCAAAAAAATACTATATTAGACTAAGTGGTTCAGACAACAGATAAATATTTTCTCAATCCCTGAGACTAGTTCCTTTGTCAAAATAGGCTTATTTTACATGGTTTATCCACTTAGATTGTTGCTTTATCAGAGTTTACTCATATGCCTCTTCCTCTTTTTATAAAACAACTCTAATGTGTTAAGACCTACCTTTTTAACAACTTTTAACATTAATTACTTCATTAAAACCTTATTTATGAACATGGTCACATAAAGTGCGCGTGGGTGCACGTGCATGTATATGTGTGTGTGTGTGTGTGTGTGTGTGTGTGTGTGTGTGTGTGTGTGTGTACATGCCCATGCACATGCCAGAAGATTATCCCTTGATGATGATGTCCATTTTTGAAACACAGTTCCTGATTGGCTTGGAATTGACAAAGTGGGCTAGACTGGGTGACAGTCAAGCCCAGGGATATGCTGATTATTGTACCCTGAGCAGTTGTGTTACAAGCCTGAGCTACCACATATCAATTTTTATGTGGGTGCTAGGGATTAATCTCAGGTCCTCATCTTATATTTTATTTGACCAACTGAATTATTTTCCCAGCTGTCTGTTTTCATGTTTCAAAATTTGTATCTATCAATTTTGAGAACACCCCGTTCCTCCATATCATAAGAAACACATCCCAACACATTTATAATCTTATAGTTCTCAACAAAATATTGGCAAATTAAATGTATAAACAGAAATTTTACAGAATGATCAGTTTGGATTTAACCCAGTTGTTTAAGATTAATTCACTATTCAGAAAGAATCAGTGTAAACAACTATGTCAACAGTATAAAAAACATCATATGGTTTTTTAAATGGCACAGAAATATTATTGAACAAAATCCAATCTGTACTGATTAAAGCTCTCAGCAAATTGGGAGTATAACTTTGAAAATATCATGCACAAACATTTAAGCAAAGAATTTATTTAATGTTAAGACTTTAAATACTTTGCCTCATAAATTAAAAACAAGATAAATATTGATGCTTTAAATATGTTTATTCACTATAACTAAATTTTTCCAATCTAATAAAACAAGAAATAGAATGGAAGTCCTAAGAATGGAAAAGAAATAAGACTGTTTGCTAAGAGAATACCAAGATATCTCCAAAAAATAGTTCCCAGAGCTAGTAACTTCTGTGAGTTCACAGAATACAAAGTTAATGAACAAAAGTCATTGATATTTCTACACATCATTGAAATTAAAACTCACTAAGAAGCATGACAGTGAATATGTAAAAACATTGAAAAATAAGGAAAATAAAACTTTAAATGAAAACTGTTACTCCTTTGCTACTAGGTGTAATAGAATGAATGCTTGCTACAGTTGTGCGACTTTAATTTTTGACTTGTAAGGGATCATGAAAACATTTGTCACTAGGGATGGAAAAATCTAAACAGATGCCAATCTCCTTTCTCTACAGTATTCAGTCTATGATATGCAACTACTAGTCATAATAGAACTAAATATAGACAGCATAATCAGCATTACCATCACTTCATAAGGTAACCTAAGAAGACTGGGAAATGACTTGAATGTGATATTTAAATCATAATTATTTTAAAGAAAGTCTCTTTTCATTTTATATATATTTATTGGAGACAGGGGAGAGGAAAAAGTGAGTGTGTGAGAGATATTTGTGTGTGTGTGTGTGTGTGTTGTGTGTGTGTGTGTGTGTGTGTGTGTGTGTGCTTGCAAGACTGTATATATGTGTGCATATGTATTGGCGTTCAGGTGGAGGTCAAAGGACAACTTGCAGGGAGCTGCTTTTCTCCTTCTAACAGGTCTTGGGGACAGTTGTCTTTATTCCGTGAACCATTTCACTTCCCTCAACATCATAATCCTTTTCGTTCTGGTGTGTTTTCTTATGTATGTGTTCTTGTCTGTACAGCTGTTAGCACACAGGAATAGGTCAGGACAACACATTCAGTATCCTATTCTACTACTCTACACTTTATTCTTCTAAAACAAGTTTTCTCATTGAGTCCTAGATTTGGATTAATAGCCAGCAAACCCAAGTTATTCTTCTATCTCCACCTCCAGAAGTATTACAGTTAAAGGTGGGTAAGACTGCCTGGTTGTTTACATGGCTGCTGAGGAATTAAATTCAGCTCCTCACACTTGAGCTGCAAGTTCTCTTATTCACTAAGCAATTTCCTCATCAATGAAATCACTAGAAAGTAACTATATTTATTTCTATAAAAGCTTATTAAGGATTTCAAATGAATATTTTGTTCAGTTGCATGTTTTATGAGGTCAAATAAATGGCTTAGAAGAAATTTGACAGTATATGCAGAGAAATCTATCCAATACAAACATCCAGAATTTTTATCAGAATTATTTGATATTTTTAATTTATTTAGATATAAAAACCAGAAACTATTGTACATCATATATACTATTTAGTGCACACAAAAGAAGCTTATTAACTTTAATAAATTATTAAAATAACATTTTGAAACATGACTTCAAATTTATAGTATACAAAATGCATTTACCGTGAAAGGATACTGATTTATTTTAAATATTTTAGTGCCATTAAAATCACATAATACTTAGAGATGTAGCCATTTACTTAGATAGTTTATTGTATTTTATTTCTAGACCTATTTTAATCCTAGCCAATAGTTATATTTTTAAAAAACATATAATTATAGCACTTTTGCATCCCTTTTCTTCCAAACCTCCCATATATTCTTTCCTCTTTGTTTTAAAATTTATGGCCTCTTTTTTCAATAATTGGTACGCCATAAGTATTTATATGCCTGTGTTTGTGTGTATTGTGTTTCCTAAATGCATAAATACAACTTTCTCAGTCTCTATACTATCTTTTGTATGTACATTTTCAAGGCTGACCACTTACTTGGTATTGGAAACTAATTGATGTGATCATTCCTGGAGCTGAATATTTCTCCCACAACCAACATTCCTTAGTTTCTCAGAGTTCTTTTTATATGTTCGAGGACTCATGGACATTCCACATTACACTTTGGCATATATACTGTTTTTACTCTTTTTGGTTCATGTTTAGATAGTGATATTGGTACAAATTCATAGTTATAGCTTCTGACATTTTAAGTAAAAGTGCAGTTAGTGACCTTTTTACTTCTTTGAACATTTAGTTATACCTAACAATTAATGAGGTAGTTAAAATTTGCACTACTACAAATAAGTTGATAAATTGTGATGGATTGTGTTGAGCTTCCTTGAAGTAGCACTGAAGACAGAATTTTGGTTTTTTTTTTTTCTTTTTTGTATTGAGAATATGTCTCAACTACACCAAGCTTGCCTCAGACTCACTATGTGACTGAGGGTGGCCTTTAAATTCCAATCATCCTGCTTCAGTTTCACAAGTCCTGTGATTGGAGACGTGCTTCACCACTCCCTGCCTTATCATGCCTGGAATGGAATTCAGAGCTTGCTAAATTCCAAGGAAATATTCTACAAACTGAGTTATATGCCATCCCAGGAATTCTTATATATTATTATAATGATTTTCATAACTGATATGAGTTAGTTAATGTCACTAGGTAGAATATAAATATTCATATAAATTTGTATTTAAATAAACACTGATTAATTTTGTAGTACATATATGTTCCACATGTTAAATTGGATATATGGATAATAAAACCCTATATTCCTAGAAACCTGGAGTTTAGTCCAGAGAATCACTGAGTTTGAGTTCATGCTGGATTACACACTGAGACCTTGTTTCCAAAAGAAAATCTCTCAAGTTAAATTGAGATTAAAATAAAATATCCACAAGATGTGTACCATCTATAATATTATAACATCTGTTTCTGACATATATTTAAGAAAATGGATGCACCTGATATACTGCTATTGGAAATGTGAACATCATAAACTTGACCATCTACTGCAGTTAAAAGTGCATATAATCTTCAGTAATGGTATTTCTACAAACTTACATCAGTTAGGTAGAATATCCAGCAGGAAACACATTATTTGAAAGGATACTGATTTCAGTACTTTAGTTATATATCTCTGAGGAAGAACAATAACTAAATGATTGCATAAATAAACTGTTTAAATCCTTATTTGAACACATGCATAAATGAGAAGAAATATAGAAAAATTGTCTTTTTTAATTCTTATTTAGTTTAGACTGGTTCTTACTAAAATGTCGAGAAAAGAAAAAGGATACCCACCTAGCACTCTAATGTCATTTAATTAATGAAGCAGTTCTAAAACTGCCTAACTAATTCCCACTCTTTTCAAGTGAGACTGAATTTGTATTATGGCCTAGTATATGGTTATATTGGTGTGTTGCCATTTATATCCAAAAGTATTACTACTTTATCCCGATTTATACTTGAAATGTGTTTCTGGGTAGTGGGGAAAGGGGGACAATATGAGGAAAAAAACAAAATAAGAAAAATATGAGGAAAGCTGAAAACGTAATATGATCATATTTTTATTAACTTTAAACTATATATGATCTACATGTATAGATGCAATTTTAAGCTTAAATAAAATTGAAATGCACCCCAAATGCTTGATTGTGTTGGTCTCAAGAGACGATGTGAACTATTATTATCTCTTTTTGACTTCTTAATAATAATTAAAATGCCATGCCAATTCTTTCACATAGTGCATTTTTATTTATTTATTTATTTCCTTTTTCATTGTTGAGTCGGGATCTTACTAGATATTTCAGGATATCTTCAATATCACTGTGTGTACACAGTGGGCTCACATTTGTAATCCCGTGTTCACCCCCCCGTGAATGGATTATAGTTAATCAACACTGTAGTGGCTGTATTATCAAATATTCACCATGACAAATGAAGGCATGGACTTTTCCCCCATTAAATATATTACTAAACAGGTACTAAAAACTCTAAGACAACTAGCATATTTATAACTAGTAGATGAAACACTTAGAATTAGAATATATCCTATCGTGCTTTGTATAGTTCTCATGACTTTAATCACAGCATTTCGATAACAGAAGCAGATAGGCAGGAAGATTTCTGTAAGTTCAAGACCAGTCTGGCCTACATAATACTCTCTCTCTCTCTCTCTCTCTCTCTCTCTCTCTCTCTCTCTCTCTCTCTCTCACACACACACACACACACACACACACACACACACACACACACACACACACACACACATTTGCACACTCATGCATATAAACTCATTAGATACTTTATACTGTTTTCACTGAATTTTTACTTATAAAATAAGCCATATAATAATGCTTGATTATTTGATTACTAAGAGGTACTTTCATTTGTAAGGTATAATATGGGACTGAAAAACTAAAAGTACAGTACAACTGTTAGAAGTAGCCATCTTATAAAGTTAGTTAATATACATTGAATTTTTTGCCCAACTGCTTGCTTCTACTTGAGTGTTTTCCTGAGCATAGAAAATAGGTCTTAATTACATAATTTAAATTTAAATAAGTAATATTTATATTCAACATTTTCACTATTTCTATGATAACACACTAAAATTCTATTTTTTGAATTATAGAACCAATATTCATCAGCAAAGAGTCCATCATTCCTTTCTAATTGATAATTCTTAATTTCTTTGTATGAAGTGATAGAAAATAAGTGTGATGCCTGCATTCTAACAGCATGTCTGATGCCTAACAGCGCCACACACAATTTTTATCATGAAAGAAGCATTATTTTTTTTTTGTTTTGATCACTATGTATACGTTATTTGGTGCTTTACCCTTGCTTCCAACCAACTGTACCCTATTCAGTGCCAGATGGAATGTAAGACAATGAATAGAAAAGACAGATAATTGAAGATAATGAGATTCTCAATTTTAGTAAATTATTTAATAAATGATAAATGCTAAGGATCTGATATGAATTTGTATCGCTACTCAAATAGAGAAATTTCAAACCCCGACTTGAGAGAAAATTGCAATGCAGAATCCAACTAAGGCAATGAAGAACTTGACAATAAATATATCCATATGAATTCATATTATGGCTAATGGAGGAGTAAACAGAATGATTCCTGTTTGCTCCATGTCCTGGTTAGTGTTATTTGTCTTATTGACACAGGCTAGAGTCATAATAGAGAAGCCCCAACAGAGAAAAATTATATATCAGGTTGGATAATTGGGAATGTCTCTTGGGAATGACCTACTTCTCAATTGATGTAAGAAAGACCAGCGAAGCGTAGGTTGCATTGTTGCTTGGTCCTGGGTTGTTTAAAATGCGAGCTATACAGACAAGCCAACAAGTAGCATTCATCAATGGTTCTTGACTCTATTTCGGCCCTGACTTCTTTCAGTTAAGGACTGTGAGTTGGAAATATATGTCAAATAAACCCTTTCTTCCCCTCATTGATTTTGGTTAAAGCATAGTATGAATGCAACAGAAAGGGAACTAGAATGCTATATTTATTGTGAATTCCTAAGATTTTTAGTTCCAAATTCTGTAGTATATTAAAAGGTACTTTGGAGTATTCCAGTATCCCAGGACTTAAAATGTGTTGCAGTCTAGTAAATTTTAATATTGCATAAGATCATATATATTACTTTTTACTGATTGCCTAGCCTGTAAACATTGATATTCCACTGAAAAAGAAAGTCTGATTCTTTTAAATTAACACATTGATAAAAAAAAATCTTACAGAATAAGATGCTATCTTGTAGACAGATGAAAATAAAACTCAGTGATTTGTCATCTGTATTTTATGTGCATAAGCAGTAATTTCCTTTATATATAGTAATGGTTCAAAAAGACACCAATAAGGAGTGCTTCTAAATGTATGTACATTTCTTTATCTAGCTAAGCACAAATTATTTTCCACTGTATTTATATAGTGATGATTTTAAAATGTACTTACAGGGAGTACAACTGAATTAGTTCAAATAATAAGCACAGTGGAAAACATTGTTTTTTGCTTTATGAGACAGAGCCTTACTATATTGCCTTCACCTATCTGAACTGCATATATTTCCTAGGCTAGCTCCATAGGCACATCAACCCTATTGTCTCAGTGTTCTTTTTATAAGGCCTACCATTAGTTATATGTTACCATAGCCAGATTGATTTTCTTTTAGTAGCTATATTAGGAACATATGAATATAAAATGGTAAGTTCCATGTTTTCAAAAACAGAAACTTACCAAATTCTCATATCAAAAACTTTTTACCATGTCAAGAATTTATAAAATAATATTTTAAATAATGAAGTCTTTGAAAATTTATTTTTCTTTTTTTTACATGTGTGTTTGTATCTGTGTGGGAGTTATGTGCCTGTGTGCAGGTACCTGCAGAAACCAAATGCATTAGAATCTATGGATCTGGATTTACAGGTGAACCACAGCATTTGTAAACCTCAATTTAATCACTTTTTAAAAATTTAAAATTTGAAGAAATAAACATTTAGAAAAATAATAGTAAGAGATGACTTTTATTTTTTGATTAATGTATACTGCCAATGGTATTCAAAGTGACACTAATTTATTAACAATGTGACTGAAATAATATTAAAATGCTAGTAAATTTCAGATGTCAACCATAAATCAAATTTTCTTCTAAATTCTACAAATGTACTGTTTTATTCAGCTTGAACTACAAAAACATAAATAAGTTTAATGACTTAATAACTTTAATGGCTTAACAACAATAATTTATTTTTCACAGTTCTTGAGACTGGAAAGCTGAGCTTAGGGTAATGGTGTCTTAGGAAAAGGACTCTTCCTGATTGCAAAAGATAGCTTTTCTCTGAGTCTTCTCATATAACAAAGGAGAATTTGCTCCTAGGAACTTACACAACTAATAACACCTATACCTCCATAATCCAGCTTCTACTACATTGAAAGTTAAAGTCTGTGATGATGATATTGAGACAATCAGTAGTTAAAATTGAATAGGATATATTAAAAGAACATTCATTAATATACAATAATTTCTAAAATGCATTTTGGGTAGTCATTTACAATGCAAAAATCATACCTTATGTGATTTGTAATGAAACATATTTGGCAGATTAGTACAAAATTTATTTCTATCGAAAACTGTAACATGCATGTTCTTTGTGTATAATCTCTTAGGTGCCTTGCATGAAACAAATTTGTTTTGCTTTATTCAGTATTTCCAAAATAGCATTGCATTAGCTATAGAAAAATATCGAGAATTTCTAGTTTCTTTCACACATGTTCTTCTTTGTCTGCATGTTTCCCAAGAGGGATTCTAACCATATATTTTGTGAATTTGGGTTTGATATACAAGATTAAGCTCTGCTAGACAACAAAAAGAATGTTGAATTGATGAACAAGAGGATAAGGATTATGAGGGAAATTCTCACAGTGTTAGCTAGCTGGAGTGCTGGGGACCTCACTGAATCAAGAATAGCCAATGGAGATCTAATGTGAAAAGGAGCTAGTCCCTCCAAGGGTAGGCAACTGTTGATTGGCATTATTTGGAGTCCATTCCCTGCAGAGGAACACCTAACCCAGTCTTGATATTGGGGTGAAGAAATTGGACTTGCCTTGGGTGCATGTGCCAAGCCGAGCTGACACCTGACACCCCTTGGGACTTCTTACCCTTTTAGGGGAGGGGATGGATAGATGGGGAGGGGCGAGTCTGAGGGCTGTCTGGGAGGGATTGGGAGGAGGGAAGGGAGAGGGAGCAGGGGGATACATAGATAAAAATTACATTTTTTTATAAAAAAAAATAAAAAATTAAAATTGAAAAAATGAAACAATATATCGATCCATAGTGTACAACTTGTTAATATATGTTTAATATATAATAACTTACTCTTAAGATTTTTAATGTAATACCTTTATTATTTTTAATTATTAATGTTTATATGTATGTATGTATGTACATTTTTGTTTTGTATAAGACAAGGATCACTGGGTAGTATGGCTGTCCTGGACTTTGCTCTGTAGATCACCCTGGCCTGAAACTCAGAAATCTGCCTGCCTTTGTCCCCAGAGTGGTGAGGCTGAAGTCATAAAAGGATATTTTTTATTTTCTTTACTTTGAAACTAAAATATTACATCATTTTTCCCTTTCTCTTCCCTGCTTTGAACCCCTCCTATGTTTCCTACTTGCTCTCTCTCAAATAGATAACCACTGTATAACTTATCTTTAATGAATCACAGGAGGGGTTCAAAAAGGAAAGAGAAAGGGGTATAGTGTAATAGGTTAGTACCATATTACAATATTATATATATATATATACATATATGTGTATACACACATATATGTTTGTATGTGCGTATGTATGTGTATATATATATACACATACACATATATATACATATATATACACATACACACATATATATATACACACACACACACACACACACACACATATATACACACACACACACACACACCTTCATAGCCTGCACAGTCCTTATTATGTTACTAGATCACATATAATTTCAGGGCAGTCCACTTGGATCTGAATAACCAACTGGAGGGCTCTTCTATTGGTAGAAACATGAGAGATTTTCTTCTTGAATGTTATGATGTCTATTGGTGGTAAACTTTTAGATCTTAGTTAGGGTGCCTTGTTGTTAAGAATAAATGAGTATATATTCCAAGACGTGCCTATGATACTCATTCTCATAGCAGATATCCTGTTCTTGCAGCTTGCATAATCTTTTTGTTGCCTCTTCCTCTATGTTCACTGAACCTTGGATTCAAAAGTTGTAATGTTCATTCTTTAGTTGGGATTCTGCACTAAAGGATTACTTATTCTCTCTCTCTTTTTGATTAGTTGTTATTTAATCTAAGTGTCTCTATGTGTCGCAAAGAGAAGTTTTTATGTAGAGTAGTAATTGCTACACTTACCTATGGCTATAAGGACAAATATGTGAATGCAGTGGGAAATTATCCTGTTTTAGTAAAGTGGCTGTAGTAAGTCCTCTTTAAAGATCTATAACCAGACTAGCCCTCGGTAGTTAAATAAGTTTCAGTACTATGAATGACTTTCTTCTAGTTGAGTGAGCCATGAGACAAATCACAGAGCACTATTTTGAAATAGAAGATAGTGGCGGCTCTGTCACGTCCATGATTACAGAAAGATTGCTTCAAGTTTTCCTTTACTTAAGATAATGTTTGTAAGATCATGGCTTGCTCAGCCAGGCTGTTTAAATTAGACAGTGCTACTTGTGCTAGGCTAGATCAGAGGGATTGATTGGGTACAGTACCTGGAGGGGAGCACTGAGAAGACTCACAGGGCTAGACCTTGATACAAGTTGTGCAAGACCTATCTGAGGTGAGATAATACAAGTGGAATGAGAATGGACAAGTATTACAATAGGTGACAGCTGGTTTTCTGAAATGAGGCTGACGGTTGTGATGAGGCAAACAGGGCTATCTAGACTTGGCTGGGGTACTAAATGTGGGACCTATGTCTCAGGGAATGGGAAGCATGCATTGACTAGAGGAGTAAGATGACTCAACTATCTATATTCTGCTACAAAATGTCTAGAACCTGGCTGATAAGAAGGATTTTAATGGTGATGTGAGCCATTTTATTATGTGAATGATAAGGGAAGGAAGGATACATGGAATCCAACTCTATCACTACATATGACCTTTTACTAGAAGACTAATTGTTATAAACAATGATCTGAAGTGTATTCTAATACCACAGCATATGGCACCTACTTTTTAAAACAAATATAGATGTAAAGATAATTAGAAAAGATTCATGTACTAATTGTACTACATAAAGTTTCAGAGTAGAAGTGGATTCATTTGATTAATTGTTCTACATAATCACTCAGAGTAAAAATGATCAATTTTTATAAAGAGACACAAAAGCCTTCAAAGTGTAAAGTAAATGTCCACAACCCAATTTTTAAATGTCATGACAGACCTAGAAACAATTAAGTGAATATAACTAATTAAAACCAAATTACTAAATCAATAGTGTAATTTAGGCTAAGCTAAAATTCACTATAAGAGACTTGAAATACAAAGATTTGACAAGCTAGACACTAGATCTCAATTAAACTGTATATTCCCACTGGCAAGGAATTTTGCAGGGAAAAAACACCTCTTTGGTGGACTGGGAACTGTTGATAAGGAGGGGAGCAGTAGAGGCACTGAGAAAGTCAGGGGATCTGTGGGTTGGCAGGCTACCTGAAATTCTGAAGGAGGAAGTAACTTCTTTTCAAGCAGAGTGTTCTCTGCCAGAGGTGGGGGCTGAGACACAATGTTGAGAAAGGGAACATGGATTTAGGATAGTGTTGGGGGTACACTGAGGGAATGGGGCAGGTCTGAGGGTGGGCAGAGTACCCGAGTTCTCATGGCCATCATGTCCTCTGATGAAGCAGTGTGTCACAAAAAATTTTTTTAAAGAGCTAAAATAATTCCTTCTTCTACTTGAAAAATAGAAGGAAAATCTAACTGAATTCTTCATATGGAAAGAAAAGAAAAATCCTAGTGCTTGCATAATAGTCAAAGGTATGTGGTGACAAGTTGTCTGATAAAGTAAGAAAAGTCAGACATTAAATGATAAAAAAAATGCTGGAAATTTTTTCTTACTTTTATTCTTGTATTTCATAGTTTTAAGTTCAAGGAGGCAACAGCTGTTTCTAATTCTTTTTCTTGAACTGGAATGAACATAGTGAAGTAATTTCTGTGAGGGTTGCTTGAGGAATTTGAAATTTAGGCAAATGAAAGAATTTATGATTCCTTATCATGATGGATTCTTCATTTTCTAGAAACTTAAATGGAAGCAAACACCTTCATAAGGTGCCCTGGTCATGATGTTTTATTGTATTAACAGAAAATAACTAGTACAATAACTATATGAAAATACATAAGCAATAGAATACTTTGAAAACAGTGGAGTTATTTTTCGGTGAAAACATTTTCAATAAGAATGTCTGCAAAATTTTCACCAGCACTTTTACAGGACAAATAAATATGGTTTATATTTTTAATGTTTTTAAATAAAAATAAGTAACCAAAAATTTTTACATATGGAAAAGTGTCTTTCAAAAGGGAGGAAGAAAGATTAAAGGTAAAATTGTAGAATGCTAGATAGTAGTGGAAAGATACAAATTTCTAATAAAAGTAAAAACTTTTATCTTCATAAGTGAAGATCTTAATTTCACTATCTATTGTTTTTCACTTATTTTGTGTTTTTATTTATTTGTTTGTTTGTTTGTTTGTTTGTTTGGAGGATTTCATGCCATATTGTAAGGTTGGATGTCAGAGGTCAAGTACAAATGTTGGATCTTGCCTTCCTGTTTTCTCAAGCATGTTTTTCCCTGATGCTTATGCTTCTTTGCTCTATATTTCTGGCTAAGTGGTCAAAGGCCTTCTGGGTGATTCTCTAGTCTCTGCTATTTTGCTTTAGAAATTCAGTCTCACAAAGTTAATTCCTTTACCCCCTAAGTTATCTTTCCAGTCCAACCATGTGTTTTGTTTCTGTTTTGTTTCGATTGTTTTGTATAGAATAAATGTATAGAAAAATATACATCTTTGATAATGGTACATATTATACTGTAAGTTATGGCACAAATTGTATAAAATGGACAGCAAAATAGAAGTATAAATTTATAAACAATATGTAAGCATCATGGAAGCCATAGAAAATTGTATATAGAATATACAGAGAAGAAAGAAGAAAGAACCAAATCATCCCACTACAGAAAATCATCTATGAAAAATCAGTCCCATAAGAATTAAGAAATAATATATGTGCAGTACACAACAAAATAAACAATAAAATTAAAATTTGAATCTCTTAATATGTACTTTAAATAGATGTGAATCCCTTATATAAAATCATACATTAGCAGAATGATGAAAATATGATCCAACTACATACTCTATGTAAGGAATTCACTTTACCAATAAGGTTATAGAAATGAAGAGGATGAAAACTGAAGGCGAAAATAGTAACCATAAGGGAGCTGATGAATGTTAACATTTTTTCCTAACACCGCTATAGAATTTTTATTAGTTTTCCTTAACAATTGCTGGAACTGGAATCAAAGATAAGTAGAAGGCACAGTTCTGCTCGGTTTTGTTATCAGATTTGGGCAGGTTTATTATCTTGTGGGGACATTTTTGTCCCTTTTTTCCTTTTCCTTTTTCTTGACAAATACAAATGAAACATTAAAAACTCTACCTCACAAAAGAACAAAAAAAAAAAGACAAAAACTTAACAGTTTAAAATAAAAGTATTTAGCTGTGCTCTAGACATCAAGAGGCTACATCAATTTAAAATCCAAAGGCATAAAAGAAGTTTAGGACTTTTTGCTAGTCACATGTCAAAAAGACCAAAGTTCTAGAAACATGTTTTATTCAGATAGCCACACTAGCAAGGACCCAGCAACGTTTTCCAAAAGGCATTTTTTTCCACACAGAAGCAAGTCCTGAAACTTGACAAATAATAGGGATTTTTTTTTTTTGCTTCCAAAATGTTTATCAAGCCCTGTCTCCCAACAAATGAAATATCCATTGTTAGAGTAAATGAGACATGTTTCTTTGGGAAATGGCTGTTAAACTCCAGTCTGTATCCTGAGCAGGAAGGCCAGTTCTTCCCTCTTCTTTAAATATCTATTCAGCCTAAAGTATCATTCCAGAAAACTGGAAGTGAAATGCTAAAAGGTCAGGGCAGTCAAGAGGCACACAGCATGAATATAAGTGGTATTTAAATTTTGCAAACTCAAGAAAGTTTATAGTAGACTACTCTGAAACACAAATGGCAGGCTGAAGAGATTCAACATTTTGCAGAGGAGGCGAGCTGTATGCTGTGTGGAGATCAAGGCCAAACAATTCACTGCCT
This sequence comes from Phyllotis vaccarum, assembly GCA_033318265.1. Lineage (NCBI taxonomy): Eukaryota > Metazoa > Chordata > Mammalia > Rodentia > Cricetidae > Phyllotis > Phyllotis vaccarum. Next base: position 26,347,799 of record JARWLC010000013.1, on the reverse strand, counting down.
TGAAATTACAGTCTTCCTTCCCATGTCAAGCCTAGCTTCTGCACCATGCCTCCATGATGAGGACTTCTCATTCTACCACTTGATCTGGTCTACTACTGGGTCCATGAAGACAGTTATTCCTGACGCCACCTTCCTTGGCAGCATGAGTCTTCTCTTCCACATTCAGACCAACTGCATCTCATAACATTATGGGCCTATTGTTAAGGACCTTGTGAGCAGGCTCAGAATCATCAAACACAGCAAAACTGAAGTTGGGTAACTTTAATGTTAATGTGCGCTCCGTTAATGCCACAGTTAATATGGGGCACTACACTATCACTTTCCCATAATTTCGGAAAAATGCTATCAGTTCCAAGTTTTCAAACTCATGTAGCCATTCCAGATGAAGAGTTGATGACTGTCTCAAGGCCTTACCATCCATTGACATTCCACAGTGCCTGTTTCACCAGTCTCCTGGATTGGAGGGAGGGGAAGTCTAAGGAGGGATATTTATCCATTCCTCCAGAAATCTCTGATCTCTCTGAGGCCTTTGTGGTAGAAATTAAGATTCAGGGTTAGATTCTGTAAGCGCTGTGAAGGTGGCACTTTGACCACCTGAGGTGCCATCACTTGAATAGGTGCACTGAAAGGAAGATTCTTACTTGTCACAGATGCTCAAGAAAATGCCCTCAAGTCCTTCTGTGTTGAGCCAAGGTCAAAATCCACTGGGGCTGAGATAATGCTTTTCTGTACAGCTTCCTCTACTGCAGGCTCAGGCTTTGCCCTTTGAATGTCCGACACAAGTTCCCAATACAGCTCCATCTCTGGTTCTGGCTCTAGCTCCACAACAGGATTTTCCAAATATTCCACCAAATTAAAACATCCGTATCATTAGTGCCTAGTCTTATTGCATGTATCCTGTTGTGTCATGTTTATTTGATATATATTATATATATATATATATATGTATATAATATGAGGGGGAGAGTATTCATAATGATTACTGGAAAGGGGAAACATTTCTGGGTAAAGTTGAAATCTGATGCAAGGGAAACTCCTAGAACTTACAAGGACGATCCCAGCTAAAGTACCACGTAATGTAATAGTGGATATGTAGCCAGAACTGGACATCACCTGTGATAAGATTCTTAACCACCCAGTTGTCATCATAGAGCCTTTTTCCAGCAACAGATGGAAACAGATGCAGGGAAGCTTAGCCAAACATTAGGACAAGCTCAGGCAATCCTGCTGAACAGAGGAAAGAAGGATTGGAAGAGCCAGAAGGGTCAAGGGCATCACAAGAAACAACTAACCTGGCACAGGAACTCACAGACTCTGAACTAACAACCAAAGAGCCTAAATTGGACTGACCTAGGCCCTGTACATATAGGTGACAGCTCAGTAGTTTGGTCTAATTGTAGGACTCCTAACAGTGAGAGCAAGGTCTGGCTTTTGGGAACTTATTCCTCATACTGGTTGCCTTTGCTGATACCCGTGGGAGGCCTGCCCCTAGGGAGGGGAAACTGAAGTTCAAGACTATAAATAAATAAATAAATAAATAAATAAATAAATAAATAAATAAATAAATAAATAAATAAATAAATAAATAAATAAATAAATAAATAAATAAATAAATAAATAAATAAATGGATGGATGGATGGATGGATGGATGGATGGATGGATGGATGGATGGATGGATGGATGAATGAATGAATGAATAAACAAATAAATAAACAAACGAATAAATAAATGAACGAACGACAAACAAACAAATAAGGTAAAAAAATAAAATAAAATAAAGTGTTCATAATGGGAGTAAGAAGCTGATCTTTCTCCAATGGGAAGCTGCTTAATGGAGAGGAAGCTCCAGTGGTTGGCCTCAGCATCTGTTATTGCTTTCTGCTGCATGATTACAAGTACCTGATTTGATTATGTTACATATTTGCTGATGTTTTAGTGTGAGTCACAGGATATACAAAATGTCATTTCTGTTCTGATGGAGTGATTCTTAAAAAATTTCAGAAGAGTCAGATGAAATGCTAAGACCTATAATAAGAGGACTGATGATGTGCCCCATAAACCCAGTCTCCCATGTCTCAAACTAACACAAAAGAAGCAAATGTCTTTTGTATCTGAAACTGAGATCATTAAGATATTATGTAAAGATATTTGGTTCTAATTGTGCTTTTTGCTCTTCATTTCTTGTTTACAAAGAATGTTCACTTTTCAAGGTCACTGATAGTTCAGGAGGTCCTTGCTAAAATGTAAAACTTTAAATCCTAAACTCTGAATGACCATAGTAGGAGAATGGCATTAAAATATAAACAGTGAGCAGGCTAGTCTAAGGCTAAAAATGTGAAAAATTAGCTTGGTAACTTAATAATATATTTATAAGTAAACTTATTTTTTTTTATCTTCTGCTAAGTATATAATTTGGATTCAAATATTGTGTAAGGAAATAAAACAGAAAGAAAAGAGTAAATTTTAAAATAATGTTTAAAAAGGTATAAATATTTTTAGTCAAAAGGCTTAAAAGGAAATGTTTTAGAAAAAGATGAATTTTGTAAAACAACAAAAACTATGGTATAGCTAAATCACACAAACTCTGAGGAATTTATACAACTGAAGGATGGGATTTGGGGTGGCACATGTTTGATGATGGAAGGTTATTAATATTCTCCAATTTTTGTACTGACAGATATTACTATTTGTAAAAATCTGCCATATAAAAATGAAAGTAAATCTAATCAAGAAAATATTTTTAATAAATGTGTTATGTTTTAGACATTTGAGGATACTGAATTTTAATAAAAATCAGGATTTACTTAAAGCTTTTTTCCAAGATTTATTTAAATATTACTAGAGATTATAATTACAAGAATGATAAATCTTTAGTTCTGGGAATTTAGCAACCAAACCTTGGAAGTCTATGCCACAGAGGACAAGAGGATGCAAAGGGGCCACTGATATTTTAGACTCAGAGATGATGGGACTCCCCTGGTCAGTCATTTGTCTTCTTGATTAGACAGTTCATGGAGTCTCTGGAGATTCAACTTATCTAGTACACATCCTGTGATAAGAAGATTCAATAGACATGGACAACTTTTCCAAACTTCCTAAGGAAGTCCTGTGTTCATTCAGAAGGCCCCTACAGATAGCACAAACATCCAGAGGAAAAGTTAAAGGTTCCAGGGGGATTATTTTAAATCTTTAAGAGTAATCCCTAAGGAATCTTTGCTCACTTAAGTAAAAATTTATCTGTGGTCCCCTACAGGGTATTGAACACCCAAAAGAAATGTATAAACAAGGAAATAGTTGTAATTCAGATAGCCAGCTTTAGTCAATTTAAAAAAGACAACTTATTAACTTGAATAAAACTACTAACTGGTTCAACTTCTCCAAAATTAAACCCTATTTTGCAGAAAGCATTCAAAATGAAAACTAAGAAAGAGCAACTCAGGCTCCAAACCATTTAAATGTTTGTAGCTTCTCTGAATACCACCTTCAGCTAAGTACTCAGGAGCCCCTCCACACCCTCAAAGCAACACCTGTTTTGAGCACTTTCTGTCTCCGTAAATGACAAATCTAGTTTGTTTTTTCCACAGTTGAGCAAATTATGCCTGAGACTTCTGTAGTAGTCAAATCAATGAGACTCCTCTGACAACAAAATTAGCTGTTACTCATATCACAAGGCTCTGTAGTGCCTTTCTTGCTGTTTTAACTTTGGTGTGTTGCTTTGGTCTTTGTTCATTTAGGGTTGACATTTTTCAAAGTCCAGACTCTAAAACTTTAAATAATACTCACTATGAGTTGGCAATATTTGACTATCATGACCCTCTTTTCCCACTGAAGACCCTTGGATAACCCCAAATAAGGAAGTAATGTCTTTCACATTACCTTTCTTTAGTTTGCCTTGTAAAGAATGATATATCCAGCCCTTTTATAAAGAATGGTCATCACCTAATGGTTTCCAAAATTGGTCCCTAAATATTTGAAATGGGAAATACTATGATAAAAATAAATGTGTCACACACACACACACACACACACACACACACACACACACACACATATATATATATATATATATATATATATATATATATATAGAGAGAGAGAGAGAGAGAGAGAGAGAGAGAGAGAGAAACATTTTTGGGTGTTTATTCAACAAGGTGAATAAACCAAAGAAGGCAAAACAATGATCTCACTGCTGCATATATGCCAAACAAAGCAGTTATGACAGGTCTCAAGAAAACAGCCACACCTTTACAGTTAACTAATATGTGATTTAGCTAAAATAAATAGATTTATCCGATGTTGTAGTAGATATGAATATGTCCTAAAATGGCACATGGACAATTTAAGCATCTACTATAATATATACTATATTGGTAAATAGTAAAGTATCCCATGTGATTTGAGCTATCGGAGGAGCTGGACGTAAAATGGGATTTCCTCTCCTTAATTTCAGGCTTAAATAAGTTTATCTTTAAGTTCCTTCCAGGGCCCTTTATCTTAGGATAAAGACGGTCCCTTGGTTCTGTAATGGAGAGAGAGAAGAAGAGCTAATCAACCGAGTGTAAACAAAATAAAACAATAGAAAAATGTCCTTAAAGACAGCTAAAAGGAAAATCATTTCCAATAAATGTCTCTATTGTTTATCTCATGGTTTAAAAACAAAACAAAACAAAATAACTGTGGGAACCTGAGCCATAGAAAGGATGTTCAATTCTGTTTCCTCAGTTTGTTCTGTTGGTGATCATAAAAAGCAACCTATTTAATGGTGTTGTCTAGAAGCTGTTTTATTACTTGGAAACCTCATCCCAGGAGAGATCTGGAACATTCTGTCCCATTGAAATTACCTCTCTATATGGAACACCAGATAGTAACGTGAAATAATAGCTAATGTCTTCTTCCTAGTGATTTAAGGCCTCTGATGGATACTTAAATACTATGAAATAAATTAACAATTTTGTGATCTACAGCTTACTTTTTGGTCTAATAGGATATTTGTTTTCCATTTCTAGTGCTAATAAATGATTCTTACAGAATGCAAAGGTAAGTTTATTCTGAATACTTGCCTTTTTATGTTCCATTTGCGTATGATTTGGCTTTAAATAATGATTATTTTTATATTCAGTGTTCAAAAATAGAAGGCAGATGGTGGTCAATAGGATTAGATAAAAAATTGTATGTTTGTCTACCTTCCAAAAGTGAAATTTTTTAATTAATTTTTCTTTTATATTACAGATTTCACTTGTGGTAAGCTATCAGCTTTCAAACTGGCAGGCTAGCTGAAGAAAATCCAACTCTTCTTCGTTTCTTGGCACTATCACAAGATACTTGATTTTACAATAAGCAGAGAAAAGTTTAAAGATTGAATAAATATAATTGAAAATGTGCAGTACAAATCCTCAAGTGTCTTTTGTTGTAATATAGAGCAATTTATTTCAAAATATTTGATTCTAATGTACTTAAGAGTAATGAACAATAGGTACTGAAAGTTAAGAATGGAAGTAAAAATATTCTATAATATCATAGAAAATGGCCATCTTTTAAAAAATCTGATGCCTAATTGCCATAAGGAAAATATACAGATGAAAAATTAATGTTCTTTAGCGTATTTGGAAAAATTTAGTCTTTTTATTATATGCATGGAAGTTCATCTTCAAGCTTTGTTGGAATTTCAAATATGTGGAACAATGTAAAAATTTTGGCTTCATTTAAACAGTCCTCAGGATATTATGTTATCTGTATAATGACCATATGAAGTACTCACCATTTTTATTAGGTACTTATAAGGAGTATCTGTTTTCTTACAGTGCACAAAAAAAATACTCAAATATATTTTCCCTTTGCATATCTTCTTCACTTTCCAAAATAAAATTTGATTTGTTATTGTTCAATTTTGTTTGGATTACAAAAGTCATAGTTCATGTCTCTAAGAAATTGTCACAGAGATGTAGGTGATTTATTGAGATGTGCTCTGAGAACTATCATCTATGATTGAGTAGTGGAAAAAAGGCTGGAAAGTAGGAGGATTTGGACTGTCAAAAATTCTCAATAGACTATGTCCTCCATCTAAGAAGGCACTCTTTCTGTGTAATATAGTTAAAAGGTATACAAATAGAGGCCAGTTTCTGCAGTCTCTGTAACAGTTTTATAAACCACATGTTTAGTGCTAGATGTACATGCAAAATTTGTGTAACATTGGTTAATTTGACTTCAAAAAGATGTTTACTTCTTTAAAAAATGAGTGATATGTGTGAGGTCAATAGGCAACATTCATATTTGCATAGTTAATGAGTGTCATGGAATAATAATTTAATATCATGAACGTAATAATGTCAAAACAGAATCAGTGAATTTTCTAGAGACTGGGGGAAGTGAAAATAACAACAAGACAGGCAAGTTGTAAAAGTTAGCAAGTGGAGTGGTGGATAGAATGAGAATGCTAAAAGGAAGAGAAATGGATAAAAATCATGTCTTTTGAGTTAGTTCAAGAAGACAGACAGGCTCAGTGATAGAGGTCTGTAATTAGCTCTATGGTGAAGATTATAAATCCTTTAGTGAAAGACTGAATATTACCACAGTGTAATAACACATATGAAGGAAAAATATATTATCTCATTACTGTGATAGCAACAAAAAACAGTGCTAGCGACTAAGCAGGTAATCTGGAGTCAGTAGTTAAGAGAAATTTCTAATAAAATATATCATTTAACCTTAAGTTTCAATGAAAAGGGACAGGCCATATAACAATAAGAGGATAGATCAGTTCCAGAATATTAAACAGTTAAAGTAATGAGACCCAGAGGAAGGAATGACCTCGGTAACCTCATAAATAAGGAATAGAAAAAAATAAGTACAGATACATAAGAATACATATTGTATAGTTTTATGATCCAGCATAAGTTTTTGGGCTTAATACTAAAGCTTATAAAAAGGTCCCTGACAATCTTTAAGCATAATATAATAAATATGCTAATGTAGGTATCTAGAGAATAATTGAAAATAAAACAATATTGGAGTTGAGGGCATATTAAATGAATATTAATTTTGAAAATATGAGATAGAATTAAGTCAATATTTCAGCTAAAGTTTGGGAAAGGGACTTTTCTTCACAACATTCATCATAAAACAGAGCTACTTTGTCACTTAGCTGTCCCTTTCCATTGTAACATAACACCCAGAAAACATCAACTGTTTACCATTTCATAAAAGACATGAGGACTTTCTTTTATATATATATATATTTGAAAAGTTTTTTTCTTCATATATCACCCTGCTTGCCTGCCCTTTCCTCTGCCCAATTCCTGCCAGTCCTCTCTCAGCCTTCCCCCTCCCCACCCACACATCCATTACCCCCAAAGGACAAGAAGTCACAAGGGGGGTCAACTCAGCATGGCACATCCACTCCAGGCAAGTCCAATTTCCTCATCCAAATACCAAGACTGGGTTAGGTGTTACTCTGCAGGGAATGGGCTCCAAGGTGCCAGCCCATGCACAGGAACACAGTCTGATCTCACCCCTCGAGGCTCCAAAAACTGCCCATGCCAATATACAGTCACCTACTTTGGAGGGCCTAGGCCCTTTTCTTGATTCAGTGAGCTCCCCAGAGCTCCAGCCAGGCATCTCCTTGGGACTCCTCCTCGAAATTTCTATCCCTTTACACATATTTTTCTCTCAATAAATGTTTGAAAATGAATACATTATCAATTGTCTTTAATTTTCTATTTCATTAGACTCTATGTTAATAAGAACTATAGAATGTAACTTAACTTGAAATACTTGTTTCTACCATAAAAGCTGAACAAACATGTCTGTGGATTAAAGAGGCAAGAAAAGGGTGTTGAATCTCCTACAGTTGTGAGCTATCATATGAGTACTGGGAATCACATTCCTCTTCTCTAGAAGAGTACTGTTATTTATAACTCCTGAGAGATCTCTCTAGAAGCTTCTTAACATTTTCATATTATTACTTAATAATTTTCTTCACTATAAAACATCTATATCACCTCTTTATTTAAGAGTTCTTGGAGTTTTCTTAAGAAAGGGATATGCAGTGAAAGTGACAGATGTATAAAAACAAAGCTGTAGCAAATTCAAATCACTGGTTTGGAGACACTAAACTAGAAAAAGTATAAATGTGATTTAGAATGCGATATTTTGGAGAAAAACTCAGGTTTTACAATTTTAAATATATAAAACTTCATATATTTTATACATACCATATTATATTATATGTTATATAACATGTAATATATTATATGAAACTATAATATATAGTTTTATATATTAAACCAATATACAAAGTGCAATACCCAAGAACAATAAATTTATAGACAAACAATAGTGTGATCTTTAATGTTGCTTTCTCATATCATTTTTCCAAAGAGCAAAGTAGGGCTTCTTAGAGAAAACTGTGGGAGACAAGAGGGCAGGAAAAAAATAAGCTGAAACGGAAAAAAATATTATACCACAAAAGAAATTAAAAACTAAAGCAAGGTCTCAATAGGCACAGACTCCATCCCTAACAGACTGATGTAGAGAGACGTGGAAATATGAGTCCCTAAAGCAGTAGTAATAGATAGATAAACAGATGTGGTAAACAGATTAAATATTAAATCTATTATCCATGTCAGCATAGCATGTTGGCTAACTTTCTCATTGCTACAGTGTGATACCTAACATAACCAACTAAAGGAAGGCTTCTTTTTGTTTTTTGTTTCAAGATAGAGTAAAGCCATCAAAGCAGTGAAACCATGGTTTCAGGAAAAATTAGTTAAGAAGCAGAGAGAGATACTGAATGCTTCTTGTCAGTTCCCTTTCTCCTTTTCATCCCACCTGAGAACACAGCCCATGGAAAGAAAGCTGTCTATTCTTATAAATGGTGCATCTTCTGATGTGAAAAACCTGATCTATAAAATACTCCACAGATATGCCAGAAGCTATTTGATTCTAATTCCCGTTGAAGTGATGAAGTTAGATTATAGCCATTACTCATAGAGAACTAATGTATTAGACAAGAAGGACAAGAGCAAAGGCGGGATGAAAGGAGAGGGGAAAAAGAAAATGCTGCACATTGAAAGCTAACCTGTAACTTTAAAGGGAAAGAGAATTGTAAAGTCACCAGAGAACAACCAAAGTAATAATTTAGGCAAAAAAAAAAAAAAAAAAAACCTTAGTGAGTACTCATTAGGTGAATGCATGGTTAAAACAAGAGCATGTGAAATATAATAATATTACTATAAAACTTATGTTAAACATACAATAAATTGGTAATTTGGTAGTAAAAATATCAATAGTACTTGAATATAAACATTAGCATCAACAGGTGAATAATAAATGGAACTTTCTGTTCAATTAATACTATGTTCTAAAATATTAATAAAAGTCTCACTTCTAAAAAAAAGTTTGCCATTCATTTCACCAGAGAAAATGCATGGAGACAAACAAGACCAGCCTAGTCAGTCATATAAACTTTCAAGTTCAAAATATTTAAGGTCAAGAAAGATTAATGAAAGTACTATAGCTAGATGTAGATATTTAAAAGTTTAGATGTAATCCACTGGATGTAGATATTTAAAAATTTATATGTAATCCTGTATTAGTCAGAAATCTCTAGAGAAACAGTACTTGAATAGTGAATATGTATTACATAAAAGGATATATTAGATAATTTTACATTACACATGCTGTATAGACTAAAAATGGCTATCTGAAAACTATAAGCAATGAAAATTCAGTATCTTCTTAATATATGAGACTACATACCTCAGTAGTTCCTGTTTGACAATGAAGACATGGTGGATTTCTGGGGCAAGTTATGTGTTCAATCCAAAACAGAAGGCAAAAGAAGCTCAACACCTATGGCAACAAAGGAGTTCAGGAAGACCAGTATCATAAAAAAAAATGGTCCATCAAGAAGCAAAGCTGTTACTTTTGTTATAGATCTTTTTTATCTGAGCCACAGTCAGAGACCTCTATCTAGTCTGCCAGATGTCTTTCCCCCTCAATTTCTTTATTTCTGGAAATACTTTCATAGACCCAGACAGAGGAATGACTCATTGTTTATTTCACATCTAAATAAGTTCACCATCAAGAGTAATAATCAAAGATCCCATATCCATCAGTGTCCTTTTTCAGCTCATACTTGGGCAATAATGTTGATGAGAATTTATGTGTGTAGGTTCTGATGTTATTAAGAAATACAGTCTCGCAAGAAATTTCATGACCATCTGGCTTTTAAAATCTTTCTGCTGCCTGTATTCCAAACTTCACTGAGTCTTAAGAAAAGAAGTTGTTTTGTAGATGTTTATATTGCAACTAAGCTTCATTACTCTGCATTTTCATTCCTTGTGGTTTTCTATAGAGGTCTCTGTCTGTTGTAAAGAGATGTTTCCTTGATGCAATGGCGATCACAATTATCTATGGGAACAAGGACAAATGTTTATAGACTGTTGTTAGGTATTTATGCTGATTTAGTAAAGTAGTGGTTGTAAGTTCTCCTGCAATAACCATGACTTCACTACCACTGAAACCCCACAAGACATTAACCCTATACATATTGGAAGCTCAGGAAAACTGGGAATAGGAGAGATGGAATCATTAAGATAAAAATTATTTGTGTTAGTTAACTTTACTTTTCAAATTAAGAACAACTTTCTTAGTCTATGTATTGTTACTTGTACATATGTTTTCAGGGTTGGCCATTTAGTAATGGATAACCAAGTAGAGCATTTTTCCCAGAGGAAAACATTTCTACTTTCAGCGTTTGTGCTGTCTGTAGTTCTTTGGGAAGGGTTAGGCCTCATGATCTTACCTCCCTTCTCTTTAGCATGTCTATGAATGTTGTTCTGTTCAGCACATGTATGTGGGTGGGACAGTATAGATGTACCTTCTGAAAAGAGTATGAAACACAATCTCATGGCAAACTCTATGGTCCTCTAGCTTTCCAAGTCTTTCTGCCTCCTCTTCTGCAATGTTTTTGTGCCCTAGATACAGAAGTGGGTATAAAAATATAGTTCAGTTAGGGGGTATGCTGATTTTTTTAACTCTACTAATTATTATTTTAAATTAAAAAGTTTTAAACACACCCACCATTGTTACTTGTCCCTCCCTTTATAGCTGTCTGTTCCAGTCCCAAGCTTGTGTGTGTGTGTGTGTGTGTGTGTGTGTGTGTGTGTGTGTGTAGGTGTGTGTGTATGTGCGCGTATAATTTGATATTTGTAATTTGTTTCCTTTCCTTGTTTGTCTTTTAAGTTATTTGTATATTCTGGATTTTAACCTTCTATAAGACATATACAAGTCAAGAGTCTGTGGGTTTCTTCTTCACACTATTGGATATTATTTTGCTGTATATACTTATGAGGCCTTATTGTCATTTTTTACCTTGAATTTTTGAGTGAACAGAGTACTATTCAGAAGATCCTATCTTACACTTATGTTGTGTAGAATATTGTATATGTTTTCTCCTAAGAGTTACATCCCCTGTAGTTCCATATTGAAGTATTTGATCCATTTGGAGTTGATTTTTAGGCAGGGTGATAGACATGGGTGATGTGGGAATGCCTTTCTGTATGCTGTGAATAGCAATCTTTAAAAAAAAAGGAGCTGTTTTGGCCCATGACAGGCACCATAGAAAAAGTAGGAGGAGGAATCAGAATAGGTAGGAGGAGCAGGGGCGGAGTCAGAGACAGGAGGAGCCAGAAGCCCAAAGGATCAACATGTAAGGAGAGACAGAAGGAGCCAGAAGCCCAAAGGAGCAACATGTAAGGAACACAGGTGAGCCACAGGCCACGTGGCAGACAGATTAATAGAAATGGGTTTATTTAAGATGTAAGAGCTAGTTAGCAATGTGCCTGAGCCATAGGGCAAACAGCATAAAGTTAATATAAGCTTCTGAGTCATTTCTGGGGCCTAAGCAGGAGCAGTGGGTGGCTAAGGGGTCTGGGGCTTCAGGGTCTGTGTGTCTGGGCTTCTGGCTGCCCGGGATCAAGAAACCACATTGTAACACATGGGTTTAATTTTATAAAAATATATGAAGGTTCTATGCAATATGCCAAGGAAGAAAAGTAATCACTGTTCTTTCCTACATGTATCTCTCACCACTCATTAAAGCAACTCCTTTGAGAATCATGGAAGAACAATACAGAAATCCACAGTTGGTGAAAATGCAGAGAAAAATGGGCAATGGAAAATTCAGCAACAATTGATACATTTAAAATGCAATCTCTACACCTAAGGATCAGAGCACATCACAGAAAGAAGAGTAGAAAAGCTGCTAGAGCTAGAGGCTTACTTCATCTACTCAGGGATTGTATTGTCTAGATATGATAAGGGACCTGTCTATACTCATGAAATCTCAACAATAACAGCATAATGCTGCCATCCCAACAATATCAGCATAATGGCAAAATAGGGATGAACTCTTATAATTCTCCACCTGAGATAGGTTATGCAGTCAGTCCCAAGGGGTTTGCACTGAACAGATATACATACATGCAACATTAAACGAACTCAGCATATATATATATATATGTATATATATATATATTTACATATATATATCAGCATATATATATGTGTGTGTGATGTGTGTGTATGTATATATAAAATTTCCATGTGTATCAATAATGAATACAGAATTTTTCTCTGGACTCAGAAGATTGCATATATATGCATAAATATTAATAACTAAGTGTGGGGATTCAATAAAAGCTTCAGAAGTTTTGGAGATATAAGAGGGAATCTACCCACAGTCTATGTGGGAAGTTAATAAAAGCTCCAGAAGTTCCAGAGCTCTACCCACAGTCAGTCTAGGAGGATCGGAGAGTGGTGATTCAAACCTTTAATCCCAGCACAGGAAGTATCCTGGGAGTGCTGACCTACGCCCTTAATCCAAATTGAGTCAAGGTCACTTTAGATTATAGAAAGAATTCCAGGCTCCCAAGCAGGCAGTGGTGGGTCCACGCCTTAGTTTACCTAGAGAGTATTTAAGCTTAAGGCAGGAATAGAGTGGGGAGAAGCCAAGCCAAGGGAGGAGAGCCTGAGGAAGCTGGAAGACAGCTGGGTAAGACCTGACTGTGGTGTTTATTCTCTAATATCTCCAACTTCTTCAGAGATCTATCCCTGAGTCTCATTTATTCATGTGACAACTAAGAAAGTTATTTTTATAGTTATTCAATTTGTTTGAAGTATTGAGCATGTATTGGAGACATTATGAATTTGCTATTATGTTGTCACATATTTAAAATCCTAACCCTTGAGATCCGGATTTGTGAGAGTTTTGAGTTGTATGTGAGCATATACTAAAGAGCAAGAGCATGAATCAGCAAAGTCAAGGGTTAGGGATGTAACTGAGTGATAAAACAATTGTCTTACCTTAACAAAATTATGAATTCTGACTCTAGCACCAAACTAACAACAAAATTGTGACTTTAATTAATGTTATAGGATAGTACACTTGAAATATATTCATATTATATAAGGGATATATTAAGGATAAGAAGAGATTCAGTACATACTTAGGAAATTTAATGAAATTAAAATTTTAATTCATAGTAATATAACTGTTGGTCCATTATTTGTGACAAAAAAACCTCTTAATATTTATTTTTAATAATAAGGAAAATTGGATTTAGCATTTTTGAGAATAATGTAGTATTTTAAAGATTCTCCAAAAAGATATTTTTCTTTAAATATAAAACTGTTATATAATTGATATTTTTAAAATGTTCTCATAATGCAGAAGAGTCTATAATGTGTCTTTAGATCTATTTTCACTAGTTCATGCCCAGAATATTCATTATGAAAATTATCAAGCCTAGAAACATACCTAATTTTAAGGCACAATAATGTAGCATCTCATAAGAAAAAAGGCGTTTGATGAATATATTTCATATGATAAAGGTTTTGTATGCAATTTTTCAGACTTCAAAATAATGCTGCAAATTAATTATTATGTGTTCTTTATTTACAAATACTGAGGATGTGACATTAGCGTGTGAAACATGACAGACACAGTTGTAAGAAAACATGAATTTGACAAGAAGTCTATAGAATTTTATGCTCGTCATCTGAAAATTTTTAGGTTCCTAATATAAATTTTCATAAGTGCCATATATAAGCTAATTAAAGTAACATAAATGTTTGGGACTTTATCAAATTATATAAGCCAGACATGAAGTAGGTCAGAATATTGGTTATATCCATATTGGATATGTTTGCATATATTTTTTTAAGTGAAATCATAATAAAACAATTAAAATAAACTATAATCCAGGAAAAATATCAAGCACTGCTAATAGAAAAGTCCAGTATGTGTGGTAAATATCATGTGTAGGTATATAAAAAATAGAAAAATGGTCAAACAATTTGCACAGATATTTCTAAAAAGGGCACTTAGTAATTGAATATGATGGGAAATGTATTCAAAGTGAAGGTATGAAAGCTTAAGTACTCATGTATTTAATCACCAAAGTGAAAGAAAAATTGGCATATACTTTAAAATATATAACATTTCAATGTGAATTATATGTCATAAACTGTATTTATTGTTGGACCCAGAAACTCTGCTGGTAGTATTTCTATGAAGAGAATAATTTTAACGTGGTAATAAAAGTATGTAGTAGCTGATCCACTGAATTGTTTTCTATTACTGGAAATAATTTAATTGTGCACATTAAAAAATAATTTCATAAATTTTGATGCAATGAAATGTCAAAAAAAGAACATTAAAATTCTTTAAGCAGGACTTATCCTTTTTGATATGTTGTCAATGAATTATTATAAAACATAAAATGGTAAGAAAATAATTACAATTGTATATTATATAATATATAATATTGTGCTGAAATAACAGGCAATCTTCATAAACAAAAATATTGTATGTATTGGAGTGTTAAGAATAGAAATTCATTGTCATAATCACATAAATCCTGAATAACAATGTTTCTGAAACCAATGTCTTATATTCTTTTAATATTCTTATACCACTTTTAAAACTATTCTTATAGTTTGATGATACTAAACTGAGGGGACAATAAAAGCCACCATTTAAGCTCCAATAATAAAAGTCTCTGGTTTGATATTAGGGAAGATGTTACATACACAGAAGAAAACTACCATATGGAACAAGGTCTTCCTGAAACATTAGCAGATATGTTTAATAGGCATTCTTCATTAAAGTACATTTTAGTGCCTCCAAGAATTTATTCTTTTCTCAAAATGTTAATGACTGCTTTTGTGTATGTGATTTTTTTATATATATATAAAAGCTACAGAAGTAGAAAACTATTAAGTTTAGAACTTGTTTTTATTGGACCTATGAGATCAGAACAAACTTCATTACATTTTTTATCCTACAATTAGATATTTGTGAATTATACTTTTAAATAGTAGAAAACAAGCAAAAGTGAGTAACAGTCCTTAGTGGTAAATATTTATACTTTAGTTCGATTTGGGGTGGCGCAGAGCAGCTTGACCACGAGGCAATGTGGGGCCCAGAGCAGCTTGACTGCACAGCTGCCCTGAAAGGCTTAATGAAAGCCAGCTAGCCAGGGACCAGGAGAGAGAACACCACCTCCCAGAGAGGGCTCAGCATCTAAGGGGAAATACCTGATATTCCAAACATTCCCTTCCTGGGAAGGGGCATTAACATTACAACAGATTGTCTCCTGGTCCATTGCAGCTGATCTGCTGATAAAGGTAAACATTAAGGACTGGTGCTAAAAGCTGAAACATCTCTAGAATTCAGAGCATCCAATGAATCCATGATAGGTAACCTTAGCCAGAGCCTGGACCAACCCCAGGACTGTAACTTTGTAGCTGTGAAGTCCCTGGAGCCCAGCAACCCTTCCTGCAATAAAATCCCTTGCCTTGGGCTGCTCAGAGTCTCTCTTCCTCCTCTGTGGCAGCCAGAAAGAGTGACATTAACTGTCTTGTCAATAAAAAGACCCTTTGCTGTTGAGTCAGAGCTAGGTCTCATGGTGGGGTGGTGTTTTGTGGGTCTGGATTTTGGGCACAGCAATTTAAAATTTTCCTCTATCACTTTTGGTTTAATTTAATTTTCAAATCTTTTTGCTATACATCCTATATTCTGAATGAAGTTCAAATGCATTGATGCATGAGCATTTATTTTCCTCAGCCTGGTGAAAACAAGTTGTCATAGTGCCTGTCAGTGTTAAAATTTATCTCAACTAAATAAAGCACATAGGAACGAACCATTATTTTAGTCCTAAAGCAAAACTGGGAACCTGCCAGTTAGAGATGCCCATTAGGAAATGCCTACTGTAGTATCACTACATTAATTCTGTGAAATTTCAAGTGGTATTATAAAGACATGCGTTTCTCAGAGATATTAGCTGTAATAGATCACATGATGGTTTAAATAGTCTAATCAATAAAAATTTTTTAAATAATGCTAATTGTTTTATTGTAGTTGTTAAGCAGCAAAATTTAGAGCAACCAAGAATATCTACCATAATTTACTTAAACATTTCTTTAATATACTTTTTAATTACTTTATTTATTTTTTAATTTTACATACCGACCACAACCCCCTCTCCCTTCCCTTCTCTGGAACCTTCCCATCTCCCTCCACCCCCACAGACCACCACTATCCACTCCTCAGATATGGTAAAACCTCCCTTTGAGAGTCAACAAAGTCTGGCATACCAAATTCAGGCAGGATCATACCCCCTTGCCCCTGCAACAAGGCTGAAAAATAAAGAATGGTTTCCAAAACAGCAAGTTCATACACTGTAAAGGGTGGAGAAACACACCTGGTGAAGGAAGACTCTAAGAGACATCTCTCATGTAAAAAGCAAAGGGTTTTAATGTTTACTGAGTATACTCAGGGCTCAGCTCATTGAACACTCAGGAACAGAGAGAGTGCCAAGCTGAAATCCAACAAAACCTTTATAGGTCATGGTGTGGGGGGTGCTACCTGCAGGAATACAGGTGGCAAGTGACATATCTCAGGAATGCAGGAGGCAGATCTTGGCTTTGTTTATCAGGAGGGAGTGATGAATAGCCAAAAAGCATTAAAGAAATTGCTCCTTAACAACACTAGGGATAAATCCTGGTCCCACTGCCAGGGGCCCAACAAACATATCAAATCATATAACTGTCAACCACATTGGGCCTAGTTCAGTCCCATGCAGATTCCCCAAGCTGTCAATCAGAGTCTGTGAGCTCCCACTAGCTGGGGTTAGCTGTCTCTGTGATTTTCCTTGTCATGACTTTTACTTTTACTCCCTCTTGCTTAAATAATCCCTCCTCATTCTCTTCAATTGGACCGCAGGAGCTTGACCCAGCTGTGGATCTCTGCATCTTCTTCCATCAGTTACTAGATGAAGGTTCTATGATGACTATTAGGGTAGTCAGCAATCTGATTGTAGGGGAAGGCCAGTTCAGGCATCCTCTTTGTTATTACTAAGAGTCTTAGTTGGGGTCCTCCTTGTGGACTTTTGGGAATTTCCACAATATCAGGCTCTTTCATTGCTCTCCCTCTTTCCTTTCTCCAATTTGACCATCCTGAACCCTCATGTTTCTCCAACCCCACCCCTCTACCCATCCTTTCAGGGTACTCCATGCATGTCTCTCTTAGGGTCCTCCAAAGTAGTGTTCAATTGACCTGGGGAATAAGGTTCTCCAGACACAACAGAACCGATACACATGTGTACTCAAAGAGACCGTGAAAGTGTTCATAAGGGAAGTCATGGGGTTTCAGAGCTAAAACGATGTAGGGGACACAAACTCGAGTCCTAAGCAATAAACTATTTTGAACTGACATCAGCTTGAAGAGGAAAAGTTAGTTCTCTCCAATCAGGTCTCATTGGATGTATTAAGTACACTGTGCAGGCCTCATGTTCAGCAGTAGATGTTCAAAACAAAACGAATGAGTAGCAGTTTTGCAGACATTTTTATCGTATCTTGCTTTTTTTGAAATATTTTGTTTCACTGGTATTTTGCTTGTATATTATAATTTAGATTTAGTGATTTTTATAAATTATGGTGAGTGTATGATTATTTGTTCATGTTTTTCAGTTTTTAAGTTGTTTCTCTGTTTTCTGAAGAGAGAGAAAGGGCAGAAGGGGACAGAGTTGGGTGGATGGGAAGGTAGGAAGGATATAAGAGACTTGGAGAGGGGAAACTGATCAGAATATGCTGTATATGTTATTTTTCAAAAAAGAAAAAAAAAAACAAAGCAAGCCCCTATATGTGCTACTCCTCTTTAAATTCTTTGCTCTTTTCTACCCCAGGACTTTACTTCTCTCCAGTTTTAAATGTGCTCATTCTGATCCAAACAGAAAATAAACTAAGGAAAAAGGAAAAAGAAAAGCTCTGAGTTTCAAAGCTTAATCCTGATTTTACGAGCAAAAAATTTAAATGCCACTTGGTAAATGATTTACTTTCAAAAATTCTTTTTAATTTAATTAGCTATTTCGAGCCTGATCAGTTTTCACTCACTGCCTCCTCTTCTCCCAGTCTTTCCCCCAACCTTCCCTCCTCTCATCCACTCCTTTGTCTTCAGGATAGGGCATGCCTTTTTTTTTTGTCTATCAGCCAGCCATAACATATCATATTATACTGGGTACCTTTTAAAATTCTGAACTCCTTCTTGGTTATTTAGTCAAGGAGAATTAGCCATGCTATGGCAAAAATGCTTAGAATAGAAAAGGGAATTTTTTTTAAAAAAATCATAAAAATTTAAAAAATGGCTTTCAAGGCTGAATTATTAGGAGCTCACTGACTCAGAAACAGTCACTGAGGAAACTTCAGGGAAAGTAACTAAATCCTCCAAAGAGTAACACTTAACCCAGCGGTAATACTGGAATGAGAGACTTGGACCTACTTCAACTGGATATTCCAGACTGAACTGACCCACCTTGGGACTCTGCTCTTCTTGGTGAATGGATGGGGGGATGAGGTTGGGAGAGGCTCAGGGAGGATTGGGAGGGACTGGGAGGAGGGAAGAGGGATAACAGATGTATGTATATATGAGAAAAACCTTTTAAAATAAAAAAATGGAAAAAATGCCTTTCACTAATAATAAAATATTTCTAGAATACTATATTTTAGAAAATTAATTTATTCTCAAGCATTTCCTCAACTGAAAAAGCAAATATTATATAACTCTTGCATTATTAATGACAATTAAAAATTCATCAACAAAGGTAGAAAATTCCTTCTTACTAAACAAACATCACTTGAAGTAGAAAATAATGTCATTTCCTGAATTTTCTGAACTTCAAATTCATTTCATAAAATTAGAACACTCAATATATTATATATGAATTTATTGTCAGACTTAAAACAAAGTTATGAACACAAAGGACAATGAACCTACTCAGCTTCTTCCCATAAGTTTTGAAAAGATATGTTCCCCACATGCAAGTTTTGTGGTGATATCTATGTAATTTCAAAAGTATAGGCTGAGATTTTTATAGGCATCTTTAAATTATTTCAAAACTTTGAAAATTAGTATAGGGAACATATATCAATGCATAGAGATAATATAATCGCTGAACACATAAATTTGCTCCAAAATTCAGTATTTAATTTTGGGCCAACCCATATACAATTCTTAGAATATTAAAAGTCAGTTCATCAACTATATGTAATTCCACATATATTAATAAAGGAAGCTATATTTTAAACATTATTTACATTCTTCTTTTAAAATGTAATTTTTAATAATTTGCTACATTTACAGAAATAAATTCTGATTTGATAGTGACATTTCAATCACATATTAAATGCATATTAGTGTACATTATGGGTGATAAACTTCCTTTAGTTTATAAATTATGCTTAAAAATTTAAGCTAACAAAAGTCATATTTTTATATAAAAGCAAGCATAAACCTGTGCTGTTTAAATTCTAGATTAATTTTACAATGAAGTAGTTATGGTATATTTTCAAATCCAATTAATTAATAAATGTATATGTAGAAAAGAGGAAACTAAGATAAAATTTGCCAACACTTTTGAAGAAGTTATGCTAATTAGAACATCCCATCATTTCTCAAATACACTGGCTTTAGAAAATGACCAACATTGTTGCATGCGATAGGATCACATTCTTTGTATGGATGACTAACATTTTAGTTTGCATTCACACAGCATTTTATTTGTGCTCTCATCTCTGGCTATGCAGCTAAGTTAATTTTATAGCTCAGTCATGGAGAATAATGTTGCAGTGAACAGGATATACAGGTTGATCTGTGCTATGCAGATATTTTGTGGTAACTGCCATCAGATCTACTAACACTTGAATTTTACCACACAGATCCATTGCTCTACACTTGTTAAGCAATTGATGCATATCACTAGCATTTAGTTCATCACCTTTGAACCAGTATCAAGAGGTTCAATAGCTGTTTCATTTTAGTTTTATTGTATCCTCCCTATTTCTGGTTCTAGCAATGTCTGTACTATTTATTCTTACCACCATCAGTGAATCCAAGATCCTTTCTCTTCATGTTCTTGTCAATATTATTTAGGTTTTTATCATAATTTTTAAATCACATCTAAATATAATTTATATATAAGTTAAGAAGAAGGAAAGTGTTAGGTCTTAAAAAAACTATTTTTATTTTTATAAAACTAAAAGGTAGAAAGTGGAAAGATGCCTGTCCTCTGGGAATTAAAAGCAAACCACAAACAACATTCATGTATTTTTCATTCAATATCATCTTCCAACTTAAAAAACATCACTCCCATCTATTCACTATAACAATGTTGCTATAATCACACTTTTGAGTCAGGGTAAAATTTTTTTTTTAAATTCAGCTATGATCTACATTATTCTTATAAAAGTTAGAAAGTCACCGCTTTACAAAACAGGTCTTTAGGTTTTGTTTTGTAAACTTTGCATATTTTTGCAAAATTGTAATGATTAGGCTTTGCTTGTGCACGCCAGTATTAGATAGAGTCTGAGTTAGAGTTTATAATCATTTCAGCCTGCAAAATAAAATTCAGCAGAGAAGAAAATCTGAACAAAAACAGTGATGATTCAGATTCTAAAATATATGACGTTATCCATTTATCCAACCTCAAAAAATGTATGGCTTTTATTATTAGGTTACAATGGATCAAGATGTGTGTTCACACTAATGTTGCCCTCATTTCCATATATATTAAACTTGTATTTGTTTTTTTAAAGGAGGCACATGAATGAACAGAGCCTTCTACAATCTCTGTTTGTTCAGCTTGGAACATGCACAATAGCAAATTCAATCTTGTTAAGAGGCTTATTCCTCCTTTGACGAAGTTACTTGACTTGTAAGAAAGTTTGAATTTATATAGGTTCTGTGTGGGAAGGAATGAATTGAAGTTGAAAAGAACATTTTTCACACTAATATATTGCTTATAATTTTGTGATTTTAACAATCATTTGTCCATGCTAGTACTCAAATGGGAAAAATTATTTAAAATTAGGAAAGCTGAGTTCAACTGAAATGCCAATTAGATCAGAATTCTTAAGCTCAAGGACAATTTTTTATGCAGTCAACTTTGAAACAAAAAGTTATTTGTTTGATGAATTACAATTTAGTTTAAATCAGGAAAAAAGCAATGGTCCTACACTCACATAGTTCCATTTGTTAGAAAATGTTTTTCTTTCTGACATATTTGTAGGCATTTTACTAAGGATTATTAATCTAAATATTGGTTGAAAAGAGTACAATTGAATTTTCATCAAACAATACATGAAAATTTAAGTTTATGTTATAAACTTACATTAATAGTACATAGCGATTACTATCTTTACTACATTGTCTTAGCATAAATATTTGTAATAACTGGCATTGGTCACTAAGGGGAGAAGCCTGTGGAGCATACACAGGAAAAATACACACAGTTATATGAACAATGAGACTTAACAAACATTCACGATAGACTAGAGAAGTATTTCACATTAGTACCAATACAAAGTGTGGCCTTTGGAAGTCAATTTTCTAACTTCATTTTTTAGGTTTATCTTTCTTTCATTCTTTTTCTTCCTTCCATCATCCCTTATCCATCCTCCCCTCCCTTTCTATCCTCCTTCCTTCCTTCCTCCCTTCCTTCCTTCCTTCCTTCCTTCCTCCCTTCTCCCTCCCTCCCTCCCTCCCTTCCTTCCTTCCTTTTTTTCCAATGAGAAAACAAACAAGAAATCTGTAAAATGTATTAAAAATTCCATAAAATTGTCAGGAAAAACACATTCCTTCATTTGAATTTAGATATAGAATATTACATAATCTTGAAGATTATTAACAGATTAATTTTGTAGGGAAACTAAAAAAAAAATGGGGCAAGAAAGTTTCTATATATGATTGGAGACATGGCTCAATGTTAAGAACACTTGTTATTCTTCCAGAGGGTTTCAATAATCCTCTCCTGGCCTACCCAGGCAAAACACCTATGAACACATATAAACATAAAACAGTAAAAAAAAAATATTTTAAATATTATCATGTATCACCTAAAAATAGGACTTTATTTCAAAGCTGAAAGACTTTTAAAAATAAATGTGAAATAACTTGATAACATTGCATTTTAGTACAATCATGATGTTGACAAAACATAAAGTATAAAATTATGATATAGAAAAGAAACCTTGAATTTTATGCTATATCTGTAAAAATATATATGATTAAAGGGTATTATTAATATTAGAGAGAGGAATATAACTTTATAACATCTTAAAATATATATCCACAAAGAGATAGTAAAGTTTTATGAAGACTCAATTGAAGCCTGCCATGGTGATAATAAGCTGAAGTTTCAGTACTCAAGACAAGGAAATGCATTGAAGCTTAAGGCTACCATGTTCTACATAGTAAGTTCCAGGTTACTTTGGACTGAACAGTGATAACTGTCACTTTAACATACAAAAATGAAATAATAACATAATTTAAAGAGATGCTTTGCTAAAACAAAAATTGTCAGATTTTTAATCAGTCAACAACTTTAAAATGCAAAACCCACAACTAAATGTTTCTATAGCTTTACTTCTGTTAGAATGCTGGTACCTACCTGCTGGATCCCTTCTTATTTTCCTTTCAATCCAGGACATTAGTCCATGGTAAGATGTCCCCTAGATCCAGGATATGTTTACATTAAAAATAAGTATAGTTTGGGAGATATCTCTTAGTAAACTGTTTTGCAAGCATGAGGACCTGTTTCATTGCTGACTTTTGTCTTTTCAAAACCATGCATACTCTTTACTCACACTGTGAATGAACCAGTAAGGAAGGATCCTTCAGATCAGTTTCTGGTTGATTTCCTTATATTCTGTATCTAGAGTGTGTGGTATCTTTAGCAACAGGGTATTACAGTCTCTTTAGGTAGGCAATTAACTGTGCTTAGGGATCCTCTGGTCACTAGGATTTTTATACTTCATGGATGAGTAATCTCATTCTGGAACCATTGATTTTTAAACAAATATCCTAGTTCTAATTATAGAATGATCCCTAAGTACCCATGTCACTTGTCTTACAACAACTGCTAATTTCCAGGGGAGCCAGTGTCATCTTCTGATCTTGAAGGAACCTATATATGTATGGCACACATACAAACAAGAAGGCATACATACATATACATAAAATTAAATAAGTAAATAATAGAAACCTAGATGTTGTTACACTCATCTATAAACTTAAGAATAAGGAGGCAGAGATGGGTGGGTCTCTGGTATTGCCTGGCCTAATCAAACTAATTTTAAAATAAAGGTAGAACACAATTGATGAAGAAACCAGATGCTCACCACTTCCACCATATATATGGAGGCACAAACATGTATGCATACCTCAAAGTTTTTTATCTTCAACTTTTAGAAACAATAAGTATAATGTTGTTAGAATCCTACGTTCATCACAAACATCCAAAATGAAATGTTATCACAGTAAAATTGTTAATCCATAACTTTCATGCTTAAACATGAATTTTGTAGTGTATAGCTTAATTTATCATCTATACAAGTAAGTTACATAAATAATAATGTAATTTGAACAGTATGGTAAATAAATGGCTAAACACAAGTCGAAAAGCCCATTTATCCCATTTTTAAGTATTTTGCAAAATTAATAGGGCAATGATTCTTATTGTCTCCCTCTAAAAGCCTTACACTTTTTCAATATGAGATCAGTAAGGTGGTAGTATAAGGTTATTCTCTAAAAGTAGACTGATATTTTTTTCTCAGAAATATAATGACCAGATACATTAATTCAAAAGAAGTTGGATGTAGTTATATCTAGATCACAGCAACAATATATGTATGGGCTTAAGTGGTCATAGCTTGTAATGGCAGAATTGAAGATGTAGTTTATTAATTTAGAAAAACCTAATATTTTATAATTTGAGCTCATGCAGATATCCAAAATCTCTAGCCACTGAAAAAGAAATTGTCTTTCTTTTTAAAGTCAGGATTTTTATATCTACTTATAGATAAAGGATTATATGACTAAACATTTACTTGATTATAATAAGTTGTAATATTTTCAGCTATTGTGCATGAATCATCATAACTGACAAAGTAATAAAATCTTAGTTCATACTACATAAAATTGACTTATAAATATTTACACTATAAATGCAAATAAATTGCAAATGTGAAAATTATGTAAAGATTTTTTTATTTTTTACTTTAACGTACAACATTGTGAAACAGCTCTTTAAAATACTGTATTGCAGCATATGCCCTCCTATCAATGGGCATATGTATGCTCAGTGTATTTCAGAGTGAAAGGCCAATATAGAGAGAGGCTTAAGACTTCATGAATAGTTAGCTTTAATCTAATAATAAATTAAGTCAGCATACATATTTTAAGGATGTACTAACTTCATGTGGGAGTCATAAAATGTGTTGTGCTGGGGGAAAGGTTATGATTTTGTTTCCACAAGAAACTAAAAGCTATTGATTTCTTCAATAATAAATAAAGACCAGATTTGATCATGGAAGACCTTCTAAAATTATTGGCTATCAATAAAAAGAAAAAAATCAAGAATACTACAAGAAAGGTGACATATAAGCTTATCTCTATACATAGGACCAGCTCTGAGACAGAGTGAGATATGATAAATCTTTGTTAGCTACAGAGACCTCGTGACTTATAATTACATGTCATCGTATCATATGGCCTGGCTAGAAATTTATATTACAGTATAGCTACACAGTTCAAACAAAATTATAAAGTTGACAGATGTCCTTTTCCTGTTCAAACATAGAATAGAAAAATCATCTTTAGCTGATTGTGCACACTGCACATTTCATACTGTGCCAATGTAGATTATATATATTATCTTTGGAAGTTTATATGTTTTCAGCAAAAAGAACCAGACATTTTTGAAAATAAGTAGCCCAGGTGATCAAGCCTTTTAGCATGCCTCTATTACAGTTTCCTCAAAAATCTACATTCAGAACAACTTCAAAGCTGCTATCTGAGAGAGCCAATTTCACTGATTACTCCTTATGGACATGAAGGTAAATCTTGCACTTTCCCATCACAGAGTGAACACCAAACAATATAGCTAACCCTCTTAGGACTTGACAATTTTTCTATTTTTTAATGGATTCTTTAAATATGCCATCACCCCAGACAACACGAAGCATTCTCAAGAGCATTACATCCACATTCCAAAGAGTTGGAGTGCATGATGTTTGGTTGTTGGGTGGACTATGGATGTTTGTCATCATTTAGGAGGAGGTGGTTTATAAGTTGTTATTAGTCATGGTCAGGGAGGAAGCTAAGCAAAGGAGATTAGAGATCTTGCTCTGAAAAAAAGGGAGAATATAGGAATGATAAGATAAAGCGTAGGTTATTGAATCAAGTTATAAACTAAAAAGCAGCTATTAGTCTCAAATAATTTACATTGGTGTGGATTTTTGTATTTAAAGTTATTTTTGTTTTAACATGGTATTTATATATATATATGTTTCTACTGTTGTTTAGGTTATTGTACCTATGCAGTTCATTTCAATATGCAGTATAAAATGAAGAAATTCAGATTAGTAATTATTCATCTACAATAATCAAACTTGTAGGTATGATGCTAGGTATGTTTTCAAAGTTAAGCAGAGATATGTTTTAGATGCATAGGTAATCTTCAAAGAGTTTAAGATGCTTTAATAATGTAAGGCTTTTTATGACAGTGAAAGATACCAGTAAGACACTGAGGAAGTTGGATATACCAAATTGAAAAGAGGCAAAAATCCACCTGGTAGAATGTAGATTAATAGAAAATGGTTAGTTTACATTATAAGAGCCAGCTGGGAAAATGCCTAAGCTAAAGGCCAAGCTTTCATAGTCAATAATAAGTCTCAGTATCATTATTGGGAAGCTGGTGGTCCAACAAGGAAGTCTAACTACAATAAACTAAATATTTCTCTGTTAAGAAAGGAAGAAATTTATCTTAGTGTTAGTAAACCATTTAAACTATACAACCATTGAATAGAATGAATTTATTTCAAGCAAGATATGCATAAATAGACTAATGAAGTTAGAAGATATGACCAAAATTTTCTGTACCTCTGAGAATGTTTTAGAGAGGGAAACATTTTGGTAATATGTATGCATACTAGAATTATTCTCCATAAAATCCATCTAAAATCTGAGCAAGACAAAACTGACCATTCCAAAGCAAGGACAAAAATAAGAGTGTCGGAAACACAAGTAATACTAGGATACTTAAAAATTACAAAGATAAAGATATGCCAATATATAGAAAAAGTTTAACTCAAACAAGCCCCAGATACGTATGAAAATAAATTAAAACAGAAAAATAAACATATCTGATAGAGTTCAATAATAGAAACATATTAATATATTTAGATATATCCAAACTAAAAGTGAGCAGAACTCAAACTTTCAAGATCTTTACAATATGTTTAAAAGAATAAGCCTATAGTAGAATGATATAAGTATTAAAGGTATAAATAAAATTAAACCATAAATTGTAGTATAGCATGTCCGTTTGTGCTGTTTTACATACTTCCTGGTCTAGAAGTAGTGTTCATATAAAGCGTGATGCTTTTCTGATAATTTTGCCTCTGTAGATGAGTTGGGAATTTTACTTTACATCTTTATTAATATTGTTTTGCTTTCTATTTTGAACTCAAAGTACACTATACCATTCAAAGTCATTTTTATCATGTGTATTTGGAGTTCTAGTTGTAGACTGATTTTTTAACTGTCCATTGTTTTTTCCATGGTTGGAAAAATTTCTGTTTTAATTTTGTGGAAGAGGATAGCTTATGAGGCCTCAATCAGAGACAAAGAATTGCAAGCACCTAAACAATATTAACAGAGAAAAAAATCTCGTCTCTAGGTAAGATCTTAGCACTTGTTTAATACCAAATGCACAGCCCTGTAAACATGTGCATACAAGTAAGATTATAAGTTTGTATTCATGTATTTATGAAAATAAATATAAATATTTCAACAATTGAAGAAAAGGTTTCCATGAATTTGAATAAGGAGGGTATATGAGAGGGCTGAAATGAAGGACAAAGGGATAAAATATATAATTTTCTTATATTCTCAAAATTTATTAAAATTATTACATATTTATAAAAGAGATATTCACCCAAATTAATTCACAGCAGTGATAAATATAACAGATCCTGCCCATAATAGGAAAGCCGGCCTGCCTTAGTGGGTGCAGAAAAGATGGCTCTGCCTCACCCTGACCTCTGCATGGCTCTCCTCAGCCAATGACTTCTGGTACAGATGCAGGCAAAGAGAGACTAATTTTGTTTTGAGAGATGGCCCCTAGGAATTTGACCATGCTCCAGTGACAAAGAGAGGGGCAGACATGGAAAGACTGGGAGGTAATACATGAGTTGTGATTACAAAAAAAAAAAAAAATCAATAAAATAACTAAAAATAATAAATATATCAGAACTAAAAAATGATGCATCTGATCTTATAAAAACAGCATTAATGGAGATCAAAGGCATGCTGGTTCTTGACATAACAATAATGAGTGATTTCAACCTTCAAAATTGTATGTTGTCCAACCTAAAATAAATACATTTGGATTAAACTGCAGTATAGATTCTCACTGCCCTGCAGTGATTTAAATATAATGGTCCCTTCAAATTGATGTATTTTAATGTTTGGTTTCCAGTTGGAGGACTGTTAAGAAAGAATTAGAAGTCTTGGACGTGGAGGATATGTATCATTGGGAGCCAGCTTTGAGGTTTCAAAAGCCCATGGTATGTCAGTCTTGTTTGTTCAATGCCTCCTCTTTGTGAATAAAAGTTCTTAGCTACTGCCTCAGCTACCAGTTTTCCAACTATCATGCTCCCCTCTATAACTGTCATGATCTCACTCAATGAAACTATGTAATCCTCCAATTAAATGCTTTTTAAAAAAATAGGTTTCTTTGGTTATGATGTCTCTGCACAGGAATAGGAATGAGATTAAGACATGTCCTCTCCTCTTTAAAGACCCCCTATGTCTTGGATGGTGGGAGAGTGTAATAGATGTCTCATCAATACTTGAAAACTCTGAGTTACTGATATGTGGCTATTTGAGCTATTTGGCTGTATGAAATTCTACATTAATGACTACCCATTGAAAAGCTTTTATAAACAAAGTTGAGTCTGTACTGTCACAAAATCTATGAATCTGAACAGAGTATAAATATTTGGTAAAACCACAGTAAACTTCTTCCTTTAAGCCTATGATCTTCATAGTCATGGGCTTCTTATGAGGTTATGAGTTCTAGGATTGAAAACCCCTTTGTTTAAGAGATCTTATACCCAGTCAAAAAAAAGGTTGGTTATTCCCTGTGGAAATTTGAATGAGAATGCTCAAATATGCTGTGGAATATTGGTTTTTGGACACTGTGAAGATGTGTCTTTGTCAAGATGCCTTCTGATTTGTTTAATAAAAATCTAAATGGACAATATCTAGTCATGAAGAGGTTAGACAGGATTTTAGGGCAGAGAGAGAGGGAGATGAGATGAATCTAGAAACAGGAGAGATGCAAGAGAAAATGGAGAGGAAATAGATCATGCAGGAAGAGGTAAAAACCACAAGGCACTTGGCAGAATGTAGATTAATTTAAGTTATAATAGTTAGTTAGAAACAATCCTAAGCTAAGGTCAAGCTTCATAATTAACAAGAAGTTTCAGTGCCATTTTTTTTGTGAGCTGGTAGCCCAAAGGAAAGTATAACTACACCTATATTTGAATTTTTTGTCACCAGGGAATAGAACTAATTGGGAGGAGATGTGTCACTGAGAGTAGATTTACAATTTAAAGAGCCCACTCTAAGCTTAATCTCTCTCTCTCTCTCTCTCTCTCTCTCTCTCTCTCTCTCTCTCTCTCTCTCTCTCAAACTCTCAGATACTGCTTCAAAACCATCTTTCTATGCTTCAACACCATACCTCTGTGTTCCCCACCATGATGGTCACAGACTACCCTTTTGAAACAATAATCAAGACCTCAGCTAAATGCCTTCTTTTATAAATTACCTTGGTCATGGTGTTTATTCACAATACTAGAACAGTAACTAAGACACCTCCATAATTATCACGCATATTGTAGTAGTAGGAACATTTCTTCAGCCTGTTCAACATTGCATCATGCAAGCTGTAGGACTGAGAAACCCGTGGATGTGTTTTCTATATCATCAGTCTGTATAGCACTGGGTAAGTTAAAATGTAGAATATGTGTAAGCGGAAAGAATTTAAAAGCTGGTGGGTAGGGAGGAGAGTTCTGAAGTGCTGGACATGATATGCCTATTGGACACATCATCCCAACTCTGTATACTAACATAAGACCTTTACAAGATCAAATAAATGAATACTCCATCATGAATATGGGAAGGAATCCTGTGGCACTATGCTTATCTGTGGAGCTATTGGCATTTGGTAGTTATTGAGGTGAGGGTGAAGGATTCATTTTGGGGATATTGCCATTGGTTGGTTACTCATGTGTTAGAGGATAGCAAATCATTCATGCATATATTGGCAACATTAATTCGTATATTGGCAACAGTAATGGTACTCATGGGGTTACTAATGAATAAAATAAAATCAAGGGCATGAAGTTGCCATGTAGATTTATAAGAGGCAAGAGGGGAAGACATAAGAGAATAATAGTGAGTTGATGTGATCAACATACATTGTATATGTCCTAGTTTGCTTTTCTGTTGTGATAAAATATTGAATAATGAAAATTTACAGATCATCATTAAGGGAATCCAAGGAAGAAGCTCTAGGCAAAAACCTTGAAGTAGAATTTTTTGGGCAGTGGTTTTTTTCAGCAAAAGAAAAGGAAACTGACAAAAATGGCACCAGGAAACCTGGATTGTGGAAGAAATTTTGAAATTTGTAAAGGAAAAGCCTTTGAATGTTTAATGCTTAATCATTAAAGGACTGTCCTATGGGAGTTTGCAAGATAGGGATAATGGATAAATATAGTTGATGAATATCTGGCTTGTGAAGATTCAGAGGAAAGCTTGATAGTTCTTCAAAAATTCTATCAGGGTTGTTTGTGTGGTATTGTAAACTATTAATCTATGGTTTCTGGTCAAATGACACCAGAGAATCTGCTGTGATTAACAGGAGACAGAACCCCTGAAGCAAAACCTTTGCCTTACTTGTCGAATCAGTGTTTATTAGCTGGAGCTGAAAAAAATAACTGATTAGATTAGCATAAGTGAAGCGTTCTGCAAAATATTTCCTCAGGAATAACACACAGAGGCTGTGGTCTAGAGGGCAAGGGCTGCAGCAAAGTTCTCAGTCAGACATGGCAATGTGAGATTATCTTTTTGTGCTTTAAAGCTGAAGATTAGAAGTGTTTAATAACTTTTATAGGAAGGCCCAGAAAATTGTGGGTGGTGATACTTTGGGCAAATGTTCCCAGATTATGGAGGAAAGAAGTTGAGAAATCCATGAAGTGCAAGCCACGAAACATATACTGTCCATGCTTCTAGCCTCTGCTTCTGCTTGAGTTCCTGTCCTTATTTCTCTTATTGACCAACTAGGAACAGAATGTACAACTAAAATAAATGCTTTCCTCCCAAAGTTTCTTTTGGTCAGTGCTTCATCACAGAAACAGAACCAAGATAAATATGGAACTTTCAAATATAATTATCATTAAAATAAAAATACAATATCCCAAATAAAATTTACTTAAGACTTTTTTAGAATATTCCATCCAACTGATAGAAAATACAAAATCAATGTAACTTTTGTAATTTTCTCTAAAATAAAGTTTATACCAGGCCATAAAGCAAGTTGTAATAAATACAAAGAATTTAATTCTTTTCTTTTATCATATCAGGGCTTGAGGGAATAGCATTAGAGATCAATGCCAATCACACCAGAGAAACAACACAAATAATTGAGCCCTCCACAAATCAAATTTGAATGAACATTGGATCACTCACTGAAGAATTCTAGGAAGAAATTTAGAAGTTCTTAGACTCAAACAAATATGAAAGCAAATCAAGTAACAACCTCTGGGCTACAGCTAAGGCAAGAGAAGAGGAAAATGTATAGTCATGAAAGTCTCTATTAAAAAATCATAAAAATAAAAAAATAATAACACATCTAGGAATTTCAAGTTCTCAAAAAACAAAATCAAGCTAACCAAATAAAAAAAAGAAGAAAGAAAGAAAGAAAGAAAGAAGGAAAGAAAGAAAGAAAGAAAGGAAGAAAGAAAGAAAGAAAGAAAGAAAGAAAGAAAGAAAGAAAGAAAGAAAGAAAGAAAAAAAGAAATACTCCCAAAGATTACATAAAAGGAAGGGCAAAAATTAATTTAATGGAAACTAAGGAAACAATAAAACCAGTCATAAAATGTATCTTTGATAAAGATAAACAAGATTAACAAATATGCAACAAAGGAAAGACTTTCAGAAATAGGGTTAGGGAGAAACCTGGTGGTAGGGAAATTCCAAGGAATCCACAAGGGTGACCCCAGCTAAGACTTCAAACAATAGTGGAGAAGGTGCTTAACTGACCCTCCCCTATAATCAAACTGATGATCACTCTAATTGTCATCATAGAATCTTCATCCAGCAAATGATGGGAACAGATGCAGAGATCTACAGCAGAGCACCAGGCTGAGAAAGGGGGACTGAAGATCATGATGGGACAATCTACAGAGACAACTGAACCAAGATCCTGGGCACTCACAAACTTTAGAGGGAAGCTATGAGCCTGCATGAGACTGAACTATACTCTCAGCATGTGGGAAACAACTGTGTATCTTGGTCTGTTTTAGAGGTGCCTGACAATGGAATCAGGATCTATCACTGGTGCATGAGCTGGCCTTTTGAAGCCTATTACTTATACTGAGATACCTTGCTCAACCCTGATGTAATGCTGAAGGGCTTGTTCCTGCCTCAACTGTGTACCAGGCTTTGCTGACACCCATGGAAGAAGACCTTAGACTTTTGGAGGTGGGAGTAGGAGCAAACAGAAATGGGAGGCTGGATAGAGAGAGAGGGAGAGGGAGATGTGATGGCAAGAAGAACTGTGGTTGGTATGTAAAACAAATAAAAAATTCTTAAATAAAAAGGAAATACTCAAAAGTAAAATTATCTATAAAATAAAATGAAATTAAAATTGAATCAAATATCTAAAGGATCATTAGGTAAATTAATTTCCAAAACTGAAAACCTAGAAGAAATATATACAATCTTAGTACACATGATTTATAAAAATTAGAGAATATATAAACAACATTAACAAATCTTGACCAAGCCAATAGATTGAAGCAGTAATTGGAAGTGTCTGCTCATAGAAAAAGCTGAAGACTTGGTGGCTATACTGCTTAGTTTTGCCAAACATTAAAGAACAGCTAAGATAAATATAATCAAAATGTTAGATGGAAGAGAAAGGGCAAAATCCTTACAGAGTTCCACTTAACATGTCAGTGAAGCCTGATATCAAAACCGTATATGGATATGTAAAGACAGTATAGAACTTTTAATAATGGATATATGCAAAAATCATCAATAATTTATACAAACAATTCAAAAACATGAGGATTATACACGATAACCAAATATATTAGTTCCTTGGGATATTAATTTAGTTTCAAATACACTGATTGATAAATGTGATACATCACTTTAAAACACACAGAGGCAGCAATTATATGGCTATTTTTATAGACACAACAAAGGCCTTTGATAATGCTCAATGAATCTTCCTATACAAATTTTGAAAGTAACTAGTAATAGAAAGAACATGTCTCAGCATAACAAAATATATATACAAAGAAGCCATAGAAAACAGATTAATGTAGAAAAACTCAATGCAGTTCTACTAAAATAAAAAGTAAACCCAAACTTCCTTTTCTTAATATTCTTAGTCAATATAGTTTTTGAATTATTAGAAAAAATTAAAAAAAACGAGAATGAAATAACAAAAAAAAAATGGATAGGAAAGGAAGTAACAAAAGAACCTCTTTTGGCAGATGACATATTCTTACAGTTAAACTTGGGAATACAACAAAATCAAATTTGATAAACAATTTCAACAAATCAGCCAAATGCAACATGCTGACATCCGAGGAGAGTTGTGTTACATGAAAGTAGAATATGCTGAAGAACCTGAGGTAAGTTTATCCTGAGAAATAAGTTGACAATATTTATACAAGTAATTAAATTTCCAAAAAAATTTTCAGAAGCATCACAATTCATAATAGCTTAAGCATCAGTAAACTATTTAGGAATAGGCTTAGAAATGGAGGATCAAACTTCATTCATTAAGATTATTAATTATAAGACACTAAAATACTAAAGAAAAGTGATGTGGTGGGATTCCTTGGAGAGCACCGAATCCTAAAAACTAGACCGAATCAGGCTCCCCACATTGGACACCAGATGAAGGTGGGAGTTCTTTTAAAATACCAATCCAAGATTAATATTTATTAAAATATAAACCAACATTCACAATACAAGTAACAGCTTATGTAGGCACCTGATAGACTGGATTATCCACGCAATGGACGATGGATGCCGAACTGGTCTCACCAGCAGTCAGGAACCAGAAACGGGCTTCCCAAGACCCCAGCAGCCTCTTATGAATGGGGTTGGCCACTCTCCCTTCAGGAGCCAGGACCCTAGATAAGCATCTTCAGACCTTATCAGCTGACACCTGAGTCCCACAACAGAGTGCAGAAGATGGAATGACTTCCCACGGTCTTGGACAGCAGAAGCAATATTGTATATTATATAAAAAGATCTGTGGATGAATACAATAACCATTTTGCTTCAATTATATTTTTCACAGAACAAGAATAAAAACAATTAGAAAATTTATTTGGAAACAAACAAAATAAATTAAGAATTCCTGAAATACCTATGATAATCATAAGTAGAGAAAATATTGCTAGATACATATTAATATCTGTTCTCAAACTATACTACAGAACAATAGTAACAAACATGATAGTACTGCCATAAAACAAATGTAGCCCAATGAGATGTAATAGATGGATCATAGAGAAGCCTGAAATGTATAGGTGTAGTCAGAGTTTTACTTACAAGGCACCAGTCCAAGATTAATATTTATTAAAATATAAACCAACACTCACAATACAGGTAATAGCTTATAGTGGAGCCAGAACAGGGACTGGAGTCTGGAACGATGGATGATGGATTCCAAACGGGTCTCTCTAGCAGCCAGGAACCAGGCAAAACAGGCTTTCCAGGGTCCCAGCAGCCCCTTATCAGTGGGGTTGGCCACGCCCCCTTCAGGGGCCAGGGACCATGGGTAAGCATCCTCAGATCTAATCAGCTGACACCTGAATCCCACCACATCTCCCACTTTTGTCTAACTAAGAAGGTTCTAAACTAAGACTATGTACAATATGAATTATTATGAGGTAGTATCTAGGAGAGGATAAAGTACAAATTACAACCAAAACCTAACATATATGAAGTACATCATATATTTCTAAAATATTGGTAGATGGTAGGTTGTATAAAATACTTCAAAAGGTTCATCTGGGAAAGTGAAAATTCAATACCTGAATGTTCCTTTCTAAGGGATAAGAGGGTAGTAACCGTAAATACCTATTCTTCAACCCCTTCAAGACCTGAGAAGGAAGGTGAATCACCTGAAAGTCAGAAGTACATGGAAGTAGTGGCTTCCAAAATTTGGGAGAGGACAGCAACACAGCTACCTGGACAATCACCTCTGGTTTTGTGTGCCATTGGGGCATCTATCATATTGGCTACAGGCCTATGGTATCCAACAGATCTTTTCACAAGCAGGGAAATTTTGGAGAGACTGTCTTATCCTGTCCAGGCAGGTTTCGTCAGTCTCCATCCATCAACTTGTTCGTCCAGCTTGACATCATGTGTGTACTGTCAGCAATCAAGGTAAGGGCTGTTCCTTACCCAAATGGCCATTCTCTGCCAAAAGGACAAACTCCAAAGGAGTATCCTCGATGCTCAACATATAGATACTTAATTTTTTGCAAAGACTAATTGAAAACTTGAAATTTTACAACTGCTGGAGAAAAAAAAAGCTGGATTTTGCAATGTTTTTCTGAAGAGGAGCATATTAAATCATTTCCTAAATTCAAGGTAAAGGTTACATGAAATGAATAACCTTCAAGAAAATGAAGTACTCACCAAAGTGAAAAAAAGCTTAAGGAATGAGGGGAAAGTCTTTACAAACTATACACAGATAGAGGATTAATCACAACAGTATAAACAGTACCACTAATTAAACATCCAAAATGGAAAACCCTCACAATAGTCTAATGAATAATTGGGCTTATAAATAGACAGTTATGAAAAGAAAAATATTAATGATCAATGAAATTTTTCATTTGTTTAGAATTTTTATCCATGAAGAAAACACATATTAGCCACAGTGGTGGCACACACCTTTTATCTCAACACTTGGGAGGCAGCAGTAAGCAGATCTCTCCTAAGTTCTAGGCCACCTGGTCTACAGAGAAAGTTTCAGCATAGGCCCCAAAGCTACACAGAGAAATCCTGTCTTGAAAAACAAACAAAAAGAAAAAAAAAATCACAAATTAACACTGCTTTGGATTTCATTTCACCTCAGTCAAAAAGACCATCACTAAAAAATCAAGCAACGAGAAATACTAAAATGATATAAAAGGTACCTTCATTCTTTGACTATAAGAGTATAAACTGGTTAAAACAATTTTAGAAGTCAGTGTAGAGATCTAAAACAAACAAACAACAAAACAAGACTTAAAAAAACCTAAAAATATGGATTGTCAATACCAATACCATTTATCCAACTAGGCCACATGACGGTATACTAGTAATATTAAGAAAACACACCAAAAAGATACTTATATTTATAGATTTGTTGATGTACTTTTACTAATTAATTAGTTTAAAAGTTGAATATTTAGCTCAAAGTGACAATCTTCACCCATCAGCTGTAAAAATGGATTTGATCAATGGTACTACAGTACCAAAATAAGTAAACATTTCAAATAATAAATTATACTAAATAAATATTTAATCTACCATGTTAGTAGTTACCAAAGTTAGTAGACTAACTTTTTAAAGGAGTAATAGTATGCATATTATGTATTTTTCAAAGATTTAATCACATAATAAAACCAATGTCACAAAAGGACAATCTAAAGACAAATTACACCATATAAAATGTTGGGACATCGAACTGATTATTTGAAAAAATAATGCGACAAAATTTTGATAATTATTTTCATGGCTCTGTTAATTTCCATAGTAGGCACTAACTAGAAGCAGCAAAATATCGAAAACAAGGGAAGCTGACAAAGTAGACCACAATGAGCTTTTTAGTCTTCCTGTAATAAAGGGATCTTTAAACATTAGAGAACACATTTTTCCCAACACAAAATTAATCAACAAAATTATTATTCACATCACACCTTCCTAAGCTACAGGAATAATAGAATATAACAGTGAAAATGCAACTTTAAAATCAGCATCGGCAAATGAAAA
The DNA here is from genome assembly GCA_033318265.1 of Phyllotis vaccarum. Lineage (NCBI taxonomy): Eukaryota > Metazoa > Chordata > Mammalia > Rodentia > Cricetidae > Phyllotis > Phyllotis vaccarum. The sequence goes on along the minus strand of JARWLC010000013.1, from coordinate 26,310,882 downwards.
AACAGAAAATGAATTTAGTATATGGAAGGCTCAAGAGTAAAAAATATTCTTCAGATACCAAAACAATTTTTTAGGGAAGGGGACAAATAGTCATCTTAGGGGGTTGTTAATTCTTTCCCTAATTACTGCTGTATTTAGTAGCAGTATGGGTGTGAATTTGACAGTTACATAAACATAAGTACTAGTAATATGTCTGTAGTACAGTTAATTATTTCCCTCATTCTTTTTAACTAAACATTATACTTATTGACATACCAGTTAACAAGAAATGTTTGTGTAGTAATGTGACATTATTAATGCTTTTGGATATTACATTTTTATTTATTTAACAACCAAGTAAAAGTGTATAATATCATATTTATCCTCAATTATCATCTTTTGTCCCTTTTCTGACATTCATTCAGACTGAATCTCTTCTTACTTTTATGTCTTCTTTTCTGTGTGATTTACAGAGTTTAATTCAAATTTATTCCAGCATAAGAGAGGGTTTTTTTTTTTTTTCTGGAATATGGACAGTTAACTACTGGTCACACAGCTCAAGAAAATGATTCCCCTCTCTCCAGGGACTCTTAACACTCCAGTGGATTTCAGCAAAAGGTGAGGCCTCATAAGACCTCCCTTATTTATGGTGCAGTATTGAAGGTTACCAATCTTGTGCATGTAACTAGGTTGAATGACATTTTTAAACATTTGCATTTTGAGGACTAGCTGATGGAAAAAAATGTCTGTCATTGTCTATACAAAATTTGATTATTTATAATGAGATCTGTAAATTTAAAGATTTTAAAGATGTACTCTGGTGATGACTAAAGTATAGTATGTGCAGGAACGATAATGCCTGGCAACTGGAGTATAGTGATAATATGTATACTGTTCCCTATAGTAGGCCATATGCATATGTTAATTGATTGTTTATATGTTTGTATGTATGTGTATCTCTCTCTCTTTTATTTGAGACAATTCTCACTATTGAGTCCTGAGTGTTATGGAAGTAGGTATGTAGAACAGGCTACTGAAACATGCATTCTAGATTATATTTAATGAAAACTCATTGGAGAGAAACTAAAATATCAGAGAGAGGAAACAGATCTCAGTCAAATCTCACCCAGTCAAGTTCTCAGGGTACTTCCAGATTCCTCAGCCTGGCTCCTTGTTACTTCTACAGAATAAGTATCTGTCTTCCTCTGCCTGCCTTAAATATCTTCTTAGCCCAGTTATTTCACTTCTGAGTTCAACTCTGCATCATATTTCTAGAGTAAGGATTAAATGTGTGAGTCACTGCTGTTTGGTAGTTAGGCCTTGAACTCACAGAAGCACAAAGCTCTCTGTCTCTGGAGTTATGGGATTAAAGGTGTAGGTCACCACAGTCTTTCCCATGCTGGAACTTAAAGTGTGAGTTACCATTCTCTTACCCTTGGTGGCTTGACTATGGGTGGATCTGTTTTCTGATATTCCAGACTGGATTTTTAAGTATAGAATATATCACCTCAAGCTAGCTTCAAACTCACAGCTATTTGTCTCCTTCTCTATCTTTAGTGTTATGATTAAAAGCATACATTATAAGTCAAGCTTCACCTCCACAATTCCTCCTAGACATAATCACGTTGATATCCACCCATGTTTTTATCCCTTTATAAACATTTCAAGAGTAATTTGTTATACAAAAACATTCTAGGATGTATAGATACCCACTAAACTGTGGTCAACTGGGCTATAGACTCTTAGAGGAAAAAAAAAAACCTATCTCTCCTTATCCCATATGCTAAAAGTTGCCAATGACCATTAGTCATTTGGAGTGCATTTAACAGTGTGTTCATGTAATAACATAATAGCTGTAGATTTTCCATGGTTCCCACAGACTATATATTAATAAGCAATTGGATCAGTGATGCTGGTAGTTGTAAATCTTAAGAAGTGGGACTTAAATTCAATCAGAAATGTTTTGATTACTCCAATGCTCTTCATGCCACTATTGCACCAGCATAAACTTCTGCAGCCATTCTGGAATACAGTATGGCTATTCCTCAGAAAACTGGGAATCAGTCTCCCCAAGGATCCAGCAATACCACTATTTGGCATATACCCAAAGGATGCACGTTCTTACCCCAAAGGCATCAGCTCGCCTTTGTTCATAGCAGTGTTATTTGTAATAAGAAGAACCTGGAAACAACCTAGATGTCCTGCAAATGAAGAAATACAAAAATAGCATGGTACATTTACACAATGGAGTAACTACTCAGCAATTAAAAAAAATGATATCTTGAAATTTGCAGACCAAAGAAAGGAACTAGAAAAAATCATCCTGAGTGAGATAACACAGACGTTATGTCCTCACTAATAGTTGAATTTTAGATGTGAAGCATAGGATAACAAGGCTACAATCTACAGCCCCAAAGAAGCAAGGTAAAAAGGAAGGCACTAAAAGAAACATACATGGATTTCAATGGGAAGAGAAAATAGATAAGATCTTTTGTGTAAATTGGGAGCATGGAGGTGATTAAGGGGAAGTGAGAAGAGAAGGACATAGGATGGCTGAGTTGGGGCAGGGACGGAGAGGAAGAACAAAGAAGCAGATAGAGGGACTTATTTTGGGTTAGGGAGAAACCTGTTGCTAGGAAAATTCCTTGAAATCCACAAGGATGACCCTAGGTGAGACTCCAAGCAATAGCAAAGAGGGTGCCTGAACTGGCCTTTCCCTGTAATTAAATTGATGACTATGGTAATTGTCATCATAGAACCTTCATCTAGCAAATAACTATTTGTAGATGCCGAGATCTACAGCTAAGCACTGGGCTGACCTCTCAATCCAGTCAAAGAGAGGGAGGAGGGACAATATGAGCAAATGGGTCAAGGTCATGATGGGGAAACCCACAGAGACAGCTGACCTGAGCTACTGGGTGCTCACTGACTCAGGACTGACAGGTGGGGAACCTGCACAGAACTGAACTGGGCCCTCCGAGTACGGATGATAGTTGTGTGGCTTGGGCAGTTTGTGGGGTTTCTGGCACTGGGACTACAATTTATCCTTATTGTATGAACTGGATTTTAGAACCCATTCCTCATAGAGAGATACCTTCCTCATCCTTGACAACAGGAAGGAGGGCCTTGGTCTTGCCTCCTCTTGATATGCCAGACTTTGTTGACTCCCATGTGGGGCCTTACTCTCTCTGAGGAGTGGATGGGGAAATCAGGAGGGGGGGGGGACTGAGTGAGAGGAGAGGATGGAGGAAGAATTGTAGTTTGTATGAAAGGTTTTTAAAAAACTTTTAGAAAACTAAAAACAAAACACACACACACACACACACACATACACACACACACACACACACACACACTCCACAGCACTATGCTTTTGTCCGTGCTTTTGCAATGGTCTTTCATATTATTTATTTCTCCCCATGCCTCCTCCTCTACCTTATTACTCATTCCCCCACTGCAGTATTTTTATTCCTGTTCTTCATTAATTCCTTTTAACACTTTATACCATAGTATTCTAGTTCTCCTCACTTTGAAGCTCTTCTCTATAGCTCCTAATTAATATTCTGTCCTCTGTGTATGTTTTATCAAAAGCAGGCATCTGAAAAATTGAAAATAATATAAAAAGGTAAGAGAAAAGTGACATTTTTCTTTCTGTGTCTGGGTTACTCTACTATGAGTGATTGTTTCTACCTCCTTCTGAATATGAGCAAATTTCATAATTTAATTCCTCTTAATATGTAAATAATATTCCATGGTGAAAATATTCAAAATTTTCATCATTCATTCTTTAGGTGATGAACCTGTAGGTAATACCCATTTCCTAACAATTGTGGGCAGCTATGAAAAAGAAGAAACATGTATCTGTATACTAGGATTTGTAATTCTCTGGGTATATTCCAAGAGTGGATCATATCGTAAATATCTTTAACTTTTTAAAATGCATAATTTGTGTTGGTTAAATATAATGACATTTGAAAATGTGGACCATCACTTGGGTAGTGTATTTTTCATAAAAACCCTGGCTTAATAATGGTTATCGTTCCATTCCATTATGTATCATTTTACAATTTATCTTCAAGACTATTATTGTTGTCCTGAAGTTTGTGTATAGTATGATGAAAAGACTCAATTTCATCTTTTTTTCATGTAATTTATCAATTGTTTTAATATCTGGACTGAAAAAATAAAGAAAACAATGTGGGGAGATTTTAATACTTAAAATTTTCTTTGTTGTATGTCTTTTCATGTATTTTGCTTTTTAGTCATTTTTTAAAATTATGAGCATTCTAGAAATGTATCCAGTTTTTCTAATAAGTATTAATTATTTAGATGGCTGGTTTTCATATCTCCTCACCCTTAATTATTCAAACTTAGTTTTTTTCAACTTGTAAACTAAACTTCACAATCCTCACAACCAAAATTTTCATTCTGTTAAATTATAGGCTACTTCATTTCAGAAGATCCATTTATGTTTCAAATTCTCTTCTCAGCCCCTAAGATTGATTCAATGCTATGATCTGTTCTCAAGCTCACTGAATATCTATACTCTCTGGTATACTCTAGTCCCCTTCTAAAACATTTCACTTTCAACTTTCACTGTTTTAGAATATATAATTTTGATTTTGTTATATTTAAAACCTTATAAAATTGATTTTTCTACTTTTGAATTAGTATGGTAAAATTTTAATTCTTAAAATTTGATTCTTTAATGTTTATAGATATTAATAATTGATGCTTTAATGTCTTACTCCCTATTGGATCTCTAGACTGCATTGTAGTGACTATGTTATTTCTGGATATAGAACAATTTTTAAATTTATTTTTATGCCTCCTAATTACTTTGCTCACAGAAATTTTGCATAAAATTTATGGTGAATGTATTTCTCTATTATTACTATTTACTTTTTAAATTAACTTGCCTAGGTTAATTTTTGCAAATTTATCATCCTTGCCTTTTGCAGATGCTATTATCCCAGCTGAAGTTAAACTCACTAGTTTGTATACTTTGTTATTCACTTGTTTCTTTACCTTTATTTTATTATTGCTTTTTCTTTAAAATGTGGTCATCACTAAAAAATATACACCTCTTAAAATATTGTGTCTTCTCACAGGATTTTTTTGCAACACAGTAAGTTCTAAAGCAGTTTTTTTTTTTCTAATTTGACAATACAGTTTTATATATATCACTAGGAAACCACATTTAAATTTCATGATACACCTAAGGAAGTATTGTTAGATAGCATTTTTAAGGGCTCCCATATGTATCCTCAGCTTTAATTGCTGTCACTGTCTTTGTTCTATACATGTACACAGATCTGAGTAAGTGTATTTAAAATCTGCATGTACACTAACCTAGGATGGCAGTCATTTGCACCTCTTTGACCTTCTGTCAAATTCATCATTGATCTTAAAGCCCATCCAGATATTTTCAGAACTCCAAAACTACCAATCATCCAAATTGTATCAATTAATAAAGTTGCTGGAGTATTGAAATGTTTGTTTATATTAATTTTTCAAGTTTTAAAAAATTTCAGAAATGATTTGCTGTTCTGTCACTAAAAAGAGCAATTCAATTTTAAAATTTTTCCACATTACAGTAAGTGGAGTTAATGAAAGAAAATTTCAGTTATTTGTGATTTATTCAGTTAAATTGCTTTAAATATATGAGTTCATTATCCTCACAAAAGTGTTTTTTAAAATAAGATATGTCATTTTCATTTGTTCATGAGTCTGTGAATTACTTCTATGTATAAAAATAACTGGAGAAAACCAGCTTTCTTTGTGAAAGAATAATAAACACAATTTCCAAGTAGTTTAATAATCACTATATTTTCAGCAATCACAATTAAGTACTAGTGTGTTTGTAAAAGATATAAAATCCCAGAAGTCACATTAATGGTGTTAATTGAGTAAAAGAAACCCTTTGAATTTGATTATGTCACACACTGTGAAATTATAGTGTTGTAGAGCGGTTTCTCGTCCTGGGTGGCCAGAGATCCACACCCACAGACCTGCTGTGCCTTACCCCTTAGCAGCCCACCGCCTGCCGCTGCTCAGGCCCCCAGAAATGACTTAGATGCTTATATTAACTTTATGCTGTTTGGTCTATGACTCAGGCACATTGCTAGTTAGCTCTTATATCTTAACTCAACTCATTTCTATTACTCTGTCTGCCATGAGGCCAGTGGCTCACCTGTGTTCCTGACATGTTGCTCCTTGAACGGCTGGCTCGATCTGTCTGACTCTGCCCTGCTTCTCCTACCCTATGCTCTGATTTCTCCTCCTACTTCTTCTATGGTGCCTGTCATGGCCCAAAACAGCTCCTTTATTTAAAGATTGATTTTCACAGCATACAGAAAGGCATTCCCACATCACTTCCCCCTTCCTGTCTAATCAAAAAGGAAGGTTTCAATTTTAACATAGCAAAATTACATATAACAAAATAGCCATCAAGCAAGAATTATAGTTATAATATCTAGTCTATTTGTATTTAGTAAAATTAAAGAAAATACTCTTATCATCTACCTAATCTTTATGAATCTAAAGTTTTATATCCGATATACCTTTCAAATGATTAAGAAAAACTGAAGAGTTAGAAAATCACAAATAAGATTTATAAGATATTTCCTCCAAAATAGTTTATAATGATGTTGTTTATTATTGTACATTAAAACTTTGAAATTTTCAAATTAAGGCACTGAATATCAAAGTTAAAGTATTTGGGAATGATGTGATAAATCTTTTCATTATAGGAGGTTCACTTATAATATGTTGTTTATGTCTAATTTTGATGTCTAAAATCCGGGTATTGTTCTATAGTGAATATGGATCTGAAAAAATAATAAAATAAAAAAATAATAAAATAATTTTTAATTTTTTTCTAATGATATCTAAAATTATGATTCTAAGATACATAAAATATGGGCACATATTTTAGTTTCAGAATACAAGTGAAATTTTATAAAACAATACAAATTTTAATCAATATGATTCTTGGTTGTTTTTTGTATGTTCTTTAAATGTTACCACAAAACTACTCATAGATATATAATTATAAATAATTACAAGATCACTCAATTCCATGGAGAGGCTATATGGCCATATATGTGATGATGAAATGATATAATGAGACTTTCTTTCTATTCATTTTTTTTTTTGCCTTGTGTGTGTGTTATGTGTATGTATGTGTAAAACACATGGCATCAATCATCAAACACTGATATACCCAATATGTTAAAAATGTTGATGAAGAAAAAGTAAAACACTAAGGCTACATTTAGAAATGAATTCCTTATGTATTTATCTAATATACTTATAAAGTAAATGATACATTAGTATTTTAGGCACATGCATGTCATCGAAATTTGGTACTAAAAATGAGATATGACTAACTAAAATATATTTTAGTGCAGAGATGAATTATGGTGATAATTTTTTAACTTTTGGACAAAATTCTCAATCTGAAATGACTCTATAATGGACATAAAATATATACATTTTCTGTTTCTAAATAAATATAACATCAGCAAACAAATAATTTTTCAAAAATGTATAGGTCAGCTAAGTGTTTCAAATGAGTCCTGAAACTTAACAGTATGCCATGTATACCCAATGTACAAGGACAGATGTGAAATGATGTCTTCTTCTATTATGTTTACATGTAACACAAAACCTAGAAAATTCAAAATTTATGGGAAAGAAATTTAAGGAAAGCTGTCAGACAATATACTCATAATTTTTTGTCTAATATGTGTATGTGTTTTGAAGCATCAAGAAAAATATCTATTTACAACAATCCTCTGGGAGATAACTCAGACAAGATAGATATATGAAATTTTGGAATGATGCACCCATAACAGAGAAAATATAACTGCATAAGCTAGATCTTGAAATTAATTGAGTACCGAGTCTGAACTGTCCTGGCACATGAGTGGACGTGGCAAAACAAAGAGAAGACATGTTAGAGAAAAATAAAGCAATGGAACATTTTAATATTGCAATACCCCTTAGAGAAGCTTTCAAACTTCTCATATGCCTGTTGGGTCTATTTTGTTCTTTGAAAAGACAAATCTAGAATATAATTGTTTGATATATATTTTCCCCTCTGGAATAATAATACTTATTTTAGATAGTACAAAGTTGATACAATGCCTCCATAATTATGATCAGAAGCCCAAAAACCTTTCATCTCTCTGATTCTTCATATATCTTAATGTTTTATATCTCATTGGCCTTAAAATATATTTATTATATTGTTCTTTCTATATGAAAATAAAACTAACAAATACTGTATTGTGGCTTCCTATGCAATATTGCTCATGAAAAAAAATACATATTTAAATTAGGAAAAAGGAACAGGGAATGTTGACTAGAAAATTAGCAGTACCTATCATACATACATGGACATGACCATGGACAGTTTTTATGTATTTTTCAAATATCATAATGCCATAGGTAGCTGGTGAAATGTTAATTGCAAGTTTGTCTAACATTGATTTTTATCCTGCCATTTTCTGAAGCCTAGAGGTTGTTAAAATGTCCTAAGAGCAGTTTATTAATTATTTAAAACCAATTAATTCTATTATCATCAGTAAATATTCAAACCCAATTTTTTAACCTGTGTCCTTCCTAAGAAATCACCACTCATCACTGATTACTCAAGGCTAACTCACATTCTATTCGGCATCAAAAATTTAATATCCTATAAGGTATGTTGCTTTATCATCTGCCAATGTACACCACAATTTTATTTATTTTTGCCTGTGACTTCTCAAATGAAATAACATAACAAATCAAAATTTATGTATGCATTAAAACAAATTAGTAGAAAGGCTCAATAAGATAGATAAACAGTCTCTTCTAGCTGTTCAAACAAAATGATATCTGATAATAAGTTAGTTTTGACCTTTACTGTGTGTGTAAACACAGATCTGTGCAGTGTACTTGAACAATCACAGAGTTCTACTTCAATAGATTTAGAACGGGCAGGTATAAAACTCATCTTCCTGTTGGACCAATTAATTATTCGATGTCCTTTAAAAATAGACTTTCTCTTTCATTCTTGGAACTAGCTGCTAAATGAAATTTAGTTTAGGAAATTATTTTACTTTCTTCTCTGTAAACAAGCCTGCTGTGCTAATCGTTCATTTTCAATCTCTGTGTTGATCAATTTTTGTTATAAAATAGGTACGGAACCAACCTTTCTTTTACAAGAAAGACAAAAGTGAAGCATCAGAGTATAAATATTTTAACTTTTAACTAAAAATACACCTATAACTTTATGAGTAACATTTATTTTCCAATCCTATAACTTTAAATTTAAAGATATTTAAGTAGAATATTATAATGGAAGATTTAAATTTCTGTACATTTGTATATGTGTATGGGACATATATCATCACATATCATCACGTGTATTGATTTATAGAATATATGGAACAGATACCTTAAAAAGCAGTTTTTACAAAAGGTAGAAAAGAATAACATTTCTTCTTAGCTAATGTCCCATGTGTATGTTAAAGGCAACTACTATAATATATTCAATACGCTAGCACTTAAGTATTCTATTATAATTCTACTTTGAATTTTACTTCATGGGGAAAAGACAATAATATCATCATAAAATAGTCTATATATAATATTCCAAGTTATATGATTTTCACAAATGAAGTAAAAGCCCATTCTTAAAGTTATACTGGGTATTGAATATTTTCACACTTATAAATTAAAGCCATTATTTAAAAATATATAAATATTGGAATTCTTCTTGTGTTTGGAAAAGCCCCACTGTTTTTTCTGTGTTTGTGGTAATACTATAAATGAGCTTTAAAATTTTATAAAACAAGTATAATTGTCTAATGTACATAGATATGTTGTCATCATCAGTTAGTCATCTGAAATTATATGTAAATTTTTATAGGTATGTGTACTTTTGGAAGAGAGAGTTCATAACTTTCAAGAAATTCTCAAGTAATTTCATGAACAAGAGATGATAAGAACTTTTAATTTTTTATTTTTAAATATGTCACTACATACATGGTTGGTGCCAAAGTAAGCCATAAAAGAGACATCAGATCATTTGAACTTGACTTATAGATAGTTCTGAGTTGCCATGTGAGTGCTTAGAAGGCAGATGTGCTCTTATAAAATGAGTCATCTCATTATTATCCTAGAGCCATCAAAAAATTAACACATGAAATACACAACTCAACTTGTTTCATATTTATATAATATTCAAAACTATCATTGTGATTTTTTCAGTTTGTGTCATGAAACTGTGTAAGAATAACCTGTTTTGACACTCTTTGCTTAGATATCTCACTAATGATTACTCCCAAATTACATCAGTGTATAATAATAATTATTAATATTAAACCTCAGGTTATTTATGAAACAATGCTTATTCGCTTAACTTCATTTTTTAAACCCATGAAGTTCAATTTATACTGACCAGAGACTCTTAGGCATGTGATCATCTATTCAACTGTGTTAGTATCAAAATCTAAAATAAAACAGTAAAAATATGCAAAGAAAATTATACATAAAAATTTAATTACATAAAGGAAGAATGGTGTGGAGCAGCTCCATTTTTCAGCTAAATTTAAGATAATTTTTAAAATTTATATTTAACATATCAGATGAATTACTCTTATTCAAATAAGAAAAATAAGTCATTCAGTATGGTTATTACTAAAAAAAATACCTCTATCCAAATTTTCGGCACATATTCAAAAGATTTCATATTATACTGCTGAGATGTTAGTTCATCCATTTTAATTGATGCCTTATTCACAACACCCAAGAAATGCAAACCACATAGATGTCAAAAATTTTTGAATAGAAAGTACAAATGTGGCATATGTACGTAGTAGGATATTATTAAATACTTAAGAAAGTTGGAATTTTAAACTGTATAAGGAAAAATGGGCAGAGCTGGAAACAATCATTTTGAGTGAGAAAATTCAAAGAAAAATAAATATCACATTTTTTTTTCATTTCTGGATGTTGGTTGGAATCTATATGTATGTTCCTTCCATTCTAAATTCCCACACAAGTCAAGAATTTAGTAAGGGGTCATTGTTGGGAGCAACTATAGGGAGAACAGTACCATATAAAGTGTTAAAGAGAAATAAGGGAAGAGTAAAGATTAAATTAATATGGGGTTAGGGAGGGTCAGTTAGAGGAAATATTATGAGGATAAATGACTAACACCAAAAGCTATTTGGACGATTCATATGAAAATATACTACATTAGAATCTTTCTCATACAACACACACACGCACACGCACATGCACACGCACACGCACACGCACACACACACACATGTTTTTTGAGCAATAACCCAACCTATGCTAGCAAATAAAGTGGCAGGACCAAAAAGGGTTACCTCTTTTTGAATTATTGATCCAGAGAGTCACATAAACACCACAAATATTATAGACTACTGCCAATGCTCATGGCTACTCCATAGAACTTGATGGAAGAGCATATTGCTGAAGTTACCACATTACTTAAATCACAAAACATGCAGAAATCAAGCGAAGTACACATTTGGAAATATCTCTACTGTTAAGTTTTCATGACACTGAAGGTGTTATGCATGCTGCCAGAGAAAAAAGAAGGAGGAGGAGAAGGAAGAGGAGGAGGAGAAAAGAGAGAAAAAGCCACTGTTATTTAAGGGATATAATGAAATTATTTCTAATAACCTATTGTTATATTCATAGATAATTGCATTTCACAACTCTTGTTATTTACAGAGAATAAACTTTTGTTTATCAACAGCCTGGGTTGTTTGTACATTTTTCTTTTTTTCCATATAAAGGATTAATATTTATTGAGGGGTATATAAGCACTCATGATACAAATTGAACCTTAAGACAATTCTTAGAGAGTGGAGCTGTCCCAAGCCGGGCTGCTGATCCACTCCCTGAGAATACAGAAAAAAGAAGAAAAAACAAGAAAAAAGATCAGTGTACCCCAGGTCTCAATGGGTTCTGGTCACACTGCACTCAGGGATCTGGTATCCCAGAGATATGCATCTAAGCTTCCTCAAATAATACTTTAATCCCACTACATTCTCCCTTTTTGTCTCAGTAAGAAAGTTCTAAATCAAGTATAAGACTATCTATATACAATAGGAATAATCAGAAGGTAATGTCTGGGGTAGGGAAAGGCAATGACATAAACAAGGACAAACTACAACTAACACAACAAACATAAGGTATATCTTAAATGTCTAGAATATTGGTAAGTGACAATGTACAGGAATTACTTCAAGGCTGTTTATCTTGAATAATAAGAATCCAACACCTGAATGTCCTTTGCTAAGATATGAGGTGATAACCTTAACTATGCAGTCGTCAACCACATCAAAGACCTAAGAAGGAAAATAAATTACTTGAAAAAGCTGGAAGCACAAGAGAGTAGCTTCCAAGATTTAGGAGAAGACAGGGACACTTAGATACCTAGACTGTCACTATGGCTTTTTTGTAGGTTGGAGCATCCATCTTTTTTAGCTACAGGCCTAAGGTATCTGACATACCTCTTCAGAAGCAGGGCAGTTTTAGAGAAACCGTCTTATCCTGTCTTCGCAGTATTTGGCAGTTTCTATCCTTTGTCCTGCTTGTCCAGACAGAACAGCGTGCATACTGACAACAATTGAGCCAAGGGCAGATCTTTTTCCAACAGATAATTGTCCACCAAGAAAGACAAACTCCTTGAGGAGTGTTCTTGATGCTCAACATCATCTTAGAAAAGAAACAGTGATATCAGGAGTATTGTCTCTCTCATGCTTGAATTCTGAATAACAAAACATTAAATGTCATATTATCTAGGTCTATTTGTTCCTTGATTGGTACCCATTATGATCCCAATTTGCGAAGGATTCTTTATTTTCTCTTTCAGGGGGATGCCTGGTTGTCTCATATAAGTTCCTTCTGATTCAAAGCTATTTACGAGATGGGGTTTGCAGTTTGGGTATTTGTTTTTTTGTCTAAAAATCCACTTATGAGTGAATATATCCCATGCCCCTCTTTATGGTCTTGTGATACCTTGCTTAGGAGGATATTCTCCAACTATACTCATTTGCCTTCAAACTTTAGGATGTCATTTTTTCTGCTGAGTACTACTCCATTGTGTATATGTACCATAATTAATCGATTCTTCAGTTGAGGGACATCTAGGTTGTTTCTAGGTTTTTGCAATTATGAATAATGCTGCTATGAACATAGTTGAGTTAATGCCTTTGGGGTAAGAATGCACAGCTTTTGGGTATATCCCCAATAGTGGTATTGCTGGATCCTTGGTGAGATTTATTCCCAGTTTTCTGAGGAACCACCATATTGCATTCTACAGTGGCTGTACAGGTTTACACTCCCACCAACAATGGAGGAGTGTTCCCCTTGCTCTGTATCCTTTCCAGCACTGGCTGTCATTTGTATATTTTTAAATCTTAGACAATTGTAAGGTTATATTTCAGAGTTGTTTTAATTTGCATTTCTCTAATGCCTATCAATGTGGAACAATACTTTAAGTTTCTTTCATCCATTTAAAACTCTTCTGTTAAGAATTCCTTTTTTAGCTTCTCACCCCATCTTTTAATTGGGTTATTTGTTTTTGGGGGGATTTTTGAGTTCTAGTTTCTTGAATTCTCTGTATATTTCAGATCAGTCGTTTGTCAGATGGAGGGTTGGTGAAGATCTTTTCCCATTCTATAGGCTTTCTTTTTGTCTTATTAACTGTGTCCTCTGCCTTACAAAAATTCTCAGTTTCAGGAGTTTCCATTTATTAACTGCTCTTAGTGTCTATTCTACTGGTGTTATATTTAGGAAGTAGTCACCTGTGCTAATGCATTGAAGGGTATTTTTCACTTTCTTTTCTATCAAGTTCAGTGTAGCTGGGTTTATGTTGAGGTCTTTGACCCATTTGGATTTGAATTTTGTGCAGGGTGATAGGTATGGATCTATTTGTGTTCTTTAACATACTAATATCCATATATAACAACACCATTTGTTGAAGATATTATTTTTTCCATTGAGTATTTTTGGCCTTTTTGTCAAAAATCAGGTGTTCGTTGGAGTGTGGGTTAAGGTTGGGAATCTAAGATTTGATTTCATTGATCCGTAAGTTTGTTTTTATGTCAGTACCAGGCTGTTTTTATTACTGTGGATCTATAGTATAGATTCAAGTCAGAAATAGTGAAGCCTCCTGATGTTCTTTTATTGAAGAGGATTGTTTTGACAATCCTGGGTGTCCTGGTTTTCCATATGAAGTTGAGTATTGCTCTTTCAAAGTCTGTAAAAAAGTGTTTTTGGATTTTGATGGGAATTGCATTGAATCTGTAGATTGCTTTTGGTAAGATTGCCATTTTTACTCTGTCAATCCTACCTACCCAGGAGCATGGGAGATCTTTCTATTTTCTGATATCCTCTTCAATTTCTACCTTCAGTGCTGAAGTTTTTGTCAAATAGGTCTGCTACTTCTTTGGTTAGAGTTACCCCAAGATATTTAATGTTACTTGCAGTTATTATATAGGGTGATTTTTTCCTTTATTTCTTTTTTCAGTCCTTTAATCCTTAGTGCACAGGAGGGCCATTGATTTTTTTGAGTTAATCATTGTTAAAGATGTTTATCAGCTGTAGTAGTTCCCTGGTAGAATTTTGGAGGTAATTTATGTATACAAATATATCATCTGTAAATAGAGATTGTTTGACATCTTTCCAATTTGTATCCTGTTAATCTGCTTTGTTCTCTTATTGCTTTACCTAAAGCTTTGAAAATTACATTGAATAGGTATATGAAGAAAAAACAGTCTTCTCTTATTCCTGATTTTATTGGAATTGCTTTGAGTTTTTCTCCATTTACTTTGATGCTGGTGTCAGTTTGCTGTATATTGCCTTTATTACATTTAGGTATTTTCCCTGTATTCCTAATCTCTCAAGGACTTTTATCATGAAGGAGTTTTGCATTTTGTCAAAGGCTCTTTCAGCATCTAAGGAGATGATCATGTGGGTATATTTTTCTTTCCAGTTTGTTTATATGATGGATGCCATTCACAGTTTTTCATATGTTGAACCATTTCTGAATCTCTGGGATGAAGCTTACTTGATTGTGTAGGATGATCTTTTTGATATGTTGTTAAATTTGGTTTGCCAGAATTTTGTTGAGTATTTTTGCATCAATGTTCGTGAGGGAAATTGTTCTATAATTCTTTTTCTTTGTTGCATCTTTGAGTGGCTTGGGTATCTGGGTAATTGTGGCCTCATAAAAGAGTTTGGCAATGTTCCTTCAGTTTCTATTTTCTGGAACACTTTGAGGAGTATTGACATTAGTTCTTTCTGAATGTCTGGTAGAATTCCACTCTGAAATCATCTGGTCCTGAGTTTTTTGTTTTTTGTTTTTTTTTAACCTTAGGATTCTTTTAATAACAACTTCAATTTCCTTGGGGGTTATAGGTCTTTTTAGGTCAGTTATCTGGTCTTGATTTAATTTTGGTAAGTGGTAACTCTCCATAAAGCCATACATTTCTTTTAGGTTTTCCATTTTAGTAGAATATATATATATATATATATATATATATATATATATATATATATATATATATATATATATATATATTAATCCATTTGGTCACAACATCTGTTAGATCCTTTGTTTCTCTGTTGAGTTTCTCTATGGTTGACCTCTCCACTGTTAAAAGTAGGGTATTGCAGTCTCCTACTATTATGTCTGTGGTGTTTGTTGTGAGGTTTAAGCTTTATTAGTATTTATTTTACATATGTAGGTATCCTTTTGTTGGGGTCATAAGTGTTCAGGAATGAGACTTTATCTTGGTGGGTTTTTCCTGAGATAAATAAATAATGCTCATCCTGTTCACTTTTGATTGATTTTTAGTTTGAAGGCTATTTTGTTAGATATTAAGATTGCGGCACCACCTTGTTGCATAGGACCATTTGATTGCAAAGTCTTTCCCCAACCCTTTACTCTGAGCCTGTGTCTGTTTTTGAGGTTGGGGTGTGTCTCTTTATGCAAGGATGATTGGATTCTGTTTTTGTATCTTGCTTGTCAGGGTGTTAGGTTTTTTTTTTTTTTTTTTTTTTTTGGTGAATTGAGTTCAGTGATATCAAAGGATACTAATGACCAATAATTGTTATTTTCTGTCTGTGTGTTTCCCTTCTTTGGGTTTTTCTTTTGTGGGATTATTGATTGCTTGTGGTTTCATGGGTGTATCTGGTTTCCTTAGGTTGGAGTTTTCCCTCTAGTTCTTTATTTAAGAGGATATGTGGATAGGTATTGTTTAAATCTAGTTTTGTCATAAAATATCTTGTTTCCTCCATCTATGGTAATTGATAGTTTTGCTGGGTATAATAGTCTGAGTTGGCAGCCTTGTTCTTTTAGTGTCCATATAACATCTGACCAGGACCTTCTTACTTTCATTGTTTTCCTTGAATAATCTGGTATTATTCTGATGGGCCTGCCTTTATAGGTAATTTGGCCTTTTTCCTTGGCAGCTCTTAGTTTTTTTGTTTGTTTGTTTGGGTTTTTTTGTTTTGTTTTGTTTTGTTTAGTTTTGTTTTTTGCTTTGTTTTTGGTCTTTTTTTTTTTTTTTTGCTTTGTTCTGTAGGTTTCGTGGCTTGATTATTATGTGGTGAGAAGACTTGGGAGAGGGGTCTAGTGTATTTGGTGTTCTATAAGCTTTTTGTATCTTTATAGGCATTTTCTTCTTTAGGTTGGGAAAGTTTTCTTCCATGATTTTGTTGAATATATTTTCTGTGCCTTTGAGCTAATTTTTCTTTTTAATCTTCTTCAATTCTGATTATTCTTAGCTTTGGTCTTTTCATGGTGTTTCAAATTTCCTGGACATAATTGTGTTATGACTTTTTGGTTTTAGTGTTTTCTTTGACTGAAGTATTTATTTCCACTATTAAATCTTCCACTCCAGAGATTCTTTCCTCTGTCTCTTGCGTTTGTAGTTCCTGTTTGTTTCTTCAAGTTTTTTATTTCCAGCTTTGCCTGTGTTTGTGGCTTCTTTATTGCTTTTATTTCGATTTTTAATTCCTGGAATGTTTCCTTTACCTGTTTGTCTTCTTTTTCTTGTTTTTCTGAATTTTCTTTCAGGAATTTGTTAATCTCTTTCTTGTTTTTTGTATTTTCTTCTATTCCTTTAAGAGAATTTTTTATATCCCCCTTTAAGGCTTCTATTATCTTCAAAAGATTGTTTTTAAAGTTTTGGCCTTCTGTTTCCTCTTCATTGCCAAGGTCAGATATTAATATTGTAAAACCACCAGCTTCTTATTGTGGTGCCTCATTGTTTTTTATGTTGTTATATGTATTCTTGCATTGGCATCTGCCCATTGTTGCATTGGTTCACTCTTAATCAGCTCTTAGTTGGCTCTTAGTTGGCTTGGTTCATTCTTAATCAGCTCTTAGTTGTCAGCTGCTGGCCAGGGGTCCTCTGAATCTCCTCTTGTTGGGGAGGTCACTGGTATTTCAGTGTGATGATGCAGTTTTGTGGTAGGAAGGATTTTGTTCATGGGCTGTCCCTCAGGCTAGGTTTTCCTGGGGTTGGACTTTCAGGGTTTAGGGAAGAGCTGGGTGTGAGTAGGATTCCAGGGGCTCTGTCTCCTGGTCAGGATTCAGAGCCTCCCTTCTCTGCCTAGAATCTGGGAGTCAGGGTGCCAGTCACCTCTTTTTTGTCTGTGGGCCAAGGGTCTGTGGCTCTCCAATTGTAAGGGGCTGTTTGTACATTTTTCATGGGGTCTTCATAGTCACAAAACTGGAAGACTCATGTGGCCAAAAGATGACCATTTGAGATCCTGTCCCCACCAAATCTAGGAGTCCTTATTAGGATCACTTTCATAGATTAGGGGACATTTCCACGGAGGTAGGTTTCAATACCACCTCCCAAATACCCTCTCAATTCTAATCATCTCTCCCAGAATTCTCTCCTTGAATCTCATTTCCCTTCCTACCTAACCTCAACTTCTGTCTCTATTGTCTCCCAGTCCATTTATAAAATCCATTCTATTTTCTTCTCCCAGGAATTTTTGACTTATTCCTTTCTAATTTGTATCCCTTTGATCTCCTTCTGTTGTCATATTACTATGACTAAGACTTCAAGTACTGTTGAATAGATGGGGAGAATTGACAGCTTTGTCTTGTTCTTAATTTTAGCTTTGTATTTATCTCCAATTAGTTTGGTCTTCACTATAGGTTTACTTTAACATCTTTCACTATGTTTATGTATGTTCCTTTATAAATAAAATTCCAGAAGTTTTATAATAAACTGATATTGGATTTTGTCAAAGGCCTTTTCTGCATCTGCTGAAATAATCATGTTTTTTAAAATTTTGTTTATATAGTAGATTACATTTACTAATTTTCATATACTGAACAATCCTGGCATCTCTGGGATGAAGCCTAGTTGATAATTGTGGATAACCTTTTAAATGTATTCTTAGATTTGGTTATCAATATGTTATTTAGTATTCTGCATCTATTTTGTAAGGGAAATTGATCTTTAATTTTGAATTTTTGGAGTCTTTCTATGAGTATCAAGGTGAGTATTCCCTTATAAAATCAATTAGGCAAGGTTCCTTCCATTTCTATTTTGAGAAATAATTTTAGGTATATTGGTGTTAACTCTTCTTCGAAAATCTGGTAGAATTCTTTGCTAAAACCATCTAACCCTGGGCTTTCTTGGGAGAATTTTAATTGGTGCTTGTATTTCCCGTAGGGGTTTTGAAAGTGTATTTACATTGCTTAATTTCTCTTTATTCTACTTTGATAAGTTGTACCTATCCAAAAAATAATCATTTTCTTTTAGGTTTTCCAGGTAATTGGAGTACAGCTTTTTAAAACTTTGTTTCTTTTCTTAGTATCTGCTGTTATTCTACCTTTCTCTCATATTAATAATGTGGATATTCTATCTCAGCATTTTAGTTATTTTGAATAATGGTTTGCCTATCTTGTTGATCTTTTCAAAGAACTCTTTGTTTTATTGATTGTTTGTAATAGTTTCTTTAGTTATATTTTATTGATCTTAGCACTCAGCTTATTTCTTGCTGTATATTCATTTTGGGTGTGATTATTTCCCATTGCTGTTGAGTTTTTAAGTGTGCTCTTGTGTTGCTAGTATGAGATCTCTCCAAATTTTTATGTAGGCACTTAATGCTAATAACTTTTCTCTTTGTATCACTTATGCTGTACACCATAAATTTGGGTATGCTTTTCATTGAATTCTAAGAAGTCTTAGATTTCTATTTTTTTCCTTGACCTAGTGGTAATTCAGCAGACTAATATACAGTTTCCATCAGTTTGTAGTCTTTCTGTTGTTTCTGAGATCCAGGTTTAATCCATGGTAGCCAGATAGGCTGCAAAGTATTACTTCAATGTTTTACATTTTAATACAGAAGATGTACCTTAGGCAATTGCTGCCCCACCTGCAATTACAACTCTGCAGGTACCAAGGGCAGTTTGGACACATGGACAACAGCCAGGCAGGAATTCTTTTTCCTCAGGCAACAGGTCTATCAGAGCCACTAAAGGAAACTTCATTTATATATCTTTGTATAGAACTTGAGATTCAAAGGTCAAAGTAAAATCCTGTTTGTTCTGAAAGGCTGCATAGCAAGTAGCTAACCTTGTCTCCATGTGTTTCCTGAAAAAAGTGCTATTTTACTAAGCTCAGATTCAATAACCTTCTCTTCAATTAGTTCCTCCTTCCACTTCCTGCCAGCTAGTGGCTGAAACAGCCTCCTGACCCTAGGTTAATTTTATTTAACTAAACAAATGGAACATGTCCTTTTGTCTTTAACAAAGCCAGTGATAACAACTTAAAATAACATTCCACAAAATTTCAATTTTCTGTGTCTGCTGGGACTTGCTTTGAGTCCAACTATGGGGTCATTTTTGTAGAAAGTTCCATGAACTACAGAGAAGAAAATGTATTCTTTTGTGGTGTGGATGAAATATTCTGTTAATATTTGTTATGTTCGTTTGAGTCATCATGTCTGTTAGTTACAGTATTTCTCTGTTTAGTTTTTATCTGGAAAAGATTGGTCCATTGTTAAGAGTAGAGTATTGAAGTCTCTCACACTCAGCCTGTGATGGTCACAACGTAATTTAAGCTGTTGTAATGTTTCTTGTACAAAATTTGTGGCTTGTGTTTGAGGTATAAAAGTTAAGAATCAAAATGTCACTTAGGTAGATTTTTTTGTATGATGAGTACATAATGTCCTTCTCCATCTCTTTTGATCAGTTTTAAGTCCAATTTGTTAGATATTAAAATAGCTATACCAGATTGCTTCTTAAATATATTTGCTTTGAATATCTTTTATTTCAAAACTTTATCCTGAGGTAATTTCTATCCTTGATGTTTAGGTGTGTTCTCAGATTCAGGAGAAGAATGAATACTGTTTTTACTTCCATTCTGTTTGTGCCTTTTTATTGGTAAATTGATGGCATTGATATTGAGAAATATCAATGAATAAATACTGCTGATTTCTATTATTTTGTTGATGATGATGATTTGCTGGTGTTGTTGGTAATATGTGTATGTGAGATTCCATTATTTTGGTTTTGTTGGTGTGATATTCTATTGTGGCAGTAAATCTCACTTAGCGATGGACATTGATCCAGTCTCTCAAGAAGGCAGGAACAAATGAGGCTTGCTAAGATCCCAGCAGCCCCTCTTGGATGGGGCTGACCAGTCCCCTTTCAGGAGTCTGGGACCCTGGATAAGTGTCTTCTGATCTTATCAGCTGACACCTGAATCTCAAAATATCTCCCCCTTTTGTTTAACTAAGAAGGTTCTAAACTAAGACTATACACAATAGGAATTATTATGAGGTAGTATCTAGGAGAGGATAAGGCACAAATTACAACCAAAACCTAACACATATAAAGTACATCATATATTTCTAGAATATTGGTAAATGGTAGGGTATATAAATTACTTCAAAACCGTTCATCTGGGAAAGTGAAAATCCAACACCTGGATGTTCCTCACTAAGGGATAATAGGGTAGTAAGTAACCTTAAATACCTATTCTTCAACCCCTTCAAGACCTGAGAAGGAAAATATATCACCTGAAAGTCAGAAGCACATGGAAGTAGTGGCTTCCAAAATTTGGTAGAGGACAGCACACAGCTACCTGGACAATCACCTCTGATTTTGTGCGCCGTTGGAGCATCCATCATATTGGCTACAGGCGTATGGTATCTTACAGATCTTTTCACAAGCAGGGAATTTTTGGAGGGGCTATCTTATCCTGTCCAGGAAGGTTTTGTCAGTCTCCATCCATCAACTTGTTCATTCAGCTTGGACATCATGTATGTACTGTCAGCAATCAACGTAAGGGCAGTTCTTAAACCAACTGGCCATTCTCTTCCAAAAGGACAAACTCCAAAGCAGTGTCCTTTATACTCAATACCATATCTAGAGATGAACAGTAACACCAAGAATTGTCGCATTTCTCTTGGCCGAATTCGGAGTAACAAATGTTAAATGCCATATTCTCTGGGTTCTTGAAATGGTTGAACACTCCTGTCTATCTATGGTATTCTAACCTATATTTGAGATGACTGTGACATGGCAACTTAAGTAATGTTGATTGCAGTTTTTATCATCCTAAAGATTGAAACCTGTACTGTAAAATTAGGTTTCCCATAAAGGGGTGTACAATCTCCGAACAATGAGTTTTAGTATGACTATCAAACATTAGCCAGAGGTATATATATGTATGTATTTCATGCAAGATGGTAACAATATTTTAGACATGTATATACATATATATCATCCAAACAGATGTATATAAAACATCTTGTGAATATATTATAACTAGTGCAATCATACATTATGTCTAGTATAGTTAAATGGAGGCAGAAATTTTATAGTGGACACGACAATATTGTGTAAATATTTTAAACAGAGGTAGAAGCATATGTAAAATATAGCAGCTACAGATTCAATTTTACATAACAATTACAAATTCAATTTTATATCACTGTACCAGTTGCTTTGGACTTATAAAACAATTTCTGATTTAAATTTGTACCAACATACAGTTATCTCAATCAAACATATAAAATGGTTTCACATTATATCATTATACAAATATCTATGCCAATGCAAATTGTCTTTGACCTAGCCCATATATTTGGCTAAAAATTGTTTATAGTTAGATAGAACAATCTACCTTTATCTATCTTATCTATTCTCCTTTCTCTTCTTTAAAAGAGATCTCTGAGGCTGTATTATTGTTCCGTCCTCAACCCAATTTTAACTTATAACTATTCTATCAGAATAATACCTATCCACAACCCTCAGAGGACAAAGCTTATTGGAAAGGGGGCATAATTTTTCATAAGTTTGTTTCCTGCTGATTTAAGGGCGATGGCATCTCTTTGGGATCCTGTAAAATCTAAAACAATGATTAGACCCTAATGGACAGACTACACACATCTATAACTATTCTCAGAGTCCTGGGTAAATGCATCTGGAATACTTATTAGAGGTGTGACATGAAGGATTATCATAGAGGGCTATCTTGTAACCATTTTTTGATAGTCTATTTTTGTTGAGTGCCAGATGTGGCAGTAAATCTCATTTAAAATATACCAATACAAGATAAATATTTATTGGTAAACAAATTAACACTCATGATAACAGGCTACAGCTTAGGAATACACTTGAACAATTGAATGGACAAGCGATGGACATTGATCCAGTCTCTCAAGAAGGCAGGAGCAAATGAGGCTCCCCAAGATCCCAGCAGCCTCTTATGAATGGGGCTGGCCACTCCCCCTTCAGGAGCCAGGACCCTGGATAAGTGTCTTCTGACCTTATCAGCTGACACCTGAATCCCACCACATTCTATATTTTCTGTTTTTTCATGTGTATAGCTAACCTCCTCAGATTGCAGTTTTCCTTTTAGTAATTTCTATAGTGTTGGATTTACAGATAAATATTGTTTAAATTTTACTATATTATTTTTCCAAATATTGAAAGTGCTAACATAATTTTATATAGCTGACTATTGATTGAGGAAGAATTTGAATATAGGTAGATTTATTCCAGAATTCTGTGCAACAGTAAGAACCACAATATTACTATGGTCTAGTAAATAACCACATTATTAAATGTTAAAATATATTCAAGTAAATGCATTCTTCAGGAGGAAGTTTGTATAATTAAAAAAAAAAGTACTCTTTGGGCCACTAGTTTAGAAGAGAGTTCTCAAATAATCTTTCACTTGGTTTTTGGTTTTTCATATATACTTTATAGCTGACAATGATGTTTAATTTATGATAATATAAGATTGAAAAACTTTTCATAGCATTTGATAATTTATGTAGTAAATAACTAATTTTAATAATATAAATCAACAAAGTTGATTATAAAATTAAAAACTCTATACTATCTTAATTACCATAGAATATAGGAAAATGTTATAAAAGCTCTTATTTTTGAAGCACTGTCAATAATCTTAAGAATTACCACATGTATAACTCTGTTAAGTGGAATGGTCAAGAACATGTAGAAATCATAAAATATTTACAAAACTTTACAATTTAGGGCTTTCTGTTCTTTTC
The DNA here is from genome assembly GCA_033318265.1 of Phyllotis vaccarum. NCBI lineage: Eukaryota > Metazoa > Chordata > Mammalia > Rodentia > Cricetidae > Phyllotis > Phyllotis vaccarum. Next base: position 26,287,311 of record JARWLC010000013.1, on the reverse strand, counting down.
AATTAATCAAGGTAGAAATAGCAAATTCAAATACTGATGACAATCTGCATGACTTAGTATTAAATTAAGAGGCAATTAAGCATTGGGAAGGTATATTACATATTTTACTTTGACTATTTTACTACAACCTTTCAACAAATTGTTTTATTGCATCAAATTTATCACAACAATCAATTTATTCTAGCTCTTTTATTTGTACTTGTTACCAAACTTTGTGAAAAGTAATTTATATTTTCCTGACATTTACTCATTGGTAGTTTTTATAAACCCTGAGTTTTGGATCTACAGTTTTTTTTTGTCCATGAGAATTTGTGATTTAAGCTTGTACAGCAGCCTTTTTAGATTTATGTATAGTGATTCATAATAGTGACAAACTATATCTTGGTGTAGGTCAATAACAGAATTAATATAACTATAATCATTTAAATTAATACAAGGTATGAAAGTTTTAAACAAATCTTATTCTAATAAGTATTGCATATATTCATTTTGATGATATTTTTCATATTTCCAGTAATTTGAAAAACAGATATTTCATATTTAGATGACAATTTATGGTATACTGTACTCAATAAATCCTGTTCTTATTTGTTTGACTGTATCTCATAATCCAAATAAAATTGTCTAAATAAAAGAAAATCCAATTCTTTACTCAGAAAACTGAGCCTCATACCAATGTACTGATTAATATTAATCATAATGAAATGTTTTCCTCAGCAAGTAAAATAAAATGTCAGGATGTCCGCCATATACTCTTTATTAGATCTATTTTATTTTGTTCTAATTAATGAATAAAAGTGATATATGCTTCATTATAATGAACAATGACTGAATAGATAGTTCAGTTTTTCCAAATGCTTCATTCTATTACATTTTTGGACAATAATCTTTAAAACATATTGTCAGACATCCTTTACTTACTCCTTAAATTTTTAAATTTTGAATTGCCTGATATGGTTTATTCTTAGCAATGAAGCAGAAGAATTAGAAGACTCTTTCAAGTATAAATTTAAGGCCTGATGAAAATTTTCCTCCACAAAATTAATAGGGTTATTGAAAGAATGTCTAGTTGAGAGTATATAAAGTACAATAATTTTCCTTTCACATTTGCCCAAGACATTTAAGACACCATGAATTAGTGGTGTCACAGTTACATTAATTTTGCATTATATAAAATAGAGCCTCAGGTTACAGGTTTCACATTTTATTTTTTGCTTTGTTTTGTTATTTCTTTTTATTTACTTAATATAGTTTTTTGAAAGGTTTTATATAATATACTCTGATAATTGTTTCTGCTTTCCTTACTCCTTCAAATTTCTCCTCTTATCCCCTCCCAACTGAATCTGTCTCTAGTTAGCATTTAAGGAATAGTTTTAATTAATGAAAATATGAATAAATGAATTAATATCTAGACACTAGGGTAAAGCTTAATAATTGAACTGTCACTTGTACCTGCTGGAAAAGTAAAAATCAGTTTTCTCCAGTAGAGTGACACTGCTATACCAACTATTCCAGGATAGGTTTCATGTTCAAGAGTAGGTAACCAACACATAATGGATGCAACAATTGTCTTTTGTGTATTTATTTGATTGTAGTTTGGCATTTCGGTGGGTGGGGTGTGGTTTTACTTTGCTTTCTTGTTATGGAGAAGATTGTTGTTATATCTGTTTTTTTTTTTTTTAGAAAAAACTCTTGAATTTGGATTGTAAGAATGGAAAAGAGAATCAGGTAGAACTTGAGAGAGGGGAATAATATTATCAAAGTATATTTAAAAATTGTTAAAGTAATAAAAATGATAAAAAGTAAAATAAAAATAATAAAATATGGGCAAATAAAAATCACACAAGTCATACCAAAAAAAAAAGAGCAAGCAATGAACATAAACACAGAGACACACAAATAGTTATGAATCCCACACAAACCTACAACTAGAAGCTGTAATATATATGCAAAGGTCATGTAATATTGGGGAAAAAATGCACTGACTTAACATTATAAAAGAAAGACACTCAAAACATGCTGTTTTGCTTTGTGTTGGCCATTTATTACTGGGTCTGGGGCCTATCATTATGAGAGGTGTGCTTACCTAATGAGACTTCCTTGGAGAAAACGATTTCATTTAAATTGACTATCAATTGGAAATAGCTTCTGAGTTAGAGATGGGTACATGTACCTACTGCTTTCAGTTCTAGAATCTCATATGGTACAGACATGTATGGAGCCTGTGCATGTTGCCAGCCTCTGTGAGTGCATATTAGTGTTAGTCTATTGTGTCTAGAAGGCTTTCACTCTTTGCTGTCCTTTATCTCCTCTGGTTCTTACATTCATTTTGCTTTCTCATGCTCAGAGTTCTCTGAACTGTCAGGTGAGATATTTGATAGAAACATCCCTTAGGGATAAGTATCCTGAGGCATCTCACTCTACACATTTACTCACTTTGGGTCTCTGTATTTGTTCCTATCTGCTGCAGGAAGAAACTTCTCTAATGATGTCAGAGAAAGGCAATGATCCAAGTATAGCAGAATGTAGTCAGGAATCATTTTGTTGCTGTGCTCCTTTAGCAGAAATTAGTATTTAGTTTTTCCTTAGATTCATGGTCTGTCTATTCACAAGTCTTTGGCCACCTAGGCAGTATTGGGTAAGGGTTCCATCTCATGGAGTGGACCTTAACACAAACAGATGATTATAGGTTACTCCCACATGCTTTGTGCCATTATTGCAAAAGAATTTCTTGTAGGCAGGCCACTCTTGTAAATGGTTTTGTAACTGGGTTGGTGTTTACCATTCTCCTTTGTTAGAATGTAACATACCTTCCAGTACCATAAATAGTTGTCCATAGGAGTAAAAACTCTATGCGGGAACCAGCTTTACTTCTCTATGTTTATTCAACTGAATTATTGTTGTCTTCAGCAATAGGGCCTTACCTTCAGTGTATGGAGAACCATTAATAGCCTTGGCAGTAGCCTGAAATGCTAGGAGAATGGTGGAGTGGATGAGAAGACAAAGTAAGAAGGAATTATAGTTAATTTAAGGAATCATATGGAAACCTAATACAGTAGATGCTTCCTATAATATATGCAAATATGAAATCACCAAATAATAGGAAAGACAGAAACACAGCTGGACATCTCATCATCTAATGAAGATTCTGTTACTGAGAATGGGTTACATTTAATCCTTTTGTTAGCCAAAGATGCCCCATGGAACCCCCTCAAAAAACCAAGGCTATATTCTCTGTTGTTTCTTAACACCCATTTGAATTTATTGAGTTGCTGTAAAGTGTTTTTCATAACAAGAAACTATGTGGCTATTGATTACATTACAATTCTACTTCATTCCCTTTAATTTCTAAGACTGTCAAACTCTACTAATATCTCTTCATCTTATATGTTTCTTTAAATATATTGCAGTATTATCCATAGAAATATATTTAGCAGGAACAGTTTAAACACCAAATATATTTTTAAATGATGCCAACTAAATGTATATAATAAAGTTCATGAGCTTTTTTATTGATCAGGGAACTATTTTGTTTATGTCCATTCATCTAAAATTAATAACTGAAGTGCAAAAACTGATAAATTGAAGTGTTAGCTCAACTCATTAAGTTTTAGTCACCAATATAATAAGCAAATCACAGAATAGTAACACTTGAAATTTTATGCCACAATGCTGCATATAGAAAATTAGATTTGTCATTGCGTTTACAACTGAAAACATGGAGTGAAGTATAACACTAGTCTATTATTGTTCCTGCAGCATAAATACAAACAATTCCTCGGATATGACACATTAAAAGTATATTTATTGATTGGTCACACCAATACTAACAAGACAGGTATGTAATGTAATCCACTTAGTCAAAATACGAAAATCTGAAGACAGGCTTCTTTGTAATAAGCCAGAATAAATTGTTCTCACTTTCTGTCATAATTTATTGAAAATGTATATATCCAAGAAAATACTTTTAATTGAATGGAATTAAGGAAATAGAGGAAACACTAAATTGATGAAGGAAATTTTTCCTTGATAATATCATCTATATAGGTTGCATTTACACATATCTGTTTGTAGGCTGCCTATCTAAGAGTATAATTTTAATCTTAAAAGGTTTGAACCAGAAAATGTTCATAATTTGAAAATATGTTAGGAAAAATGTCTGTGGAAACACTTAAGATAAAATACTATCATAAAGAAGAAAACCAAAACAATGTTGCTCCTTGACTGTTTTTGGACATTTTGTACATAAAATATTTGATTTCTATAACGTTCTCCTGGGGTTTAAAAGATTATAAATAATTTGTCTCAAGCACTTTAAGGCCTTCCTAATCCTAGACCAAGAAAACTGGAGTTTACCATGTAAGGCTAAGTGTGAAATTCAGGGAAAACACATTGTTGTTATTTTTAATATCTCAACAGAAAAAGAATCATTTCATAAAAATATAGAAAGAGAAAGAATGGTATATTATGAAATTTTAAGATAGGTGTGAAATGTGTGAGATGAACGTGATAACTAAACTACAGAAACTGGATGATAGGTGTGAAATATAACCTATAAATACATTGAAAATTAAAGGTTAGCTAAAACGCACATGCCAAACATTTTAGTTCAATATTTGATGACCTAGGAAAACTCAAATGTATTTGGTTACATTGTGCATATATTTCCTGCTTTCTTGATAAATCTTAGTGGATCAAAATGACATATTGTTTACAAACATGAGAATTAAATTATTGAAAATGATCTTTTTCCTTTTATGAGTTTTATTTGAAGTCTACATATAGTAGTGATTTGTTGGTGTTGTTTCAAGGATGTTAATGACTGAAGAAGACACAATTTGTGACAAGTTTTTACTGAAAAAGATTTCAGATTATGGGCCATAGAGTTCTATACTACTGTCTAACAAAGCAACATACTATTATTGAGCCTATAAAACTATATACTCCCACTGAGGCATCTTTTTATTGCAAGTGAATGGTTTATTTGACCAGATCCTGGAAAATTTGACAAATAAAGAAATTAAAGACCCGTAACTAAACATTTAGAGATGGAAAATGATATAATGATCAAATTGTTATTCACAACTATTTAGCTTACAAATATGGCTCATAATAGCACAAGAAATGTAGGTAGAACACAGATGGTTTCTTCCACACAGTCCTTTCTTTTGTTTTATAAAATAATGTTTATAAATAATATTGTTTCGTAAGACCTGCTATATTGTAATTAATAAAAATTGAATTAAAAATAAAATGAAAAAGCACATGGTTGATAGCATTTAGCATCTTCACACAAGATTTTCTTTCCTGGTTTGTTCTCCCTGTTCTCTATTTGCTTTTTCTGAGATTATGTTATGTCATAAAACCAGAGCAGGGAAACTTAGATACAGTTTCTTTCTATTGAAAACAGGGAATAGTACAATCTTACATAAGAAGCTCAAGTTAATTTCTGTCAATAGTTATAATACACTGTCTCTGATACAGCTATCTGTCTGTTCCCTTTATACAACAAGCACTTACAAACAAGGAGATAATCCCAATTGTATATAGAGAATCATAGAAATGCTAACCAAACATTCGACATCAAGATGGGTTTTAACAACTGAGTTCTGCCTTGTTTTTTTCATTTAGAAATTTGTTTATCATTAATTCATTTAGAAAATCTACCTTCCTATCTAATCTATCTTCTCAGAATCATCATTCTTATTTATGAAGATAAACTTTAGTACTTACCAATGTTGAATAGTTATGTCTTACATTTTGTTTGACAGTGAAAGAAATAAAAATCAAATTTCAACACTATTCATTGACTTGAAATCAATAAGTATAAGTCTTAAGTTATTCAATTTGACATAATGTCCACATTGGCAAAATTTGGATCAGTTTTTATTCTAAGGAATAAACAGTCACTGCGTGTAAACCTGAAAACATATATTATAGTATTGATAAATGACCCTTATAGGGGGATTGTGTTGCTTCATTGTAAATAATTGTCCCACCCACTGGTTTAATAAAAAGCACTGATTGGCCAAAGGCAGGCAGGAAGTGTGGGTGGGGCTACCAGACTGAGAAAAACTCTGAGAACAGGAAGCACACTGCAGAACGCCAGAGAGAAGCCAGAAGAAGCAGAGGACAACTATGCTGCTCTAAGAAAAGGTACCGAACCCCATGGCTGAACAGGATGAGTCATGGGTTAGATGAAGAAGGGTAGAGAGATAGCAAGTGATATGCCTGAGCCTTAGGCTGATCAGCTGAAAACTAATGAAAGCATCTGTGTGTCTCAGCGGGTCTTCGGGTCTGGGGGTCTGTGGGTCTGGAGGCCTAGACCTTGAGGTTAAGCCCGAAAGTCTGGGCCAGAAACAACATGCTACAGACCCTAGTGCAAGATTTAATTTCATTAAGGACAGTCCAGGGAAAACTGTTCACTGACAGTACATTTTTGTAGATAAGATTTTGTATGTTTAACAAGGCTTCTTACTAGCAAAATACTTTTGACCAGGCCTTCTTCGTGAGATTATGAGTTCTGAGAGATTAGATATGATACTGAATAGCTTCACAAAAGCAAAAGCCTGTGAAGCAGCAGCAAAGGGGGTTGCAAAAGGCTAATGAAATCCAAAGGAACTCTACAGCATGATAAAATACAGGAAAATAGGCAGAGTACTGAAAATTTTGGAAATTCAATCCATAAACTTTATTTTTTATAAATATCATGCACCCCATGCTAAGACAAAATAGTAAAACACATTTTTTAAGAATAAAAAATGGTATTATTCAAATCTTTTAAAAATTTGAATAATGCAGAATTATTACCTGACATCTATTTATATTTTAGTATTTATTATATATACCTATAGATATATAAGATATATATGAGAAATACATACACATACATATGAGAAACAAAGAAGGGTAGAGAGAAAGAAGACTTCATGATTATTTCTTTTTAAACTTCTTTTAAAGTTTTTTTAGTAGCAGAATCAGGAATGTAGAATGTATTTTTGTCATCAACAGAATATAAAAAATAGATCAAAATATTAACATGAAATATCTGTAGATATTGAAATTATAACTGAAAGGTGGCTATCACAATTGTAGGCTTTCCAGTAAGACCACTTGTGTTTGAATCCTTACCTTCTCATTCACAAGTGTGTCATTTTACCAGCAACATATCCTTTAAGAAGTAAAACTTGAATTCTATGCCTCCGACAGTGATGAGAGTTAAGCAAAATAAAACATGGACAAAAAATAGAAGAGTAATTGATAAGGATGATCTGTTTAGCCTTTATTAGATACAATTTCATTTGGTAAATTATATTAGTCATGTAAGTTTTCCAACAAGATGTTAAAATAAGATTTAAGATAAAAAGTATGTGGTTCAACATTTATTTGGTATATTTGAAAAATAAATAAATATTTCAAAAAATTTATAATTATGTCATTATAAAGAAAATTAAACACAAGGGAGCCTACAGGATGGACACATAAAAACTAACAGATACTGTGATAGCACAAAAGGATCTGCACTAATCCAAGCCACATGGAGTTCCAGGGATGAACTGGGAAGTAGAAAACCCCACATTACTAACCCAGAAGCTATGTCTAGTTGATATCCACTGACAACAGAAAAATTTGTTTTCTTCAGTGGAGTTTCACTGTGGAAACAAACCACAGTATTTCCGGCACTAGATCGCTAACACAAAATGAACTCAGTGTTATTTTTGAAGAATTTTTTGCCTTACAATAAATGTTTGTGTATTTTTATTTTTACATTTCATTCTTTATCTTAAAGCTCACGGATCTTCTGCCTATATATTGTGATGTCTGATTTTATTTTATGGTCTTTCTATGTTTGCAAATGTGTGTATCAGTGTATATATTTGTTTCTTTACTTTTTAAATTTTATTTGTTTTGTACTATTATTGTTTGTTTGTTTTAGTTTTATTCTATTTTAATTTGTTGTTATTTTTTTAGATACTTCCATTGCACAATTTCTAGTTTGTATATAATAAAAACCCAGAGCCAGATATTAGGGAAAACTGGAATACAAGAGGACAGAATCACTCACAGTCAAACTATGAAGGTCAGGAAATGGTGATCCAGGACTTTAATACCATTGCTTGAGAGACAGAGATTCTTCTGTATCTCTGTGAGTTCAAGACATAAAAAGCCAGACAATGGTAACACATACTATTAATCTCAGCACTTGAGAGACAGAGGCAGGAGGATTTCTGTGAGTTCGAGGACATCCTGGTCTACAAAGTAAGTTCCAGAACAGCCAGAACTGCTACACAGAAACCTCTGTCTCAAAAAAAAAAAAATAAACAAAATAAAATAAAATAAAATAAAAAATGCCCTAGAGATGTCTTTGTCCTCTGGTATTCTAGACTAATCTTATTAAATACACAATATATCACCACATACATCTTTGTTTTCTAATGAGGGAAATAAATAATGGGTGTGAATTTGGGTGAGTGGGGAAGTGAGAAGTCTTAGGAAAGTGTTAAATCCTAATCAGAATATACTGTGGGGAAAATCTATTTTCAATTAAAAATAACCATGTTTAGTTTTTTGTTATTTCATTGTAAGTAAATTATTTTATACTTTATTTGCTATATATCTTTGACCATTTTTCCTCTTTTTATTTTTTCAACATTTATTGTATTGTTATTTTTTGAGATGTACATAAACTAGTATTGTTTTTACAAAATTTCTATTCCACACTCACAGCCATCTAGCATTTTCCCTATTCCCTCTACTCCCTCTCAACTTCCTGAAATCTTCATTCATTGCTATTGACACACACACACACACACACACACACACACACACACACAACACATATATACAAACATTTGTACTTATAAATAAATCACTCTGAGTCAATTTAGAATTATATATACACAGAAAGAGAGATACACACATTCATGTATGGAATTAGAAAATTCATTATGAGCTTGTCCCTAGAGAAGACTAATCTGAATACAACAAAAATAACTACAAACCATTTTAATAGGAAATAAGGTAGTTGATTTCTACATGGATTCTTCATGAATTCTTATGTATTATTTTTTGTTAATCTATCTTACTTGTTCACTAGAGTTTTAGAATTGAAAATCATAGCAAACATAAATTTCGCCAACAGATCTCAATGAGAAACATAAAACACTCTTAATACTAGGCACTATGTCCAGGAGTAGATTGCCAACATAAACAAACTCAATAGTATTTTGGAGAGGTTTTTGTTTCATAATGCTTTATTGGTGTTTTTATTCCCTCCCTCCCCCCTCTCTTCTCTCTCTCTCTCTCTTTCACAGACACACACACACACACACACACACACACACACACACACACACACACACACACACACACACACTTTTTCCTTCCTTCACTCTGTTCTTCCTTCCTTGCTTTTTCCTTTAACATTATAAGCCTTTATGTATATATTTTAATTTTAATGCTTTTATTTGATTTGAGCCGTGTGTCTCTGAGTCTATGTATGTTTTTTTGAGATCACTCTGTTCTTCTGTTTGTTTCTTTGTTCTGTTCTATTCTGGTTTTTGATAATTTTTATTCTGTTTTATTTAACTATGATTACTGTTTTAAAGATGACTGTAAAGTGACAAAGATGGGGAAGAGTAGTTGAGGGAGGGAAACCATAAGCAAAATATTGTATTAAAATATAATTTTAATAAAATATGTGGATTCACATGTAAAAATTAGTTCAGTACAAGTCTTTACTGATTATTTTTTGAACATACAAGTTTGCATATTTGCCTCTTTCCTTCCTGTTTTGTTTTCTCTTTCTTTCTCTTTTCTCATTGTTTTTAAAAATATGTATTTACTTTTCAGTATTTATGTGAACTATTGTAATTTATTTCTTTATTACCTAACATATGCCCATATTTAGTACATGTGAAATAGCATGTGAAATGCTCACAGCAGTGTGAGACCCACAGTAACTAGTAGTAAAATTATGTGTGTGTATTTTCCTCAAAAGATCTCTTTTACTTGATGCTAATTTCCCTGGAAATAGAAGCATATGCTAACAATATTACACTTAATCAGATGTATGAATACTACTTGGACAGTTCAATACTAGGAGTTATTCATAACAATACTTAAACAACTTGAATTTTATATACATTTGACAAGACAACACAAAAATGAATTTTTCATTATAACTAACATAGATGATGTTTAAATAGGTTAACAAAATTGACCAAAACATCCAGACAATATTGTATTTTGTGCTTTAGAGAAAGTACTGTCTCCAATGACATTTAAATTTTTTAAATGATTAAATCTTCAATTATTTGTTCTTTATATAAAAAACTCAAAATAATGTAAGGTGCTTTTATCAATTTAAATACAATGGTGTTTGCCTTTTATCTAAAAAGTTAGTAAATAACTACAGAGGCACTCAACAGCTTATTAACAAATAGATGAAAGAAGGATATGATTATTATAAGTTGAGTAAATGGACTTCATTTTTTATTTTGTCAATTATAATTTTATCAATTTGTATATCAAAAATGGGCTTCAGAAAGAAAAGTTAAGACAGTGCTAATACCTCTTTTCTGAAATTCAGTATTTAAAACACGTGTAAAACATTTGGCAGAACCCCTCCCCACCTCAGTTCAATGCACGTATACTTCTTCAGACACATGCATTTATGGATATAATGAAGAACATGTGATTTGACTGAATATTTCATTTTTATATATGCTACCCTGCCATTATACAGATGTACTTGAGTTCACACAGTGCAACTCTTCTGTATTATCTGGCCTCCTCAAATGTGTATGTACCTTAAAGACTCCAATTTAGCATTGTCACAAGGACAGAGTTCTCATGGTAAATTTAAGCCAGTGGACTATATCAAGAATGTCACCAGATATTTGACCACAATTCTATGTGTCTAGAGTGATGTGAATGTCACACCTCTTAACTTACTTGCAATCATCTATTACTTTCGAACATGCAGCTTCATAAATCCCCAAATTAATCTTTAGGGAGAAGAATGCCTAATAAAGAACACAATAATGTACAGCAGCTCTGGCAATAAATTTGATGAAAGGTTTCCTGAGAGCCACAGCAAAGGGTAATATGAGTCCACTTATTAGGTCTGTGTTGATGTTATTTATATTCTGCAACCCATGGGGACATAAGAGATTTTATTTTGTTGCCTAGGGTCTATCCCAGGACCTGGACATATTAGTTCTTTGGGAATAGTGCTAATATACTGACAGAGACATAGGTGTCTTCTAAGAAAGTGCAAAAGAATCTCTTAATCTCTTAAAACTTTTGTTTGTGTTATTTTTTTTTTGTTTTGTTTGAGTTGAATTTAATTATATTTATCTTATAGTTTGACAACTTGTTGCTATATTACATCAAGGGGTGTGTGTGTGTGTGTGTGTGTGTGTGTGTATGTGTGTGTGTGTGTTTGCGTGTGTGCACACGCAAGCACGCATGTGTCCTGGGAATTTTTGAAAGTAAAAAATACTATGAGCATGGATAAAATATTTCAGTAATTCTCTATGAAAAATGTTTGGAAAATATAGAGTCAAAGTAAAAGCGTTCATGCCTTGTTGGTTATCTTTACAACAATAACCTCTTCTAGTTTTACAGGAACTCAGTATCTGTTGAGAGTTGAACTGTCAGTGTCTGTTGAACAATATTTTAAGTAATAAAATTTGATAATTATATTTTCTTTATCATTTTCAAATTGAGTTATACAATGATCATATTTTAATTAACTTTATGCTCTTAATTGACTATAGTTCATAACAGAAGTGAAAAATTAGAATTCAGGAAAATGTTGGTATTATATTATGGATTCTGTCAGTTATTCTTTTGAACCTTATTTTGTACTATCAAATCCATAAATATTATACAATATTGCTTTCTTTTAATTCAATATTTTAATTTTTCTTAATTTTGTACAATGTATTTGAATATATTCACCTCTCATATCCTCTAACTAATCCTAGATTTCTATCTCTCATATCCCTACCCCAACTTTCTGTCTCCTATTATTTTTTACTACCTTGTCAACTTCAATTTGTGTTGACCATATACTCAAGGTATATCAAGGCATCCAATGCAGTAAATCATATACTCAAATACCCATATACTCTGGTGTATCAGGCCATGAACTTCATTCTGTAATGTTGACTGGCTTGGTCATGTTCAAATCTGTCTTGTGCAGACAAAAACAGTTTATGTGATTTTATGAGTTCAGCGGTCCTCTCACATCAGGAAGATACTCATTCAGTCTGCCTTTTACAACTTACACTGGGCTCTGAGCCTTAGTGGAAGGTATCGTGTAGATATTTCATTTGTGGCTGAGGACTCCTTTAACGGTTAGTTTTTGCATTTTGACAAGTTTTGCACTTAACCATCCCAAACTGCACAAAGGGACTTCTCTGATTGTATTTAAGAACTGTATTATTCTAAAACTTATAGAAGTGAAAATTATAAGGTAGATTCTTACTGTGGATGTTTTGGAGAAAAAAAGATAGTAGGTTTAATCCTGAGGCCTGTGAATTCTTCACCATTATTTCTGGGTCATATTTCTAGCACCAGGTGTGCATTTCCTCCTGTCAAAGGGGCTTTAAATACAAGCATAAAGCAGTTTATTACCTCTGTAACATTTGAGTCATTATTGGATCAGTTAACAAAATACACAGATGAATAAGATTATTTATGACCTTTCTCTTCAACAACTATATGGCACCTTCCAGCACTTGAAAGCTACTCATCTGAGAGGCAGATTCTTCTGCAATCCCAACTTCATTTCTCCATGCACTTAATAAAAGTGGTTGGTTTCTTCAGCAATTTGGCTTACCATCACTCGGTGGGCATACAAGAGCAATGGCAAGATACATACTGTTTTAGGGACATTGGGATGACCATGACCAAGTGCTCATATGTCACACCTGGCATTGGACTTTTATTTGGCAACTTACAGATCATGGAATGGCATCATCTCTTTTGTAGAGTAACTTCAGTTAAGCCCTTATATGTGAATGCCGATGTATATACACATTTATGTGTGTATATATGTATGAAATATTTTGTTCCTTACTTTTTCTCAAAAATAGTGTTAGGTATCATTCCACTCACAAAATTATATATTTGTGATGCCACCTGGACCTGTATTTTATAGTAGTTTTTAGCAGATTTTTTAATACATATTTTTAATTTGCAGTATGGTGAAGTAATAAAAGAAATATGGAGAATAATAAACAAGGAGATTATTTTATTGCAGAAAATTATGGATTAAATATTACATTTTGTATTGATAGCAGTATCTCTCTTATACATCTGTTGGCAGTCTCCACTTAATGTAATATTATGACACTAAAATTATGCAAACAATAGAGTCATAAGTACTTAGGTGCTAATTATTTTGATACTATTCAATGAAAAGTTATATAAAGTGTACTTAAAAAGCAAATATGTTTTTATCTTCTAAGCAAAGTTTTAGGGTGGTGATAATATATGCAATATAAAGAATAAAAACTGGTAATTTTGAAGAAAAAAAGTTGTAAGCTATGCATTCCAAACTCTATTAACATAATAACAGAGAAGATTAACATGTGACTTTCTCATATTCAGTTACTTCTGATGGAAATGTAAACTTATGTAGAAACTGTGGAAAACAGTGTGGAAGTTCACCCCCCCCAAAAACCAAACAAAAATTAAAAAGAGAACTACTGTATGATACACATACATTACTATTGTGTGTATGCTCCATGAAATTTGTATCCATCTTTAATGATATCTGCTCAGCTATGATCATTGCTACTATATTTACAATAGCCATTAAATGAAAACAGTCTAGATGCCCATTAACTATTGAATATATAACCAAAAAGTGATATATTTAGACAAGATGATGTTATTCACCCAATAAAAAATAAGATTGTGAAATTTTCAGATAAGTGGATCTGAAAAGAAACAACTGTGAGTTAATCTAGGTCCATAAAAATGAATGTTATATGCTTTTTCCCATCTGAGGATGTTAGCTTTGAATATTCAGATACATTTCATAGAATTAGGAGATATTAGAAAGTTGTTTCACAGGGTAGGAGATAGAACAAACTGATAGAGCAGCTTTAAAGCAAGCATTGGAATAGAAACTGTTAAGCTCAGGTGGAGATCTGGAGAATAGTATAGAGTAATGTCTATGCCGAGAGTAAATAACATTAAAAATGTTTCCAAACGTCATTTGCAAACTTAATGCTGTAGAAACTCTTTCACATGCACACTCTCTCTCTCTCACACACACACACACACACACACACACACACACACACACACAGAGAGAGAGAGAGAGAGAGAGAGAGAGAGAGAGAGAGAGAGAGAAGCATTTAAAGAGTGATGAATGATTACCAGTCAGTAAGTTCTCACATATCTCATAGCATTTGAAAAATGCTCTAGATTACCCCTTAGAACTTTACAGTAAGAATCCAGTGCTGAAGATACCATATACTAAATCCCAGAAAAATGAAAGTGACACAATCCTAGAAGTTTATTCCCTTTTATCTAGCTTTCATAGTGTTGAATGATGTGATGCAAACTACTGGGGGGAAAAAGTAATCATCAGTCACACTTTGCTGTGGATCCTTCTGGGTGTAATAATGATTGGCTTGTGTTCCTTTTTTTCTTTTTTTTGAGTCAAGGTTTTCTGTGTAACAGTCATTGCTGTCTTGGTACTTGCCTGTAGACCAAACTCACAGAGATCTTCCTGCGTCTGCCTCCCAAAAGCTGGGTCTAAGTGTGTGTGCTGCCGCTGTCTGCCTTTTAGGTCTTGAACTCAAAAATATCCAGGATTTCTGTATCCTAAGTGTTAGGATTAAAGACTTTGGTCATCACCCCTTGACCTCCATAGCTTACCTGTAGGTGATTCTGTCCTCTCATATTCCAAACTGATTTTATTATATATATAATATATCACCACAGACATAAGACATATTTATGCAGTAGTTTCATTGGCATCACGAGAATAACCAAACACTGGGTGACTGAATTTAAATTTTCCTCCACAAGACGAAATACATATAGGATAGTATTATATAATTAAGAACATATTACTAGATAGGCCATAAGTCTTAGGGAGAACCTATAATTACTAATTTGATAAATGTACACATAGCTAAAACAACTACTAATCTCTAATGATTATCTTTATATATTGATGTATTTCTCAACCTTCATCTGGAAGTTTCTGTTTGCAGTAGCTAGTGATAAGTACAGTTTTCTTAGAGAATGCATAGAGAATAAGAAACTCAAGAAAGATTAGATCTAAAGGAAACATATATAGTGCACATCAAGCTCATATCCTGTCAAGAATAAGATATCATTTCAAAAAAATAAAGAATAAAAATTATGAGTTGGAGGTGGTAGATGGCTACAGGAAACATATTCTGCATGGGGAACTGCATATAGAAAATTTACTAATGTAGAAACAGAACATAAAAATACCTGTTTAAGCTTTAATCATTGAAGTATTAGCAATTTTTAGCTGTAAGGAGAAGAAAAGGGAATTTTCTGTAAAAGTATTTGTAGCAACTATTATATTTCCCAAACTCCCATAAATGATCACACATCCAAGAATATTTGGGTACAATAATTGGTCTTGTTTGAAATGAGAAGACAAAGGACACAAGGTTGAAGAGGTAGCAAAGAGAAGATGGAGCTGCTGAGAGTGCAGCAAGTGAGAGAGAAAAAGCATAAGACACATTGTATGACACTCTCAGAAAACAAATTTAAAAAGTGTGACTCTATTTTTAAGCAGAAAGAGATTCATTAAAAGATATTAAATAGCTAATGAACCCTAGGGAGGACCAAACATCTGGTCCTGGCTGCTGCAAAGCCAGGGCTGTGTAGCCAGGATAATTAACGTAGCAGGAAATGCATACCCACAGCAAATGAACAGGCTCAGGTCAGATTCATCCTGACTTTTGCCTGGAACTCAGTGCATCCCCCCCCCCTTTAATTGAAAACGGATTCTTTTTATATGCAAAATAAACTTATTCATGTTTATCTTTCCTCTAGTCTCCCAGTTTCAACCTACCTCCAATTCCATCTGAATCACTCCCTTTCTGTCTTTCATTAAAAAAGAACATGATTCTAAGTGATAACACAAAACAAAAATATAACTAAATAAAACATTATGTAACAAAAGCCATCACATCAGAGTTGGACAAGGGAAACAAAGTCACAAGAATCAGAAACTTACACTCATGAGTCTCAAAAAAATTTTGAGTGGCATGAGCAGTATGTGGATCCATGAGGGGTGAGATCAGACTGTGTCCCTTATTCATTGGCTGGCACCTTGGAGCCCATTCCCTGAAGATGAACACCTAATCCAACCTTGACTTTGGGATGAGTAAATTGGACTTGCATGTTGAGCTGACCGATCTTGGGACTTCTTGTTCTTTTGGCGGAGGAGGGGAGAGGGGTGGATGGGGAGGGTCAAAGCTGAATGCTAACTGGGTGGGATTAGAAAGAGGGAAGGGCAGGGAGCAGGGGGATACATTGATAAAAATGTCATTTTTAAAATAAAAAATATGACAAAAATGCTAAATTGAAAGCTATAATATATACATAGGGAAGCCACTGCAAACCTGTGTTGGTCCTGTGCTTGCTGCTTCAGTCTTTGTCAGTTCATATGAGCTTTGCTCAGTTGGCTTAGAGAGTGTTTTCTCCTCATATTATCTATCCCTTCTCTTACTCTAACTTTTTCTTCTCTTCCACAGGTCACCCTGAGCTCTGAAGGGAGAGATTTGTTAGAGATATCTCACTTAGAGCTGTAAGTTCCAAGGTCTCCCTCTCCTTCTCCCTCTCCCCCCACTTCTCCCCTCACCTCTCTCTCTCTCTCTCTCTCTCTCTCTCTCTCTCTCTCTCTCTCTCTCTCTCTCTCTCTCTCTCTCTCTCTGATATCTAGCTGTGTGTCTGTTATTGATCCCTTCCCCTGCAGGAGGAAGTTTCTTAGATGATACGTGATTAAATCACTGATCCATGAGTATAGCATAGTATCATTAGGAGTCATTTATTCACCACTGTTTTTATTTTTCCTAAGACTAGTAATATTTGGTTTTACCCTAGGACTCTGAACTATCTGGTCTCTAGTTCTTGGTCTCCTAAGCAGCGCCAGGTAAGAGTTTCTTCTCATGGAGTGTGCCTGAAGTCAAATCACCATTCTTTAATTACTTCCACAAGCTTTGTGCCACTATTGCCCTAGTATATATTTCAGGCAGGACAGATTGTCTATCACAGAGTTTATGGCTTGATTGATGTTAACATTCCTTTTGGTATCATGTAGAGTTTCTTCCTGTATCAAAGACACTAGGACATAGGGGTGAAGGTTCAATGTTTGCACAAGCTCAACTTCTCTGTGTTCAGTGAGTTGAGTCATCAGTAATATGGCTGTGTTTTGTGGAGAGAAACCTATTTCTTGGCAACATATTGGTTTGTTTGTGGATTTCCTTGGGACCCTTTTGGCCAACAATTCAATTGGATGATCTTTGTAAAAAGAAATAAAGCTCTCTTTCAACTTTATTTTACTAAAATGTATTTAGTCAATAAATAAATGTATACTCAGTGCCATGTATTTTTAAGACACTGGTTTATTAATGTGGAAATATTCATGGTACTGTGATATGAAGAAATTAAGAGACTATATCAATAATAAAATAAGTTAGTAAAAATAATAATAAACAATGATAATAATAACAAATCAGAAATGCTGCTACATGTTAATTATATCAACATCTGTAGAGGCTAAGGCAAGAACAGATCACAAGTTCAAGGCCAAATTAAAATGCATAAAACAAACCTTTAGAAAATAAAGGAAATGTCTATCCCAGTAATAGTACTTGCATGGCATATACAATGTCCTGTCTTCAGCCTCATGATTACACAGAAAATAATTACTGGTAAACTTTAAAAAAGCAATAAAGTATAGTTATAAGGAATGTCTATGAAAATGCTAAAGATGTGAGACATATGAGAGTAATAAATCAATGAGGAAATTTTATGAAAATTGTGCAAAATAAATGTTACCTTAATCCAGTGGGGAAATACTAATGGTCCTTTTCTGAAAAAAAAAAAAAAGAATAAGAGACACGTGTATACCAATATCTGAAGTAGATACATACAAATGAATTATGTAAGACTGAATGGTACTAAAAGCTCATTGGCATTTTGCAATAAAAAAAAGATCATATAATATGAAACATTTATAAGGTCAATTTAGGATTAACAGAAGAATATTCAGAGTGAATAAAAGACTTCATTATTAATAGGTAGACTGGGAATACAGTGGCATTTGTGGACTGCCATAGTCTGCTTTTCTGTTTTATTGTATTTAAAGAAATTTCCAATTTTGAAAGGAGATAATATTTTATAACATTATGTTTTCTCTTCTTTTATTATCTGGAAATTTTTTTATTTGTCAGCAATGAATCTTGATCATACCTACACTCATTACCTCCATCCAACTAACCCTAGAATCCCCAATACATTTACCTTCCAACTTCTATTTTTAAGGTAACATCTGAATAATAAGTTAACTAAAAAGTAGAGAAAAATTAGATGTTAAAATGAACAGCGATTTTCTAATTTGTTTAATATTTCCACTGAATATTTTCAATGAATACAGTTTAGGGGAAAGTAAATCAAAATGCATTGTATAAATCCAAAATGCTTTAAGTAAAGTAAACATAGGAGCATAGAGACTAAGTAATGTTATCTTTACTTATCCTGTCCCTATATTATATGAGTTAGGATTATATAACTTTTAGAAAGAATATACAAAGCAGTATGTACTAAAATAGAATTTGGCAAGTGTGTGTGTATGTGTGTGTGTGTGTGTGTGTGTGTGTGTGTGTGTGTGTGTGTGTTCTGAAACCTGTCAATAGAATGTTACCCACCAAACACATTTTTTTGAAACTTACCTGTTTATTAATTATTAAAGATATGCTTAAAAGTTTCTGTAGCGTTATGATACTGTCCCATTTGTAATGCTTCACTCAAAAAATATTTCAAACACCACTTTGACTTCTACGTTGATGTTAACATATACTATTTTTCACTGTGCATTTTAGGGCTAACAGGTGTAATATTCTTAGTACATTCATGTTGCTTAAATTCTTTTAAAGAGAGTCAAAGGTAAAATGATTAAAGTTCTCAGGTCTGAAAACTTGATGGCTCCCTGATGGGATTCATTCCCAAGGAGACTGGATACCACATATCTCTTTGCAGTAGTAATTTAGAAACATTCAGATTAAAAACTAATAAAAATGAAAAACTGTAGAAGGATGTAGATTCATAATTTTTACTTACATCTTAAAATTCTAAATCTGTTTTGTATAGCAAATTAAACCACAAAAAATTTCTTTTATGCTTTAAGTTCAGGTCCATGTTTTATTTTATTTATATCACTATGCCTGTATACTTCTGAGTTTTTAGGTAGATTTAGTACTATGTAGTGTGTTACAGAAATAGTATACTTTCAAAATTAATGTGTTTTTATTTGTAGCAAGAACTATGAGAGTTCATTAACAAGAAAATGGGATAATAATAATAAAAAAAACTTCTTTTTCCTAGCAAACAGCTGAACAGATTGATAATATGGGTATGATGATTGTTTTTTATTGTCAATTTGACATAAGCTAGAATCCTCTGGAAAAGAGTTTCAAGGAAGAATTGTCTACTTTGGGTTGCTCCATGAACTTGTTGGTGGGGGATTGTCTTATTTAAATCAATTTGTTGCAAGAAGGCAAATAAACTGTGGTTGGCACCCTTACCTAGGCACGGTGTTCCAAACTATTCAAGAGTGGAAATATCCAGCAGAGCATAAGCAAGCAAACATTAATATTTGACACCGATTATCAGGAAAAGGATCTAGGCCCTCCAAAGGTAGGCAACTGTCTATTGTCCTGGGCAGTGTTTAGAGTCAAAAGGGGTGGGATCAAACTGTGTTCCTGTGTGTGGTTTGGCACCTGGTAGCTCATTCTCTGCAGAGGAACACCTAGCTCAGTCTTGACTTTGGGATGAGGAAATCAGACCTGCCTGGAGTGGATATGTCAAGCTGCCTTATCTTGGGACTTCTTTCCCTTTTGGGGGAGGGGATGGAGGATGGGGAGGGAGGAGGCTGAAGGCTGACTGGGAGTGATTGGGAAGAGGGAAGAGAGGGGGAGCAGAGAGATACATGGATTAAAAAAAAGACTTTTTTAATAACTAAAAAAAAGAAAAACAAAAAAGAAAAAATTTAACTCTCAGCTTTGACCATGGATATTATGTGATAATCTAGCTGGCAGTCCTGCCGTAATCCTCACAATGATTGACTATAATCTAGAATTGCGAACCGAAATAAACTCACTTTCTCTTCTATTTTGTAATTTACTAGAATATTTTTTCACAATCAAAACATTTTAAAAAAATGACACAGAGAATTTAAAAAGACTACTACTTGGCATACTGAATGGAATACCAGGCAATGTGCTGTATTGAATTTCTATGTTAGTATGTCTTTGATTTTATATTGCTTTATAAGTGTATATACACATATATAAGTCTAGGTATATCAGTATCATGATAACTCCTGAGGTTATAATACATAGAACAATGAAGTATAAACACATCATTTTATTGCAAATAAAGTAAGATATATGATCAAAATGTGTATTTGTCTTCAATTACACATTAATAGTATCATTGATTACTTTCAGACACAGGTTTATGTAATGCAAAAGAGAACACAACTTTTAATGGTATATACATCATTTTAATTAGAATTATTATATTTGAAATTGTTAAAAGGATCATATGTTATATACAGTAGTTATTTATATGTGATGATGTTTAAGAAGATAGAGAAAAACATAGTGATGAGTGAAGGATAAATTACTGAGTTACTACAAATATATTTTATATTAACTTAGATGCAATGCTCTAGGTATACTTCTAGTATTACAAAAATACTCCTATTTAGAATAACTTTGTATCTTGAGTCTTAAAGGTTGAATCAGAAAAGAAAATGCTGCAGTGTTCTTAAATTCACTATGCAAAGAGTCTAAAAAAATCCTCAACTGTATATTTAAAAGTAACTTCAGGAAAATTAAGATCTTCTGAATTACAAGCATCATCATTCTGATTGAATTTTACCATAGCCGTTTTCTTCAAAGATAAATGCCACTGTAGTATTTGGTGAATCTAAATAAGAGCAAATAAGAAAACTTACTGTTTATTTAATTTTTTGATCATAATGTCAGTATCATAATAAAAATTTTTAAATAATGCCAACAGTGATTCAAATAATCCACTCAGCTAAAGGCCTATCCGGTACTACCCAACATTGCTAACTATAATTTCCTATTATTTCACTTTTTAAAGAGATGCATGAATACACATATATGCATCACAAATAAAGCATCCACAACTAAGAAAATACTCTACCTAGGTACAGTCCAGAGAACCAGTGCAATTATGGGGGTTACTTACAGTAGTTTTGGTGAGGATATACTTATAGAAATAGGGATGACACAAAGGCAATTGAATCACTGGATATTCTATGTCAACATGAATGAAAATGATTCCTGCCAGCTCTTTAACTTGAATTTGTCATATAGTTTACATGTAACTCTACTGCTTGTGCAATTTCACATCCACAGGAATTGTTACCCCTTATATAACCTTGGATAGGGACCTTGTAAATCTTTTAAACTTTTGCCAAGCAAAAAGTTATTTTATTCATAAGCAAAATAAAATCAGAAATGTATGTATGCCATATAATCAAAGCACAAAAATAAGAGTCTGTATAAAATTTTATGCTCACAATATGATTTTGAGAATCATCTATATTGGGAGAAAGTAGAAAATGGCTAGCTCAGAGGAAATAAATGATGTTGCTTCAGCTCCCCAGAGTCTTAAACATGTTCCCATGCTACATTTATCAAATAAGTTTAGAACTTTGCACAATTCTAGAGATTCTTACCTCCAGACTTTTGAGTATTTCCTGAGTTTAATGAACTTTTTTTAAGGAGATAATATTTTAATTTGGAGTAAATAGCTACACAAAGTTTTCTCTTGTAGTTTGGTAAAAACTAACTGATATATAATGTCAGGATCACAGTAACAACAATATTAATTTACAAAATCACTTGATAATTTCCTCACACTTATTTCTGAAACTTCTCTTGATGTGAAATTTATTATAGTTTTATCCCTATTTCATCTTCTTCTCTGATATATTTACTACTTTACTTAGTAATAATTGTAGCTACAATTCATTTTTCTTAGGATTTAAGTCATTTTTTCTACCTACCCTTGCTTGCTCCCCCTTATTATTTCAATTTACTCAGGATATCTTCTTTATTTCCTTCACATTGGAATCCACGGATGTCTCCCTTAAGTTCCTCCTATTACCTAGCTGTTTGGGCATTGTGGATTGTAGCCTGGATACCCACTGCTTTGTGTCAAAAATCCATTTATGAGTGAATAAATACTATCTCTATCTTTTTGGGTCTGTGTTACCTCATTCAACATGACACTCTCAATGACAATCCATTTGTCTGCAAATTATAGGACGTCATTTTTTTCTGCTGAGTAGTACTCCATTGTATAAATGTACCACAATTTTTAATGCATTCTTCAGTTGAAGGCCATCTAGGTTATTTCAAGGTTCTGGCTATAACACACAATGCTGTTAAAAACATAGTTGTGCTGATGCCCTTGGGGAAAGAATGTACATTCTTTAAATATATGCCCAATAGTGGTATTGCTGGATCATTGGGTAGATTGATTTCCAGTTTTCTGAGGAACTGCCATACTGATTTCCAAAATGGCTCTACAAGTTTGCACTCCTACCAGCAATGGAGGAGTGTTCCCCTTGACCTGCATCCCCTTCAGTATAGGCTGTCATCTGTGTTTTTGATCTTAGCTATTCTGACAGGTGACATCTCAGAGATGTTTTGATTTGCATTTTTCTGATAGTTAAGGATCTTAGACAATTTTTAAGTGTCTTTTAGCCATTTGAGATTCTTCTGTTGAAACTCCCTATTTAGCTCTGAATCCCATTGTTTTGATTGGAGTGTTTGTTTGGCCTCTAGTTTCTTGAGTTCTCTCAATATTTTAGAGATCTGTCTTCTGTTAGACTGTGTTCCTATGCTTTTCCTGATTCTCTAATCTTTCCTCCCCCTCCTTAGGACTTTTGAGATCTGCCTGAAGTTTAGCTGTGTGCCTCTACATCTGGTCCCATGAGTTTCTGGATGAAATCTCTCTGATATCTGCTGAGAATTCTTATAGAATCAAGATCTAGAACAATCTACAGGCAGGCAATAAGTTGAAGGTTTGTGCATGGCTTGTTTTCCCAATATCAGCACTTCATGCTTTGCCTGGTTATAAAAGATGGCCTGTTTTAGTTCTTGTCCTCTATTACTAAGCGTCTTTGCTTAGGTTACTTTTAAAATTCCATGGAGTTGCCATTGTACTAGATCTCCATCTCACTGCCCTAATGCCTCCCTATTCCATGCATTTCACCTAGTTCTTTATCCTCAGCAACTTGATCCTTTCTCTTCTTAACCCTACCCATCCCCAGTCTACCCCCATGCAATCTATTCTATTTTCCATTTCTATGGAGATCCTTGGGTCTCTTGCTTAATCCCTCTTTGTTACTTAGAATTTCTGTGTCTTCCTATGAATGCATACTGAATATTTATAGAATATAAAACTATTCCTTTTTTGAAATAAATGCAAAAAGCACCATCATTACATAGAAAGAGCTTACTTTTAAATTGAGAAATTAAGAAAGGACAAAAAACTATAGACCACCATATTTAGTACTCTACATGCTAATAAAAGTCAACTAGAGAAGAAAGCAAGAATGACCTCTCCAACATTCTTTGTACCTAAAGGCAGCAGAATAGTCATCCTTTTGAGGTGAGGTAGGCAGATGACTCTAAGATCATAAAAACATGACGGCAATCCCTGTCCCTCATCAGCTCCAGCATCCAGGAGAGTGGCCCCAACACCTCATCTAGGCAGCAGGTCATCTAGGCAGCAGGTAGAGTTGGCCCTGAAGGTGTAAGTGTGGGAAAACTGATCCTGAGGATGTGAAAACCTGAGAACCAACCTTCCCCTTGCTGGTCACTGCAAGAGTAAAATAGCCAGGACAATGCAAGAGAGCTCTCCCTGGTGGCAAAGACAGCTACTAGCTTGACTAATGCTGCAACCACCCAAGTCCGGAAAAAGTGTTAAGTGTTGACTCACTCCAACATCCACTCATCTATTGTCTACAGGGGCATAGTGGGTGCAGAGCTAGTCCTGTGGACCCAGTACTACAGTATCTGTACAACACAAGGAAGCAACAAAATATTCAGGAAGATTCCCAGTGAGGGCCAAGCACTGAAAGTGCATCAGAGACCAGGGGCCTAAAACTAGACCATTGAATCTTTCTGCTAAACAACTATATGTAAAAATCTATGGATAAAGTGATTTACTGTGCAAATCACTATGTCACACTGCATTTTCCATTATAAGACTTTCCCCTTATTGGTTTCTTTGCTATCATTTGTTTTGTTTTGTTTTATTAGGTGGGGGAGATAGGTGGGATCAGGAGGCATGTATAGTCATCATGGAAGAAACAAAGAATAAAAGAAAAACACCTCTCTGAAGATAACACATTTGGTTAAGCTAAAATTGAAGAGCTCATAACAAAGTATCAAGTCAAAACACTCTAGGTACAGACTAGAAAAAACTTCCAGATAGTAAAGCAAAGATTAAGGTTTTTTGGGGGAGGGTAAAGCTCAATGTCAAGAGAAGAAAATTATCTAAAAACAGGACATAGAGTATACAAGAAATAGATATTCAGAAAACCATGAAAGTAATATTGATTATATTCTAAATGGAAACACTATTGACGTTTTCTTAGCAGATAGTAGTAACATCATATATGATATGTAAAATTTGTTCTATCATGAAAAGTCAAAAATCATAAAATAGAGATGTATTGAATAAGGTTGAATACAATTCTATTATTAAAGTATTAGCAAATACAGTAGTAAACTTATTGAGAAAAGTATTTTTGAATCTAAGACACAATTTCGATGATATATTTGATGTAGAGAATAAAGCAATTGAAATTAGCTTGTAACATGTAACATCCAGGTCTCCACTTTGAAGGTATTGGCTTTCTGAGAATACAATTAGTAAGCTAAGAATAAATAGCTCACTATATTTTTGGTAGTTTCAGAATATTCTTGAAAGTCAAAAAGTCTTTTTGTCATATTTATATATTTTTAAAAAGTCTTTTTTCCATATATCCCCCTGCTCCCTTTCCCTTCCCTCCTCCTAATCCCTCCCAGTCAGCTGTCAACTTCCTCTTCCCCATCCCCCCATCCCCTCCCTCAAAAGGGCAAGATGTCCCAAGGTGGGTCAGCCCAGCGCAGCACATCTACTCCAGGCAAGTCAGATTTTTCTCACCCCAAAGTCAAGGCTGGGTTAGGTGTTCCTCTGCAGGGCATGGGCTCCAGTGTGCCAGCTCATTCACAGCAATACATTCTGAATTTTAAATTAATTAAAATAGTAATATTTATTAAATCTATAGAATTAGAATTTATTTTTTTTTAAATTCTATTGTAAATAACAAGGTACAACAGGAAAGAAGGTTGAAAAGAGAAGGAAGAATCCCAAGGATGAGTAGCATACCACAGTGGGACTCAATATTGTACAATGAATATGGGCTTATGGAAAGAGATTGAGAAGTGATGTTTTACTTTCTAAACAAAACTATTGTATTTTTTTTAAAAAAAATAATAGAAAATCTATAAGGAAAGGATTGAATCAAGGATTCCCTTATGTAAAAACTTCCATTCCTCAGTCATTACTTGCCGAGCACTAATGTATACAGAGAAAAACAAGTGACAATTTAATCCGTTTATTCTACTGTCCATGTTAATGTAACATAATCTATAAGATATCTATTCAAATAGTCAAATGATTCTTCAATGAGTCTTTAGGCATAGATAGCATTCAATGTGATGGTATTCACTGAATCAAGTCTATTTCAGGAGAAGTACTTCTGCACTATATCAGCTTTGATTTATATAGTATCAAATTGCACATCATTTTTAGTGTTAGGTTCCATTTAAAGCTCAATGAGACTTATTGTATTCTAAGCCTGTACTTGTACACATAAAACTTTGTTTTAGAATTGCTATTTTTCTTAGGCTTTTAGAGATATGCCTATCTACAAAATGTCAGATAAAAATGACACAGTTTATAACATCTATTAAAGGTCAATTCATGTACAAAATTAAAAACATCACCTCTTGTTATTGCAATTTTAAATCTCAAGCCATTCTATAGTGTGTTTGAGGTGTCTGCAATTCATATCAATCTCTTTTGATTCTACAAAGATAAAACTGAATTGTTAATTATGATATAATATTGAGAGTTCTAGTGTTGTAGAGTATTTGACTATGTGAAGATTTGTTACTTTTGTTTGTATGACATTTGTTTGATTATTTAAATGTGATGCATAGATTCACCTAGCCTTCCTAAGGTACCAGATTGGTCTTTTATAGTTGGATGGCCAGCAGAGAAAATAAATAGGAGTAGTAATTTAAAAAGTGAAGAAGAAGGAAAGAGAGAAGAATGAGAAGAAGAGGACAAACCAATGGCAAGGAGCCAGACATCCATCAGACAGACATAAGAAGCAGCAAAAGTAAGATATACAGTAGCTCCAAGGAAAAAGGTAGATAAAGAGAATCAGCATAATCTAAAATAGAAGAGCTAGCAATAAATGAGCCTGCTAGGCCTAGCTTTCATAACTAATAAGAAGACTTTTTGTCATGATTTTGGAACTGGTTGGTGACCTAAAAGAAAAAAAAATGGTTACATGTTAGAGTATTTTAGGCCAATATATATCATTGTTCTGTCAAGCATCTTACCATTGCACGCTACAGATGATAGTATCTAAGTACTGATGAGAAAGTTTCACTTACTTATCTTTAGACTGATCAAATTGTACATATACTAGAATTTCAGAATGGAGATAGATTTAATTTCAACAAAGTATGACTATTGTAGGAAAATAAGATGATGAAGAGATTGTTTCCTCGATGTCTTCTATCTCTACAAGATTTACAATCTGTAAGCCTTATTTTCTGCAAAATCCCCTGAACCCTGAAAGGTGGAATTTGATGGGGACAGAACATTTAGGACTGAATGTTGCAAGTCTCTTACTTTTTGCACATTGTCTGGCTATAGATATTTGCCGCCATCTATCGCAGGAAAAAGATACTCTAATTATGGATGAGCAAGGCACTGATGTGTGAACATAGCAAATTGTCATTAGTAGCTGTTTTATTGGTATATTCCTTTAGTAGATCAGTAGTATTTGGTTTTCCCCTAGGTTCCTGGCATTTCAAGTCCTATGAATATCAGATATGAGTTCCATCTCATAGAGTGGGCATGAATTCTGATCAGATTGTTGTTGGTTATTTCTAAATTTTGTGCCACTATTGTGTTAACTCATATTGAAAACAAGTCATCAATGTAGATCAAAGAATTTTTAGCAAATTGAATATTTATCTTTTTTTCTCTGGTGGTACACAGAGTAAGTTCCAGTGCCATGAACACTAGTTAGTAAGGGTGAAAGCTTTAGGCTATAAAAGAGCTTTTTCCTCAGGAACACCAGCCAGCAAATAAGGACATCAAGACTTATTAATGGATATAAAAGCTTGGCCATTAGTTTGGGCTTGTCCCACTAGCTTTTGTAACTTAAAATAACTTGCTTTTTATTAATCTACATTCTTCCTTGTGGCTCAGTTTACTCTGTACCAGATGTTCAATCTCCTCAGTGTCTCCCTGGAGCCTTGCTGGCATAATCCACATGCCTAGATTCCTCTTCTTCTTCCTCTCTCCAGAAATCTCCCTATCAATAGTTCAGCTTATTATTATACCAATCACAGCAATATATCTCTTCACAGTGTATAAATATACCACATTTCCGTCTTTTGTCTAAATTAAAAGGAAAGTTTTCAAATCTAACATAGCAAAACTGTATGGAATAAGAACAATTATCAGGTAAGAATTACACTTACAATGTCATGTTCCTTATATATTCAGTAAACTCAAGGAACATCCTATACTATCTATCTTATATTGGTGAGTTCAATATTCTATACCTAATTTACTTTCTATCATAACTTGTATTATCATTCTAAAATATGTTTCTAGACTTCAAAATATATTTTTAGAAAAACAACTTAAAACAACTTAAGTTTTTATCACTCTCAACCTTATGTATTTGTGAGCTTCTTTTTTAAATTTAGAAACAGAAAAAACTATAAATACAACTATCTAGATGTCAACTACTTAAAGATATGATAAGGATATATTACTTGAGTAAACAAGAAGTGCAGAAAAAAAACAACTTCCAAAAACTATATAAATTACAGAGACAGTTGGTTGCCTGGAGATTCACCTAAGGTTCCTCTAAACATTGGGGTATCCATCTTTGGCCTATAGGCCTAGAATATCTAACAAATATTTCTGTGAAGCAATGAGTTTTGAAGAAATGTCCTATCTAGTCTTGTCAAAGTTGGATAGCCACCTTTTTTTTTTTTTTTTTTTTTTTTATCCTGCTTTTGCTATTTGGACAGAATACTTTTATCAATCGCAACAAGGGCATTTTTATTTTTTTATTTTTTGCACATATGGCTAGCTTTGTTACGTTAAATGCAAACTCCATATAGAGATTGTTCAAGTTCCATCATTCTTTTTTTTTTTTCAAATGAATTGGTTATGCCAGGAGCAGATGTATCTCATTTTCATTGAAAGCCTTATGTTATTAAAACATCTTAAATGCCATATTCTGTAGGTCTGTGAAGTATTTGAAATCTATCTAAAATATATATCTTATTAAACCTGGAAACATACCTAACATGACTATAAACTTGATTGTTACAGATGACCAACTATTAATCTGCATTTCTTAATTATAGTTTTCAAAGAGTAAAAATGTTTAAATGGGCATTATAGGAGCAATACTTTAAACAACAGTAAAAATTTTGAGATTAATAGTTGTTTTTTAGTTAAAAATTAATCCATATAATCTACGCTTTTATCATATATGGATTAATACACTGTCACGATTTATCAGTGGTATTGGTTTAATGAAACACTGATTGGCCAGGAGCTAGGCAGGAAGTAAAACCAGAGGAAACAGACAAGAACAATTCTAGGAAGAAGAAAGGCAGAGTAGAGATGCCAACCAGATTCAGAGGAAACAAGATGTGAATGCCCCAGTGAGAAAAGGTACCAAGCTATGTATAAACATACATAAGAATTATCAGTTAATTTATGTGTAAGAGCTAAATAGTAATATGCTTGAGCTAATGATGCAGCAGTTATTATAATATTAACCATCCAGGTCAATTACTTGGAATGTGGCTGGGGCAGAGTTTCTGGCTGGACAGAGACTCACAACTACAATCCTGTCATTTATATATCATCCTTATATAACTTTTTAGAATAATATCCTCAAACCTAACCTCCTTTGTTTAGTTTCTTCCTTGGACATGACAAGTAACAACTTGTCACCAAGCCCTCTAAATGATTACCAACATTTATTCCACTGAATAACCAACAGGCACCCACCCCTTCTCTTGGGAATGTTGGCATCATGTTTTCTAGGCTGGTTCCTGTTGTCTGGGTGTAACAGCATTTTTAGAAGAACCTGACATTTGAAATACTGGTCAAGTCCTGAGAGCTTTCTGTATTGGGTTTAGTTTACTCTGTGTGTAGTTGGAAAGTATAGAGCTTATTTGAAGTCCTGCCTAAGTAATTTGTGAAGCTGGCACCTGGAGTAATTTGTGAGGCTGGCCCATCTCCTTTAGCATTTTTGTAGTTATTTTGGATACAGAATTAAAAAAAAAAACTGCAACAGAAGCATTCTGAGTGGCTGAATCACCTAGGGTGCTTGTCTTCATTGGTGATTGGTCCATTTTACTAAAAGCATACAAATTTCTTAAGGTTTTATGTGTACAAATCAGCTAAAGATTATTCTCTATTCCATGTTTGAGCAGGAAAAGAAATTGTCAACTTTATAAGGCTATTTAGACTGCAAAACCAAACTGTAACATAAATCTCCATAAAATAATAAGTTTCTGGCCCAGTGTTTCTGGCCTAGTCCAGAGGTTCAGACTTTCTCTTAGCCCCCAAAAACCATACAAACACTTATATTAATTGCATGCTATTTGACCTATGGGTCAAGCATATTGCTAGCTAGCTCTTACATCTTAACTCAACCCATTTCTATTAATCTGTCCTGTAACATGGCCTGTGGCTTACCTATTATTTCTTTACATCTTACTTCTCGGATGGTTGGATTGTGTCTTCTTTGACTCCGCCCTCCTTCCCATATCTATGCTCTGACTTTCCCACATATCTATGCTCTGACTTTCCCACCTACTTCCAAGATGCCAAGACAGTTCCTTTATTAATGAGTGATATTCACAGCATACAGAAAGACATCTCATGCCATCTCCATTCATGCCATATAAAAGAATGAGATATAATATTAAATCATGAGGACTCTGTAGCTAACAAGATTTACCATGTCTCATTCAGCTTCAGAGCTGTTTCAATGAATAGGGATCAGAATATATGATATTTAGTCCTGTACCTTTCTCTGGCTTTTTCTCTTGTGTTTGAAGCCAAGATCCTCAGGAGGTCTCTACCAAGCAAATCTGATCTTATTTGTTTTGAAGGAATCTCTAGCTCTGTGGAAACAAAAGCATAATTTCTCTCCCAATGCAATACATTTCCTGACTATCATTTTGAAGCAAAGACATATCAAAAATATAAAAGCTCTTTTACTTCAGCAGTCCTTTCCATAATCCAATGTCTCTTAGCAGCTACCATCTTTTCATTAACAATTCAAAAAAAATTCAAAATTAACAAAGCACCATATAAGGTCCAAACTCTCTGTGTTATATTTTCCATTCTTACATGGTTTATTTTTATATTAGTTTAGTGTCTAAAGAGTTTATTATTTTTAAAGTATTTATTCTTTCTTATAATTTTCAATCCTCATTTTATTTTTGTTTTTGTTCACCATCTAAGCACTGTTTTTGGAATATTGTATCTTTTTAGAGTTTTTCTGTGGCTTTCTCCTTGTTTGCAGACTTCTCTTATCAATCTGTTCACCATACAGTTCCATGCTGGCAGCTGCCTCAGGTCTGCAGACAGAAGCCAGGAGCCAAGTCTCTCAGAAGCCATGTCTGCATCCTTGTCCAGAACTTAGCTGATGAAGTGCTGTATGCTTGGATATTTGAATCTTCACATTTTATGCTATATTTAGTGATTTTTTTTTGTCAGACCTCAAGCCCACAGGTGACACACAGACTTAATAATTATGAAAGCTTGATCATTATCTGAAGTTTGTTTCACTAGCTCTTATAACGTAAATTAACCTGCTTTGATTATTCTATGTTCCTTTACCTAGTTCAGTTACCACTACTCTGAGTCATACTTATTCATCTGTACTGTCATCCCCTTGCTATTAATGACATAAAGACTTATTAATTGTAGAAGTTTGACCTTAGCTTAGGCTTTAACTAACTAATTCTTCTAATCTATTTATCCCATAATTTTTAATCTATATTCTGTAATTCAGCTTAGTTGCCTCATCCCCTGACTATCCTGTTTCCCTGAATCATATTGGCATAATCCTTTTGCCTAGATTCCTCCTCTTCATCTCTCTTCTGAAAATCAGACCTATCCTCTTGGCAGATATTGTCCATTCTGCTTTTTATTGCATAAATTATAGCAATATATATTCACAAAGTGTACATACATTCCACAATATTGGGCAAGCACCTGATAAAATTCCCCATGGTCAGTGCATTATATAGGTGTTACCTTCAACAATAGTGATTTGTCTGAGTTAACTGGGAGTTTCAATGGAGTCAATTCAGAAAATTTGTTTATATGTAATAAATTCCTGGCATTGAAGGCTTCATTATTTGGCAAGAGATGTCTACTTGGGACTTGGCTCCCTCTGTATTTGATGATTACACTTTATGAGTTTTAAATGTGTATGTGTTTTAAGAATCTTTGTTGTAGTCAGTTTATATACAGGCCTTTAGTTTTATATGTGCTTCTGTGTATTCCTTCCCTATTGCCTCTTCTCTTTCTCTCCTGATTTAATACTCCCATTTAAGTATATCCAGAGTCCCTCTGTAACTATCTGTTATGATTCACTTTCCTTGGGATAATCACCAGTGATTAAAAAAATTATTTATTTTTGTGAGAGGCATATGTTTAAACATCCCAGTGCAACATTTAGGAGTTTCACCTTTCTAAAATATTGGTTCCAGAGATAAAACTCAGGTCCTTAGGCCCTTTCAAAGATTAATTCTCTATCTGAGATATCTTTGTTGGCCTTGGCAATTACTTTTAAAGTCAGTGAAGAATTTAAAAAAGTATTTACATGTGGATAATACATCTAAATGATGCTACAGATAATATAAAATTAGGAAAAACAAATTAAGTTTATAGAAGATACCTCTTACACATTGAGATAGATTTAACAAAAATGCAAAAAAACTTGTTGATTCAGACTGTTGTAATAGAATACATTTTAGCATTGACTCTTGAAAGCAAACATTATTTCTATGTTCCTGAGAACTGTATGAACATGATACTGAGGAAATGAAAGGATTTTCTAATACAGAATTTGAAACACTTTTACAACAGAGGAAATAAAGAGTAAAATCACCTCAAGAACATCAGTAGCTGGCAAAAATTAATAACTTAGGAGTGTTACTTGTATATAATAGAATATTGAAAATAACTAATAGTCTTGTCACCAGGAAGAATAAAAAAGATTATCATAGAAATGAGTAACATTTACTGAAGGTAGATTTCAAAGCAAATACAGAACTAGAGACAATGCTAACAGTAATTGGGCATTCTCAAAAAGACACATTGTATATTTTTTTTCCTAGTACTTGATAGGATGAAGGGTACCTACCAGGAAGTGCCCTTTAGGAGTAAGAAAAATAAAGTGTAATAAGGGATGAATGTAATTTAACAATTTTTTTTAAAAAAACTTACAATGAAATGCATCATTTTGTAAAATTAATAACTAATGATATAGGAAAAAGAACAATCTAGGAGAGTTCAATTTATATACTTCAAATAGAGAATGACAATGTACTAATTATGATGCTTTATTTCTGGAATTAAGAACTATAAGAAAAAGAAAAATGTTTTCATAAGACATAAATGGAAATTTAGCATGACAGTCATGTTGATAATTATATAGTCTATTAATTTATACTTTATATGCATATACTTTTGAAAAATTAAAAATGTTAATACTGATACAATATACACCTTAGATTAACCTCAAAATCACTATGCTAAACTTAAGAAGTAGATAAAAGACTATATTTACCAAAAATGATAGAAAATGTAAAGATTAGAAAAATCTGTAGATATACAAAGGTAGAGTTATGTTACATTCGTGTACACCGGTGTTTACTGTAAACCTAATGACTAATATTTGGGAAGATAAAAGGTATTTAAAACTGAAATTCTACCATGATTATAAAGTCACCAAGAATTATTAAATCTATTGCCAAAACAATAAATTTT
Source organism: Phyllotis vaccarum (assembly GCA_033318265.1). Classification (NCBI taxonomy): domain Eukaryota; kingdom Metazoa; phylum Chordata; class Mammalia; order Rodentia; family Cricetidae; genus Phyllotis; species Phyllotis vaccarum. Next base: position 26,253,630 of record JARWLC010000013.1, on the reverse strand, counting down.
AATAATATATAATTTTAATAATTATATTTAAATAAATAGTAGCAAGATTGATATGTTCAAGTTCTAATTAGGGCTAGTATGTTTTACTCTAATGAATACTTCTGTGAGGAAGGAAGCATATGTTTAGACATTCCATGCAGACATAGATCTTTAAAAAGGCCAAACTGTGTAAAGATAAACATTGTAGCATTAACTTTGAAAAGAAATTTTCTGATTCAGGTAACTTACTGAAGAAACAAAAGAATGAATAGTTTTGTCAAACAGATTTTTTTTAGACATTGTAACAGAAGTGGATAGTGAAATCACTCTGATTTCATCAGTAATGCTAGAAAAATATAATGTTTTAATGTTACTTTCATAAAACTGCATATTGAATCAATCAGTAGCCTTGTGATCAGAAAAAAATAAGAAGATGTGACAGGAAACTAATTATTTAGCTTTTTTACTGTGGCACTTTAATGTCCATTATCTCATTTTGTACATGTATTTTCCTACACATTGAAACTGCCATCTGTACTTGAGGACTGTTGAATGTGGGATTATGAGGATGGATACTTTCCAAAATCAAATAGCATGAGTTGAACCAATTTGATTCTCATATAAATAGGAGTTACATACTGAATGTGGGTGTCATGAAAAATATGGTAAAAGTAAAAGTTTTCAGAATATGCAACAACCAAAAATTAATTTTAAGTCTAACATCTAATGAGTCTGAGGTTATTATAGCATCATTTGGCAGTTATATCATGAGACTTTCCTGCAGAGTTGGTTTTGAACACCTACCATGAACACTTTGCACAGTGAATTCACAAATACTGTTGGATTTTTTTCCCAGATTAGAAATCATTATATGTTATAAATTGTAGTGCTTTTACCATACATATAGTTTTATTAGGAGGCCAGTTGGGGATGGGACTGAAAGGAAAAGTAAGAAAAGAGACATCTTGATGGTGTGTGTGTGTGTGGGGGTCATTCAGGGTTAGGGAGAAACCTGGTGCCATGAAAACTCCCAAAAATCTGATCCACAAATATGACTAAAACTTCTAGAAATAGTGTGTGTGTTGGGGGGGGGGGTGCCTTCACAGGTTACCTATTTTAATCAGATTGGGGACTAACATAATTGTTATCAGAGAGTCTTTACCCAGTAAATGATGGAAACAAAAGTAGATGAAGAGTTCCACAACCAAGCACTGGGCCAAATTCCAGAAATTCACCTGAAGAAAGGGAAGAGGGACTGTTGGAGCCAAGGTGGTCAAGGTCATGATGGAAGAATCCACAGAGAAAGGTGACCTGAGCACCTGGGAGCACATGGACTCTGGACCAACAGTTAGGGAGCTGAATTGGGCCCATCAATGTTCTCTGCATGTATTTGAAAGATATTTACCTTGCTCTGTTTGTAAGGCTCCTAGCAGTGAGATTAAGACCTGTCCCTGGTGCTTAGCTGGCTTTTGGAAACATGTTCCCCATGCTGGATTACCTTGTCCAGCCCTTATGCAGGGGATGATCTTTGTTCAAGCCCATTGGGAGGGGACTGCCTGTTTTTGAATGGAAACTGAGAAGGAGTGGATAGTGGGGTAGATGGGAGTATGGGGATGACAAGACAAAGGAGGGAGAGAAACTCTTCTGTATGTAAAAAAAATGAAGAAATGTTAATTAAATAATTTTAAAATAACAATGATTTAATTACATCAAAAAAACATTTTACCATAATTAATCAACATAGATTATATCAGTAAAAATATGTATATACTATACGTACAATTGGAATGACTAGAAAGTTCTAGCTTTCACTTTAGTGTATGGATTTCAGGCATGTATCACTATTTCCAGTTTCTTGTATGCATGCTATGAGAGTGAGCTCTTCACTAAGTGGGCTTTATTTTCATCTACAAAATATTTTTATGAATTATTTTCAGTAAGTTTTTGGTTTTATAGGCCACTAAACCTCAGAACATACAGTAAATTCTCAGGCACAAAGATATTATCAATGAAAAAATATTTAAGAAGTTATTCTTTATTCTAACTAACTGTGATGTTTAAATGATTGCTTGAAACAATAACTTATTATGGTAGAGGATGCAAAGAAACTTTTGTTGTAAACATATCAGCATTTCTGGGAAGTAAACCCAGGCATCTTAGTTATTTTTAAGTTACAAAAATGACTTTGATTTTCAGGATAAAATAAAAATGCCTCCAGAATGTGAAATAATATTCCTTAATAGAGAGGAGGGCTGTGAAGGATACCATAGTTTAATTGACTCTACTTGCACTATTTTTGTCTGTGACTTCTAGAAATTTTTCTAGGTGCTCTGCTTATTGCATCTTTTCTCCATATAAATTTCATCACTTGCCACTCATACTGCTTATATGTTTCAAGTTAAGAAACATTTATTTATTATTTAAACTAATCTATATTGAGCTCCTCCTGTATATAAGCCTACCTTCCAGGTATTGTAGTACATGTCTAATATCTACATATATCTATCTATATGTATTTTATCTATCTGATTATTGATCTACTATTCATCTGTCTATGGCTATCTATATATCTAATTGTATTACAATTTAATGTATATTCTAAAGGAGTAAGGGAGGAAATTAAAATAGGATATATGATTGCAGACTTACCCTACATGGTATTATAGAAGACATATATAATGGCAAGAAATTAACAGCATCTATCATAAAAGTTATCTTTTTTTGAGATTTTGGTCAAGAAGTTCCTGGAGGTAGTACTCAAAATAAAATGGACTATTGTCATTATGCTTGCTTGCCCACTTAGATGGTAAGACAATATTTCTGAAGATATCACACATGGTGCTTGTAGGACAGGGCATAACTAACCTCTAATTGAGTAGAAAGTATTCTCCCTGAGAACCAGCTTACATAGTGACAAAAGTTACTATTCAGACTTCTGGAAGAGAGAAACATATTAGTGGCCTTACATATTGCTAGACTCTGAGTACTCCAAAATATGACTGAGCTGATAAAATATGCCTAATTATATAGTAATGGCATTATGATTAGGTTATTAACTATTTTCTTTCTGATTTAATATGAAACCTCCAACATATGAAGAACTTTAAGTATGTAACTATAAACCTTGTCAGAAGTTCATGAATTGTGAGATTACAGGCCCCAGTGAAAAAATATTCTTTTTTTGCCAAGTTGTTTTGTCAAATAATCTTCTAAATAGATTTGTATTATTGTAAATTTTGGTTAGAGAAATATATATCTGTTGAAAACACTTGAGCATAAATAACTGAATGTGTAGGTGTGGATGAATCCTGTTTTAAACTACTATTCAATGTTAAGGGAATTGAAGTAAGTGAAGGGAGAAGTAAGGTCTGTGAATGCTGACTTCTGGATATAACATGAGTTCTACAAACATCAACTAACCTGCCCAAGACCTACACTAGAGCAAGGCTGTCAAGATTTCATCATGAATGAAGGAAGAGACCATAAGATTTTGGTCCTATCAGAGGAGATCTTGGCAATTTACTTCCCAATGTATATGGGGTAACACTAGGGTGGTATTACTACCAAAGACAAATAAGTAAGAATAAAGATATGAATCTGAAAAATTGGGTGGGAGCTCTAATAAGAGTTTAAATGAGGAAGTCATAGATAAAAATTACTAGTATACATTGCATTAATTTATGAAGCTTCCAATAATAAAAAAATAATAAGAGCTGAGTACAGTCAGAAGTGTCTCTGTCCTGTTAAGCTGGTCCCACAGATGTTTAATAACAAATAATCACACAACGGCTTATATAAATTATAAACTGTTTGGTCTATGTCTCAAGCTCATTACCAACTAGCTCTTAAAACTTAATTCAAACCATTTTTATTAATCTAGTACTTCCTTCCATATCCTGTGTCCCATTACATCTTGCTTTCTTGGGAGGCAGCTTGTAGCATGTCTTTGACTCAGCACTTCTCCTTTATTTCTGGATTTCCCCCTGCCTCTAAGCTGCCTTGTCATAGGCCAAAACAACTTCTTTCATAAACACATTATAATTAAGCATATTCACAGGGTACATAAAGTCATCCCACATCAGCTGGGGACTTTCAATTTTAAAATACAAAAAAAAACCCAGTATATTTACTGTTACAAAAACAAGGATAGAAATTATTATATAATTATAAATCTTGTCAACAATTTATTACTTATTTTTACTTATAAATAAATCACTGTCAGTTCCACAAAATCCAGCCCTTATATTTTCCAGTGTCTATTATTTGCTAAGCAATGTCCTTTGTCATTATTTTTTAAGTGTTTTGCATTTCATATTATCCATCCCTTAAATTGAAACTGTTCATGGTTGATATATACTGATTCTGGGGAAACTAAGCACATCTGACTAGCACATTAGACTGCCAAGAGTCTCTTGTCTTAGTTAAAGTGATTATTACAACATAACCCTAAAGGGAACTCTAGTAATAAAAAGTAGTGTTTTGCTATCCTTCTAACTACATATTTCCAAGCAGTTCGAAATGAAGTTCCAATATTAATTACTTTTTCTATAACTGCAATTTAAAAAACAGGTATAAGCCAGTTAAATTTGAGAATTTAATTACACATCTTGCTGTTATTCTTTTTAGAATTATTTCAAAATCCATTCCTAAAAAGTGAAACATTGTAAAGTAATTCAATGTACACATGAAAATTGTAACTTCTTTGATACCTTTCATTAACTCATCACCTTTTACAATATCTGTGTATACACACACACACACAAATTATCTTATACATTTAGTGATTTTAATACATATTTTCTAAACATAAATTTTATTTTAGGATTTAAAAAAAATGTCGTGTTTATGCCCTTTTATTCACCCAAACAAATTTAATGATACAGCTACTTAAAATGAAATTTGATTCAGATTTCTGATTTTTAGTAGTTACTTCATTGTTGTAGGAATGAAGGAAAGTCAGAGCTAGATCTTAGGGAAAGGCTAAGATATCAAAGAGAGGAAACACCCTCTGTCACATCTCACCCAGCTGTCTCCCAGCTTCCTTAGCCTTGCTTCTAGTGGCTTCTACTGTCTGCTTTGTCTTTCGATGTCTACCTTAAATACCCTCTTCAACCAGTTGTTTCACATCCAGGTTAAGATTAAAGGCCTGGCACCACCACTGTCTGCCTGGCATCCTGGAACTCCCTCTGTAAACTAAGATGACCTCAAACTCAGATTTGCTGTGATTAAGGGCATTGGTCACTACTCCCGGATATTCCCTGTGCTGAGATTAAAGGTGTGAGTTACCACAGTCTGATCCACCTAGAGTTACTGTGGGTAGATCCCTCTGATATCTCAGTTTGGTTTTTATAAAATTGAAACATATTCCCACACTTCATGATTTTACATTTTTCAGGATAGAGTTTTTAAATCAGTTTGTTCATGCAACCAATAATCTTTAGGTGAATGGTATTTTAACAGCAATATTTTATAAGATAAAAGAAAATGGTCATGAATTGGTTTATGCTCAACAACTGTATGCTAGTTGCCCAGGGTATTCATTCATTGCATCTAACTAATTGTTATCTTGAGTTGCTTTGTGCATTGAAATTTCTCCTAAATTACAACTTAGAGGTAGATTTATGTTGTACTGACAAATGATTGATGTATTTTTGTTTGTAAATCACATGGGCAAGATTAGGTAGTATTAATTGAAAACATTAATAAAGATAGAGGACAGCTCTTTAAAAAGGATTAAATATCTCACTAGCTAAATGTTATTTCATTGAGTTTCTCCTTTGTTATTCTAGCTTAACTGCTAATAATTGCTTGCATTAAACTAAATTAGCTCTCTTGAGATGACTGTTGCTTTAAAATACTATTGATGATGGACAGAAGTTTGGATTTTTAAAAAATTATTTTTATTTATCCTCTTAGATTTCACAAAGTTTCATTGATGATTATCTTGGTTAAATTTAAAGTATCTGTTTTAAATATACACACTGGCAAAACAAATATTCTGTAAAAATTAAACTGTGACTCAGTTTATTAATCAAAGCTACTATCTGTCTACTCTAAATTTTTTGTATTTGTAGGCCAATAGTGAAAATTAAATTAAGTCACTTGTATAATCTTTTAGATATTAACTAGTTATGTGTAATTATGCAATGACTTTTTTGTATTTAATTATAATAGTTTGCTTTTAAAACTAGATTGAAGAGTCATATTCTCTGTGAAGTGGTATATCTGCCTATAAAAAGGGACTACTTTGTTTTAAAGTTGTATTCAATAAGCATGTATTAAGTTTATATAGCACTGAGTTTCACAAAGTCACTTTTATTGTATTACATAATTTACATTGACCATGTATTAAATACTTTACTCTACTCTTTGTTGTAACCAATATCATGACAAGAAGTCAGGTAACCTAAGGGAGAAAACTCTGATATCAGGGAATACAATCTATTAAGACAGTGACAGGAATATGATCTTGTAAATAAGGCTATGAGAACTTTCTCATATCTTAGTGACTTACAGAACAAAGAATTCAGTAGTTCTCAGCTAGCATAATCAAATGTATATATTTGTATACTTACAATATTCACATCTCAATATTTGTGGAGAAAGTATGTTTTGTAAATTATTTGATATGTAAGCATGAGGATGTATTTTAAATCTCTAAATCAATAAAAAATCCTTGGAAGCCAATACTAGATATGAGAAGCCCTTTCTTGAATTGTTGGTCAGGACTATGCAAGGTAATTCAAAATCATGCAGTCTATGCCTGTTGACCTCAGCTGACCCCTAAAGGTGAAAAGAATGTCTGTATTGCTAAAGATGGAACATATTTCAGACACAGTGCCCAGAAAACCCTGAGTTTGAACTGATAGGAATATATCCTCTCCGAGGAGTAGCTTTCCTGGTACCAGAATGTATTTTACAAGCTTCTCAAGAATGAAAGCTACCAAAATTTGTACCCTGCTATGATGCTTATGAGCAACCATTGTATCATGATAACTTGAAAGATGATGTAGTGGCACACAAACTTGTCAATATCTAATAGCTCTCTTTGGACTTAAAACCTATTCATCAAGAGAAAAACATGTCTAATAATGAAAACTTAGCAAAATGCTTGGTGTTAATGAAGTGACAGATCTTTGAGGAGCACGTGCAAATTTCCTAAACCAGCTTAAAACTTAATAATTTAAACCCTTATCCTTATACCCATAGATAAGTGTTGTCCTTACAGCCAACCTTCAAGGAAAATTCTCTGTGCAATATATTGAGACAATTTAATCTAGAATTAATCAAATGCAGAACTGTGAATTCCAGTAACAATCTAGAAATACTTCTGCAACTAAAGCTCAGGGAAACAGTTAAAGAAGCAGTGGAAAGATTGTAAAATTTGAGTGGAATAATGAGAAAAGAGAAATACTGTAATTAATTTAAATATCAAAATTTAAAAATAAAATGGGTGGGAGAGGAATAGTGAAAAAGATAGACCCAATTATAAAAGAATATTTCAGGGGGTTAAGAACTATTGTATAATAGTATGTATAAAGCTATCAAAGAAAAATTCAGTAAAAGGTCACATGCAAAAGATAAAAATCTATTATTATTATATATTATGATGTTTTAAAGGAGAGTGTGCCCCGAAGGCCCATACATTTGAGTATTTGGTTCCCAGTTGCTGGACCTGTGTGGGAAGGCTTAGAAGGTGTGGCCTTGTTGGAGGGGAGTGTATCACTGGGGCTGAGAGCTTTGTGATTTCTTAGTATTTCTTTCTTCTACTTGCTTGAAATGTGATCTTTCAATTGTGTCTGCTGCCATGCCTTTTTTTTCTGCCAGCAGAGACTCTGATGCTCTGGAAACATAATTAAGCACTCCCCTTTGTAAAGTACCTTAGTTACAGTAAAAAAAAAAGTAGTTAAGACTTATATTATCTCTACTTTTAGAATTTTCAAAAAATCTTGTTATTCTAACAATTACTCTGTATATGTGATTTGTTTTATTCTTCTGCAACTTTCTATAATCTGTTTTTTTTAAATTCTGTATATTTCATGTTTTTTTCTACAGCATAGAATGAGAATCTTATTCTTCTAGTCATTTCTGTTTTGTCTTCTAAATACCTTTCTCTACTGTCCCTTTCTTTATGTATGTCATTTGATATTATGGAGCACAGCTTATATTACTTTAACTAGCAATTATACTTGCTCTGAGCCATATGTGTCTATCACTTTGACTTCTCCATGCTACACTAATTGATGCAGAATTTTTGAAGACCATAGATAACTACATCAAGATCACCAAAAGCTTTGAAAAATCTACCACCATACATAAGCAAAATAATCCTCACATGAATAAGCAGAACACTAGGTTTGAGTACTCTTTCCAAAGAGTGTTTTGAAATCATGTCAACAGTCCTTAAACCTCAATCATTGCTAAAGATAATTAGCATATACAATAAAATTTCACTGAATTATTTATTTTATATAAAAGTTAAGAGTTTGTAGAATAGATGTTATATTATTTATATACTAGAAAATGATATACATACAAGGATATATATCCTTTATAATGTAGATATAAAAGTTAAACATTACCTTGTTCTCTCAACATCTATAGCAAAAAGAGCAATGATATTATATACAATTTGAATTGAGATTAGTTTTTAACTACAAAACTGAAATCCAGATTTGGTAGACTTAGTGTGCAAATAGAAATCCTAATCTTTTAATCACTAAATGTAAATGAATATGCCATATTTACAAAATTATTTTCATCAAATACTTAAATTAACATATTAACATGTTCATTATCTTTTCTTCTTAAGATATTACCTGAAAGTTTATATTTTCAAAATATAGCATGTATTGTACTTCTTCATGATAATGACTGTAGTAAAAAAGGACTACTGTGTGAACAGATATTTATAACAGATGGTTGTGCATTGAAATAACAGTGTTACCATAACTCATTTGTAATTATGAAACTAAATGTTGCATTATATATACAATCATCTTTTATTTCTTCAGATATATTCATTTCTGAAAGATGAAAGAAGTATATATTATTGAACATTATAAAGTATTTTCAGGGAGCCACACAAAAGTTATAGAAATCAATTAAATCTGTTTACTTTCCAATTACCATCAGTTTAGCAGTATATTTGAAAAAGTATTACTTGAGAATCAAATGATTTAATTAATGACTGTATTTTATTATTTTTGTTAAACTGCCTTCTAAATGTTGTTTAAAGCTCTAGATTGTCATGGTTTTTAATCTTGGGCAGAGAAGATTCTTTTAACAGTAGGCAGTAGTAAATCAGTGAAAGTGTTGAGAATAAATGAATGTGGAGTCCTCATCCATTCATGGAACATATGTATTACCATCCACTCTGAAGGCTCAACGGGCACTGCAGAAATAAGGACAGAAAGAGTATAATATGCAGAAGATGAGTAGAAGTGCTGTGAAATTCTGTCTTTTAGTGTGTTATCGCTCTTCCACTTATGAATGCACAATGTTCCTGGTTACCAGCAGAAGATCCTGAACAAATGGAGTCTTTCACAATTCCACTAGGAATGGGAGAGGAACATATGAGGCTCCATCACTAGGTGAGGATCTACTGACACCTAATGGTTGTTGGGGGAGTGAGTAATTTTTTCTCAGAGTTGTAGACATTGGTAAAGTATCCATGATTCAATAAGTAACCTTAGACACATGTATATGTAAGCTAATATAATTAAACTCAGTGGGTTATAAAAATGCATAGAAACATTCAAGTGGAATTATGATAAGGATATAAGAGAGGGAATAAGAAACAAATATGGTAAAATCATATTACATACATGTATAAAATTGTTGAAGAATGAATAAAAATGGTTTTAAAATATAATAAAAGAAAAAGAGGCCACAAGTTATAAAGGAAATGAGAGGATACATGGGAAGAAATTGAAGGGACATGGAAGACATTCGTAGTGTAAAAGGCAAGGGGTGATATAGTTATATTTTAAATAAATTATATTTTATTGAAATGTTTTGTAATGAGAATAGATATTATGTCTCCTGTTTTTATAGGAAAAATTATATGAAGAATTATTAAAGAAAAAAGGAATTCAAACTAATTAATATAACTGAATGTTCTAGATAATTACAATAACAGGAGAAGCATCAATTCAACATATTCTATCATCCAATAGTGAAGGTTCGTAGGTATAACATATTAATTAGAACACCAACTTATAAAAAATGAGTTTCAGCAATGGATTTTCCTAATGATAACATTAAGATGTTCTAGTTGACTCTTTTTCTACCTAAACAATAAGTTTTAATGGGTTATTATGACTTGCTCATTGTTTCTCATTTTTTTATGATTCTACAAATTTTCACATGAAGTATTAGATGATGTTCTGAATTCTATTATTTCTCACCTTCTCTCTTTTGAGCTATATTAATTTACTAAACAATATAGATAATTAACAGTACTACTATTCAGAAATAGACTTAACTAAGTTCATACTTGAAACTTGTCTTATTTTTATAGATTTTTAAAAACCAGTTTCATTAATTAGAAATGTATTTGGGTTTGGGAAAATGAAAATATTATAATGTAACATTTTTATAGATTTAGTAAAATAAGATTACTTTTATAGTCAATATTTTTCTCATATATGAAGTGGAAAAATTACTATCTTGATATGTATTTTTAAAAATGAAAACAGTGAGATGTAATGAAAATCATAATACCCAAAGGAATATTGGAAATGTCCAATGAATGCTATTCTACTTTGTTCCTATTTTGCCTTTAATCATTCAAATCTCTCAAAATGTCATACTTACTATGAACAAAGTAAACATTTCAAATTATTTGAAGCATCCACAATGAAAAATGCAAACTATTTTCATTCACAATAAACACTTAAAATCTCAAAAATCCCACTGTTTATGCATTTGATTTATTTATGTAACTGATACTACTATACATTCATTCTAATACTTTTATATGTTTGTTTTTTTCTTAATTTTTAAATCATTTTTAAATTAGTATGCAAAGATTTAACCTACTTATAAAATCAAGTAAGGATATGTTCTCAGTTAAAAAAAAGAAAATAAAGTTTGCAATAAAATGTATTCCTCTTCTTAACTAATAAAGAAAGGTGTACTTTATTTCCCTTTTATTTACTATGAACAAAGACGTAATAAAATTATATTAATTATTTTGTAATAGAAACATAATAGTAGAGTCCTTTATAAGAAAACAATTGCTTGAGTCATATAACTTCTGTGTATGAGGTATGTATGTGACATATCTGTACATGGACGTTTTGGGTTGCTTATGACCATATGCATGAATGCAGAAGTCAGAGGAGAAAGAACTCAGTGCCTTGCTTTCTCACTCCCTACTTTATACTTCTGAAAATGAGTGTAATATGCAAGCTTCAGAAATCTGTCTCCGACGCCTACGTTCATTGAGTTGCAGATGTTCTTGGTCATATCTATCTTATGTGGGTTCAAGGGTTTGAACTCAGATCCTTGTATATCAAGCACTATTACCTATTGAGCTATTTCTATTGCTCCAGAGAGACATTGCAAGGTTTTACTTAGAAAATTTTAGATATGTCAATTATTTTTTAGTATTTCATGTAATTGGAATTTTTCATTTTTCCCAATCCATCACATAAATATATAAATGTACTTCAACAGTGATTTTTAAAAGACTTGAGAAATTCTGTATTTTCCTAAATAACTTTATGTTTATGTGGGTTATATATTAATAACATTTATTCATTTGAAATGTGGTCGTTTTATTTACAAATTTGTAGAGTCTTCATTATACTAAAAATTAGTTTCTCTACAAACTTTAAGCTTTAAATAAATGAGTAAACTTTTATTATTCTAATTTTATGATTTCTAATTCCATATATATGTCAGCATAAGTAATTTTTTCAGTATTTGCAAAGCAATAAATTAATGAAACATTGATTTACCCGAACCAATATATAAGTCCCACAGTAACAAAAAGTGAAGCAGCTACTTATTTTTCTAAAATAAAAGCAAATGTCATATCATTAAAGAAATCTTTCAAAATTCTTAATAGAATAAATTTATATTTCAACTAATAAGGAAATGAAAGTTCCTCCCCATTTTTTCCATTGAAGTATTCTTAACTTACATTAAACAAAAACAATTTTTTTACTGTGGCTCTCTCCTTGACTGCATACGGACTCAATAAAGTGAAAATGTAGACTCACTACTTTTATTATGACTAAACGCTGATGTTTCAATATGGCTGATGTTTTATGATAAGCATAAGTTATTTAAGACAATAAAGTCTACAAGACTTATAAAAATGATTCATAGGCTACCATAGTATATATGAGAGTTATACAAAAGCATGCCACTGCTTTGTCATTTTGGTCATATATGTATAAATGAATTTTCAGATACACTTTTCAAAGATAAAAATAGAAAGAATAACATTAGTTGAGTGTACCAATTTATAGGCGAGTCATATTTATGGATAAAAAGACCTCTATAGAAAGCCATTTTTAACTGTGAAAACAATTTTATTAAAACTGATAGCTGGTTCTCTTACCCCAAAATGGACATTACCCCAAAATGGACATTTTTCAAAATATGATCAAGTATTAGTACTATAATGGGCTTAGGATTAAAGGGTAAATACATTTTGGAGATTTAATATGAATATAACCTCAATTCTAGATAGATATATGTATAAAAATGCTATATTCTCATGGGCTTGCTTAAATATACTAATTATAGATCACTGTTGTAGGAGAAATGAGAAACAAAATAAACAAAATTATGCTGTTTAAATTCACTAAATCATAGCTTAATTGAAGTAGCTTGTGAATCTGTAAATGCCTGTATGACATATGTACAACTTCATAGAATTTACATAAAATATCCAGAAAATTTCAAACATCATGAGAAGACCACATCTGAGAATAACAGGAATATAAGGAGAAGATTCTTAGCTCAAAAGTTCAAAAAATGTTTTCAATACAATCACACAAGAAAACCTAAACAAACAGATGCTTATAAAGGTGCAAACAGCATATAGAACACCAAAATAGATTGGACCATAAAAGAAAACCCCCATGACACATAATAGTCAAAACAGGAAACATACAGAACAAAGAAAGAATATTAAAAATTCTAAGAGAATAAATCAAAGTAACACAGAAATGCAAAACTGTAAGAATTATGAGTTTTCAAGGAAGAATCTAAAAGGCAGAAAGATCATGGCAGATATTCTGCAGACTGTAAGAGACCACAAATGTCAGCCAGACTACTATCTGTTACAATGAAGTTTTAGGTCCTGAGCGGCCAGCGATCTAGACTCACACACCTGTAAATCAGAGACAACTATACTCATAAAATTTGTCAGTTATTATGAATGAAGAAAACAAAGTCAAATTTAAACAAAATCTATTCCCAAATCCATGCCTACAGAAGGTACTAGAAGGAAGACGCCTATCCGTGGAAGTTAACTACAACTAAGCAAATACAGAAAACAAATGATTTCATTCCAGAAAATTCAAAAGGGAAGTATATTCACAACTACTATCACCACCAACCAACAAAATAATATCAAACAGGCATTGGTGAAGAATATTTCTATCAATGGACCAGATTTCCAACAAATACATGCAGACTGACCGAATAGATAAAATAACAAAATCCATCCTCTGCTGCTTGCAATAAATATAAATAAATTAGATAGTAAAGAAATAAAAAATATTTTCCATGCAAATAAACCTAAAAAGCAAGTTGGTACAGCAATTCCAGTATCTAACAAAGTAGTCTTTCAACCAAAACTATTCAAGAGAGAAGGAGAAGGACATTTTATTTTCATCAAAGGTAAAATCCACAAGGATAAAGTCTCAGTTCTGATCATCTATGCCCCAAATGCAAGGGCAACCCTATTTTTAAAAGAAATATCACTAAAGCTTAAATTACACATTGAATCCCACATGTTAATTGTGGGAGACTTCAATATTCCACTCACACTAATGGACAGGTCATCCAGACAGAAAATAAACAGGGAAATAATGTAACTGACAGACATTATGATTCGAATGGATCTAATAGAGAGCTACAGAATATTTGACCCAAACACACCATAATATACTTTCTTTGCAGCACCTCATGGAATCTTCTCAAAAACTGATTACATACTTGGCCACCATGTAATAACGCTATATTTCATGAACCAGAAACAACAGAAATCCTACAACCTCATGAAAACTGAACAATACTCTACATAATGACAATTACATCAAGGCAAAATTTAAAAAAAAATTAAAGACATTTTAGAATTCAATTAAAATGAATGTGTAATATATCCAAACATATGGGACACAATGAAAACCTTGATAAACAGAAAGTTATGGTACTACGGGTCTCCAAAATAAAATTAGAGAGATCTCATGTTAGCAACTTAATGGTACAACTAAGAGCTCTAAAACAATAAAAGCAAATGTACCCAATGGAGTAGGTGGCAAAAAAATAATTAAACTGGAGCCTAAAATCAATAAAATGACAAAAATAGAATGATATTAAGAATTGATGAAAGTAAAAGTTGTCTTTTGAGAAAATTAGCATAATAGACAACCTTTATCCAAACCAATTAAAAGGCAAATAGAGAATATACAAATCAAAAAAAAAAAAAAAAGAAATGAAGATGGGGACACAACATTAGATAGCAAGAGAGTATACAAATAAAAGAATTAGGAAATGAAGATGGGGACATAACATTAGATAATAATGAAATCCAAAATATCATAAGGTCATATTTCTAAAACATATAATCCAAAAAATGAAAATCTAAAAGAAATGAACACATTTCAATATAAATGCTACTTGCCAAAGTTAAATCAAGAACAGATAAAAAAAAATTGAAATAGACCCAAGAAAATAGAAGCAGCAATTAAAAGTCTTCCAACCAAATAATGCTCTGTAACTGACAGTTTTAGCACAGAATTTTACCAGACTTTCAAATAAGAGCTAATATCAATTAATTACCCTTAAACTATTAAACAAAATCAAAACAGAAGCAATAGTGTCAAATTTATTTTATAAGTCCACTGTTACCCTGGTACCAAATCCATAAAATTCTTAACAAACAAAGGAATTCCAGACCAATTTTCCTCATGGATACTGATAAAAAAAAATACTCAATGAAATATAAACCACATCCAAGAATGCATCAATAAAGATCATCCACCATGATCAATTACGTTTTATTATAGAGATTTAGGTATGGTTCAACATATAAAAATCTGTGAATATAACCTACTATACAAACAAGCTGAAAGAAGAAAAATACATGACCATCACATTAGAGACTGATAAAGCCTTTGGAAAAATCCAACACCACTTCATGGTAAAAGTTGTGAAGAGGTCAGAGATACCAGATACAAGGGACATCGAAATGTAATAAAGGCAATGTAGACTAAACCCATAGACAACATCAAAATAAATCTAGTGAAACACAAAGTAATTCCACAAACTTCAGAAACAAGACAAGGCTCTTAACTCTTTTATATATGTATTTAATATAGTACTTGAAGTTCTGACTAGAGCAATAAGCAAACTGAAAGAGATAAAGAGGATACAAAGTGGAAATAAGATAATGTACCGCTGCCAGCAGATGATATGATAGAATGCATAAATGACACCAAAATTCTACTAGGGAACTCTTATACCTAATAAACATCTTTAGATTAGTGGATGGATACAAGATTAACTAAAATAAAATCAGTAAACCTCCTGTATACAAAGGATAAATAAGCTGAGGAAGAAATCAGAAAAAAAAATCACATCCTTCACAATAGCCACAAAAAATATAAAATAACTACGGGATAATTCTAACCAACTAAGTTAAAGAACTGTGTGACAATAGCTTTAAGACTTTGATGAAAGAAATTGAAGAAGATATCAGAAGATAGAAAGACCTCCCAAGTTCATGGATTAATAGGATTAAATTGCCATCTCACCAATAAACAGATTCAACACAGGCCTCATCAGCAGTCCAACAGCATTCTTTGCAGACTTTAAAGAACAAAACTCAAGTTCATATGGAAAAACAGAAGACCTGGGAGAAATTTTGAATGTATCACCATCCCTAATTTCACATTCCGCTATAGAGCTATAGTAGTAAAAAATGCCATGATATTGTCATGAAACCAGACAAATGAAACAATAGAATAGATTTAAAAACCCTACATAAATCCACACGCTATGAATACCTGAAATTTGGCAAAGAAGCCAAAGTCATACAGTGGAAAACAGAAAGCATCTTCAACAAATAATGCCAGTAAAATTGAATGTTTGTAATATTGTTTCTGACCCAGACTAGTCCCAAGATCTGGACCAACAGTAGCAAACTCCCAAAGAAACACACAGAAGCTTACATTAATTTCATGAAGATCAGTATATGGTTCAGCTATATAATTTGCTAACACCTAAACTTAAACTAACCCATGATTGGTCAACTGTCTTAGTGCCTATTCTCAGAGAAGCATTTTGATCTTCTTTACTCTGTCTCTGCTGGCACCTCTGTTTGACTCTTGTCTTCCCACAGTTTTCTTGGTCTGGTGGCCCCACTTACACTTATGGTCTGCATTCTGGTCAATGAGTGTTTTATTAAACCAATTGGAGGGACAAATATTTACAATGTACCAGAACATAATCCCAACAGCATTTTTCTTATTTTTTGAAAACAATAATCCCAAAACTAATTTCACTTGTGTAGATTTTTCAACATTATCTATAATAACTTATAATCAACACTATAAACAAAGAGAAACATCCATAATCCATGTTTGTGGGAATGTGATCATAATTCTTTAGGCTATGTCCTGATAAATGGGAGTGCAGGCAATCTCATGGGGACTGAATGAAAAATTTCAGTTTATGGACAATTCTTTAGTAGAGTAGTCTGTAAGGCTGGGCTATCTCATCCAGTCTCCTTGTAGTTGTTTAGATGCAGAGCTCAGAGGAAACTGCAACAGAGGTATTCTGAAATGATGGAAAATCAGAAAATTTATATCCATTGGAGATTATCCAGGGTATCTTACTCAATCAATCTTTATTTTCTTTAACCAGGAATAAATCCACAGCCTCTCATTTTTCTGTGGAAATAAAAAGGAAGCCTCTTCTCCAAAGTAGCATATCTTTATATTACAATTTTAAAGGTAAGTCATTTACCAGTTATATAGATTGGATTAATTGGGCAGTATTTATAATCAAATGTCTTTTAGTAGCTTTTACTAGTTCATTTAGAGTCAAAAATCTTAAAGACAAGACAATAACATATAGTATTTAGACATTCTTTGTAGTTTCCATCTATATGTGGTTTTTTGGTTTTTTACTATAATTTTAACTGTATTTTTAAGGTATTTATGTGGGAGATTGTGTTGTTTCATTGTAAATAATTATCCTACCCACTGCTTTAACAAAAAGCGCTGATTGGCCAAAGGCAGACAGGAAGTGTGGGTGGGGCTACCAGACTAAGAAAATTCCGGGAACAGGAAGAACAGAGCAGAATGCCAGAGAGAAGCCGGAAGA
Organism: Phyllotis vaccarum; assembly: GCA_033318265.1. NCBI lineage: Eukaryota > Metazoa > Chordata > Mammalia > Rodentia > Cricetidae > Phyllotis > Phyllotis vaccarum. The sequence goes on along the minus strand of JARWLC010000013.1, from coordinate 26,236,077 downwards.
AGCAGAGGACAACTATTCTGCTCTAAGAAAAGTTACCCAGCCACATGGCTGAACATGAGTCATGGGTTAGTTTAAGGAGTAAAGAGTTAGCAAGTTATATGCCTGGGCCTTAGGCCAATCAGCCTAAAACTATTGTAAACATCTGTGTGTCTCTGTAGGACTGTGGGTCTGCAGGCTTAAATCTTGAGGCTAGGCCAGAAAGTCTGGGCCAAAACCCTCATACTGCAGATTTATATTTACTTTTTATTTTCTCTCGTAAGCCTATATCACTGTAAACCATTTAGAGGATTTTTTTGAACCTGTCTTTGCTGTATATCTCTTATCTTTTACTGCTTCTGACCACACCTTTAATTTGCCAAGGTATGGCAAGGATTAAAGGCTTGGCTGGGTGGTTGTGTGGCTCCACCCAGCTTCTAGTGTAGCTTCATGGAGAGTTTAGCTTTTTTTTTTAGCAGAAGTGCTGGTAGGAGCCACAATTGCCACTTTGGGCAATTTTAGGATGCCCATTGCAACCAAGTAGAGCACTGCTGCCCACTGCTCATGAACTTCATTTAAGCATTTGGCACTGGGGCCCCTTAAAATACTTACAAGTATTTTGCTGCTACCACTGAGACAGGAAGCCTTTCCTTTCCTTAAAATGCTGTGCTTGAGAGCCCTCCCCCCAAAAATGCTGCTACTTAGAAGTCTTCTTTGATTCTATTTTCTTTTTGCCTGCAAAAGCAGTAACTCAAATCTCTCATACCAAGTCTTCTGTGAGATTTCAGGAAATGGCCTTATTACAGATTATGCTGCACGTTGCAATCCTGATATCTTGTAGCTGGAACTCTGACACCATGCCATGGCACCTCTTTACCATGGTTCACTAGAGAGACACAATTCAGAAATTGTTTTTGGCTCTCTTTCTGTGCTCTAGAACCATTTTACAGTTTCTAGGACTTTATTAGTTTGTATATGACCCACCTTGGTGTGTCATTTGTAATATAAATTTCTGGCCTGGCCTTTCATGCCTAACCCAGAGGTTTAGACTCACCTATAGCCCCACTGCAGCTTAGCCCCAAATAATTACACAAAGGCTTATATTAATTATATGTTACTTGGCCTATGTCTCAGGCATATTGCTAGCTAACTCTCACATCTTAACCCATTTCTATTAATCTGTATTGCCATGTGACTTGGCACCTTTTCTCAGAGCAGCATTTTAGTCTTCTTTCCTCTCTATCTGTTGGCATCTCTCTCTGATTCTTCCTCTTTCCAGTGTTTCCTTAGTCTGATAGCCCCACTCACACTTCCTGTCTGCCTTCTGGCTGATCAGTGTTTTATTAAACTATTAGGAGGAAACATATTTACAATGTACTAGAACATAATCTCACAGCAGTTGTTGGCATGAAGAAGAATGTAATTTTTTTTCATATCTATTACTCTGCACAAAACTCAAATTCAAATGATCAAAGATCTCAATATAAATCCAAATAAACTGAACCAAATGTAAATGAAAGTAGGAAATAACCTTGAATGCATTGGTATAGCACAAAATGTCCTGAACAGAACAGTAATAATGCAGGCAAAAAAAAAATGGACAAGAGGTGGGATCTCATGAAATTGCAATTTCTGTAAGGCTAAGGACACTGTCCATCAATAGAACAAAATGAACAGATAAATATTTTCACCAACCCTGCATCTGATAGAGGGCTAGTGTTCAAAAATATATAAAGAATTATCAATGGAATCAACAAGCAAAATATTGTAGTATTAAATTTCTAGCCCAGACTTTCCAGCTTGGCCCTGTGGCCCAGACCTGCTGACCTGCAGTCCTGTAGTCCCACAGAAAAACACAGATGCTTATATTAATTTTATACTGATCGGCCTATGGCTCTGGCATATTGATAGCTAGTTCTTGCTCTTAAACTAACCTATGATTCTTATCCTGTTCAGCCATGCGCCCCAGTACCTTTTCTCAGAACAGCATAGTTGTCCTCTGCATCCTGTGGCTTCTCTAGGATCTCTGTGGCATCTCTGGCCTGTTCTTCCTGTTCTCAGAATTTTCTTAGTCTGGTAGCCCAGCTCACACTTCTGGTCTGCCTTTGGCCAATCAGCATTTTTATTAAGTCAGTAGGTGGGAAAGTTATGTACAATGTAACAACATAATGCCACTAATTAATATTCCAATTTAAAAGCAAGTCACAGATCTAAACAAAATATTTTCAACAGAATCTTAAATAGCTAATAAGCACTTTGGAAAAATTCAACATTTTTTGCCACCAGGGAAATGCAAAGAGAACAATCTGATTTCCTTGCCAGAGACTGTGACTAAAAGAATAAGGTTTTGTCCCATTGAATAAACTTACTTGTCTTTATTCGAATACTCTCTTAATTTGCATTTTTGCATTTTTGCATTATTGGTCCATTTTCAGCCAAATTATATCAGTGACATGCTTTGTAACATAAATTTTCATGTTAACATCAGTATATATTGCCAATTCAATTAAGGGAAAATAATATTTAATATTAAAGATAGACGATTTAAGAAAATTTTCAGATTATTGAAGACTTATATCTCTCATCTCCAGATAATGAGATATTATCATACTTTTCTAAAAGTAAATTTTAGATTATTTTCCTCATTTATGTTTCTGTTATTTATATGTAAATATTCAGTACTTGAAGCAAGACATGAAGCTCATTGCTTAACAGGACTTAATATTCTTCCATAGGACCTGAGTTTGTTTTCAAACACTATTATCACATGGTTCATAATTATTCTTAAATCCAGCTTCTAGGACCCTACTCTGTCTTCTGATAACATTGGCCACCTGCACCCATCACATAAATTCACATACAGACAAAAGTACATAAACTAAAACAAAAAATTAAATATTGCATTAATTATTGCACTCAACTATCTTTTGAAATGAAGAAAATATTATCTAAATCTAGCAGATGATGAGAGAATCTCACTCTGAAATTATATTAAGAAAGTACATTTAAAATTTTTATTATGCACAAATTATTATGAACATAATTTTCTCATTGTTTCACATAAATGACTTGATTTTATTGCCATTTTCCTTCATTTTTTAAAAAATGGAATGTTCTTAAAGAAGGGTACAACTTTAGATGGTATAAATGTAGTTGATATAAATGTAGAAGGTTTCAAATAGATCCATATTTATCACACACAAAACTCAAGTTCAAGTGGATCAAAGAACTCAACATAAACCCGGTTATACTGAACTTGATATGAAAGAAAGCGAAAAATCCTTAAACACATTGGCACACATGGCCACTTCCTAAATAAGACTAGTAGCACAGACACAAAGAACAACAATTAATAAATGGGACCTCCTGAAACCTTGCTTCTGTAAAGCAAAGCATATGATCAATAAGACAAAATAACAGCCTACAGAATAGGAAAATATTTTTTACCAACTCTATATCTGACAGAGGACTGGTCTCTAAAATATATAGAGAACTCAAGAAACTTGAGGCTAAAAACCCCCAGATAATCCAATTAAAAATGGGATTCAGAGCTAAAAAGGGAATTCTCAATGGAACAATTTCAAATGGACAGAAGGCACTTATAGAATTGCTCAACATTCTTAGCCATTGAAGAAATGCAAATCAAAATAACTCAGAGATACCATTTTATACCTGTTAGAATGGCTATGATCAAAAACACAGATGGCAGCCTATGCTGGAGGGGATGTGGAGCAAATAAAACACTCCTCCATTGCTGGTCAGAGTGTAAACTTGTAAAACTACTTTGAAAATTAATAAGGCAGTTACTCAGAAAACTGGGAATCAATCTCTCCAATGAACCAGCAGTACCAATATACCCTAAGGATGCACATTTGTACCCCAAATTCAATAGGTCAACTATGTTCATATCAGCATTATTAATAATAGCTAGAACCTGGAAAGAACCTAGATGTTTCTCAATAGAAAAATCAAAAAAAAAAATGTTATACATTTACACAATGAAATACTACTCAACTGCTTAAAAGAATGACACTCTAAAATTTGCAGGCAATTGGATGGATCTAGAGACTATTTTTAAATTTCTCTTCTTTTATTCCTTTTATTATTATTATTATTTAAAAAGTAATTTATATTCATACATCTGGAGAATATTATCCTGAGTGAGGTAACACAGGCCCAGAAAGATAGACATGGTGTGTACTCACTTGTGGGAGATTATATTGTTCCACTGTAAATAATTGTCCCACCAACTGGATTAATAAAAAATGCTGATTGGCTAAAGGTAGGCAGGAAGTATTGGCGAGGCTACCAGACTAGGAGAACTCTGGGAACTGTAAAAATAGAGCAGAATGCCAGTGAGAAGCTAGAAGAAACAGAAGACAACTATGCTGCTCTAAGAAAAGGTACTGAGCTGCATGGCTAAACAGGCTAAGAGTAAAGGGTTAGATGAAGGGTAGAGAACTAGCAAATTGTATGACTGGTCCTTAGGTCGATCAGCCTAAAACTACTATAAGCATCTGTGTGCCTCTGCGGGTCTGTGGGTCTGTGGGTCTGCGGCCTTAAACCTTGAGGTTAGGCCTGAAAGTCCGGGCTAGAAACCTCTTACTACACTCACTCATAAGCTTTATGCAAAAAGCAAAGAGTAACCAGGCTGCAAACTTCAACCATCAAAGAGATAGGTAACAAGAAGAAATTAAGAGAGACATTCAGGTATCCCATAGGGAATGGGAAATAGTAAAGATCTAAATTGAAATCACAACAGGGAGTGAGCAAGGGGAGGTGGAAAAATATCAGAGAAGATGGTTGAGTGGGAGGAACAACAGAGAAGGGGAACAAAGAATTGGATATCTTGAAAGAGGGAACCACTGTGGGGTTAGAAATAAATCTGGCATTAAGAAAATCCAAGAACCCACAAGATGTTCCTGGCTAGGACTCTAAGCAATAGTGTAGAAGATGTCTAAATAGAACTTCCCCTATAATCAAATGAATGACTATCATATTTGTAATAAACATTCATCCACCAATGGATGGAGGCAGAAGCAGAGGTCCATAGCTAAACACCAGGTTGAGCTCCTAGGCCAGTTTGAGAGAGGAGAGAGAGAGAGAGAGAGAGAGAGAGAGAGAGAGAGAGAGAGAGAGAGAGAGAGAGAGAGAGAGAGAGAGAGAGAGAGAGAGAGAGAGAGAGAGATTGCTATTGCTATAGCAAATCTTCAAGTGCAATATTGACTAGATATGAAAAAAGTTGACAGCCTTGTATTGTTCCTGATTTTAATGAAATTTTTTTCAAATTTTCTCTCCATTTAAGTCTATGTTGGCTATGGACTGCCTCTACTGTGTTTTGGTATGTCCTGTGTACCCTAACCTCTCTAAGACTTTTATCATGAAGGGGTGTTTGTGTTTTCAAAGGTCTTTTTAAAATTTATATAATGAGATGATGATGTGTTTTCTCTTCAGTTTGCATTTATGGTGGATTACACAGGTTGAATTATTTCTGCATCTCTGGGATGAAGCCTACTTGATCATGGTAGTTGATATTTTTGAAGTGTTCTTGGATTCCATTTGCCTGTAATTATTTCTTCCATTTATTTTATTTTTTTGTATTCTGTTAGTGAGCCTTGCCTCAGAGTTTCCTTTTTTAGTTACTAAGTTATTTTTTCAGATTTCCTTCATTCTGTATTTTATCTATTGATTTTCTCACCACTTTCATACCTTGAACTGTTTATTTCATTTCCTTCCAATGTTTATTTGTGTTTCCAAATTGTTTCTTTTATGAATTTATTCATTTTCATTTTAGGAGACTTTATCCTATACATAAAGCATGTTTTGAGATCCTTGTATTATACTTCAGCTATGCTTCATTTTTAAGGGCTACTGTGGTAGGGTTGTTAGGCTCTAGTAGAGTCATATTATGCTGGCCTATATCAATTATGTTTTTATGGTGGTATTTAAATATCTGAGATTGTGATGGTTGTAATTATGGTTGCTGAGATATGGTCTTCTACAGTTGGGTAGATGTTTTTCCTTAGTTTCAGGTGCCCTCTCTGGTCCATAGGAGAGTGTTGTGATCCTGTTTTGCCTATTAGTGAATGCTTCTAGAATCCTGCTAGTTGTAACAATTGAGGGCTCCAGGTAGAACATGTTTCTAGCTATTGGGGACTGATAGGAGTGGGAGATGCTAGAATCATTGGAATAAAATGGTTTACAGGGAGAGGAAAGCAGGGTATTCCATCAGAATCTGCTTAGTCTCCTGGAAATGTGGCCAGAGAGAGTGAAAAACCACAACAGATAGTCTGCTACAGAGCTGGGGATGAGACTGAGTCACTGGTAATGGATATGGTGATAGAGTGAAGATCCGAAGCTAACTTACCTGCTTCTCTGGCCTGTTTTCTTCTCTTGAAGACCAGGTTGGCAAATTCTCAGTTAAATGGCTATCTGAGTTGGGAGCTAGACACAAAGGATGTGCACATATGAAGGCTTGAGGAGAAGATGGGCCTAAGCTACAGAGTTTGAGGGCAGAGAGGGAAAGAGGTGGCAGAATTTGGTCTGCTATAGATAGGAGATGAGACTGAGGGATTGGTTTTACAGGAGAAGAAGGACAGGTATAGATTTGAACTTAATCTACTTTCTTCCTTTTCCTATGTAGATGATATGATTTTAATTTAGAACAAAAATTAATCAGTATTTTATAGCTTTCAACTCAGTTTAGAAAGTTAAACCAAAGAACATTTAAGTATATATTTTAAAGCTTGAAAATAAAACAGTGTATGAGGATATTTGTTGATAAAATTTAAATTCCTTAGGATGATAGTTTGAAAAGCACCATGTATTAGAAGTAGAACAAACAGCATTTAATAATTTAATAACCTATCAAATACACGAAACTTCATTGTGTTAATTCTAGTTGTGATATTATTCATCCAACTTAAATTAAGGCAATACATATTATAAGTACAGAAAATCAGTCAGTTTCTTAAAGTTACATGTTCCAAATACTCCTTAACATAAAAATTTTCATGATAAAAATACATTTGTGTCATTGGTTAGATAAGCTTTCTTCACTGATGACTTTGTTTTATGAGTAGTATAATCTTTTACATTTGATAAGGTTTAGTTATTAGAAGATAATTCATTTGAGAAATATTGTAGGGATGAAATTTTATTCTGAAAGTAACATATTGATCCATTACTTGCTTGGAAATATTGGTAGTATGCAGGATTTATTTCTAATATGTTAATCTACAGATTATATAGCCTTAATGATGAAAAAGTTATTTAAGTTAGCACATAATTATAGAAGTTTATAGCAGAGGAAGACTAAATATAACAATATATGATGTACACAAGTAATGGAAATATTTGGGAAAGGCACTTTGATGTCAAGGACACAATTGAGATTCTAATTATAAAGAAAAGTAGAAGAATGATACTAAAATATAAGATAGATTGTGAAAGAGCAGCTTGTGAGCATACTAGTTATCTAGATATGCCTTTGGAAGATTATCTCAGAGGCCTTGTTTGTGTCTCATTAGAAACAAGTGATGAAATTCCAGTTGGAAATGCATCCTTATAATTACCTTCATTAAATTCAGGAAATAAAATTCATGATAATGTCTGAAAAAATATTGAAAACAATTTGAAAAATCTCCAATATCATTCACAAAATCAAATAACAAATAGAAGAGAACTTGAATACCAGACAATCAAATGCACTATTGGCTCTAGTAGATGACTCTCCGAGATTTTTCATGAGAATCAATCCAATAAAACATTGATTATATGAATATTAGAATGCACTAGGCAAAAATACTTAGTTCGCCACCCCTTCTTTCTTTTTTCTTAGATTAATATAAACAAGTCTGTTTTTCTCCCTGTGCAAAGAAAAATCACCAAAATGGAAAGTTACATAAATCTTATTTTAGTGTAAAAATATTTACTTTTTATCAACCTGCTACATGAAAGTTCAGATTTAACACCAACAGAGAAATTATTTGTTATGTTAATATTTAATTGTATTGTATTTTTGTTTGTCTTACATTACAAATGAGTATAGATCCTAAGAGGCATTCTAGTAGTTTATGGATACTACATATTTTAAGTGAATTTCCTTAGCAAGCTAATTTAAAGACATCAGATTGCATCCTGATGCCACCATTCACAGTCTAACACTTATTACCAATATGTGTGATTTCCTGTCAAAAGATGATTCCTTTCAACATAATATTTTAATGTTATCTCAGTGTGGCAGCTAATAAGTGTGAAAAAGATTCAGAAAATCTGTTTTACTAAAGACAAGAATTACCAGCATACAAGAGTCTGTCAGTCAAACTCTAGGTGTCTGGGTAAAGTAGTTGCAGCATAATGACTTTTTTTAAGCCAGAGAGAGCTATTTGTTGTCATCCATGTTTATGAATAGTTTTGATTTATTTTATGCATTGTAGGAAAGAGTACTTGTTCTTTTTTTCATGTCCTTTGGCATTGTGGAATATCACACTGCAGAGTGCATTTTCCAGAACCTATTGTATTATGTATGGAGACATAAGAATAAGGAATTATGATATACCATAAATTAAATGTGAGCTTTATAATGCAGAGAATAGTACTTTCAAAATGTAGTGATATGTATTAACTCCACATACCATATTTTAAAATTAGAAACATATATGTGATTTGGAAGAAATGTGATTTCTTTGGCTAAATATATGCCTCCTTATTCATATAGTGTTGGCCAGACTACTTTCCTGTAAATGAAGTACTCCAAGTACATCTCAGTTACCTTGTTCATTTCCCTGAATCAGCAATCTCTAGACACAGAGTTTCTTTAAACTTTCTTCAAAATATTACACACTGGAGGGGATGCTTTCACAAAGACTGATTCAGCAAGTGGAGCAAGAAGGGAACTTGGTGATTTATAGGGCTCTTTCAGTGCTGGAAGGGGCTCAGCTGATGGATAAAAGGATGATTATGCAAGTTAGCCTGAGCTTTCAGAGAATGAACCTCAGTCTCTTTTCGTTTGAAATGCGCACTCTTTACAGCATACTGAAATAGTTTTCTGCTCATGGCTAAAGCCTTGTATCATGCTTTTCACTGAGTAATTCTCACTTTTTATAATGTTTTGTATTTGTCATATTGTTTGTTCCTCTCCATAGAATAGGTAAGTATGACTGAGAAGACAAGTTTAACAAATGAATATAATAAAACAGAGGGACATTCAAGATCTTGTCAAAGATCATAGAGCTAATTACTGAGACTTAACTATTAGTTTTGTTTTACTTCTCTGAACTTTTCAATTAGGTCACATACATTCCTAGGAGATAGGGGTTGCTTATTAGGAGACATACTTTGTGACAGACTGCAGTTTCCTTTATGACTTAATCAATCTCTGTCCTTCAGACAAAGTAAGATAAGAGTTTAAAGTAAGCAGCTTAAATATCATTCATAACATTGTCAAGTATATAAAAATGTGGTCTCTGATTTGAATTTGGGCATTAATTTCAGATCTGCTATATACTACTATGATACTGCTCCTTTAATTTACAGTTGAAAATACTAATCAAATGTTACTTGAAATTAAAGGTGCTAACTTGAGTAGATTAAGGAGTGGATAGATGTATGATAGAGCATCTATGTGAATGTTTCTAAGTGATGTGTATTTTCTCAGTGTGTGCTGGTATCATGCTAACTATATTCGGGGTCTTGGAGAGAACAACAGTTTAGGTGAAAGATGAATTAGCTCTCTCTTTTTTAGCTACAAAACTATTTTATTATCCATGGACATCAAAACTCAAGCTTCCCTGGCATTTGGAGTCAAAGTGCTATACCAGCATTGGTCAGATTTTCAGATTTTCAGTCTTAGAATGAGATCTGTACTATCCATTTCTTTCATTCTAGGGTTTTCAAACTACACTGTAGGAGACACTAGGAACCCCAGGGATTTGGGTTTATAGTTTTCATGTCCTGGAATCACACAAACAAAGTCACCTTTATCTATAAGTATGTGTGTAAGGATGCACTTATCTATAATCTATATCTATCTCTTATCTATATATTTATCGTTTATAAATCTCTCTCTCTTCTGCTGGAGAGTACTGTTAATCAAAGAGGATATGCTTCTGGAGATACTAAGATTTGAAGTACAATATTAAGTATTTCTTTGACAGTTCTCACAAGATACAGTCTAAATTAATAATTCATGTAATATGAAAGTACACACCTTTAAAATAAGTTGATGAATTCTATCCTGTTATCACAAAGTATTTAAACTTGCCTCATATTTCACAAGAAAAGTTCTGTGTATCTGTATTCATATGTATAGGTGTGTGAATGAGCATATATGTAAGCATGTGTGAGCACACACTTGTGCGTAATAAGATAAAGGGAAATTTTTTTATAAAGCATAAATTTATTCTTCCACTTGTCCAAGAATCTGATTTTGTGAAACAAACTATACATAAAACACCATGCTGTTACTATTTTATGTGCTATAGAGGAAAGTTGAATGGGTTAAGTTAAAGCTTTTTTGTGTAGTAGGAGGTTTCTGGCCTGAACTTTCGGGCCTAGCCTCAAGGTTTAGACCCACAGACCCACAGACTCACAGATGCTTACAACAGTTTTAGACTGATTGGCACAGGCATATAACTTGCTAGCTCTCTACCCTTCATCTAACCCATGACTCTTATCCTGTTCAGCCATGTGCTCCGTACCTTTTCTCAGAACATCATAGTTGCCCTCTGCTTCTTCTGGCTTCTGTCTGGCATTCTGATGTCTCTGTTCTGCCTGTTCCTAGAGTCTTCTTAGTCTGGTAGTCCTGCCCACACTTCCTCTCTGCCTTTGGCCAATCAGTGCTTTTTATTAAACTCATAAGTAGGGACAATTATTTACAACTTAATCTCCCTACATTTTTGTCTAAAATAGTCATAGTAGCACAAACTAAAATGTAGGAAGACACTGAATAGAGCATAACATAGTGTATCACAAACAGAATGAAGACTGTGTATAAGAACAATTAAAAAGGACATATTTTAATACTCCATTAACAGCTACTGTTCTTAGTAAAGAAACAAATATAATAGCAAATTCATCAGTGGAAATTAGAGTTTATTTGAACAAAGATTAGTGGAGTTATACATAAATATCCTTAGCATTTTTATGAATATCATTGACTTTTATATGCTCCTTTTATAAAAGATTACACTTTCAAATATTCATCCTAATCACCTATCCCAATTGTACTATGGTAATAAATCAATGAGAATATAAAATACATATCCATTTATTTTTACTCATGCTGTTCGTACTCCAATCTGTTTGACAATTGTGTACTGTACTTATCTACCAGCAAGTTAATGATGTTGTTCCTTGATTAGGGTCAAGATAAAAGGTGGTGCCACATTTTCTTTTTGACAAGTGATAAAGTGTCTTACTCTATTCCAAAAAGGTGTACAATTTATTTCAAACAACAAGAGCTAGTCATTATATAATAAACGTAGGCCTACAGTAAACAAAGCCTTATAAGTCATCAGAGAAATTTCAAAGATCAGTTTGATATTTGACAGAGAGTCAATAAATATAGCTATTTTGTGGTAACACTCTGGGGTAGCAGATTACTCAGTTTTTGCTTGTGTGGTAGTATCAGAAAACCAGTAAACTCAAACAATAACCAAGGTAATAAAGCCATGGAGAAAATCTGAAAATGACTGATAAAGTAGGAACATAAATTTATATTGAATAATTAAGGTATAGTAGAAAGACTGATGTGTGAGGCTAGCCTTTCCAGATCACCTTCTCTAGGTCTCCTGATTCTTGTATTAGAAGCTATACCAGTTAGTTACAGTTCACTTATTACTTATTATATTTTATTAATGACCTTCATCACTTCCTTCATCAATATCACCCGTAAAATGTTAGAAGATAAAACTGTCTAGGGTGTGGTCTCTGTTGTTTTATATTTCCCAATATTTTAAATATAAAAATAATATATCTAATACTTTATATGCAATTTGAGGCAATAAGTAATTTATTGGATAGAAAACCACACATTTGATTATGGTAAAAGTTGGAAATTTATCCTATATATGTATTCTAGTCACTCAGACTCTAGATATTTCTGAAGTCAGAAAGACTTAGATTTAAATCCTAAATCTATGACTATGTTAATTAAGGATGAGATTATCAGTAGCACATTAACTACATGCTAGTATATTTTATGGGCTAAACAGTGTATCAAATTTATAACTTTATTTCATTGTATTGAAAATTGATCTTTGAAAACTTTTTCTATCTCCTAGATAATTTAATGAATCATATTTCGATCACATTCATCTACTTGCTCTGTCCTTTCCTGATAACACATCATCCTTTACTTATGAAACTTTGTGTACTCAAGAATAATATGAGCTGACAATATACTTTTGTACATGTGGCTTTCTAGAAGAGTGTGGTTGAACTGCCAGGGTACACACAACTTGGAAAAAACTGACTCCTCCCCGCTCCCAGCATCTATGAATTACCAATATCTTCTTAGTTGGGTTGAAACTTGCCTACCACCCCTTTTCCATGTTGTAATTTTTTCTTTGCTTGTGCTTTTACACATATTTTACTGAGTCACAAATGATTTAAGCCCTTATGTGCAAATGACAAGCTATATCCAGAAAACACTGTTTCATCCCATTTATTTACCTGTCTCATCCAATTCATATTTCTTGTACAAATGTCTCATTAGGGCTGTGAGTACTATAATCTCTTATTCTGTGCACCCTGATAAATATTGGATCTCTGTGTTAAGTCAAATCTATCCCAAGAGAACATTTTCTGGTGAGATGAAGTAATCTATTGCATCATAAAAGGTAACTAAGTCATTGTAATAATATAAATATGTTCATTTAGAAGAATCATAATGGATATAGAGTCCTGTGGGCGTATGTCCAAGAGTGGTATAAGAGGAACATGTTATAATCTACTTCTAATTCTGTGAGGAAACCACACACTGATTTCCATTGTGGCAACAACAGTATGTAATCTTACTGGCAGTGAATCAATGTTTCTCTTTCTTCACATCCACACCAGTATTTGTTCTCATTTTTGAAAATCACAACCAGTGTAATTAGAGTAATAAAAAATCCAAAAGTAATTTGAATTTGAATTTCTATGAAAAGTAAGGTTGCTGATCTTTTGAAAAAATGCTTTTATTTATTTGTATTTTATCATTTGAGAATGTTCTGTTTATTCCCATGGACCATTTTCAATTGTTATTTTTTTCTTAATGTTTAGTCTTTTTAGTTCTTTGTACATTATAAAATTTCTAGATATATATGATCTACCAAAACATTAAGATGAATGAATAATATAAATAGGTTTGTAGCATGCAATGAGATAAAGGTAGAAAATTAAAATCTCTTAAATAAAAAAAAACACATAAAAATGCACTCAGGATAGAATTATACTAGAATTTCAAAGAATAATTAAACTCAGTACTTTTGAAATTATTCAATAAAATGTCTTTCTACCAAAAGCAATGTGTAGATTCAATGCAATGCCCATCAAATTCCAATGTAATTCCTCATAAACATAGAAAAATGACCTTATCTTTATTATAGAAACAGAAAAGTTCCTAGGATAGTCAAAATAATCTTGAATAAGGACGAAATTCTGGAATTACAAACTTGTATTACAGAGATATTGTAATAAAATAAGTGGTGTGATGGCATAAAATTTGATACACTGATCAATTAAATAGAATTGAGAACCCATATATAAGCCTACATGCCTGCAGCCATATGATTTTGAAAAGGCCAACATTTCAGCTTGGAGTAAATATGACATTTTCAACAAATGAATCTGATCAAACTGGGTAGCTACAAGAAGAATGGAAATAGATTCATGTACCAGCTAGTTTTGTAATGTCAATTTTACACAAATTAGTGTCATCTGAGAGCATTGAAAACTTGATTGAAAAAGAATGCCTCCTTAATGGTAGGTTATTTGAAGGTAAAGCTATGGGGCATTGGGAAAATATACTTGACACTTCTTGGTAACTTGAGGCTAGATATTCCAGGGAACTAAGGTAAACAAAATCATACTTGTCTAAACAAATAAAAAAGATGTGGTAATGAAATGACCTCTAATGGTATACTCCTATACTCATAAATTAGTGACTTGTTCAGTTATCAATAGAGAAGCTTCTTTTTGGAGCAGGTGGGAACAAACAAAGAGACCTACAATCCGATATTATACAGGCATAAGTGGGATGCCTCCATGAAATAATTCTGCTCATAGTTTAAGTAACCCCACAGAAGGGGAAGCCAAAAGAATAAGAACCAGAGGCGTTGGAGGACAACCACCCAAAAACCAAATACTTTTAAATCAACATGACCAAAACTCATATAAACTCAGAGCATGACTGCAGCAATATAATCAGGATCTTCATGTGTCTTTACCAGGTGTCATATAAAACTTGGTGTCAAGTTTATTGATTTTATGGGATTCCTGAGTATGCTAGTGGGTGGGTCTCTGATTTTTGTGCCCTCCTTTAGGCTCATTTTCTTCTTTTTGTTGGTTTTGTCCAACTTCAATGTGATGGTTTTTATTTTATTATATTTAAAAATGAATTAATAAGAATTAATGATAACCTAACCAATAGGTAAAGGTTAGCAACCGAACTGTCACTTTTATAGGGTAGGAGAGAGAAAATAAGTTTTCTCCAAAACTGATTATTTCAGCCACTCCAGGCCTCCTGTACAGGAGTAGTTGACCAACATATAATGGACTCCACAGTTTTGTTTGTTTGTTTTGTTGTGTGTGTTTGCGTGTGTTTGTGTGTATGTGTGAATGTGTGTATGTGTGTACATGCTAGGGAGAAATTTTTTTCTTGAATTTAGGGGTTATTATTGTATTAAGATTTTCTCTGATTTTTGAGAAAGGTATTAAAGTGGTGTATGTGTGGTATAAAGAAGAATTTGCAGGGCCTTGGGAGAGTGAAAGAATATGAATAATTAATTTTAATTTAAAAATTGTGTCAAATTAAAAAATAACACAATCAAAAGAATAAAATAGAAAGTACTTCTCATACCCTGAAAAAATATTTAGTGATGAAATGAGGAGTCCAGCCACTGCAGTTGGAATGCCATCAAGTGGGTGGTAAGAAAGCAGGTTGAGAATGCCACAGGAAACAACCTTCAATATCTTTCTTCGATGACACCTGCAATCATATCCTGTCTCCAGATTCATGCAGTGTTTGTGTTTCTAACATTAGCTTCCCTCATTGGACTAGGACCACTGTAAACCAAATAAATCCTTTTTATCCCAGGCTACTATTGGTCTTTGTGTTTTGTCGTAGCAATAGTAACCTTAACTAAGACAACCCTTATTTCATACCCTGCAAAAAGCATGCCAGTAAATGAGTGAAGAGGGTGAAATGTGGAATATATTTGCACTCATTGGCACAGGAACAATCTTTCTAAACAAGACTCTTGTATCACAAGCGGTAAGATCAAGATTAATAAATAGGACTGCATGAAACTAAATGGCTTCTGTACATGCATGAACAGCATCATTTGTGTAACAAGACAACCTGTAGAATGCAGAATGAGGAAACAAATTTGCTATCTAGAAATCAAATAGATGGGTTAGTGTCTAAACTATACATAAAATGAAATCAACAATCTTAACACTTAAGTGATTTTTATTGTTCATGTAACACAGAAGAGACATAAAAGCATAAGAAAAATGTAAATGGCACACAGTTATTAAAAAGAAATAGCTGAGATACAATACAAAAGAGGATAACCCCAAGGCAATTAACATGGCTACCACAATTAAAATGAATATTAGCGAGGTACATGTAAGACTTTAGAGTTCTTTATAATTGTTTTCTCTGTGCATACCTTTGGTTCTATTGAGCATTTGTGTTGCCCAAGACTGTTAATAACTTACATTTTTAAAAGTATTATATAAGTATCAATAATTATAATAAATGCCATGAATTTGAGAGGGAGTAGTAGAAGGGAGGGCCTTGAGAGAGGAGGGAGGAGCCAAATGATATAAATACAGTACATACATATCAAGGTAAACAAATTAAGGACAAATATAATGTGATATTTATAAAATGGATCCAAAACAATGAATCACATGCTACCTCTTCCAAGAGCTTATAACTTACTGAGCTAAGATGACCAAAGTTTTAAATTGACTACTAGAAACTACTAAAGAGATGATTTGCTTTAAGCAAGTGGTTTAGAAGAATATGAATTGACAAAGCCAACAAGGAAAGATCCCACAAGAAAGAAAACTTGAGTATGCCTCGAGTAAGTATGATACTGTGAAGTTACCAGGGGGAAAGCACTCTAGTACTGGAGGAAAGGGCACAGGCAAACACAATATTACTTTTAATGTTGATATCGGCTCAAATATTCATAATTTTTAATTACAGTATAGCTGTGAGTTCTCTTGTGTTCACTCTAATGAAGTTGTCCTGGTGACTTAGGATGCCTTGGCAGGAATTTTTGCAGTGCACATGCTTTAAGCTTATGGTTTACGTAACCTTGCATTTAAGTAACCCAAAGCCAAAGTGAAATTAAATTAATTTGACCCTTTAAAATTACATTTATAATAAGGAGAACTAAAGACCATTAAATGAAGATAACACAACAAAACAGAAATCAAATTAAGGCTCTGTCCTGAAGACCTTTAAGGTGGAAAGGGCCTTTGAAGCATTGTGCATTATTAAATCACTCTGTTCATTTCACAGTGACTTGCTTTTGATAGAGCTTAGGATGAAATATACTTCACTGCTCCTGTGCATAATTAATATCATTTTGTAGTCTTCATCAGATAAGTCACCTGTGAATTTAAATTGTGTTTTACTTGAAAATATTCTGGTAATGGATCCTCAAAGCATAGATGAGTGGCCACAGGCAGTATCAGTAAAACTAAGTGCTAATTTTCAATGAAAATGACCTTTAATATCTATCATTTATGTATTCAGTAAATCAGTAGATGTCTATCTCATTTTTAAAAATTATATATTTTAACAAAAATATAAGTATTTTAGTCTCAATATTTTTAATATTTTAGAGGATATTTAGAAGTATATATCAGAACTTTACCCATGATAGAAAAGGAACATTCCACTGAACCAATTCTCAGGCCATTCATTCAGCTTCTTATTCAGTTACTTCAGTTGATACTCCTTCTTGTTGTATCTAGCACCCTGTATTTGAAGATGAATGCAACAGGATCTTGATTAAGTTTTCACTAGAATAAATAACAAAAAATACTATAGTATGATAAACAAGCTATGAAAGTATCATTTTATAAAGCAAACATATCCCCCTTATAGAAAGTTTTTATCTTATTTCGTGGAGTGTCTGTGTGGACATGTGCTATATGAACAGAGGTGTTCATATTTATATCTATACATGCATTCTTGTCTCCATCCACATTATTTTTGGAGAAAGGGACACCTTACTGGATCTTCAGCTTTTCTGGTTCAACTAAAATGACTAGCTGGCAAGAACCTGTTTTTATCTTTGTGTTCCTTCCTATTTCCAGAGTTACAGATATATGCTGTCATGCCCAGCTTTTATGTCAGTGCTAGAGACCTGAATACAGGCCCTCATACTGATGCAGCAAGCACTGAGCTATCTCCTCTATTCCTAGAATTATTTTTTTATTATTTATTTATTATAAAATAAAAAATATGCCAAAAAGCTAGATAGAATGAGAGACATCAAAATCACAGTAAAATAATCACCTTCTGACTTTTAAGACCCCCCTCCTGAAATATAAGAGCTGTGCTAACAATCATTGGTTATATGCTTTTTACATTAAAAAGGCTTTGCTAATTGTTCTCAAAATTATTATTTGTTTTACTTTTGAGGATCACATATGAGAGACATTAATTTTTCCTGGAAGACCTATGGGCAAAAGACAAAATTAAAATACATGTTGGAGTTGTAGTGAATTACTTTTATTAGAGCTTTATGTTTTTTTCCTGCTATTAAAAATGTTTTATTAACATTTTTAAAGTAAAAAATAGATAGCAACTATTGTGCTTGAAAGGTTTCTCAGATAGCAACATTGAAATGATAAAGGTACATAAAAAGACATTGCAAAGACTGTATAAAGAAATACCTTTGCCAATAGGAACTTAGGTAGAAATGTTACTTTTATCAAAAGCTCCCTACTATATGATGAATTTCCTCACCTCTAAAATAATCTGTATTCAATAATAACAGTGAATAAATAATTCTTGATAATCTTCAATATTCAGATCTTGATCTTAAACGGTTGATGATTGCAAATGTTAAACAATATAGAAAATACTCATTTTATAACATGATTGATTTCTGTTTGAATAACTAATTTGTCTGTGTGTGGTGTGTGTGTTTGTATGTGGTTGCATGGGTGTGTGGATGTGTTGGGGTGTATTTGTCAAACAGAGAAGCAGGAAAATGAAGGGAAAATAGAAAATTTTCCTTTATCATTCTCCACTCATTTTTTTCTGACAGTCTGTCCCTGGATCTGAGGCTTATCTTTTTGTGGCTAGGCTAACATCAAGGAGAACCTCAGCAAGCATCTTATCTCCATCTAGACCTACTCTGGGACATAGGTTACTGTTGTTTCTACAACACTAGGCTTATTCAGTGAAAAACTATTGAGATATCTCTTGAGAACTTCAACTAATTTTTCAAGCTTCTTTTGAAATATTCATGTAAGAGTCAAATGACCATCACTTCAATTATGAGATATAATACATTCTGACAAATAAATTTAAATGTTTGAAAAAATCTGTCAAATAAGCAAATTATAAACAAGTAAACAACAAAAGTAAAACCTACAGCTTTGAAATTAAACAACATTGCAGGCTACTGCCATTTCTTTTTTCTTTTTTTTTTTTCTTTTTCATGACTTGATAGTAACCCTATTGCTGAAGAAACCACATACTTGAGTCATAGAAAATAATGAAATCAAGCTGGTGAGGGCATAAAGTGTTATTCCTATTGGTGAGCTTTTACAGAAGAATAGAAATCATCAGTCTTATCTAGCTGTGCCCAACAATCTGTGGTTTGCCTAGAAAAACATGTCTATTGTTTCGATTGGAGCAAGAATATTATGGATCAAGCAACTGCTTTCTATTTAGATGTCAGACCTGTTGTAAAAGATTAAAGCCATATATGGCACCATAATGTTATCACAAACCTTTGATTGCTAAGTCATAGACTCAAAAGAAAACCTACAACTTCTCTGGTGCTAAAAAGACTTAGTATTCAACCAATTTCTAATTACTCATTGTTATACTCATAGACTTCAAGCCTCATATAGAAGCTTCTGTATTCAGTAGATGTGATTAATACAGATTCACTACAAGCCAATGTGCAGAGAATAAGAGATTGCTGAATTTTCAGTGCTAAAGGAGGTGTATGTAGCACACTTTCCTTCCCAAAGCTCAGAAGTTTCTGCAGAGAAGGGCCAGAAAAAAATGTTAAGAGCCAGAAGGGTATGTGATCATATGGAAACATCTTGACAGAAGGATAATTGCACACAGACACTCACAACAGTTGTGCTAGCAAGCACAATACCATGCAGGCACAAGCTAGATCAAATCCCAGCATGAAGAGGGGAGTGGACATGGACTTCCACGCCTAGCCCTGGTGATCTTGGCAACTGGTAGCTGCTGGAAGAGGAATGCCAGTTTGCCCCTAAGAGCCTCTAGCAATTCAACCACACTTCAATGAAAGATCACAAATCCAAGAATATTCGGACAGTACACATTGGCCTGGAAGGTTTGTTTGTTCCTTAGAAAGTACAATGTTGGGAGGATAAGGAATAATTGAGAGGTAATGAGTGTAATTAAATGCATTGCACAAAGCTTTTAGAGAACGAATGCAGCACATTCATACAAAAATTGTACCTTATGTTTCAAGCATAGATAAGATTTTAAGAAAGCAAACTACCACTTTGTCTTTGGCTCTCTTTCAGTACTTCTCTCAGCTATTTAGAATTTCAGGAGAGGCCTCTTCTGAAATCTCTCCCTATTAAATAACTGCTAGACTTTTCTTCCTAAACTGTCAGCTCTCAATTCTTTCAGTAGAGTTGGATTCCTTTCATGTAAAATAAGACAATAAATGCAGTTGTTAAAATGAAAATAAATTATAAAACTGGAAACAAAGTACAAAGCTAAAAAGTAATGAAAACAGTAAAAAAAATGCAGCCTAAAAGATATGAATAAATTAGAGATTAATCAAGTAGATTGCAATACACTGTAAAATTTGAAGTACAAATCTGAAAAAGAAATGTTTAGAGATGTAGAGATAACTCAGTGACTAACAGAATTTATACTTTGTTCAGAGGAACCAAGTTTGGTTACAAGTTACCTATACTGGACAGCTCACAACTGCTTGGAATTCCACAGGCACTGGAATGCATATGCAAATGCACTCACTCAGAAAAATTATATACACTGAACACAATGCTTCTTTTTTAAGAATTAACTCTGTAACAAAATTTTAATTAAAAAAGTAGCTTGTGCTTGTTATTAAATTTAAGAAATGTACTATCAGAGTCAATGTTATTACTTGTTTAAATCTACTTCTAACCCAAAGTAAATAAAAATACTTTAAAGTATTTATTCTTCTACTATGTGTTTATAATTTTATTATATGAATGCATATCAATTTCTAAAATATACAATTTAGCTGTTATTAAACATGTATTTTAACTATGTTTTAAGTTTTACATAGGTGAAATTATATTCTATACTATTTTTTCTCAGTTTATGTTTTAAGAATTCATACATGTTAATGCATTCCAATGAATTCATTTATGACTATGTGCTATCATTCATATTGTTTACAATTAATGTTGAATGTATGTGGTCTTTTCTGTGTGAGAGAATATGTTTTTGTCTTGTTACTGATATTTTTATATTCTTGGTGAAAGCACAGTGTTTGATTATTTAAGCTTCAAATAATTAAATTATAAGTTATTTCCATCTTACTAATATTAAATATATTAATATTTGTATAGTTGTTTAGAGGTAATATAACAACTTGTGTTCTTTTTAATAGACAATAATTCTATTAACATCACTACTACCACTAATATTAATACATTTTACAAGTTACCACTAATATTAATATATTTTATGTTAGTTCATTTAAAGTATACAGAAATATTTTAGCATTCTTTCTTTGATTTAGATTACACACATTGTCATATTTATTAGTTAGTATCTTCCTTCCTTTCCTGTGAAATGTCATGCCTTTCGATGTTTCTTTCAAAGTTAGTATGTTTTACTTGGACTTCTTTATATGTTTTGAATTTTAGCTATATTTCTTCTTTAATAACAGTATGCTGATGTAATGAAAAAATTTGAAATTCTTGCTCTTGAAAGATTGAAAAGGAAATGGCTCCATTTGTAGGGGAGTTCCTATCATTCATGAAACCCTTAGCAATGCACAAAGAAACCCTAGTGGTATAGGCCAATAATCTTACTACTGAGAAGGTACAGTCAGAAGTGCAAGAAGCTCTAGGTCATTCTTGGACACAATGAGAGTTCAAGATTAGGCTGTGCTGTATACGATCCTGTCTCAAAAAATGTAAACAAACGTTAGATTTTACATTTTCATTCATTTATAGAACAAATATTATTTTCACAATTTTGTTTTTATTAGTGATTTACATACAATTACATCAACAGAATTTTGTTTGCTGAGTCAAGACATAATCATTTGAATGAATATAATCAAATTTCTACAGTATTTTATAGATTTGTATCTGGAATTCAGATTATTTGTATTTTTGTTATAATTTTGGATGATATTTATTCTATAAATTCTATTTAGTATTAAATAAAAACCCATAGCCAGATATTGGGGCAAAGATGGAATATTAGAGAGATAGGGAATATATCACAGCCAATTTTCACCCAGGAACTCCTCAAGCTGATCAGGGTAAGTTCTATCTTTACAGGCACTCAGATTGAGTGATCACTCACACAGAATAATACTGAACTTCTCCTTCTTCTGCCTTATATTTCTTTTCCCATCTAGCCATTTTACTTCATGGTTCAACTCTCATAGAGCTATGATTAAAGGAGTGTGCTACTACTACTACCAGGATATTAGGCCTTGAACTTACAGAGATCCAGATAGATCAAGTGGTAGAATTAAAGGCCTGGGTCTTCACTCCCTATTCTTCATGGCTTGACTCTGGAGGTAGCTTGTCCTCTGATTTTATAGACTAATTTTATTAAATATATAATATATCACCACTTATCTTAACTAATGCAACCTTCTCAGATATTTCACTTTCTTGTTTCATATTTTTAATGTTTTAGTAACAAAGTCATATTAAATAAGCATTCTGGAGAAATGTTCATTTTTTCATATTTGTTAAAGATCAGGCTATATATATGTAAATCTTTGATCAAATTATTCTTAAAATGCCACACGATGTAGCATCTTTTGGGTAAACTGATTTTCTGTTTTGATTTTCTTATTTGTTAAAAATTTATATACAGGCCATATACAATCTTTAGTAGGGATTTGGGAAGATTTGTTACTCGTTATGAACTAGGAAGGAGTATTATCAAAATACATTGTATGAAAAATTTGACAAATCAATAAAACAAAACAAAGATATAATGCATTTATTGACTTTTACATATAGAGCCGTAAATTTTAAATTTCTCCCAGTAACAAATTCATGAGATATTTTTTACTTTTTTCTTGCATTAGTTTTAATAATTTTTCTATTTCATCTTTATATCAAAAATTAAGAAAGTGTCATTGGATAATCTGTTTCATTCACAATTATATCTGATTTTCTATTATATAACTCTTGTTCAGCTATAGAAGATTTTAGCGTATTTCTAGAATAACTTAAGGATTGTTCTTATGTTAGAGTCTATAAAAGAATTACTTAGATTTGAAGTAAATAAGGGTTTTTAAAACCTTTAGTGATAGAAAAAATAACTAATGGAGATAGTTTTTTATTATGATTATAATATTTGTATCATTTGTAATAACTTGATATTTACATATATATGTAAATCTATATGTAGATATTAAATAAGAGGAAGTTATTTTTGCAAACTTGACTCCTGTCTTTTTACTTAGTATAATTTGTCAGTTTTTAATTATATACACATAACATATAATGAATATTTATAATAGTTTGTATATTTAAACTTATTGATTTTTATTTCTAATGTAAGTCTTCTGTACTAATATATCTAGGTTATAGTTACTTTCTCTTTTTTGTTCTTAACTATTTGCTTCAATATCTAGTCTTTCAGTAAAATGGTTAGTTTACCAACTTCACTGATTCTAGTATCATATTTTTAAAATAAGCATCAACGCATAACTGTGGGAAATATGTTGATAACATCAATTGATGTCTTCAGTATTTGGGAGTAAAACACCATGAAGTTCTCTTATATGAAATGAATTATTCAATAGAAGTAGTAGTATGCATTCATTCACTGCCTACTACACATTGCTTTATAACAGAGGCATCAAGTTCCTGTCTCCTTGACTTTCCACCATGTTTGAATGTACTTCCATCTGTGAGGAGCAAAATAACTTTCTCCCAGGAGTCAATTTTGTTATAATTTTCTGTCATGGCAACAAGAAAAGAAACCAATACATCGTACATATTATAATTGTATTATACAGCTTTTTTTCTTATTTTTTTGTACAAACATTGTCTTCTTTTTTCTTATATTCACCATCAAAGTAAGAACACGAGTCCTTATTTACTGTTACAGTGAGTCATCTGATCTTCTCTTTTTTTTGAATTTTTGAGAAAAAATAAGTTTGTTGCTATTCACATCATGTTCTCTTTAACTATCCATAAGATTGTTCCAAACTATACTTAAAGAATATTACTTTGCTCATAATCTTCACAGGTGCTAGAATATAGTTCAATGTTACTAAATGTAAACTAAGAAAAAATGTGATGTAGTGAACATTAGCTTTCATTTTATTGAATATTCATATGTCAGCATTATCCTAACCAAAGTTTTGTCTGGCCTACAGTTGATCTCCACAGAAAATTTATCTGATGGTCTACTGATTGATTTTAGGCTGTTTCAGGCAGAAGTAAGCTCTGGAAGTATAGCTGGTGTTATTAACTAGATGTTTTATTTATTTACAAAATAAAACATTCATTTAATTAAAATATGGTTATACAATATCCTCTTAATTCTCCTTCATTCTATTCTTCCTATGTTCTACCAGGTTCCCTCTCAAATTCATGCTTCTTTACCTATTATTATAACATATTAATATAAATTAAGCATTACATAAATATAACCAAATAAATCAATTAAGTATTACCTATATGCATGTGTTTCTGGGTGAGCACTCTATATTTGATATGGAGGCTCATCCATGGGACTGGGTAGTATTGGGAAGGTGAATTTACTGGAATTGCACAGAGTACAGACCTAAGGAACCATGTTGAACCTGGTATATGACTTAAGTATGGGGTGAAAGTTGATAAAGTCTGGTCAATAAAACCTTTCTTACACCAATTTTTAAAAGTTTCCAATAGTTTATAGTTATGTTTCAATCCTCATTTACTTATATTGCATCTATGTTGCTATAAAAAGAGAAACAAGAATATTGTGCATATTATAGTATACTCTACCTACTTAGTGTTGTGAACTATAGCTCATGCATTTTTTAAATTATCCTCCTTTTCTACTGAAGAAAATGGCCTCAGGCATGCATTATTCTGTTTTGAAAAATAATTCAACATTACTTCTCCCCTTATGCAACACTAAGCTAAATGTGTTTTATTAATGTCTTTGTGAATCCCTTATCTTTGAAACACTGCATAATAGAATCTTTCTGCTGTTGGTAAGAGTCAAATACTTTCTGAGAAAGAATTATGTTCTGAATGTTTCCTCTTCTCCAAGGAATGCCAAATACACACATACTTTTCTAGTCTTTTATCCACTTGTATTTATATTTCTAGTAGTGCTTTATCCAGATAATTTCTTGTTTTTTGACATGTGGAGAAGAAGCCTTTTTGGAACAAATTTTTGCAATTCCACACGATAAGGACACTCCATGTCATTGTGTGTTTCAATATTTCTAGATGAGTGTTTTAAAATTTTTCACGCTGAGTTGCATTTGGAATAAATAATAATAATATGTGGTAATTTTAAGTTCCTTATCCCTAGCTGAGACATAAATTGCCACAGTAAGATTTCAGAGTAAATCCTAGTAAATTCAGCCCTCTGTGTGAATGCCTAGTATTTTTGTGATATCTACAAACCACATAACAAAAATTTTGGGAATTTTTATTGGCAGACCATTTCACAAATCTTAGTACATTTCCCTCTCATTGACAAATTTACCCTGCAGTGCCTGTGTCTGTTACATAATTATACATAAGTTGTACTGAGTTGTAACGATTTTATCACCTTTAATTCTTACTGCTGTTCTCTAAACAATAAAATCAATTCTTCACATTTATATTGTATTAGGTATTATATTTAAACTTGAGTGGTTTTAAAATATATAGGAGGATGTTCATAGTACATATGCACATATTACATCATTTTATTTAGTGAGGTTCAGTATATGCACATATAATAGTATCCATGAAGGGAGACTGCATGAATATTTTGGAAATGACAAAATCCTTCAGTATGAGTCCCAATTCATAAAGCTGATAGTTTGGAATTAGGTGAGTCCCTTGATTGCTTACACAGTGTTTTATGATCAACTCTGAAATCATACACTTACTAGCAACAATAAATAATCTCTGCAGATTTTATTTATATTAAAATTATTATTTAACAACCCTTGTGTGCAGATAACTTATTTAAGTCTTCATAAAACAGGGTCTTCATACATTCTAGAATGAAATGGATAAGTAAATAATGGCTTCTCAAGTAGATTTATACTCAGGTATTATGATCAAAGATATATATTACTTTTGTTTGTTTAAGCAAAACATAAGAAATATTAAAACATATTGATTAAACCAAGGCTATTTCAAAATTTTATGGGATTTACAGTAATTCTTTAAAATACTAAAAGAGAATATTTGCTTCTAATAAAATGAAAAAATTCAAGGTGGTTGTGACTTTGATTAAACATGGAAGACAGAAGACAGGAAAAACTTTTGCTTTATATCATAACTCTATAAATACTATATAAAATAACGCATTTGGAGAATATAAAAGTGGTAAAACCAAAGAGGAACAAAAAAATTAAATGGAAAGATAGTGGCAGAAAAAATAAAACTAAAACTGAAAACATTGAAATTTGAATATCTGAGGACAGGAGATAAGTATTATGTTCAGAATTTAGAAAGGAATCAGAAATTATAATTACCAATTAAGTATAAAGTTTGTTAAAGAAATATTTATATATGAAAACACATAGTCTCTCTAGTATGTAAGCTAGGAGATATTTGGATGTTAGGGTTGTTAAATATCATAGGAAAAAGAATGTCAGAGGAAATATCTAGATATTTTCTAAGAACTTACATTTTGAGTGACAGAATGTCCCCAAGGATTTTTTTTTTAATTTTTAGAACATTGTCAGTTGAGATTAATTTCTTAGGAAAGCTTTTATTGGATGGAATTTCATAATAGGAGGTTTAAAGTTCTAAGAAAATTGATGTATATGTAGTGGTTATAATCACTTTATGTTTTTCTTTTAAGGAGCTTGGTAAATCAAGCAGAGTCTAGACATCTAAAGACAACTAATTTCATTCTCTCCCAACAGCTATCAATTGTCAATAGTTCCTTAGCTTAGGGTAGGAGTCTGTGCCACAGAAAGCTGCAATCAAGAACCCCTGGGAAACAACTATGTCTGCAGAAATTGATTGACTGATTAATACTATAGGACTGTGAAGAATGGATTGTTGTAAATTCAGTAGCTGATTACTTATCTTAGGCAATTTCTAGCCCCTAGAAGAGTCCTTCTTTTCTTTTTCTTTATTTCATTTTATTATTTTTTTATAAAAAAAAATCTTCTTTCCCACATATCCTCCTGATCCCCCTCTCTTCTCTCCTCCAAATTCCTCTCTTTCAGCCTTCAGCCTCCCCCTTCTCCATCCCCTCATCTCCCCATCCCCTCACCAAAAAGGGCAAGAAGTCCCAAGTGCATCAGCTCAGCATGCCACATCCACTCCAGGCAAGTCCGATTTCCTCATCCCGAAGTCAAGACTGGGTTAGGTGTTCCTCTGCAGGGAATGGGCTCCAACGTGCCATCCCACACACAGGAATACAATCTGATCCCACCCCTCGAGGCTCCACATACTGCCCATGCCAATTCTTTTCTCTGTGTCTGAAGTAACAGTTGTAACTATTACATATATATATTTAATTTGGAAACTTAGCAGACCACTAAAAGCAAACAAAAACCTAACGATATCATCACATAACATCTTGGGCCTATAGAAAACCTTTGCGTATGTTGATGTAGCTACCTCTTTGAAGTAACTAACAAGGTGTTTAAAACAAAAATTGATTTATGATGGTCAGTATTCTATAAAACTAAAAACTTTACCAACCACTTCCACATTGGAACACGGAATCTAGGGTAACCTAAATGTGTGTTTTCAGGCTTTGGTTGCAAAATGTCTCCATAGTAAACCATCTTATTCTCTTTTAAAAATCAATCAATCAATCAATAAAAGAAACATCTCACAGACTACCCTTTCTGTGATCTCTCCTTCCACACATCATTGTATTAAAGACACAACATCAAGTAGATACACCTTGTTAAACTTCAGGCAGAAAACCAGGTGGGATTCCCACATTTTTTCTCCATTTTTTTTTCTTCCCACAGACACAATCTCTTAGCGTCCTCTATATTACAGCAACAGATCACTGGCTGTGGCCTCCATTTGTCCTTGACCAGATCTCCTGAAGATTTCTGCTGACTATCTCCTCTTTACCTGTATCTGCCCACTCCTCATTACATCTCAGCTTCCATCACAAGCAGTCATTTCCTGTGAACATACCAGATGAACAGGCCAACAAAACAGGCAAAACATAGTTAACACATTCTGAAAGCCCACATAGAAAATAGAAACCTAGTAGCAAATCACCCACCCAACAATGACAAACCAAGAAAATAGCCCCTCGACCTATAATTACCCTGAATCTAGATGTCTAGACACAGACTTAAGAACATAATTACGGCCAGAAAAATATGTCTCCACTAGGATCCAGCTATTCTACCAGAGGAGACTTTGAATATTCCAAAGTAGCTGAAATACACACACAAACAAAGATTTCAAAATCACTTCTATGAAGATTGTAGAGTTTCTTAAAGAAAAAAGGAAAAAAAATGCTTAAGGAAAGCCAAGAAAAAACAAGCAATTGGAGAAAGTAAATAAATCCTTTAAATATAACTGAAAAATAAAGTTGAAAGAAACTAGTAAAACTGTTCAAGACTTAAAAATTGAAATAAAAGCCATAAGAAAAGCATAGTTGAGCAAGTGTCTTTGGTATAGGATAGATTGGCCTTTGGCTATATGCCCAAGAGTGGTGTCTCTGGCTTGTTAGATAACTTCTCAATTTTCTGAGAAATTCCCATACGGGGATTAATAAAATATGTGCAAGTCATTCCCATCAGCTGTGAAGAACTGTTTCACTCGATCTACACCTTCCTAGTATGGGCTGTAACTTGCGATAATTGATTTTATTCATTTTGATAGATGTAAGGTGAAATCTCAGAGTCATTTTTATTTGTAATTTCCTGATGACTAAGGTTTTTGAACATTTCTTTGTTTCTCAGTCATTTGGGTTTCCTCTATTGAGAATTCTCTGTTTAGATCTGTACCCTATTTTAACAATCAGATTATTTATTTTTGATATCTAGTTTCTTGAGTTCCTTATATATTTTGGATATTATCTGTCTGAAGTTATTATCTATTATCTATTATGAAGTTGGTGAAAATCTCTTCCTATTAGATAGACTATTGTGGTATTATATTAACAGTGTCTTTCACTTTATAGATGCTTTCAAGTTTTATGTTGTCCCATTTATTAATTGTTGTTCTTATTCCTGAACTTTTGCAGTTCTGTTCAGGAAGTTGTCTCCTGTACCAGTATATTAAAGGGTATTCTTTACTTTATCAACTATCAGATTCAGAGTATCTGTTTATATGTTGAAGTATTTGATCCACATGGAATTGAATTTTTGTGCTAGGTAACAAATATGGACCTGTATGCATTCTTCGACAGCATACAGCACCATTTGTTGAAAAGACTGGAATTATGTTCATATCATATTTATTCTTAATAGTCAGAAACTGTGAAACAATCTACATGTTTATAAGCAGAAGAATGGAAAAGAAAATTTGCATATGAGCTAATAGAGATTGAAACAGCAAACAAAGGGCCTATATGGGTCTGTGTCAGGTGTTATACATACATACATACATATATATATATATATATATATATATATATATATATATATATATATATATAGCTGTTAGCTTAGTATTTTATGGGAATTCTGGCTGTGAAATAAGTGAATCTGACTCTTGTACTTTAGTGTGGAACTCTTTACTTCCTGTTGGTTTGCCTTGTCAAACTTTTATATAAAACATTTTGATTCATCTTATTATATTTTGTTACCATGCTTTGTTATTATCTCTTAGAAGCCTACGCTTTACTAATGAGAGACAGAAAGCGAGTGTATCCAGAGGGGAAGGAAGATGAGAGATGAACTAGTAGGAGAGAAGGTTGGGGAAATGCTAAATTTAAAAATTTCTTGACACAAATTGTTGTAGAATATTTAAGATGTGTTTTTATTCTGAGAAATATTTTTAATGATGTGAAGATGTCTTGTATTTTTTATGGTGAATGTGTTTAACTTTGCCAACCTGTATTACCTTGAGTGCTCAAAGATAGGCAGGGCCTTCAGGCAGAGAGAACAGAAGAAAAGGGAAGAAGGAGAGTTGAGAACAGGAGAAAAGGAGGAAAATGTCATACCAGCTACTGAGCCACATAGTCAGACATGGAATAAGAATGATATGAAAGTTATACAGAGATAAAGGTAAAATTTCTAAAGCAGAAGCTATATAGGATAATTTAAGTTTAAAGGAAAGCTTTCTAGAGCATACACAAATAAAAATATTTCTCCACAGTTATTTGGAAGCTGGGTGGCAGGGCCCTCAAAAAGTAAAAAGTGAAAAGAACCAACAACACAAAGCATTCAGGAAATCTGCAACATAATAAACAGAACAAGCCTAAGATTAATAGGAATAAAGGAAGGAGAAATATCCCAGCTCAAAGACCCATAAAATACTTTTTAATAAATCATACAAGTTTTCCTAACTACAGAAAGAGATGACTGTAAAAGTAGAAGCTTACAAATTTCTAAAAAGATTGGACCAAAAATATAGTGCCCCCACCACATAATAATAAATATAATAATACACACCAAGAAAAATATTAAAATCTTCAAGAGGAAAAGAACAGGTAATATATGAAGGCATGCCTCTTAGAGTTACACCTTACATCTCAATGAAAATACTGAAAGCCACAAGAACCTGGGCAGATTAGTGACACACTCTAAGAGATGGTGATAGCCAGCCCAGATTAAAATACTCAGTAAACTTCCCAATTACCATAGATTAATAAATATTGTATTTCATAATGTAGTCAAATTTAAATTTTATATATATATATATATATATATATATATATATATATATATACATACATACATACAAAGCCAGGCTTATAGAAGATGCTAGGAATATAAATCCAACTCACAAAGTAAAGTAAACCTATGAAAAGAGAAAATAATCTAATACCAGGAAAACCAAACAGAAGAAACACAAATATTGCAATAAATCTCACTTTCAATATACCAATAGAGGATTAATATATATTGGAGGGTATTTTAACACTCATGGACACAAGATAAGCCTTAGGAGACTCCTGAAGATAGGAGGATCCATATGATGGATGCTGATCCAATCCCAAAGAAGGCAGGAACAAAACGGGCCACTAAAGATCCCAGCAGCCCCTTTCCAACAGAGCTGGCTACACCCCGTTCAGGCTCCCAGGACTCTAGACACATGCCTTCCAACCTTATCAGCTAACTCCTGAGTCCCACCATATCTCCCCCTTTTTGTCTAACTAAGAATGTTCTAAACTAAGACTATATACAATAGGAATTATTGTAAGGTAATGTCTGGGGGAGGAAAAGGCCAAGCATCAGCATGGTCAAACTACAACTATAACCCAACACATATAAGGTACATCATACATTTCTAGAATATTGGTAGATGGTGGGCCGTATAAATTACTTCAAAACTGTTCATCTGGGATAGAGAGACTCCAACACCTGAATGTTCTTTGCTAAGGGATGATAGGATAGTAACCTTAATTACCTATTCTTCAACCCCATCAAGACCTGAGAAGGAAAATATATTACCTGAAAGTCTGAAGCACATGGGAGTAGTAGCTTCCAAAATTTGGGAGAGGACAGCAACACAGCTACCTGGACAATCAACTACGGTTTTCTGCGCCATTGGAGCATTCATCATTTTGGCTACAGGCCTATGGTATCCGACAGATCTTTTCAGAAGCAGGGCATTTTTGGAGGGACTGTCTTATCCTGTCCAG
The DNA here is from genome assembly GCA_033318265.1 of Phyllotis vaccarum. NCBI lineage: Eukaryota > Metazoa > Chordata > Mammalia > Rodentia > Cricetidae > Phyllotis > Phyllotis vaccarum. The sequence continues at coordinate 26,204,486 of JARWLC010000013.1, read as the reverse complement.
GCAGGTTTCGTCAGTCTCCATCCATCGACTTGTTCATCCAGCTTGGACATCATGTGTGTACTGTCAGCAATACAGGTAAGGGGAGTTCTTTACCCAACCAGCCATTCTCTGCCAAAAGGACAAACTCCAAAGGAGTATCTTTTATGCTCAACACCACCTCAGAAGAGGAACAGTGATGCCAGGAGACATCGTGTCTCTCACAGCCGAATTCTGAATAACAAAATGTTAAGACTCCTGTCTATCTATGGTATTTATTATAGGCTGTATCTGGGGAGCCTAGGCCACATGACTGTGACATGGAAAACTTAAGTAATGTTGACTGCAGTTCTTACCATCTTAAGGATTGAAGCTTGTATTGTAAAATTAGGCTATCTATAACGGGGTGTCCAATCTCTGAATAATGACTCTTAGTATGATTATCAAACATTAGCCAGAGGTACATATACCATGCAAAATGGTAACGGTATTTTAGACATGTATATATATATATATATATATATATATATATATATATATATATATATATCACATATAAATTATCCAAACAGAGGTATAAAAAACACCTTGTGCACATATTATGACTAGCACAATCATACATTATATCTAGTATAGTTAGATGGAGGTAGCAATTGCATAGTGGAAATGACAATAATGTGCAAATTTTTAAAACAGAGGCAGAAGCATATGTAAAATATGGCAGTTACAGATTCAATTTTATATAATAGTTTCAGATTCAATTTTATGTCAATGTACAAGTTGCTTTGGACATATAAAACATTTTCAGATTTAAATTTGTACCAATATACAAATTTTCTCAATCAAGCATATAAAATGATTTCACATTTGTATCAATATACAGATATCTATACAAGTGCAAATAATTGTTTATAGGTTGGTAGAGCAATCTACTTTATCTATCCTACCTATTCCTTTTTCTCCTCTTTAAAAGAGATCCTGGAGGCTATATTATTGTTCTGTCCTCAACCCAATTTTTTCTTTATAAATTGAATTCTCTTACTTCCAGGATATTTGTTATTAATCTCTTCTAAAAAATTAGTACAGACTTTTTGTCAAGGTTCACTGTCTGCCCATAATCGATCAATTTCTTCATTAGTCAAAGGTACAACAATTTCTGCTGGGTCCTTTCCAGTCAATTGGTAAAGTCTGAATTTACCTTTAAAAATCAGATCAGAAAATTTTTTTGATATATGTTTTCAGCTTCTTGTTTGTCCTGTTCAGCAGAAATATCCATTCTAATATAATATTTTCTCTTTGCATTAAGACTCCTGTAGGAGAGTGAGTGAAAGAGCATTATGGACCTAGTGCAATCTTGTCTGTGGGAGGGATAATTAGGAGTGCAGAATGGCAATTGGAGGTTCTGGCACAGGGGCGGGAGTGCAGATCAGGGTCCAGCCCACAGGAGGGAGTGAAGACTCCCAGGGCTGAACACTCCGCCTGTCCTCTGCTTTCTGGCAGTGCATAAGGCACTGAATGGGCTTGCCAGCCCGATATGGTGGGCTAGAGGCCCACCCAGAGATGTCAGCTATTGCAATAAGTCGCGCTTGCAATATACCAAATACAAGATTAATATATATTGGAGGGTATTTTAACACTCACAGACACAAGTTAAGCCTTAGGGCAACTCCTGAAAATAAGAGGATCCCGACGGTGGATGCTGATCCAATCTCCAAGAGGGCAGGAACAAAACGAAGCACTCAAGATCTCTGCAGCTCCTTTTCGATGGTGCTGGCCACACCCTGTTCAGGCTCCCAGGACTCTAGAGACATGCATGCTCCCTATGGTGAGACTGTGCTGCTTTTCATTGACTTCATGGTCTAGGGTATCTTGTGGAAATTCCTAAAATACCCAGGCTGATACTAGAACAGACGATCACTCCCTGAAAACTGATAGCACCACCTCATTGCTTAGAATAATATCAACACAATTGTGGAGAAGTTGAGCTGATGCCTTTATAGAGCCACGCCTCTATGTTTTAGTGGGTTTTTTTTTTGTTTTGTTTTGTTTTGTTTTGTTTTTTTTTTTGATGTGGGAAGGTAGTCTGCAAGCTACTGAAAGAGGAACATGGACATCAATCCACCCAAAAAATACTTGACAAACATTATCTATTGCTGTTGAGATGCACTTGGGCAATTATGGTGCAGAGAGAAAGGGAGCTCAGAAGGGACAATGCTTGGATAGCAAAGAACCAGGGACTGAATAGCCAAGAGACCAAGGGCAGAAACAAACAGGTTGGCATAAATACAAAGTCAATTAATTAATTAAATGTGTTGATTTCTAATGATATTCTACTATACTCATAGACTGCTACCTTATCAAGTTTTCATAAAACAGATTTCCTCTGGGCACATATGGGAGAGGATACAGAGATACACAAGACATTATGTAGGAAGGAAATCTATAGTGGGGGTCTCTATTGAGTCCCTTCTCTTGGATCTTCTTGAATCCTAATGAATAGGAGGAAAAAAGGTGTTAGAGTAGAAATAAGAGTCAGAGGGGATGGAGCACAAAGCCTACTGAATCCACCAAGCAGACTTTTTAAGAGCTCTCAGAAACTATTTTCCCTCCATAGGGAGGTCCATGAATAGGGCCTTCATGGATCTGTACTGGGTTTTCTGCATATATTTTATGACTGTTAGTTTGGTGTTTTTTTTTTTTTTGTTTTTTTTTTTTTTTTTTTTTTTTTTTTTTTTTTTTTTGTGGAACTCTTTCATGGTGTGAGCAGGTATATCTCAGATTATACTGCCTGCTCTACTCTTTTCCTCTTATTGGGTTACCTTGTCCAGCCTTGTATTGTTGTGTCTTTTTTGTCCTGTTAAGTTGTCATACCTTTGGAGGCCTGCTCTTATCAGATAAAATAAGTGTAAGGGGAATAGATCTGGGGGACTACCTTAATTATCATCACAGACCCTACATCCAATGACTGATGGCTGAAAGTAGATGCAGAAACCCACAATCAAGCACTTGGACCAACTCCTGGAGTTCAGTTAAATAGAGGAAAAAGTGACCAGGGGAGCAAAGAGGGATCAAGAGCACAATGGAGAAAACCATAGAGACAGTTGACCAGAGCTAATGGGAGCTCAAAGACTCTAGACTAACAGCTTGGGAGCCTGCATGAGACCAAGTATGCCCTTTGAATAAAGATGACAAATGCATAGATCTGTCAATGGTTCCCCAGCTATGGGACCAGGAACTGGCTTTTAAAAAGCCTACTCCCCATGGTGAGAAGCCTTTCTCGCCTTAATATAAGGAAGAAGGACTGCTTTCTACCTCAACTTGGTATTCTAGCCTGTGTTGACTACTCAAGGCAGGCCTTATCCCCTTTTAAGAGTGGATGGGGAATGGAGGGAGATGGAGAGAGTGGGAGAACTGTAGAGAGAACAATGGGTGATATGTAAAAGGAAAAATCTTCTTAATTAATATAAATAATTTTTTGCTTAATCTGGAATAAGAATTTTGGATAATTATTTTTAATCTATTTTTTGTTTTTATTTTAATTCATTTTTTTAAAAATCAAGAACAGAGCACTATACGACTGAGGCTCTACTTGAAATTGTTATGTGACTGAGTAGGATCAAAATTCTGATACTTTTGTCTGTGTCTCCTAAATGCTGCACCATCATTCTTAACTTGATTTATTAATTCGTTCTAATATTTTATACTATGCCTTTTATTTGTTTGCCTTTTTCATGTGTGAAATTTTCATTTGGCAAGGATTTTACTATATAAGTTTCACCAATAATTACTGTTGATAGAATTTTTTTTTTCTGGAATCACATTTAAAATCAATGATTGTCTTTGAAACCCTATATAAATTTTTAAAATTAAAAAAGGCATAAAATAATAAATGTAGGAATATAAAGATAAAAGAACTACCTCTACATTTAAGAAAGACTAATGGGATGATACTAAATCATATTATTTCCTAGTATAAGCTACTTAAATTAAGCTAGTCATCCTTACTGTGATACTTATATAATTTTTGTTCTTGGTTTTATCTATTATGTTTTACTCAATTTGTTTCTTATTTAGATTGCTGTTGCTTTCCATTACCTAGCCAGACATGTCTAACCTAAAATCATGAGCCATATGAAGCCCTGAACAGCTACAAATGTATATAAAGACCAATAAGATTATGTAAAACTGAGAGTATTGTTCTATTTTTCTGTGTAAATTAATTTTGTAGTTATAAAGTTTAATTTTGTAGTTGAAAACTTTTTGTGTCTGAACAAAATGTTAAGCTATGTCAACAATACTGGATCCAATATCTGCATCCTAATTATGAACTATTGCCTTAAACTCATTTATACAAGTGAAGTATTACTTACCAACTGCATGTTTCCTAAGTTATAATAGTTAAAGGTCTAGGACCACAAGATTATAGCAATGGATTTTTCTTGTTGACAGAGACAAATATATTTCTTTGTAATTGGTCTCTTCCCTCTTACCAAAGAATCACCTTCCTTAAATTCTTTTTTTTTTTCATATCACAAGCCAAACTCACTAGCTGAGCAGTCACAAAATGTATTTTAAGGGCCAAAAATTTTATACTCTGTAATTCAAACAAAAATTATAATGTAGTGGCTTCAATTTTATATTTCTGTGAAGGATAAAACTCAGCAAAAAAAAAAAAAACTCTAAAAAGTGCTGAATTTAGACAGTGCTTATTCTAGGGTCTTCTCAGTTTTGTTAAGAAAAAAAAGCTAATTTTCCTTTGGTTGCATTTTTTAAAAAAATAATACTATGGCAATCCACAGTAATATTTATATTCTTTTGTTTACCTGGTCAAAATAAACTCCATCACTGTTCAATTCACTTTCCTGTGCAAAGCCTTGAGAATTGATCCTAACCAGATTCTCTGCTTAGTCTTTAGATAACACTGAAGGTTTTTTTCTTTTCCTAAGATGTCAAAATATTACTCAACATGAAACACTTGATAGTTCTTTACTCATAAGAGGAAAATGCTAGTCAACAAACAAACAGCAACTACTAGACATTGCATAATAAGTTCAACTCCAAGTTACCTAAAGATGAGTATTACGTGTGTAGAATGAGGTTGTTTGGCAGGTAGGAGGTAAATCAAAAGCTATTACAGGAGGGTGATTAGAGAAAACTTTTTGCACTCTTCCAGTGGCAAATGAAATGTTTGTTATAGAAGAGCAAAACTAAGTAAGCTTTTATGATTATAATGGAATAAGAAAATAGTTTACGTAAGAAAATCTTTCTTTACCTTAAAGCACCTAATTTAACGTAGCTATGTCAAATATTACGTGTAGCTTATTAGAAATTCTTTTGGGAGGAGAGGAAGTTATTTAATCTTTCATTTTAAAAAGATCATCAAAGTCTCTACTACACTATAAGAATTAAATGATAGAATCGGTGGCACCTAATAGGACAAGAGGATGAAGTATTACAATTTAGAATTTGTAGTATGCATAATAGAAATAAACAGACAGTGACGGCAATGGTAGTTTCATCTGAGAATTACAGAACTTACCACAACCTGCTTTCATGGCATGGAAAAAAAGGGAATAAGTAAGCAAATATATTTAAGATTTACATGGATCATCATAGTACTCAGGAGGTTATCACAGGAAGATTGCTAGTTTAGGATCACCCTGAAATATATAGTAAGGACAATCTAAAATATATCTTCACTTTAAAAATATTCTAATCCCTCTACCTATTGTAGAAGGTGCCCAATAAAACAAGTAGGACCAAAATTCTGATACTTTTGTCATATAAGAAATGCAAATGTAATCATAATATAACAGGGAAAAATGCTCCATCTACATATCATATGGTATCAAATAACACCCACAGAGAGAGAAATTGGTTACTTATTTCTGAGTTGTTGATCAAGTAAAGCCTCTAGAGTCAGCTCCCCACAAACACCACAATCTCTTTCCAATGTTACTGATTCCCCACTACTACCTGACAGTAAGCTTCTATAGCTGAATATGCAAATTCTATTGCATGGAACATGGAGAAATCTAGCTGTTGTTCAACTGGAAGCTTTACCCTACTGGCTAATGTAAACTTTGCTAGAATAAATTATGCATGCTGCAAGAGGATAAAGACAATCATTGTCACAGCACTACGAACACTGAGAGGAATAAAACATCCTGCCTTCAATTGCTCACTGTGCGATAGTGACACAAATGTTAAGGTTTTTTTTTTTGTTTGTTTGTTTTATTTTTTTATCAGACTTTAGGTCTATTCCATTTCATGGAATTCTACCTGATACTGTTAATGAGGCCAAGAATCTGGGCCTTTGTGGACTATCATTTTTCTAAATAAACATATGAATAAAATAACTCCTCATGAGATATTGTTATACCTATATATTGGTATATTACTTAGTCCTCATAAAAGATGAAGTTACTTGCAGTAGAGCGTAATGAACACAAAGATCCACACCTGGATATCATGGAAAACATGAGAGATTTTGGGTGCTTATCTGTAAATGAGAAATCTATATAAAATCCCTCCCCTTGAGGTTCATGGATATATGAAAAAGAGGGGGACTAAAAGATTTTTAGAGCCACAGGTTGTAGAAAATTTTAAAGAAAAACATTTTTTTCCTGGACACAAAATATCAGATGAACTTATGAACTCAGAGACTGTGATAGCATACACAAGACCTGTACAATCTCAAGATAGACAAAATACTGCAAGGAAGGAGGGGAAACAGGCACAAAATCCCACTACTGGGAGAGATTCTTTGCATAAATAATAGCTTCAGGTGCAGGGTAAATCATATTTCTTCAATGGTGTGACATTGGGTGTATCAAACACACTCCAGGGATATCTTTAAGGTTAGGAGTAATTAGTCAACACAAATTGGTCTCTGTTTTATGCCAGCTTTTTTCTTTTGATTTTAAGAGAAAATAATCAACCAAATTAATTGTTAGATCACTATTTTGTGCTGTTTTTTTTCAAGAGATTTTAACCATTGTTTCAGTCCTATTTTAAATACTCAAAGCTTTTATTACTCACAGGGCAGCACAAATATCTCTTACCTTGATATCACTGAATCTATTCTGAATTACCTTTTTGATTTTTAATTTTTCTGTAATACATCCGCTACCACAGTTTCCCCTCCCTCGATTCCTTTTACTTCCTAACTTCTTCTTTGCAATACATTTACTCCTCGAATATTTTTCTTCAGAATTCAACAGGCTTCCCAGGGCTATCAAATGAGCATGGTATAACAAGGTATAATAATATTTGGCACAAACTCTCTTATTAGGGCAGAGTGAGGCATCCCAGGAGGAGGAAAAGGGGCAGAGATACTTATTTTATCACTGTTTGGGAGGGTGGGGTTCCACAAAACATAAAGCTAATATTCATGCCATTCATGCAGAGAACCGACTGCAGATCTGTATAGGCTCCATGACTGCTGCTTCAGCCTTTGCGATCCCATTTTTGAGGTCTGGATGCCTTGTTATCCCGATTTCCTCAGCCCCTCTGCCTCCCACATATTTTCTTTTCTCTCTTACAGGATTCTCTGGACACCAAGGTAACGTGGGTTGTCTTTCTGTATGCTGCGAATAGAATGAGGTAAACAATGTTTACATGGGTAAACAATGAGGCTGTTTTGGCCTATGGCAAGACATCTTAAAGGTAGGTGGAAAATTCAAGTAAAGATAAAGAGTTAGGAGGACAAAGTCTAAAGGAGACACTGCAAGCTGCCACTGCGAAAACGCAAGTTGTAAAAGTACAGGTAAGCCATAAGCCACATGACAAAACATAGATAAATAAAAATGGATTGGGTTTAGTTATAAGAGTTAACAAGCAATAAGCCTAAACCAATGATCAAATAGTTTGTAATAACTAGAAGCTTTTGTATCATTATTTGGGGTGAAGTGGTTGCAGGACTGCAGGTCTAGATCTTGGGCCTCATTGGTCAGAAACTTCAGACTACGAATGACATTCCAAAGTAGGATACTTGAGTCCACATAAAACCTGAGAGAAATTAAATATGCTTCTAGAGCACAGAATCAGAGCCAAAAATAGCTTCCTGCTTGTGTCTCTCAAGTGGGCCATGGTACACAGGCACAATGGTATGCAGGCTTTAGCTAGAAAATGGTTTTGCAGCATGCAAACTATGCTGCAAGATGGCATATTCCCAAAGTCTCACAAGAGCCTCAGTACAAGAAAGAGCTGCTTATGGTGGATTCAAGGTTATTGCTCATAAAGACAAAATGGGAACATAGCCAAGAAGGGTTTCTTAATAATGCATTTTCTCAGAATAGCTCTGTTTGCTGTCAGCAAGCAGAGGTACAACTCCTTTAAGAGATCTTGCCTGACTCAGCATTATTGGAATATATATATAGTTATATAATAAATAATATGTATATTTATATAATAAATAATATATATAATATATATGATATATTTATTGCTTTCTTAAGAGGTCCTGCTGCCAAAATATTTACATGGGGTTCATAAGCAATGGGTGACAGTGCTCTACTTGGTGGCGATGTGAACACTAAAATTCCCCAGATTTGGGGTGATAAATCTGATTCCTGTAAGTACCTCTGCTAAAATGCTAAACTCTCTATGAAGCATGACTAAGAAGCATCATTTAGGATACAGGATATCTTGAAACACATCCATAAACAGACTCTAGAAAAGTACTTCCCAAAAAAATAGTGCTGTAAATTTTGTGTATTCATTATAAAACAATTGATGTGAGAATGTCTTTCTGTAGGCTGTGAATATCAATCTTTAAATAAAGGAGCTGTTTTGGCCCATGGCAGGCACCATAGAAAAAGGAGGAGGGGAAATCACAACATACGTAGGAGAAGCAGGGTGGAGTCAGACCGACTGAGCCAGATGCTCAAAGAAGAAACATGTTAGGAACACAGGTGAGCCACAGGCCACGTGGCAGACAGATTAATGAGAATGGGTTGAGTTAAGATGAAAGAGCAAGCTACCAATGTGCCTGAGCCATAAGCCAAACAGGATGAACTTAGTATAAGCATCTGAATCATTTCTGGGGGCCTAAGTAGCGGCAGATGGCTAAGGGGTCTGGGGCTGCAGGTCTGTGGTCTGGACCTCTGGCTGCCTGGGACCAAGAAACATCATTGCAACAAACAATCACCCCTGTTTTATGAGGTCTGTGGGGATATTTTCAAACATATTAAAAACATTTGGAGAAATCAGAGGGATCTACCCACACTCAGCAGTCTAGGAGGATCGCACAGTGGTAACTCTCCCCTTTAATCCCAGCACAGAGAATATCCTTAGAGTAGTGACCTACACCCTTAATCCAATCTGAGTTTGAGGTCATCTTAGTTTACAGAAGGAGTTCCAGGTTCCCAGGCAGGCAATGGTGGTGCCACACCTTAACTTAGCAAATAAAGTATTTAAGGCAGGCATAGAAAGACAGACAGGCAGAAGAAGCCAGGAGGAGCGAAACTGAAGAACCTGGAAGACAGCTGGGTGAGATCTGACTGTGGTGTTTATTCTCTCTAATATCTCTGCTTTCACCAGAGATCTGGTCCTGAGTTTCCTTTACTCATGCAACAGAGGTCTTCTGAAAGAAAACCATCAATCAATGCAAAAATACTCAGTGTGCTAAGTGAAATAATAAAAATAAAATGTTCTAAACAATCATCTTATAATTATGAATAAATAACTTTAATGATTAAGGAACTGAGAACTCTGACTTCTATATATGTCAGTGTCAGATACTATTGTAGTCAAGTACCACAACTAACATAATTTGATGAATATTTAATGACATTTATGAGTTATTTGTAGAATAATTAAACATAAATTGTTAGTTGGAATACATAGAGCTAATTAGTATTAAAATTTACAAGACTATCCCCAATTCCCTCTTTCCATAATATATACACATTCATCTCCTTGCTTCAAATTTAATTCTCCCATTTTTACCCAATTGTGGAAATATTTGAATTTCATAACCTCTAGGCATTATAGATAGTAAAGTATAAAATCATGTGATTAAGGAAAATCACATAATTGTGTTAGATGCGAGCAAAAAGAATGGGATAGAAACATTTAAATATAGAAGTGAAATTCAGGCACATCAATAGACAACGAACTTCAAGGAGATACCCAAAAGTGCGGCTCAAAGTTCTAACTGGGACATTTAGATGGAATTACAGAGGGCCTTCATTTTCTTTATATTTCTGTGAAGAGACAACATGAGCAAGGCACAATTCCCCCCCCCCCCAAAAAAAAAAGAATTTAAATGGGTGCTTGCTCACTGTATTAGAGGACAAGTCACTGATCATCATAGTGGAGAGCATAGTAGAAGGCGAACAATCATGGTGTTTGAGTAGTAGTGAGAAATTAGATCCTATTCATATGATTTAGGCAGAGTGAGAGACTGAGCTTGACATGGGTGTAAACTCAAAGCCCACACCTCTCTAGTAACATACCTCTTCCAACAAGTCCACATCACTTAATCCTTCCTCAAACAGTCCACAAACTAAGAATCAAGCCATGACATTTATGAACCTATGAGGACCATTCTCTTTCAAGCCACCATAGATAGAAAAGTCCAATATAGGTGGAAGTGGCAAAAGAATTACCCTTAGGTCTGGAAAACATCAGTATTCTTTTTATTCCTTCATTTTATTAAGTTTTTAAATTAAAAAAAAATGTCATTTTTATCTATGTATTCCTCTACTCCCCCTCCCTTCCCTCCTCCCAATTCTTCCCTGTTAGCCTTAAGCCTCTCCCAATTCCCTCCTCCAAAAGAGTTAGGAGTCCCAAGGTGGGTCAGCTCAGTCTGGCTCATCCACTCTAGGTAAGTCAGATTAACACATCAAAGTAAAGATTGACTTAGGTGTACCTCTGCAGGTATTCATAAATGGAAATGAGGGTTTAATAGCAAATATTAAAAGGTTTTAGGTACAGTCAGCATTGAGATCATTGATTCAAACTTGAAGAGTCCCTGGAATTTATGTTATATACAAATAAAACAACATCCTGCCATGGTCAACATAATAAACACAAACCAGAGTATCATACTGTTTTATTATACATTTAAAATAGTATTCTAACACTGCTACTGTGATGCCTTATTGTGGACTATTACATCAAATAAGTAAAGATGTTAAATTTGTTAATGTTGTGGAATATTACTTTAACTATGTAAAGGTGTGTTGCACTTGTTTATGCTGCATTTGTTTAAATATGTTAAAATATGTTATATTTATTTCACCTTGCCAGGCTTAGGCACCTGATTGGTCTAGTAAAAAGCTGAATGGTCAATAAGCAGTAGAGGGATAGGCATGGTTGGAGGACAGAAAGAATAATATTAGGAGGAATCTAAGCTCCAGGCAGAGGAAAATGAAGGAATAAAGATATGGGAACACCAAAGCCTAGCCTCCAGGCAGGAAGACCCAGAGGATTCAAGGAAGTAGGACATACACAATGAAAGAAAGGTAGAAATCCCCAAGGTAAATGTAAGTGAATAGAAACAGGTTAAATTAAGTTATGAGTTAGTGGGACAGACATAAACTATGACCAAACATCCATAATTGATAATTGATTTCTCTGTCTTGATGTGGGAGCTGATTGACAGCCAAAATAGACTGTTACAGTGCCTATAATCTTTAATGTAATTTGGAAGATGTTGTGACTTGTGCCATTTCTACACCAAATTTAATATTTTTGGAACCATGTTAAATGCAACACACTACCTGGATTTTGCACTTGTCTTCTTGTAACTATAAATAATAATATAAAAATTTTAAGCTTCTTTAAAAATCACCTTCATAGGGATATCCTTCATAAGGCTCACAACTGAACTATCTCCTTGATTATTCTCTGGCTCCTTATCAGTACAGTTGTAGTTGCACATGTCAGAATTTATATTAGATTTATTTTATAACTCCCCAACTAATATATCAGTTTTATGAAAGCAGAATTTCTGTGTTTCTAAGTCATGGTTTGAAATTATTTCTATTAAGCTAATTAAAATTAAACTTGAAGAATTTTCAATTATGTATGCTTTTAAAGGTCATACATGTACATTTTATTTATATTTTTACATGTTTTATTAATCAGACCTATCACCATCCTATAAGCTTTACATATCACTTAATCCCCTTCTTAGAATTATGAATGAAGAGTCTCATGAAGTGTCAATAAATATTCAACGAAAGAATAAATCTTGAATGAATAGCTTAAATACCCTGGTGATGGAATGGACATTAGAACAGTACTTAGTAAAAGTTTTGATAAGAGTTAACTTTGTATAGGATGGCATAAAGATGTTGGATATCTTTTGAGGTTGTAAAATGGAATAATATGGAAGAAAAACTTTAAGTGAATAAATAGTTCATGTTCTAAGGGCAAATTTTGTTTACCTAGTAATTTCCTAGTGGTAGGATGCAGATATACATTAGAATTTATTGCCTTAATAAATGACGTTATAATCATAATGTAATTACTTGCATTATAGCATCTATTCTTATACTTAAGAGCTGATTTACCTTCAGTCTTAGATACATGAATCACTAAAACATGACCACTTCATTAATCTACTTGATTATTTATTCCCGATTCCAACATTATTTTTACAGTTTCCAGAGCTTTTAAAAAATTGTATTGATTTAAGTACTAGTGTGATGTAAAATGACATTTGATTAGTAAAAAAGTAGGCAGATGTTTTATACCTAACGTAAATATATTTCAACATTAATACATGTATTAGTGCACAAAATGGGGGCAGAGACAGCAGAGAGAGAGGGAGAGGGAGGGAGGAAGAGAGGGAGGGAGGGAGGGAGGGAGAGAGAGAGAGAGAGAATAAGTAAGTGGTTAACCTAAAGATTTATTTTGTTTATCTAATTGGAGCTTCTGTATAAAATCTCTCTGCTCTTCCTGAGCCATTAATAAAACATTTATTAAAATGAACCACTAATAAAAAGAACATAGTTAAATAATACATTATGCTTTAAATACTGGTCGAAACTGGTTACAATGAACACTATGTATAAATTGATCATTCTCAATTAATAGAAGACCATCTGCCTCATTTTTTAATCTACTCAGATTGTTTTTTGGCCAGTAGCACTGCCTGAGGCAAATTTATATCAGTTTGACAAAAAGCAATAGAAAGTTTTGCTTCAGAGATTCTCATTGCTTAACGCAACAATATTTCTTTAAAAGTCTGAAGGTGTTATAATTAAACATGCATCAATCGTTTAACTTGTCAACCAAAGGCAGTTATTGTAAAGCATTTTTTCCCTTCAAACAGACTCTCATTGCTAAAGTGTGATTGCATTTATAGAAAAAAAAGTATAGCTAATGTACAAATTTAACTTCTGGGAAGGAAATCATATCAAAGTTTCACCCAAATCTCTTGGAAGTTGTCTATTTTTTGAAAGCTATACCTACTGGCTTTGCTTTCAAAATTACAGACAGATATGAGAAAACATCATTAATATGTAGATTTTTGATGATGGCTTGAGGGGAGGCATGACAAGATCATAGAAATGCTAATTTGACTTTAGTAACAAAATTTTAATTGAAATTATAATTAAAATTACTTGTTCTTGGTAATTCCATTTTTAAAACTCCCTCACCTCTTGTCTTTTCCTAAAAATTACAGAATGCTATTAGTTAATGATTAGGATATTTTTTTATTTCACTATCATGATCATTAGCAAATTCTTTGTTATAAAGCAACGAGAAGTAAATTTACCTTTATCTAAAACTTATTCCATCCCTGAAGATAAAGAATGATTAAAAAATTATAAAAGAAACTGATGGCAAAGAGAATATCTTTAATATGAAAGGAAAGAAAATTGCTTCCCCATATATTTAAATACAAGATCTCATTCTACTGCCTTGTTTGGGGGTAAAATAACGTTTTTGGTGGAAACAAATATAATTTAAATAACTGATTTAACCCATCACACATAATTGCATTGTTAATCTAACTATACTAGTTTGAAGTACAAGTATGGAAAAACTGGTCAGTGTTGAACAATTGCCTTGAAGAAACAGAGTACTATTGACTAAGTTACATAAAGGATGAAACAAAAGAAGAAATAATTGAGTGTTGTTTGTCTCAGGAGAAACTAAATTTATAATTATAAATAAAAACCTCTTATATGTATTTGTGAAGATACACATTGTCGTTACTTGATAGTATCTATATCTATACTTCTTTCTAAATGATAACGTTCTGTTTCTCTGTAACAAGGGGTGAGGTTAGAAAAGTAACGTAAGTGCATAAATAAGTCTAGATATTTATGCATATATATGGATGTGGTCCATTTTTAATTTTGTTATGTGATTTAAAGCAGTAACAGATAAACAATTGGAAAAAACGTTCTGAGTAAGTGAATTGGACCATGCATTTAAAAGAAAACTCTAACATTTGAAAATAATTAAATTTCAGTTTTCAAAATTATGGGATTTTTAGTAATTCAACTATTCCCAGGTTAATTCTACATGGGAAGTTCTTAAAACTAGAGTTAAGAAAGAATTATTCAAGCACAATTTTCATCTAATTTTGATAGTTCAACTAATTGATTTTTATTTTAAAAATCAAAGCACTATGGGAAATTTTCAGTCAGGGAATCATTGCTTAGTATCCTAAACTAAGAAGAAAGTTATTAATCTATAATCTACATCATGAAACTTGCCGACAGCCTATGAATCAAGTAAGACTGTCTGTATTATTTTTTCTTTTCACAAGGAGAAAAAGTGAGGCTGTTACAGTGGTGTTTCTTGGTCCCGGGTGGCCAGAGGCCCAGACCCACAGGCCTGCTACACCAGACCCCTTAGCTGCCTGCCACTGCTGCTCAGGCCCCCAGAAATGACTTAGATGCTTATATTAAGTTCATGCTGTTTGGCCTATGGCTCAGGCACATTGCTAGCTAGCTCTTACATCTTAAATCAACCCATTACTGTTAATCTGTCTGCCATGTGGCCCATGGCTCACCAGTGTTCCTTACATGTTGCTCCTTTGGGTTTCTGGCTTGGTCTGTCTGACTCTGCCTTGCTTCTCCTACCTATGCTCTGACTTCTCCTCCTACTTCCTCTACAGTGCCTGCTATGGCTGAAACAGTCCTTTATTTAAAGATTGATATTCACAGCATACAGAAAGACATTCCCACATCATGAGGCCAAATCAGTAGATGGCACAAAGGGATCTACAGGTTTAATTATTTTTTTTTTCTGTCCCGCTCTAAGTAACAGTAACTTAAAGGTATAAAATGAGATGTGGGGAAGGGTTCAAGCCAGGATATGAGCATAGTTTCTATTTTCTAGATTAGTCAGAGCTGTCACTTGCGTTGTCCTTTCTGATATTCCTCTCTACTAATGATTCTGGCAACTGGTTTATAAAGGTCATCACAAAGGTCATTATCATTTAAATAATCATTAATTACTTCCTTACTAAAATCTCCACTTCTCTTGGTTACCACTTTTATTTTCAGTTTAGAAAATATTTTGACATAGCCTCATCATTGTTATGAATATAAATTGTAATACTTGATAATTAGTGTTTAAACATGTGCAGAGACCCTGAATTTCAAAAAGACACCATAACTGGAGCTCTTATTTCTGTTTTGTAAATTAATATCTATGTCTTACTATTTTCAGATAAATTATAGCTATTATTTGACCCCATATAAAGTCTCAAGATATTTACTAGTACATTTAAAAGAAAATTTGGTACCACCACAACTCCTTATATAATTCATATACTTTACATTTTGAAATACCGTATTATACTTCTGTTTTTTCTAACATTTGTTTAACTTGTATAGATTGTGGAGAAATGGATGGGTACATGATACAATTTGTAAGGTCAGGTCCTCTCATTCTAGCAATGGGTTCTCTGGGAAACAACACTAGTTCTAAGTTCATCAGTAAGAATGTTTATCCATTTAGTTATCTTGTCTGCTTAACCTCTATTTGAAATTTAAGAGTGTTATTAGACATTAAGTAAAAATATATGGTAATGTTTATGCTATTAGAGATATCACATAAAAACAGCAAATCATAAAAAGTTTATACAATGAATTCATTACATAAATAAAATTTTAAAAGAAATCATGCTGAATGATAAAAATGTTCATCCTATCAAATAACCCACTTGCATAAATTATATTTTTAAATAAAATACGAATTCAAGTCCTTATTATATGTTGTTACATTTTGTACAATTTGTTGTGAAATAATTTGTCTCTCTATTTTTGAAGGGCAGAGATATTATATAGTATAAATATGCATGAATATTTTAGTGATAGTACTTTTAACATTTTAAATCTTCAAAAATGTATTTATTAACATTGCTTCAAAAGCAATGGTAAATAAAATCAGAGTTAAATATTCAGCTGCAAGATATAAAAGTATCTTAATTGAAACTAGAATACGGTATTGTCTATTAATGTATTTGTGTTAAATTTTAAATGAGTATGATGTACTCTGAAAGCTTCTCTGAAACTAACATGATGATCAACAATTGCAACTGAATACTTACTAATGTTTCTTAATAGTCTCATCATTTCCTATCCTGCTTTAACAGACAAAGTAGTATAAACAGTTTACCCTCCCTTTATTTTTTTCTCATTACAGGTGTTACATCAGTACTTGTATTTTACTTCGTATTTAATGAGGATGTTTGCAAAACAATCATGGTTTTATATCCTCTATTATATATGATAAAGTTGTGATTATAATATTTTAATTTCCTACCAAATGAAAAATCAAGATACTATGATTTTTGCTTCTCAGCTGTCTTAGTAGCATTGACAAAGTTGGGGCTGAAATGTGGGAGTCATATTTTTACTCTGATGAGGTCCCAAAACAGAACATAGATCTGCACTATAAAAGTCCTCACTGTAAAGCCATTGTTAATAAATGTAATATGTCTTACTTAGAAAAACATTTTAGGATAGGGATGTATGTGCTTTCCGTCCCATTTATTTTAATGACGTTTTTGTAACAGCTTCTGAATTTTCACTGACAACTTTTGCCTTTCAGGTTTTACATTGGATAAAAAGATTTTGCAAATAGCATATTTTTTAACTCAATAAAAATTTCTTGATAAATATTTTATATTTAGGAAACATACTTAGTGAGTTCCTGAATCTTTTGAAAAAGCTGTGGCACTATTTCATTTAAGTCTGTTCATTGTGACCCACTGAAAACCCTGAATAGCTTTGCTTTCTTGTTCTTCTCTTCTGTCCTTTCCCCTCACTCTGCCAGCCTTTCGGTGAAGGTGCACATCTGCTACCATAAACACAAAAATTAGCACATCAATGTTTCTGATGCAAAAAGTCAGTGCAATAAGAGAATGTTTTGAAAGCAAGCCAGTTTGTCAGTAAATTATAAGCTTCATTACCATAAAACTCTAACAAATAGAAACAACATCTCATTAACTGAAAGCACAATATGACTGCAGCAATATTCATCTCCCCAAAGAGCGCTTATCTATAAGAAAAAAATAAAAGTTTTGCTTAGAGTTGCCACTAATGACAGAATTAATTTTATTTATTAAAGAATGTCTAAGCATTTTGCAAAACGGACATTTTATCCCTTCCTCAGACTTTTTATTTTTTATAGATTAATCACAGTGCCAGGCTAGAGAGGAAAGAGGTTTCAAATGTCGACTAACAGAATTCTGCTCTAGGGCCATTTGTTTTTCATATTACTGAGGATTCAACCCAAGGTCTTGTACATTATATCCAAACTTGTTACCCCAGAATTATAATCCATAATCCTTGAAAATTTTACTTGAACAATTCAAATGATAGTGTACTAAGGTACAAAGTGGCTTTATACTTTTTTTTACAGTTCAGGTATGCCTTGAAATTGCAATCTTCTAACTTTAGTCTCCCAAATATCTCCTGACAAACCTGTGCTATTAGGCCTGGTTTATTTTTCTTTTAATTATCTTTAAGTTGACTAAAAGAGAAGAAAAGGAATCCAGGTAATGTTTCTATATCTCTAAGATACTGTTTCCTTAAAGTTATTGATTCTGTCTAAAACCAACAAACTCAGAATTTACTCAGTTACCAGAGTCCTCTGTGTGGTTCTATATTCTTAAAATTTTTTTTAAAAAAATTCTAATTAACCAAAATTCTAGGCAACTTTTTATAGTTGCTTATAGGTTGCGCAAAGTGATGAAAAGAACTTGTTTTACAAAATACACTTAATTCCAAGTTAATGAAGTCATTTGACTGGCAGGAAAAAGGATTATAAGAAAAGACAGAAATTGTTTCATGAAGGTTAGAAAATATGGGTATTTAGCCAACTATTTAATTATAAGGCAAGATTCTAAAAATAATAGTGTAGGGGATTAAGTGACATGTGATCTTAGACTCACGTTAAAGCACTGGAGTGAAAACAGGATGGCAGAAATGTGAAATAAAATTGAAAATGTTGATTTTGGTGGCAAAAAGGGGGGAGTGCATGGTGATTTTATAAAATATGCAACAACTTGAATATTTTTCTAGCTTAAAATTTCAAATAAAAATGTGTTCAAATGTTTTGGTTGAATAAAAATTTCATGTCTTTGATATGGCTTTGGTTTTTCCAATTTAACAGTGAAGATGGGGAAGGAGCTTTTGCTGTGGAGGGAAAACTATACTGAGTTCCATCAAAGTGCAGTAATTGAAACCTGAGTGTTCTGATTTTATTTGCACAGTCTTATATAAATCCCTGAGATTATTTCTTCATTATCTAATAGGGTGATAATTCATACATCACAGAGCTGTTATAAAAATTAAATGGAGGAAAATTTGTGCAAGTGGAGCTAGCACAGAATTATTGCATAAGTGGTCCCTCCACCTGTTAGTGAGGTTAACAACTACCATTACTTTAACAATAATTCCAAATCCAGGTATGATTTTATTTGAATTACAGATGAATTTTTATTAATTTTTGTGACTGAGCCCCTAAATACTCAGAGGCAAACAGAAACAATTTGCATGAGAATCAAACATAGCCTGCTGTCTTGTATTTCAAATGGTGATCCTATCTTAAAGGGATATTTCGTAAGTAAAATAGTCTTACACTGCCTCTCCATGACAAGCACAATTCAGTTCCAGATAAGAGTGTCAGCTATACCATTAGGGCTACCACTTAATTGAAAATTCTGTACCAAAAGAACAGGAAGAGTCTAATGAGGAAAATTCCACTGAGATAACAGACTCAGAATATGCATAATTTCAAATGTCCCAAGGCTAGATATTGATTGAGGTTTTCCATGTAAAGAGTGTTAAAATAAAACAGAAGGAGAATACAGAAACCTGAGCTTCCAAATATTGAAAAGATAAGCATGTATTTGATTAAATTCATTCTCTTTCTCTGTGTGCTTATTTCCCTCAGCTTCCCCTCTAGTATTCACTTGTTCATTGCTTCTTTGATGAGTTACCTTGTTATCTATAAATTTTCTGTTTTGAATTATATATATATTAATATATAATATTAATATATCAAATATATTAATGCTATTATTTTATTTTGTTTGATCCTTAAAGGTGATTTAATGTTTTAAAAGTAAAGGTTTCCAACTGTATATCAGCAGTAACTACAATCATTCATGAACAACAGACAGAAATTAATTCAAGGGTCTGGCTGTCAAAGCATGGAACATCAATCTTAGAGGAAAATATAATATAATAATATTTCTCTAATATCTGTGCAGAAATCACTTGTACATGGAGGCACAAATAAGACAGAGAAATAGTCTTCCCTAGGCAAGAGCATAGCAGTTGGTCATACAATACCAAGTGGTCAAATCTGAAAACATACATATGAGCAACATCATAAAACCTGAGTAGGTTATATTAGGGATATATTTGAATCCACATATCTTCATTCAATAACAATAAAAGATAGACATTAATTTGAAAGAGAACAAGGAGCACATATAGAAATGTTTGGAGGGAGGAAACTTAGGAGAGAAATGTTACCATATTATTATCTCAAATTTATTTTAATGTAAAATAAAAATACATTCTATATACAAGGAACCAAACATACATGTATATTAACTTAAATTATTAATTTGAAAATTAAATGAATATATACTCATGTTAAAATAATAATATTATCAGTGTATGTCTCCATCAGGTGTTATTGAGATTAAAAAGATTAAATTGTGGGTAGGGATTATGAGAAAAATTCTCTCAGTGATGTTTGGCTCGAGCTCTGGGGAGCACACTGAATCAAAAATAGCCACTGGAGATCCATCTGGAAAAGGAGAGAGGCCCTCCAATGGTAGGCAGCTTTCAACTGGCGTGAGCACTATGTGAAGCCATGAGGGGTGAGATCAGACTGTGTTCCTGTTTAGGGGCTGCCACCTTGAAGCTCATTCCCTGCAGAAAGAACATCCAACCCAGCATTGACTTTGAGATGAGTAAATCAGACTTGCCTGGAATGGATGTCCCATGGTGAACTAGCTGAACCCCCTTGGGGGAGGGGATGGGTTGATGGGGGAGAGTCGAGGCTGAGGGCCGACTGGGAGTGATTTGGAGGAGGGAAGAGAAGGGGAGCAGGGGATTAAAAATGACATTATTTAAAAAAAATGTAGAAATATTTTTAAAACGTCATAAATAAAACTTCAATGCAACTTATTCGTGTTCTTCAGTGTTCAAAAATATGCACAATCAAAAATGATTTCAACCTATACAAGCCTAAAATATAAAAATAAATGCTATTTATACAACTGTAGACCTTCACTCTCTATGTAAAGTTTTGTGCGTTTAGAACCTTGAGAACAACCCACTCTTTCACTACTATACTGAAGATGTCCCACTTGCCATCAGGCTTTATTTACAAAAATGCCTGCACATATAATAATGATAATGATAATGATAATAATAATAATAATAGTAACAACAACAATAATAATAAAGAGGCTATCAGCTTAAGAATGGGGTAGGTTATGATAGGGATTGGATTAAGGAAAGGAAAAGGGAAAATGAGGTAACTATTTTAATTTAAAAATGTATTTAAAAATAAAATTAAAAAAAACTGTCGAAGGCTCCAGAACATCCATGGCCTTCTTAAAACTACATCTTCAAGATATTTATTAAAACTTTTCTATGAGGTCATCAAGGAACTTCCCTTGACAAG
Source organism: Phyllotis vaccarum (assembly GCA_033318265.1). Classification (NCBI taxonomy): domain Eukaryota; kingdom Metazoa; phylum Chordata; class Mammalia; order Rodentia; family Cricetidae; genus Phyllotis; species Phyllotis vaccarum. The sequence continues at coordinate 26,183,378 of JARWLC010000013.1, read as the reverse complement.
CCACAATTGTTTGAAAATTCTTTTGAGGTAGACAAAGATATGTTCATATTCTTAGTGAGGGAGGATCACAGATATAATGCAATATTTTCATCACGTTGAATTACATACATAATATTGCTATTATTTCTGTGTGCTGCTATTAAATTTATTCTCTAGGCTAAAGTCATAATTTGTAGTTATTTTCACTATCAAGATACTCTGTTCTCTTTTTTTAACACTGTAATTTTTAGAAGGGATATTACATTCAGAGTGACAGTTTTTGCTCTTCATTGCTACAGACATTTTACTTAGTAATGAGACTGTAAAAGTTTATTTGATTTTAAATATGATATTAATATCAGCATGAAAGTTTTTGTTTTGGATTATAGTTAATTTTTGTTCGAATTAGTCTAACACTGGCTATTAGAAAAATTAGTGAGTATTGTGTCACAAGCATTATGTAATTGATAAATAGGTTTTCTTTCTTTTTATAATCTGAAAATGTTTTAATTCTGGAAGGCTCAACAGTTTCACTATGTCCACTTAATGCTCGTCAGCTTTATACCCAATGAATTTTGATTCCTTAACTTGAAAACAGTATTAGAAAACAAACTTTGCTTCTATTTGTTCTCTCATCAGCCAAAGCAAAGAGAGGAATAGATGCAATAAACTATGCCTAAAAGTAGCTAAACATTTCTTTATATTTTATACATATTTATAATAAATAAAACATCTTATCTTTCATTACATAACCCATTATGTCTCCTTCTTCTTGCTAAACTTTCTATAAGAATTGGAAAATGTGAGTTTCATCTGATATGTGTATATAAATTGTCATTTTAAATACATATGTGTAACAATAGCATTGCTGACAACATAATGTGGCAAAGAACTTTATTAACTATAGCATGGCACTTCTATGAATTCCTTTCTGCCTTCATAGAGAGTCAACTCCTTTTCAAGACTACCTGGGTCTGAAAATATTCTTCTTATAGCATTTACTGAGCATATTTTATATATTTCTATATGCATATACATATAAATAAGTGGCTTTCTTATATCCTATATTCTCTTCTGTAATTCATAAATAGCTGGAGTGTATAAATGATATTTAATATGTCATACATTAAACTGAACTGCTGGTGTCTTAATGCAAGTTGTTTTTGTTTAGAGCATTTAAGTACATGTCTTCCTCCCCTTTCATCTTTCCAAAACTTCTCATGTACCCCTCCCCAATCTCTTTCAAATTCTTAGGCTCTCTTTTTACTGTTATTGCATATATATGTAACTATGTGTGTGTGTATGCGTGTGTATACAAACATACAGATATTCATAAATGTAACCTGTTCAAGCCATATAATTCTAATTGCATCTATGTTTTCATGGCTGAAAATTTGGCATTAGACAAGCAGTTTTATGCCTTTCCAGGTGAAGATCACTTTGGTTGCTTCAAACTTTCCTCAGTTGCCTACAGTTTCTTGTAATCAACTTTATAATGGTAATAAGAAAATGAGGGATTCTTTGGGGGAGATACAGGGAGGTAAATATGGAACAAGGAAGAAGATCAAGGAGAGAGGTGAGTAAACTAATAGTAGGACTGTCTAGAAAATCATAAAGAATCATACAATTAATCATACAATTAACTATTTACCCCCACCAAATCTCTAATACATGCAATTCCTTGTACAAATATACATATACAGGTTTAATGAACCTTTCTTTCTCCAAGAGCTAGTGACCATCTTTCAAAACTGCAGTACCAGGCAGTAGAAGCATTTTTTACTTGGTTGGCCAGAGCAGTTCAACTGATTCTCTTAATATACACCCTAGTGTTGAATATTGTATATTGTTGTATTGTTGTTATTCCCCTAAAAGTAGAAGGAAATCTTAATTGCTGATGATAACACACATTTCAGAATCTGGGCACAGAGGCTTCTGAGCTAACAATCACCCAAATGTTTCTCAGTGTACTAGGTTTCATAGTACCAGAAAGCACTGTTCTTCACCTATTCAACCACTCACAATTCCTTGACATTTTTGGTTACAAAACATGTGCTATTGTACCGTTTTATTATTTTATATGAAGACATGCAACTGTGATTTTCTAATATGGAGCTTTGGAAAAAAATTTTCCCACAGAATATATGGAAATTGTATATTCAGTTTTTACTTAGCATAATAGTTAATTTCTTTAAAGTATGAATTATCCATTGTGATGTGAGAATGTCTTTCTGTAGGCTGTGAATATCAATCTTTAAATAAAGGAGCTGTTTTGGCCCATGACAGGCCCCATAGAAGGAGGAGGAGGAGAAATCAGAAGAGGTAGGAAATGAAGGGCGGAGTCAGAGACAGACCAAGCCTGACGGCCAAATAGCAACACGTAAGGAACACAAGTGAGCCATGGGCCACGTGGCAGACAGATTAATAGAAATGGGTTTATTTAAGATGTAAGAGCTAGCTAGCAATGTGCCTGAGCCATAGGCCAAACAGCATGAACTTAATATAAGTGTTTGAGTCATTTTGGGGGCCTGCACAGCAGCTGGCAGCTAAGGAGTCTGGTCCTGAAGGTCTGTGGGTCTGGACCTCTGGCCGCCCAGGACGAGAAAGCTCATTGTAACAGATGGTTTCCCAATGTGAGTCAAATATCCACTTAAAGCCTGAGAAAGTTTTAAAAGGGTTTTAGCACAGAAACTGAGCCAAAACAGCATCCAAATTGTGTATACAGAGCTGGTCATTGTACAGAGAAAGCATGGTGTCCGGGTCACGTTTAAAATGGCACCTGTGGACTGGTGACAGGAAATGTAAGCCACAATCAGGCAAATTCCTGAAATCTCACAGAAGACTCAGTAGCATGTGATTGATTTAAGGTTTCTGTTTACTTTGAACATAAAGGAAACAAAGAGGGTTTCCTAGTAGCAGCATTTCTTGGGTCTGCTCTGTTTGCTGGCGGCGAACAGAGAAGAGGCCCCTTTAAGAGAACTTACTGATTCAGCCTAATCTGCAAAAACTATGTGGCAAGAGAGTGGGAGGATTTTAAAAGCTCTTCTAGTTAGAAAATGATTAAGGAGTCACAATAAAACAGATTCAGTTTTTTTTTTTTTTTAAAAAAAAAAAAACCTGTAAATGGGTTACAATGTGTGTAAAATGTACATAGTCTTCAGAGAGAAAAGAAAGAAGCTAAAGAAAGTTTTTAAAAAGAGAAATAGAGTAATAAAAATTAGTCATTTTGCTGTCTTATTTCTTCACATCTCTGCTATCTGCTATTTATTTAGCACTCAATTTTTCTGAGATTCATGTATTTTAGATTTCATTTCTGACTTACAAAAATATGTGTTAGTGTCCATGTGTGTGTATGTTTGTATATAAACTAAAAGGGATCAAATTTAGACTTCATCATGGATTTTAAGAACACACTACTCCAGCACTGATAACATAGCTTTGTAGGTAACAATACTTGACAAAGACTTCTAGTTTGAGTGAAATTCCCTTAATTCATATTAACATGCAAGGAGAGAAGCAATTCTACACAGTTATTCTCTGACCTCTGTAAATGTCCTCAAACACACACACACACACACACACACACACACACACACACACACACACACACACACATACACACACACATACACACACACACAATTAATTAAAATAAAAACCATACCACTACAGAGCAATACCCTAATTATGTTTATCTTATTTTAATCTATGTTGTGTCAAAGTATTCATTTTATGTATCCAATCTGAAACAACAGGGAGGTACAGCTATGTGTACTAGTAACAAGTTGTTAGGCTTCTAAGTATCAGGTTAGCAAGTTAGTATGTGAACATACAAAGTTCTCTTAGCTGTATTTGAACTTTTCTCAGGGAGGTTTATATTTTTTCTTTATAACATAAATACATGATAAACAAAAATTTGCTTTTAAAGCATATATAAAGAAGAAACTTTGGAAGATGAGACACACTGAATCATTTGCACCTGCATTGGGATGTACTTCTGGTTTCCATGGATAAGCCACAGAAAGCTTATTGATTTTAAGCCAAAACATCTTCACTTTTTATTCAGTCATAATTGAAGTAGGAATCCCTTTCAAAAACTGCGTATTTGTGTCTGAAAGTATCTTTTTTGAAGGACTCTTATCATAAATAACTGTTCTGTTCGCACCTCTTGGAAGATTTGGATTAAATTAACAACATCTTATATAAAGTACTAATTTTCTCCCAAATAAAATAAATAAATCTAGACTAAAGGTGTCCTGTGTTTACATGATCTGGGATAATTTCCAGTAAATAAAAAAAATCTACTTTGAGGTTGTTAGCTTAATGAAAGCAGTAACATCTTCAGAATAGCCAACAATAAGAAACATGCAAATATTCTTCTATCTCAATGTGCTAGTCTAGGAGCTTTCCTTCTTTATTGTTATAAAATTGTCAATTGTGCTAATGACAATGGAGATGATTGAAGGGAGTGTAGTTTTTAATATTACTGTACAGAACTCTCAGTTTCCCCTCACATCATCGAGAATAAGAAACTATTCCTTCCAGTACACCGAGAATTCTTTTCACCTGGGGATTTAATCTCCTGATTTTAGAAATCAACATGGAGGTCAGAGTGATCTTACCATAGCAGTTGTTTTCCAAGTGCCTTTAACTGCCATTGCCAATGTACCCCAATGGCACAATTTTATAGATGTACATTTTTATACAGTTCCTCAACCCGGCATGTTCTAAACTTATAATAATATTACTCTTAAAATGTGAGTTAATATACCTTCTCTCTTCTAAATTTTGGTAAAACTGAGGAGAATCAGCATAATTTCTTCCTTAATGTGTCATAGGATTCATTAGTAGAGTCTTCTGTACCTGGGAGATACCTTCTTAGAGAATTTTTAAATTTTTTCAAATTTGTAAAAGAACTTTATGCAGGGTTAGATTATACACTTCACCTTTGTTCATCTGTGCTTTTGACATATAGAATAATTCTTTCAAATAATGAAATGTTATGTGTAATCATTCAAAACAAACTTTTTTTCTAATAATTTTAAGACTTGTTCAATAGTGGTTAACTTGCTTTTTGGCACCTTGTAACTTGCTTTTTTATTTCCTTTTGCTAAATGGGCTTTTTTTTTTTAATCTGTTACATCCATCTTTTCACAGGAATAGTTCTTTCATTAGATTTTCAATATTTTTTTTTTGCTTTCAATTTCATGGATTTCTGGTTTAGTTCATATTGGATCTGCTGGTCATGTTAGTCTTGCATTATTCTTGTTTTTTCTATTTTATAAAGTAAAAGCTATGATTGCTGATTTTCTTCTTTTCTAAGAGTTACACTAAGTACCATAAATTTATATGGAAGAAAATTGGCTTTGTCTATCTATCCCACAATTATTCTATGGTATTTTTTACCTCTTTCAAGTACTTTAAGTTTCTCTTAGTTTTAAATTTTTCTTAAAGTTTATTATTTGATGTATGTGTCAGTTAATTCATTTGGTTGTAAATTTAATTAATATATTATTTAGTGTTGTTTATCCGGAAATAAAATTTTATTGGCATTTATTTTACCCTAATACTATTGTCCTCTAAAGTGTTGCATTGTTTATACTTTTTTTTTTCAAATTTGTGAAAAGGAATATGATGTATAAAGAACAGAATTATTAAGTTTTTATTATGAGTTGACACAATGTATTCTGTTGTTGTTAGATGAGTTGATTTATGAATAAAAACAAGACCACAGAGACTGACAATGCTATCTAATCAGCTATCTGCTTACTGATATGCTTTATAATTTATCACTTATTGAATGAATGTAATGCCCTCAGCTGTAATAATAGATTTATCCATCTTTTTTACTTCAATTTGTTTATTTCTTCACAGATATTTAATGAAAGATAACATTGAAAGTGATGTAAGTCTAAAGGAAGACTTATTATGTTATTTTTAAAATTCACCAAAAGAATACTATGTTAATCATATCATTTACATGTATTTGAAAGCCTTTAAGCACCAATTTTATTTAGTGTGCTACCACCCAAAAAATGAGTACCTAGTTTCTCATGCTTAGAAAAATTTCCTTGCTTCCACTATGAATAATAGTCAGAGTTTTAAACCCACAGGTTTAAACCAGTAGAGTAGAAAATATTTTATTCATAACAATTTAGCTTCTTTTTAACTAGCACAGCTAACTTAATGTGTGAACCTACTCTCATCCCACTTCCTATTCCTAATCAGATACATAGTCAAGAAATGTTAGTTTCATCTTGATAGGTATTTGTCAGAACTCTATCACCCTAAAGGAAGAAAAAAATACTAACTCATAGAATATCTTCAATTAATAGTTTGTGATTTAATACATTTTCAAAGATACCATTTTTCACATTTTCAACTATGAAATTTCTTTGAACTATGCTCCTCAACACAGGCAGTTACAGAAACAGCTATGAAATATCACGAAAAAAATGTTCTTCCTCTGACAATATCAGTACTTCTGTGTTAGCTAGAAAAACTATGTTGTCTAAGTAACTAACTATTCAAATTTAGTGATTCTAGTTTGAATATACATGTTACATAGTTCTTGATAAAAATTGAATATAAAATGATCACTACATTTGTAGTAATATTACATAAGGGAGCAATCCAAATCCAAACCTAAGGAATAATAGATAAAATTATAGAGTTTTATGTATATTTTTAAGTTTAAAACAAATATTATTTAAAAACTTTATTAAGATTCTAAAAATTTTTCTGCCTTAATTTTATTTTAAAAAGTCTATTGAATAATTACTATTTAGTAGACACTGTGATAATACCTTTTATTTTAGTTTTTTTTATGTATAAATTCCCGATCTTAGCTCGGCTTGTTTCTAGGCAGCTTTTCTTAAATTATGTCATCTTATTTTTTGCTCTGGGCTTTTTCCTTTTCTTGGGTCTCTTATCTTACTTTCACCCCTAATCCATTGCTGTTTGTGCGCCTGGGTATCTGACCCCTAGTGTCCTTCTATCTTTGTTATATCTTTTGAATTTCCAAGATTTTTCTTTCTTTTTATTCTCTCTGCTTGACACCCCCCCCCATTTTTTCTCTTTCCTTATTATTGACTAATCAGCTTTATATTAGACCATTGGGTACTTTAGACTGGCAAAGTGACACAGATTTACAATTAATGCAATAGAAGATAATGCAACACATCTTTATGTCATTAAACAAATGTTCCATAGAATAAAAAAAAATGTAATACATATGCAACAAATATTTCACAACGTTTTCCCATTTTTTCTAAATAAAGATGAAAGTTTTTAACTTTAACATAGTAACACTATATACAAGAGTTATCTATAAGAATTAATTCTTACTGTGATAATTATTTTACATACACTATTCAATTAGTACAGAAATTTAGCAATATCAGTGAATTTCCCTAAAGGCAAACAAACCATTCAAATACGTAAAAAATATTTCATGAGCTTTAAGTCAAGATCTCAAGCAAATCACACTGCATTTAAAGTCACTATAGTGCTTAAGGAATGGTAACTTTGAACACTTGATAGGACTGCAAATGTATCAAACTCTGAGTTGCTATTTAAATTATATTCAAGAACATGGTTGATTGAAATTTATCTGTTAAAGGGATTTTTGACATAATGTCTATACTTTATTAGGTTAACAGAGTGTCAAATATAGCTGCTGTTTCTAATGATTTTATTCATTTGAGTATCTCCTTTGCTACTTACCTCTACAAAGGGGGAAATTGTATTAAACATGACTTTACAATCATTGTATTTTATTTTCATTTATACACATAAATTAAAATTAGTAAAATAGAACTTCATACTACTTAATGTATCCGTTAACAACAAAATGTCAATAGATCAGAATTAGAAAATCCGAGTTCCTGTAGAACATGTCAATTTATAAGATGGGTTTGAACAAGTCAGACATCTTTATAATGAGAATATTTTTATAAAAGTAAATTATTAAATATTACCCTTTCCTTTATTCTCTCTCCTTCATTTTTAAGTATGATACCATTGATATTTGTTTCCAATTTCATGTTCTTTCTCTCTCTCCTTCTTTCTCTGTCTTTCTCTCTCTAAACTTACTTTATGTAATGCTGCCTCTATATGTAGCCTCTCAATGACAAAAATGTATCTGTCTCTTTCAGCAGCCATCAGTTTTCATAGTTTCTAGCTTCTCCCCTTTTCCCTCATCTATGCATAGATATTTTTCTAGTTTGATTTATATAGATCACATATGGAAAACATGAAACATGATTTAACTGTAGTAATCTAATAGCACTTACAATATTTCTGCTAAAATAATAGTTAGTCATAAAATTTTCAATTTTTTTTTACTTGTCATAATCTTTGGATAATTCTTAATAACCAGTTTAACAATCTAATAACTTGGTTTTGTTTTTTTTAATTTTAATTACTCAGAGTGATAAAATTTAAATAAATTGGATATATGACATGACTTTGTATACTTAATCAAACTCAATCTGTGGTGAGTTATTCAACCTAATATTTGATAGATGTATGGAAAATGTTTTTAATATGCTGACCTGCACATCAAGGTGCTGGTTACATATACTGGCATATTTTTCTATTAACTTCTCTTTTAAGCTTGAAGACTACAGGCTCAGTTTTCCATTTGTTGAAATTTCTCAGCTATAATGATGGTGTATTCCTGTCTGTTGTCAGGTGATCATAATTAGCTGAACTTGTAGTCAAACTATATTATATTTACAGTAAAGCTGAAGTTATTTTTTACTGTAATATTTGTGTATGAAAAGTTTAAATATGCTAATTCACCTATACCATGAAAGAAAAAAAATGATGCAAGTTGGTATACTATATGTGAGTTTGGATTAGAAAGCAGAGAAATCTAAAGTGCGTCATCTTTTAGCAAATAACAAAATATATGATGTGATGAATACTAAGCACCTTGTACTGGCAGTTCTAAACCTCTTTCTTGCAAGTGATCCCAAACACAGGCTAAACAAATATAATTAGGTTTTGCTGTGTAAAGTTTATTATTTGTTTAAATGTTGTAATCCTCTTATTAAATATTAGCTAAAATTTAATTTGGTATCAAGCAGTAAATATTGAAAAGCAGCCTGAGCTTTTATCAAATCTACCTTGGAATGTACTCACTTTGATGAATTTCATATTTGCATAATTAAAACTTCTTTCCCCTGCTGTTTCCTCCATTTCAGTGAATGTTTCTTGGAAAGAAACTAGAGAATGAGATAAATCAGTATGATTATTTTTATTATGGAAACCACATGATTATGCAACATGATATACAGTAAACACATAGAAACAGTATTTTTTTTTCAACTGAGTTGTCAGAAAGCCTTGAGGAAAATGTCTTTCAGTATCTTTCTTAACAGTGCTGAATGGCTCCAAGTTTATTAGGGAGGGAAAATTTTTAAACACCATAAATATTCAATCATATAAATTTAGTAAAAGTAATTCCTGTTTTCATTTACTACTAATATAATGAAAGTGCCTTCACCTGCTTAATTCATAGCAAATGGTAAATTCTTGCATCATTGAATGGAGAAAGACATTTAATTTACTATGGCATATTTAAAATATCTTGAAATAGCTTGATATAGCATTTCTCTTTAACAGTTCACCAACTGGATATTTCATATTATCTGATGCTATTTAGGAATATAATAAATAATATTTTTTAGTTGTTGACCACATTTTTCTCATGTGAACCCCAAAACAATCCAGGCAAAGATATTGGTTCGTCTACCCAAACTGATGGTAAGTTCCTATTACTGAGAGACACTTAATTACCTTATTAAACACAAAGACATCAAGTTGGAGCCTCACTAGAACTTTTATTCCTGAGTCAGTCAGTTTCATGTACTCTGCACTCCACCAGAGAAGAAAGATTACCATTTGTGATCTACAATGCACTTTGTGATAGCGGAACATATTTTGTTGAAGTAAAAAACCACATTCTGATTGGCTTTAGGCCCGTACCATGAGGTGGAACCAAAACCCAACTCAGCCTCGATGGCTAAGAAGGTGATACTAGATATAGGCCACGAACCTAGGGGTAAACCAAATACCATTATTTTGCTAAAGGAATGTAGCAATGAAATGATGCCTAATTACAATCTGTTATAATCATAGATCAATGTCTTGTTCACACATCAACAAAGATATTCCCTACCAAAATAGATGTGTACTAATACAGAAACACATAGCCAGGCATTTTTCAGACAGTGAGAGGTTTTAGAATGCTCAGTCCAAATAGGATGTATCCATCAAATCTCCCCCTCAAGGATCAGGGAGCTTTGCAGAAGAGGATGTGTAAAGATAGCAAATAGCCAGTGGGGACAGAGGACATTGAAAAACAAAACAATGACAGCAGCCAATGTCACAGTTATAGTGTGGAAGTGGAAATTTGTGATACCTTAGATTGTTTTGGAGTTTTCAGATGGGAATCTGGAACCCTTGATCCTAAAAGCTTGAGAACTGTTTGGAATTTTTATGACAACCAGGGCCTTTAGGTTTTCTTTTTTTTCCTTATGACCTTTTATTGTTCTTAAGTATTCCCTCTATGTCTTCCTTTATTGTCTCTCCACTGCTGCTACTATCTTCTTGACATATTCTGAATATGACTATTCAGCTGCTCCATTTACAACTCTCAAAAAGTTGGATGCATCTCTCTGCATAACACCCAGCCAGTCCCGACTTTCAGCTTCATATTTAAGTATGCTTCTTTCTTACTGGATCAGATCACTTTATAGGAATTAAGCAAGATGACTCAAGGGACTAAAGATGGGCCAAAGCAGTTAACATCTTGTTAATATCTGCAGATCACCCACTAGAAGACCACCACTAATATAAGCAAAAGCAGGGGCATTTATATCTTGAGAAGAATTCTTTCATGCAGGGGTTAGCCATACAATACAATGGTGACAATTCGCAGAGTCTTTATTTTGGTATAAATGTTTCAACAATAGGGTCAAAGTAGAGATGATAATGGCAATTTCTCCTTTCTGCCTTTCTAATTCAATATAGTCTGAATATATAATTATAAAATGAGTTACTTGTAGCCTTTCCAAATAATACCAATCATGACATTGATTCTTGTGCTTTAGACCAATCATAACCTGGGTCCACATCCACTAAATCTGTTATTTTGGAACAGTGGAATATCAACAATCCTTATGGTAATTTCCCAGGGAAAATGCTTTTTCTCTGTCCTGAAACAAAATGTTTTTATTGACATTTAAAGTTAATAAAAGTTACATTACATCTTGTTTCTACACAGTTTAGGTTAGATGTATAAAATTCATTTTAGTTTTTATATTTACAATAGGTTTTTGGTATAGTTACTCCAATTTAAGTATAGTAACTTGTTTGTTTTTCTTTTGTGGTCAGAGACAATGAATATTTAAACTGCAGATAACTGACCCTTGAACAAACAAATCAAGTTATTGTCTCAGGGGCAGACCATGGAAACCTCCTAGAATGACAAGGCTAAAATTCTAAAGAATTAGGTACAATAGAGATCATTCATAATTAACACTGTATTCCTCTCATTAATTTTTCTGATTTAACCTATACAAGAGATCTAGTAGCTCCATAAATATTTGTAACAGTAGTTCATAAATTATATGTATCTATTGAGACTTTAGAATAAAATCCTATCATTTTCTAGTGCTTTTCTAAGGTATTTATTTTCAGTTTCTTGGATATATAACAGTATTTTGATAATGGTTTCCTTCCTTAAATATAAAAAAAGTCAATTTACTCTATTTAAAAACTATATTTGGAAGACCTGAGCCAATTAAAACATTAAAGAATTACTATATTTATAAATATACAATTATGTAGCCTTGTGTTTATTCAAGTCTTTCAAATGAACATTTATTTTAGCAACAAGGGGAGACTCAACAGTTCAGAAAATATAATATTGATCTTTTTAAAAAATGTTTTAATTTTATATTTGATCAGCAACTTTTCTCCATACTGGATTATAGTCAGTATATAAATATGTGTCACATCTCTTCCAGCAGACCACCTATTTGACTACTTGAGAATGGTTTGGAATGGCAGGAGTAAAACAGCTTCTTTTTCTGTGAGAAAAAAATGTATAAATTATTGAGCAGAACTGATTGATCAGTCAACCTTCACTATCAGGAAATAAACTAATCTGTATTCCACAAACCCAGAATTTTATCTCTAATCTTCATAGCAACTTACATGATTCCTATTGTGAAATATAAAACTCTGAAGCCCAATTAGCTACGTAGTCAAATATAAATTGTGTACTCTATTCAACTAGGGCTACTGTATAAATGCAATAATTGATGAGATATATACAGCAGTAATTAAAAGTTGTACACAATTATGTCATCTTGATAAAGGAAATAAATAATACTATTATCTGTTTACAACATCTGTGGCTATGTACATGGTTCAACTTAAAATGTGAAAATCTTGTCCACAAATTACACACATTAATATTACTCCATTATGTGTGGAGTAATTTACAGTTTCCAAAGCAATTTCAATAAACTATAATTATTACTCCTCTCAATAATACTGAAATATATTGGAGAGATATTATAATCTCTATTATGAAGTAAACATATAGTTACACATAAATAGAAAAAATATATTTAAACATACATTATGTAATTGTTCACTTTAACATACATCTTATCTCTTGATATCATTTTCTTCATAATATTACTTTATAGATAAGGCAAGTATGATTCACATAAGCTTACAAGTGTGTCTCTTTTTACATGATAAACAATTGATAAAAGTCAGGTTGGAAAGTAAATCTTAGCTCCTTAAAGTTCATAGCTAAATATCTAAACAAATTCACACAGGTGACTCATTTTTAGTGAACTGTCAAAATATATTTCCATGAATTTTGATGCTTTAAGTGTTATAAGAATTTAGTCTAAAAGAGTTTTTGGTTTTCAAATCAAATTCTTGTGAAATTTAGTATACCTTCAGGTTCTTTGCTTAGAAAGTAATTCTAATATATCACTGACTTCTAGCTTTATCTATATATTTATGTAAAACTATTTATATAATACTTATACAAATTTATCCCAGTGTGATTTCCTTAAACTATAATGATTTTTCCTTCCACCTGAAGAAAGAATTTTAATTTTATTATTTAATACTGTTTTATTCATTCTTTGAGATAGTCATATAATGTGTTTTTATCATTGGTTTCATTTTACACATGACACCATATTTATCTTAATTTGTAAGCTACATAATATAGGACTTAGAAATTAGTATATTTACCAAATTTACAAGTATATTCTTAAGAGTTCCCATTAATAAATCAACAGATAGATTAATGACCTGGGATTCAATCCTACATGTTCGTACATGCTCAAAATTCTTTCTTCTCTGTTTCTATAATCTTAACATCTGAATGTCTCAACCATGAAGATAGGCTTAGTTTTCCCCATGTGATTCCTTAAATATACACCTCTGAAGATCAACAATAATTCAATATTTGAACTTTCATGTATACCTTTTATTTTATGTGTGTGGGTGTAATACTTGACATGTACGTTAATGCAACATGTGCATACCTGGTCCTTATGTAAACGTTAAGAGGATTGTTAGATACTAAGAAATGGAATGACAAGTAGGTGTAGGCAGTGATGTGGTTGCTGGGAATAAAACCCTGGTTCTTCAAGAATAGCCAGTGCAATAACCACCAAACTGTTGCTCTAGACTCAGTGGTTCCAACCTTGCAAATGCTAAGGTCGTTAATACAGTCCCTCATGTTTGGGCTCCACCTATAAAATTACTTTTTTGCTAATTAATAGCTATAATTTTGTTAGTTACAAATTGTAGTATAAATATCAGATATTCACATGGCCCTAATGTACCCCTGTTAAAAGATCACTCAAACTTCCAAGAGGTCAAACCCTAAAAATCCTAAAGTCTAAGACCTTCAAAGGAAATTTTAATGAGAAATTGTAATGGAAGAAATGAAAGACAGATTTGACAAGACTTAATCATGAGCCAAATTGTCAAACAATTAAAAAAATAAAAGTGCTTTTATTTACACTTTTTTTTAAAAGAATTGATATGTAGTGTGGTTCTTGCTAGCCTCAAGCTTTTATCTACCTGTGTCAGCTGGCAAAGTGTTACTGCTTTTTTTTTGCTAATATTACCAGCTTAACTTCACCTTAATATCAGTAATAATGAGATCATGTGACTGCTTATTCCTCAAGGAAATTGCTTAATGTTATCCTATAACCACATTTTTTTCTTTTGTCTTCATTCCAGTTTTTTCCTGACAGGGTGTTTAGGTCTTAACATCTTACTGTATATCATCAAATGACCAAGGTTGCAATGACTTTCTACATCCCTATATAGGTAGAAAATTTGGGTATAACTATTCTAACTTGAGTTATTTTTTCCTTAGAAAACTACCTCTAGATGAATAGCTATGAGAGCACATTGCACATGCTAAGAAACATGTCCATGCAATTTACAAGAAGTATAATCAGGAGAAATCATGGTTAAATGGATGACATCTGTCCTTTGATGTTCAATGGAGTGACGTAGTATTAACTTTGACATCATAAAATTAATGTTTTGTATTTCTAATTTTGTTTTTAACATCTATAAAGTGGGTATTCTGGTAATAAATGTTTTAAATTTGTAATATTAATAATAGGTTGATAAAAATACATAGATTCTTGATGTATATATAAACAGACATAGATTATTATAAAAAGTAGGTATTTTAAAATGTTTCCTGAACAAGACATGCTGGTCAAGGCATTTTATCTCAGCTCTCAGGCGGCTGAAACCTGTGAATTTCTGTGATTTGAGGCCAGCCTGGTCTACATAACAAACTCTAAAGCAACCAGAATCACATAATGAAGAGACCTATATCAAAAAGTGCATCTTTTTCCTTCTATATTCTTGCAAAAGTATACACATATATAACAGATAAATAGATAAATCTGACACAAAGCACAAAACTGATACAGATTGAAAAATGCATTGAGAATTACTTTTGCCTATAGTGTTTGTGAGAACCTTACTCTCACCTGTTCATCTGTATCTCTCATTACACAGAATTAGTGAAACAGCTGGCAGCAGAGAAGACAGAATTATGACCATGGTTACACAGCAGAGCACTACTACAAAGAAATGAAACACTGTACAGCCTATTCTGGGTTAATGTCAAGCTTTCATGATTCCTATGCTTTAATATACTGAATTAAATAGCCACACACTCCTAAAAATAGCTGGTCTAGTTTCTAGAAGTACTTTTTAGACATCCTAAACTTAGAAAACTTTCTACAGGCATGGGCACATTTGAAGATGAGTTAATGGGTAGGATTTTCTGACAACTGCCTCCCAGGAGATCAAAATGCCAATCTTCTCATCACCTTCCTATTAGCCTTTCTGAAACAGAGAGATTGACCCTCATGTCTCCAGCTCCTGAAATATTTTCTGAAGTAGCAAAGACACATTTTAAATAATACTTTTCCAGCACTTACACAACTTCAGTTTCAGTTTCTTTTAACAACACTCTCTCTCTCTTCTCTCTCTCTCTCTCTCTCTCTCTCTCTCTCTCTCTCTCTCTCTCTCTCTCTCTCTCTCACACACACACACACACACACAGGACAAGAGTTTGGTATAAAAGTAAGATTTTCATGACCTTGTAATTATTTAAAGACAAACATATACATATATTATCCTTACTTAATATTTCAACAGAGTTCTCAAAATCTTTCAGATATAAAAGTGACATCTGGAGCTGTGTCAACAGAAAGAGGTCATGGGTAATGAACGGCCTTTGGAGCATAGCTGCTTTCACAATAAAGCTAGCTTTTGGCAAAATATCAATTTTTATTATTCATTTGCACCTTCTCTGATCAGTCATCCAAACAAATAATAGAAAAAGCATATTTTTTTATGAAAAAGAAAAGTTCAGTGGCTAGTTTAAGAAGCAGTTTGACAGTTGTGTTTCTGTATTTATTTTACTAAATATAGACTGAAGATGGTTCCATTTTTATATTTGTTTTTTAAAAAATAACTACTAATTAATTAAATTTAATTTAAAAATTCATTTTAAAATTTACTTCCTTTAAATATTCCATAAGATGTAAGATTCTTTTAGTAAGTGTGCTGTTGACCTCTATCTCTAGATGTCCAAGAGGATTTTTATATTTCTTTTTGGATCCAATAGAAACCTAAGTTTGTATTAATCTCATAACTACAAAACTTTTAAAGTCTCCTAACTCCTTTGCTCACATTTGTTTAGTTTGTAGGTAGGATATGTTTTACACATTTGATTTGATATGTGAATATATCTTATTGAGACGTAATAAGAGATATGAATATATGTGTGTGTTTGCATGTGTGTAGCATACCAAACCCTCTAATATCACATATATAACACATTATTGAATACTTGGAAAATATATGCATTTTAAGTATACATATAAACACTTTCTGAGGTATGTTAATAATTCCCTATTCCTAGTGGATTTTTATGATATTGAAGTGTCACAGACATTGTCACTCTTCTTAGTCACTTGATTTTATGTTACAGTTTTCTTTCATGAAATCCAATTAAGATGGTATCTTATTGAACAGGCATTAAATGGTATCTAGGGATTTACTATTATGTTTCTGATGAAACAATGCAATCTCACATAAAGTGTGTGTGTGTGTGTGTGTGTGTGTGTGTGTGTGTGTGTGTGTGTGTGTGTGTGTGTGTATGACTTACCAAGGATTCACAAGCATTAAGGTTACATTTTTCTCTGCAGGATAACTGCTAAATGAAGTTTAAAATCCTATCACAATTGCAATGCTGAGAATAAGTTTCATTACATGAGGAAATGAGTAAAATGAATTGAAAACATGCTGGGCAAGTGAACGGATTCCTCTGGGAAAGGTGTTGGGAACATGTCACTTTCATTTTTCTTCCTTTTTTTTCCCATAGAGAATCTATTTTAATATTTTTAAATGTTATCAATCCCCAGTTATGGCACAACTGTAAATAAAGAACAGGTATGAATTCTATGACTGTGAACTTTTTCTTTTTAGAGCTTTATATCAGACATATAAAAAAGTATTTAACTTACATTTAGTACAAATAAACATCTAAGCAGTTTCAGAGTATACTTTAAATATTTGAATATTATCTGAAAAGTGATATTTAGTAGTAATGATACATAATTATGGATCAGGAACATGTGCATTTCTTTTAGGATATACTATATTAAATATATTTTAAATGCTCTCAAATAAGTAGGACATATGAATATAGGTTATAAGAGTCACTTTCATTTTTCAATGGTATAGAGGCAGTCAATAGTATATCTAGAAAGAGACAAGGCACCCTGGCAGGAACATGTGAACTGAGAGAGCCAAAAGGTCATTTTCATGATGAGTTACACTGCTTCTCAGCAGTGGCCATTTCTTTGCACTGATATTGTGTACCTATTTTATTCTCCCTCTTATCTCCTTCATACACACAAACCAATGCACACACACACATATATATGTGTATATATACTGTACTGTTGACTGTGATCATAAATGCATATATATATTAAAAATCAGAGCACATGATGTTTGAATTTCTTTTATTTTTCTGTAAGAAAAAATAATCCATAAATAACTTAAGAAATACAGCAGAATATACTGATTTTGTGATAAAGAAAAGACAATTTCCAAGGTCTAGTTGCACAGAGTGAATTTTATGTACAGTTGAAGAAGCGATCTAAGTTAGAAATCTCTGTAATCTTATGGCCTCTGTGTTTTTATAGCAATAACCTGTAGAAAAATGTGAGAAAATACAAGCTAGCAAAGTATGTTTGGTGAAAGTGGAGGAGACAGGTGATATTTACGCTAGAAGAAGCAAGAGCACCACCTATAAAAGAGTTGCAAGGCAAGATGTTGTCAAATATTCAAAAAATGATACTCATTATGACATTTATTCTATTGTGTCACTTCAGCACTTTTCTACCTCCATTATAGGAAATACATAGCCATACAGACACATACGTTCACATACATTTGCACGTACAACTAATTATATATGCACTATGCAGCAAAGAGCTGCAGATTGGATAAAATCAAAAGAAACAGTAATTCCTATGGAGAATTTTCACAGTGCCATGTTTCTGTGTCACAAACTGTGGGTTTAACTCACTGATCTCCTTTTCTTCCAGTATCAGTGTGACTAAACAAGCAGGGTGCTTGAACTGAATCTTAGTCACTGAGCATAATACAAACAGTAACTAATAAAATGTGTTTAAGCATAGATGAGGACAGTTAACAACTAGCCTAAAGAATATTCAGAAATAATTTTGGAGAAAAGATAATGCCTCAACAAGCCGAAAAAAAAAAAAACAAAAAAAACCCCCAAAACTTGTAAAACGAAATACATACAAGAATTTTAAAAGAAGGAAAATGGATTATGCCTCCATGACTTTTAAATTGTTTGAAATGGTTTTTCCAACTACTCTGCAGTACAGTTGATTAAGGAAATCTCTGTTACCGTGCCAAAAACAGTTCTACATTTAGCTTCAAAGGAGTATGCAGATTTATCCCTTCCCTCCTCCCAGTTGTCTGCCTTCCTTCCTCCTTTGCCTAGCAACTGATGACTTCAGTGGTAAAACCCTGAGTGTAGAATAAAGCAGTTGGTTTCTGTCTTCATTCCAGTTGCCAAACTTCTCTGAGGCAGAAGCAAGAATCAGTTCTCCAGTCTATTCAGCTGGTGTGGGTGTTCAGCTTGTTTGCTTTACCATCTTATGAAGGTGATCTTGATCGTATTTCCACATGGCTTGTACTGAAACTAGGTAAGTATGACAATGAGCATAACTCAGTTTAAATTTGAAAGCAAAAGACTATTTGAATGTTCTTACTGTGTTGCTTGAGCAGGGACAAAAGGGCCAAAGCTGGTATTTGTGGGGATCACATTCAACAGTAAAAAATGCTGATTTTTAAGCATACTGATTTTAAGAGCATGAAGCATTAATGATTTTAGATGTATGTTTGAAATAAGAGTTACAAAGTCCTATACAGTAGACTTGAGTCATGAGGAAATTATTTCTCTAATAGATTCTGATATAGAGTAAGAAAAGAAAGAAGATTTAAGAAAATTTGCTTCGAATATGTGGTACATCATAACGAAAAGGGGCAAAACGTTTATAAAGAGAATGACTAAACTTTTTTTTTTGACTTTGAAAGAAAGCAATACTGTGTCGCTGGCCCCATTCCAGAGACTTGTCATAGCATTCTTGCCAGAATCAGAATTCTGGGCTTAGTGGGTTATAGAATTTACAAGGACTTGAAAGAACTGCTATTTTCTCCAGCCATTATTGATGATCACATAATCTGATACTAAAGGGACTTCTGGGGCTGTAGACATGTCAGTAGGATTAGAAAGTATTTTCCTGACTACATGGAAGCAAAAAGTCTGCATTCTTTTATTCCCTGTATGTTCCATGAATTTAACCACATGCTTGAAATATTTTCTGCAAAATGCATATTCATTTTAATTAAATTTTCATTTCTGTTTCTGCAAGGCTTGGAGGGCAGAGCCATTCATCCTTTATGGTTCCTGTGGACAAAAATGGGAGCACGGAGGCACGCCACAGCGTGCCACTCCAGTGTCTAAATTCCGTGCTGAAGGATGATGAAGATGACACAGCGATCTGGGGCCGCCCTCGTGTCTCCCTGAGAAACCCTTTCACTATGCCAAGAGCAGGAGCCCGCATTCCTGAAAATCCAAGAGCTCTGAGATACCCTTTTACACTAACCCCTGCTATTGAGGAAGAGTCCTTAGCAACAACAGAAGTAAACAGCTCAGAGGGCCTGGAGAGCCAGAACAAGAAGGGACATGATTCTATTTATATGCCCCAGGAAGTCTCTGGAAGCCCAATGACATTGATAGTCAGAGGCCCAAAAGTTGGTAGTTGGGGTTTCGAGAGCAGTGGCAATAGCCCAAAGCCATATATGCCTGTGCCTAGATCCAAAGGGTTCTTTCCACCAAGGGGCCCACCGTCACGAGGCCCTCCATATGTCCCCACACTTAGATCGGGGATAATGATGGAGGTGACTCAAGGAAATGGTAGAAAGGCATACAGGGGCAGCCTGGCTCATGTTTCTTTTCCACTGGGAAGCCCAAGGCACCCTATGGATAATTGGCAGCAAAGACCACCTATCCATTTGTCAACCAGTGTTGCTGCAGGGTTACCTTGCTCTACTGCTCATTGCTTCATGCCACCTCAAGCTCTTTCATTCAATCCATTTCCTGTGATGCCTACTCCTTTTCTGTCTCCCCTGGGATTCATTCCTCCTCTGTTCCCCCTTTTTTTTCATTATAATACTCGAGCAATGTACCCTCTTCCATACCTAAACTAGAGGAAATGGGAAAGGAAAGGGTTGGGGAAAGAGCTGAAATTTCCTAATTTTTCTTCATATATGAAGTTCCCCTACTCCCTTACTTTTGGTTTAGCGCTAATGTGCCTTATGTGTTTAGAGATGTAATAAAGATTCAAAACTTTTAAATTCTGTGTCATTTTTATAATTCCAAAACATAGATTTTATTTTCTGTATCTCATAAAATTAGTATAGGTATGAATGGAACATTTTTTTTCCTGAATAGCTTTCTTGAATCCTTACCACTGTAATGATCCACTCCTGACTTGTCCTTCAAAAATGATTGTGGAAAGGAGCAATTGGGACCTTATTAGGCTGAGTCTAGATTTAGTAATTTCTCTGTGCCTACAAATAGGATGAATGCTTAAATTAAGATGAAAGCTTTAAGATGTTTCAAAGAGGCAGTGTGGAATCCACAGAATCAGGAAATATTCATGAACAAAAGAATGAAACATGTGGGAATATGTATCCTGATAATATTCAACTTAAATCCACTTTATACTCTACCTGGACAGAAAAAAAACAAAACAAAACAACAAAACCCCCAGGCTAAACAAGTACAAAATCAGGAAGTAAATATGCTGTAATGCAGAGATTATACTTGAAATAATTGGTTATTGAGGTTTTCAGTTTTGCTAAGACAGTAATATACATATAGCTTGATACACAAAATAGAGTGAGCTCAAGTATTTTATATCTTTAGAATAAAGGACTGGTACATGATCATAACTTTTAATTGCAAATGCAAATATTTTATTGATATGTAGGAATTTTATTGAATACTTCTATTTTCACTATAGCATCAACATTTTAAAGATATATTTGAAAATATATCAAAGCATCCAGACTATAAGTTTGGAAAAATCAAGTAACTCGGATATGGTCAGAGCATATAGGATGCATGAATAGCCATTTTGAACACTGAAATTTAGTATACTCTTTAGGATTATACCTTAAAATCTAGTGGCACTGAATAATGATGAAACTAGAATTATTCCCAAAGAATACTTAAAATAAACATGTCTTTCATTCAGTTTTGTATGTGATATAGTAGCTAGAAGCTGACATAAACTGCTGGTTCAAATGACACCTGTTGGTAAGGAAAAATCATTAATATATTCTTAATACTAACATTAGGTTCTTTTCTACAGAAAACCCTCCAAAAGCACAAGGATTCCTGGCATTTCTTTTTCTCCATCTATTTTGTAATAGGTCACAGTAAATATCCAGCATGAAGTGTAATGGTAAGCAGGAACATCTGCATAGTGCTTGATTGCTTTTCCTTCTCTCTGTTTTTGTCTTGAAGCTGGCAAAATTCCATCAGTTCACTGTGGTCAGGTCAGCAGGAATATTCTGAGAATTATTTGACAGCTGCTCACTATGAGGTAGCTTAGTCTTAACATTCCAAACATTTATTGAATTTTCAGGCTTGTTGAGCAGGAGACTTAGGCATGCTTATTGTCATGAAATATTTTTGAGCCAGATGTTAAAAGATATTTTGACAAGAAATCAAGTTGTTGTCTGAAAGCCAGTGCTGCGTCTCCAGAGATCTTCCAAACAGTGTGCTGAATGACAGCAGGCAAGGGATGCCTTTCCTTCTCAAAGCAAGTATTCTGGATATGTGGTCAGAAAGAGTCTATGTACAATTAGAGAAATCCATGACATATACACTGTAACAAGAAAGCACCACAGAACAGTCTGCACTTTTTCAGCTCTGCCCCCTCTCGTAAGAGCCTTTACATATTTATTATTTTATATGCCATTTTGAACAATGAACACATAGTAAGCATCAAAGAATAACTATCAGCCAAATGAGGCATAGAGGTTTTACTTTTGCGTCTGCATTACAGGATATTTTTTTTTTTTTAGTTTATTTAGAGCTCAGTGCCAACATAACAGGCTTCAATGAATTCAACTATCAAATAAGCCTGGGGTTCTATTCTCTCATGCAAGAGAAATAAAAATAAAAATATTTGTTTTTATTCATGGCTTCTGTAATGAATCCTGAGCTACATTGTTATCACAGAGAAAAAAAATAAAAAGATGAATTACCTTAAAATTGTAATTTATAAATTATTGATTCATTTTTGAGCCCATATTAATCCTGTTGCAATATGACAAGTACACATTTAACTCTCTTCATCATGTACATTTTCTTTCCAACTTGCTCTGTGGTTGAGATGTCCCCAAGTGCAAATGTGAAAGATAAGTACCAACAAAGTGGAATTTTTCTCATAATAATGTGAATGGCTTAAGAATTTCTTATTCTATGTTATAATCAGAAGAAGATTCGTGGTAAGCTTTTTATTCTAGCTCTCATTGTACTCTTAGTCATACAGGCCCTATATAGTCTGGGAAATACATGGTACAGCATGAAATGTCTCTAAATATTTTCACTATTTATAATTTCTAAATCTTAGGCAAAATATGTGTACTTGCTTCTAATCAAATCACAGATAATGAAAATATTAAATTCCAAAGTTTACTTATTTTCTAAATAAGGATGATATTAAAATCATATCTCCTTGAGAAAGTTAACCTGAACAGTAAACAGTAGCTACTTCATATTTTCTGGAGTATTTAGTTTGGTGTCACAGAAATATGCTTCATTCACGGTGGGTATTTTCAGTTAGTAAACAAGTAGAGAGTGATTATATGTAGAGACTGAGTTCATCATTTCACTATCATATTGTACTATAACAATGATGTTAGATTTTTAATTATTATTGAAACATGTTAGTTATTAAAGGTTACAAATATATATCTGAGTTAAGTGATTCCCCTTAAAGTTAATTAGCTAAAACCAGGGGCAAAATGAATTTTATACAGGTGATCTATACATTGATTTTTATAGCTATCCGAACAACTGGTACCAGTACTTTATAATGAGCCAAAACTTAAATTACCAAAGAGAAAATGACATTATAAAATAGACTTAAATCACCAATTTATCGCTCTACTTTTCTATGTTAGTATTACTTTTTATTTCTTTCTTTTTTATAAATAGGGCACAGATGTGGGAATGCCTTTCTGTATGCTGTGAGTCTCAATCTTTAAATAAAGAAGCTGTTTTGGCCCATGACAGGCACCATAGAAGAAGTAGAAGGTGGAATCAGAATAGGTAGGAAAGGAAGGGCAGAATCAGAGGCAGACTGAACCAGAGGCCCAAGAAGCAAGCATGTAAGGAACACAGGTGAGCCACAGGCCACGTGGCTAAATAGACTAATGAAAATGGGTTGATTTAAGATGTAAGAGCTAGCTAGCAATGTCCCTGAGCCATAAGCCAAACATATAAGCATCTAAGTCATTTCTGGGGACCTGAGCAGTGGGCGGCCTGAGCCTCTGGCCCCCAGAGACCAAGAAACTGCACTACCACAGATGGCATCCAATGTGGATCAAATATCCACTTAATGCCTGAGAAAGTTTAAAAAAGGGTTTTAGCAGAAACTGAGCAAAGGCAACTTCCAAATTGTATATATGAAGCAGGTCATTGTACAAAGAAAGCATGGTATCCAGGAAACATTCAAAATGGCGCCAGCGGACTGGGGCAGGCCGTATAAATTGCAATCAGGCAGGTTCCTGAAGTCTTACAGAAGACTCAGTAGCATGTGATTGATTTAAGGTTTCTGTTTATTTTGAACAAAAAGGAAACAAAGACAGTTTCTTAGTAGCAGCATTTTCTTTAGTCTGCTCTGTTTGCTCACCACAAATAGAGACGTGGTCCCTTTAAGAGAACTTACTGATTCAGCCTAAACTGCAAAAACTATGCAGCTCTTTAAGAGTGTGTATTTTAAAAGCTCTTATGATTGGAAGATGATTAAGGATTCACAATAAAACAGATTCAGATGAAAATAAAAACCTGTAAATGGGTTACAATATGTGTAAAAGTTACATAGGCTTCAGAGAGAAAAGAAAGAGGATAAAGTCTTTAAAAAGAGAAATAGAGTAATAAAAATATAATAAGCCACGTAAAGATGGAAAATAGACACAAAATCTGGATTTTGGTTGTTATTGTGTTTTCTTTCATTTTTTTAACAGTTAATGAGCTAACCGCAGAAAGACAATGGATTGCAAAGGCTACTAAGTTAAACAAGAATATATATTTTAAAAGTATTTTGATTTTGAAATTTGTGTCTAAGGATTTATTGCTTTGGAAAAGTTCTGCTTTTGTTTCCACAGAAGATGAGAACCTGTGGATTGCTTCCAGGAAAATATGGTTCCATCAACAAAGACCCCCCTGAAGAAAACCTCTGATGGGAAGAGATGGCCGTATTAGTTTCAAGACTGCAGATTATGATCCAGTCTCAACAATCTGTGAGATTTTCAATGCCCCATTAATCAGCAGGAAGTAGTAATAGAAAACTATGCCCAAACTCCCCAAATATTGTTTCTAAATGTTTGTTTTCATTATAAATGGTTAATGGTCATAGTTAATCTCTTTCTAAGAAGAAAAAGGGGATATGGTATATGAATGATTTTTTAAAAATTAGATTATTGAATTTACTTAGATCAGAAAATCAGCTGTTAATCTTGAAATGTTTTATATTGGTATGGATTTTGGTTTATTGATACAAATTTAAGGTCAATTTTGTTATTCTGTATGTATTTTTCTATTCTAGTTTAAGGTATGATGTTCATGTAACTGATTAAAATTGCAATGTATAATGTATAATTAATAGTCACCTTTGATAATCAAACTTATAGTTAGGTTAGTTAGGACTTTTAGGTATACAAAAATATATTTCAATTAGGTAGGTAATCTTCAAATACTTCTAAGACCTACAGAATATGGCATTTAAAATGTTTTAAGAACTTAGACTTTTCTGGACAGTGAGACAGGTCTGCTCCTGGCAGCAACAATCTTCTTCAAGGGAAAAATGGGCATCAAAGAAACTCCATATGGAGTCTACTCTCTTTGTGGCAATGGTTAGCCACTGGACAAGAACCTGTTCTTATATTGACTGCTTGACAGTATGCTGTTTAAACTGGACATGCAGGTTCCATAGGAAGATGACCTCTGAACTTTTGCAGAACAAGCCTAGATGGTCATTCAGGTTCCTGCTTTGCAGAGAAAACTGTTAGACATTCTTCAAGACTAGAGGAGAAGCAACTGATGAACTGTACCAGAATGGGCAGAGCAGATTTCCTGCTTCAATGAAATGAAAAGAGACTCTTGGCCTGTAGGCTGAAGATGGATGCCCCAACTTTATAAAGGAACTTTGGGTGACTGTCCAGGCAGATAGGTGTCATCTCTGTCAAATCTAGATTTTGGAAGTTGCTTGCACTTCTGATTTACTTGGGTAAATATATCCTTCTGTGGTCTTTGATGTAGTTGAAGATTAGATAGTTATAGGTACAGTTTTTCTTAGTCATTTGAAAGGTATATTGGATATGAAACTTTAGATTCATAAAGATAAGGTAGATGATGGAGTATTTTCTTTAATTTTGCTAAATAGAAATAGACTAGGTATTATAACTGTAATTCGTGCTTGATGGCTATTTTGTTATATGTAATTTTGCTGTGTTAAAATTGAAACCTTCCTTTTTGATTAGACAGAAAGGGGGAAGTGATGTGGGAATGCCTTTCTGTATGCTGTGAATCTCAATCTTTAAATAAGGAAGCTGTTTTGGCCCATGACAGGCACCATAGAAGAAGTAGGAGGTGGAATCAGAATAGGTAGGAAAGGAAGGGCAGAGTCAGAGGCAGACTGAACCAGAGGCCCAAGAAGAAGCCAGCATGTAAGGAACACAGGTGAGCCATGGGCCACGTGGCTAAATAGACTAATGAAAATGGATTGATTTAAAATATAAGAGCTAGCTAGCAATGTGCCTGAGCCATAGGCCAAACATATAAGCATGTAAATCATTTCTGGGGACCTGAGTGGTGGACTGCTAAGAGGTCTGACATGGCAGGATCTGTGCCTCTGGCTGCCCGGGAAACCTCACTGCCATAGGGCACATTGTAGCTCATGTTGAACTGAAACTTCTCATAATCTTACACAGTGCTGAAATTACAAGTCTGTTTTACAGCATGCAGTTTACTTTTTTGACTATTTGGGGAATTATAGTATTGGAATTATAGTATTATATACTATATTGAATTATGTAGTATTCATTGAATGAATCTTAGACTTCAAAACTCAGATATATTAAATGACATATGAAAGCACAATATGGGCACATTTATGTGGTTTAATATAGTCTTTTGACATAAACATATATTATAATATATCAGAACATTACAAATATTTTCTTCTGCCAGTTTGATAAATGCAGTTCATAACTGTAATCTTTAGATAATCTGCCAGCAAGGGACTGCCAAAATATTTCTGCTATGACTTACTACCCATTGATTAAATATTTCCGAGGTAGCTTCTTCCAGTTATTTTACCAAACTCCTGGAATCGAGAATTTAGTTCTCTCAGCCTTAATTATAATAACTTAAATTACACTAACATATTTAGTTCATGTTTACAAATGATATTATTTGTCTAGACCTGACTTTTTCACATTATACTCTCTAGTTTCTCCTTTCTGCTAAAAAGTTATGGGCCTTTACTGAATAGTGTGACTGAATAGTGCTTTCTTTTGTATACTTAAATATTTCCTTTAGGCACTCTGTTGATGGATATTTAGCTTGTTTTCATTTCTTTTTTTTTTATTATGAAGACTGCTGTGATGAACATAAAAGTGAAGATGTCACTTTAGTCTACATATTTAATTTACCTTTCATTTATATAAAATTAGTGAGAATCTGAATCATATAGGAATCTGAGTTTTAAGTTTTTAAAGAAATGCCCATGCTTCTTCCTATATTTTTTAAACTAATTTATGATCCTATTAACAGTGCATAAAGGTTTTCTTTTATTCTACCTTTACACTGATGCTTATTGTTTTTAGTAATATTCATAATACACATTCTTACTGGAATGAAGTGAGAAGTGTCATCTCATTGAGGATTCATTTTTTGCTAATAATCAGGAATCTGAGTATTTTAGCTGTTCACAACGCATGTTTTCAGAAATATCTTTTAAGAGTATTTTTTATATTGAATTTTAGTATGTAGATTATTGATTACTTTATTTTCTTATATAATCTAATTACATTTTCCTGCCATGTGTATAGTTTTTAATAGTTTATTTTATTTTTTAGAGTGTCAATTTGCTGTTGTTTCCTTTGTGGTGATGAAACTTAGTTTGATTTAATTTCATTTGAATACTAGGAATCCAAACTCCTGTCCTCATACTTGTACAGTAAGTTCTCAATTCACTGAGCCATATCCCTAAGATCAGAGATGTTGGTAAACTTCTTAAATAAAATTAAATCATTGTGCATTTTCATGGACATTTTATGACTTCATTACAACTCACAGAAAATCAATGTACTTCTCAATCCTCATCTGTGACTCTTTTATTTGCAGTATATAAGATTGAACACTGATATCCACAACTGGACAATGAGAAGATACCAAGACACATCAGAATACTCAACCCTATATGGAACACATATACCCTAGAGGAGGAAGTGGAAGAGGAGGCCAAAAGTGGGTAAGAACCTGAAAGAGTATATGTGTAAAAAGAAACAATATATTCTGGACAGACTAGGACAGCTGCACACATGAACTCTATATTATTTGAGACAGCATGCATAAGATCTGGACATGTCCAAACCAGACCAAATCCCACCATAATGATAGTTGTTGAGCGTCCATTATGCCTTTAGCCATGGATAATTGTTAACTGCTTGGAAATGGAAAGAGAGTTTACCATAATAGTGTAACCCCTGATAACTTGACCATATTTCTATGAAAGATCACATATTTAAAAAGATTTGGTTAAGTCTTGTTGGGTTTTCAATAAATAAATAACACATAAGTTGAAGAGATGACTCTATACTTGAGTGTTTCTTCTCTTACAGAGAACTCTGATTTTGTTCTAAGTATCCACAAGGCACCTCACAAGCTTCTGTACCTCCAGGTCCAGGGTATCTGATGCTTTTTTGTAGACTTTATGGGTATTTCACTGACTCAGTACACTTATATGTATTGAGAAAAAGCACCCATACACAAAAATAAAGATGATTTATATTTAAATTGAAAAAAGAGAATCACATGTAATATTCTTAACAGTTTCCCTTTCCCTAGCTCATTCTATAGCCCTTCCACTTACCCACCCAACTCTACACCATTATTTTTTTTCTCTTTTTAAAAAGCAAACAGGTAAACACACAAAATACATACAAGCAAGTATAAAATAAAAATAAAGAAAAAAAACAGAAGAAATATTTCCACACCTTTTTACCTTTTTTAAAGGACACACACATACACTTAAGATGGAAGAAAGGGGGTGTACCTAGGAAGCTTTAGTGGTATGAATGAATATATGAAGTTCTTAACAAACCTATTAAAAGGTAAAAGTACTTTTGTGTATTACACATTTTCAAAAAACAATAAAGTAAATGTAATTAATAATCTAAGTTTAGCTGCAAAACAAATACAAAAATATTTTCACTATATCAATTTTGCAAATAGTTTCTAAGGAAAATTTATATTAGTAAAAGATATTTCGCTATTTTTTTAATGGATAAACATTTGATGAAAGCAAACTCACTGTAATCTCAATGGAGAAAATCCTTTCTCCCAAATAATATAATATGTACTCAACAAATCCATCAGTCTCACAGTAAAAGGCTTTGAACATATCACAGTGTTTGATAATATAATTTAGTGTGAAATATTTATTGGTAACTGATTTCTTCTAACAGTCCCACTATAAAAAGTTGTGACATTCAGACTATGGTTATTGATGGATTGTGTTTGTGCATGTAAGAAAGGGAAAAGCATATGGAGAAAGACAGAAGATTAAAAATAGAGAGGGGTGGAGACACTGTCATTTAAGAAGAGATGAAATATTTCAAAGTGGGGAAACAGCTGCAAGTTTGAATTGCTATGGGAAAATAATATACTTCAATGTGGCCGAATGTAATCCAAAGACATTTTGGCAATTTGGAAAAATGATGTGTCATATATTAAATGTTTCATGATAGAAAAGGGCATGTGTAGCGACAACATAATTGACAGAGTAAGGATTACGTGACTAGAGAAACACTATCCAGCCATCCTAAAACTGAATACATCTTAGTTGCTTCATTCCTTCCTATAAATATCATCTCTCCTTAGATAGAAGGCAATATCATATTCCGTATGTGAAACTGGTAGCATTTTATGGCTTACGTTTCATTAATCTTCTAAACTGGCCTTGACAAACATCAACATTAGTTAATGAAGTGAGTATGTAAAGAACTGTATTCAAATAGAATCTTTTTTTCTTCAAATTTTTAAACGTAACAGATTGAACCATTTATTTTTTAATTTAAACTACACTATATTCTGTCTAGGGGCGCGAATTTAATTTTACCCCCCCCAAAGATTATTCTACTGCTTTTCTCAGTTAGACTTGTATGTAATTTAGATATAATAGTGTTATGCATGGCATTATTCTCCAGTGATATACAGAGAATAGCTAGCAATGTACAATACACTAGTAGAATACCATGTTTAATAAACTAAATAGAAGCTTATTCATAGAAAATTTTAAATTATGTTATTAATTAGTCACATTTGTAGGAAAACAGTTAAATACTAATTATATTTTATAATTTATTTTTATTGTGAGCTACACTAATAAAAATCTTTATTTTTTCTTTGCTTTATTCTTTCATAAAATGTATTCATTTGTCTTGCAGCCTACTTTTCTTACCTCTTCCCAGTTCTCCCACACACATATTTCACATACCCCCT
Organism: Phyllotis vaccarum; assembly: GCA_033318265.1. Lineage (NCBI taxonomy): Eukaryota > Metazoa > Chordata > Mammalia > Rodentia > Cricetidae > Phyllotis > Phyllotis vaccarum. The sequence continues at coordinate 26,153,176 of JARWLC010000013.1, read as the reverse complement.
CCACCCTCCTGCATCTACCCCTCCTGTATTTCCCTTCCGGAAAGAGCAGGCCTCTGAGAAACATCAACCAAATATGGCGTGTCAATTTGCATTAAAACTAGGCACTACCCCTCATATTAAGGCTTGATCAGGAAAACCTGTAGGAGAAACAGGGTCCCATGAGCAGGCAAAAAAAGCAGAAACAACCCTCACTCCTGTTGTTAGGAGTCCAACTCAATCCTCAAGGTAATAGCTACGGCATTGTATGCGGAAGAGCTAGCACAGACCCATACGGGCTCCATAATTGTCCCTTTAGTCTCCGTGAGTCCCTGTGAGCCCTTCTTAGGTGATCCTGTTCGTCTTATTTTCCTGGTGTCCTTGATCTTTCTGCTTCCTATAACACCTACCCTTTTCTCTACGGCTCCTTAAGCTCTGCCTAATTTAAATCAAAGAGGAAGAACAATAAGTAAATCTTAAAAACTCTGTTCCAAATGTATGAGATTCACTGTAGTCAAGTGCTAGCCATTTTCACAGTCCAAATTCAATAATTATTCAATTTGTAAAAAATGGACACTATTGTCATCAAAAGAATAAACCTAAGAGAATATCACTTCAAAATAAAAAATATATTTCATCTTAATTTAATGTCCATGAACATTTAAATAAGAGATGGGGCAATTCTATTTCTTTCCATATTTCACTTTACATTTTTACACTTTCTAATTAGCAGTTTAGAAAACAAAATGCTACTATCAATACTTAACTAGAAAACTAGTGAAAAGTGATTCATCTTTGGGTCTTAGACTCAGATAGACCAAACAGAGTCATATGATGGAGATCAACATAGGGAACCTCTAATTTAAAAATTATTCAATGACAGTTCTAGGAAAACTGTATTATTGTAAAGAATGGCACTAAATTGAGTGCTACAAGACATTAAATTCTAATAGGCATCCATAGAAGTGACTGAGTACTAAAAGAAAGTCAGTTACCGAGTCTACGTTCTTTGTATATGCATCGTTATTTCTATCACATCTGTTAACCTAGAAGGTACTTAATTTATTAACAAAAAGTTTCAAAAATTTAATAATAATGAATATAATATTTGGACTCCAATCATTTCAAAGTTTTATTACACCATACTTCAGATTCTACTACTGTGAGGCAGATGCCAAAGAATATGTAAATATTGACACAAATAATTTCAGCAATATAAGTTAATATTGAAGAAAAATTATTTACACACTCATTTCATTAAAATACAATCAGAAACATTACAAAAGCACACTAAAATTATATGACAATGGTTTGTGTCAAAATTTAGAAAGCATTTTGAAAATTATATTACATTAATATTATTTACACCCTGAATGCAGTTTTCTCTACCTTCTCTTTGCTCAGTGCCTCCCCCATCCACTGCTTCTCATCTACTCCTCTATTTCTCTTCAGAAACGAACATGCCTCCCGTTGATATCAATCAGCCTTGGCATATCAAGTTGCAGTAAGAGTAGGAACCTTCTCTCCTATTAAGGCTGGACAAGGAAACCCTGTAGGAGGAAAGTGTCCCAAAAGGAGGCAAAAATGAGACAGCTCCTGTTCCCACTGTTAGGAGTCCCACAAGAAGACCAAGCTATATACCTGTAGCATATATGCAGAAGGCCTAGTTCAGTTATATACTGGCTCCCTGGTTAACAGTTCAGTCTCTGTGAGCTCCTTGGATCTCAGGTTAGTTGATTCTGTGGGTTTTCTTGTGAATCTTTGGCTCCTGGGTTTCTACAATCTTTCCACTCTCTTTTCAGCAGGATTCCTAAGTTTCATTTAATGTTTGTTTGTAGGCTGATGCATGTATTTCTATCAGTTGCTGAGTGAAGCTTCTATGATAATTGGGTTAATCAAAAATCTGTAAGTATTGCAGAATATCAATAAGAATAATTTCATTTTGTTGCCAGTCATATTTCTTGCTACTTTAGTTCTCTGGAATATCCAGCTGATGTGGGAATGTCTTTCTGTAAGTTATGCGTATCAGTCTTTAAATAAAGGAGCTGTGTTGGTCCATGACAGGCATCATAAAAGAAGTAGGTGGGGAATCAGAATAGGTAAGAAAGGAAGAGCAGAGTCATGGACAGACCGAGCCAGCCGCCCATGAAGAAGCATGTAAGGAACACAGGTGAGCCACAGGCCACATGGCAGACAAATTAATGGAAATGGGTTGAGTTAAGATGTAAGAGAAAGCTAGCAAGGTGCCTGAGCCATAGGCCAAACAGCAGGAACTTAATATAAGTGTCTGAGTCATTTTGGGGGCCAAAGCAGCTGCGGGTGGCTAAGGGGTCTGGGGCTGCAGGTCTGTGGGTCTGGACCTCTGGCTGCCTGGGACCAAGAAACCTTATTGTAACATCTAGCCTCTGAGTTCTGGTCTTTCAGGCAATGTCAAAATGTCATCCTGTTGATGGTATAAGTCTTAAGCTGGACAAGTCAATGGCCGGCCACTTCTACAATCAATATACTACTTTTACCCAAGCACATCTTGTAGGCAGAAAAAAATGTAAAGTCAATGGTTTTTTTTTGTTTGTTTGTTTGTTTGTTTGTTTAGCTGAGTTGGAGTAATAATCCCTCCACTGGAAGTTTTGACTGGCTAAAGGACATAGCTTGATCAGGACCTGTATCCCACGTTGCTAAGATTTGCTTGGGTCACTCTCATAGATTCCTGGGAGTTTCCCATGCACAAGGTTTCTAGCTTGTCCAAAAGTCTTTTGAAATTTTAATACCTTATTTAATTAATTAATTAATTAATTTTACACCTTGAACACAGTTACCTCCTCTCCTTTCCTCCCATTTTCTCCCTGCACCTCCCTTAGGAATCCTCCTCAATTCACTCCTTCTCGGTTTATGTTCAGGTGTCAGGCCGTCACCTGGTATATCAAGTTGCAGTAAAATTAACACCTCCCCTTGTATTTAGGCTGAGCAAGGCAGTCCAGTAAGGAATAAGTTCCCAGGAGCTATGCAGAGCCTTAGGGACAGCTCAAGCTCCCATTGTTAGAAGTCCAAAAATAGACCAGGCTATACAACTGTTACATATATAGAGAGGGCTTAGGCAAGTCCCATGCAGACTCCCTGAATTAGCTATTCTTGGCACATTAAAAATTACCATGAACTCATTTTCAAATGACCAATTTTAGAAAACAATATATATATATGTATATATATATAATTATATACATATATAATTTGGGATAAATTAAAATTTCTAATACATAAGTATAAATAAGCTAAATGAAACATTTTCTGTGTATCCAAGTGGCAAATACTTTATCCTCTTGTCATTACAGGATTTTGGAAATGTGACTGTTATAAATAACAGAACATTTATTGAGAATGCATTACTATATCAAATAAATAATTTCAAATTTCAGCTTTATTTCATTCAAGAACAAAAATCTTATTTGTTGGAGATTTCCCTGGGTAAATACTAATGGAATAGACAAAGTTTATCAACAATATATTAAAGTTAGCCTACAATATGCTAATTAAAGTATCAAAAGAAGAAAAGAGGTTAATACTTGAAACCAGAAAATGTCTAGTTAAAATTTGGTACATTAAAATAACTTTCAGAACAATAGTAGTCACTACAGTTTTAAGAGTGGAAACTTATTTGCATTTTACTTAATTTATTTAAATTTGACAAGGAACATTATTCAGAAGCAAACTAATAACACAGATTATTAGTACAAAAGAGAGTTTCCTACTTTAGAGTACTCAAGGGCATCTTTTATTGTTTGAGGATGTTTTCAGTGAGGTCAAAAAGGAGGAGGAGATAATTGCTAAGAGTGGTATATGAATAGTATTCTGTTTTAAAGGATGAGTTTAAGTTATGAAAGCTTTACTTTATTGTACATGTCATTTCCCATGATGGATGAGATTTTTAATCATGAAACTGCAGAATTATTCATAAGCTAAAGAGATACAAAAAAATAGGGTCTTCCCCTAAAAATTCTCTCAGATGATATAGTTTGCATTACTATGAATGTACCCAAAGTCAGTTTAGAAAAATGTTTTCTTTCCTCTAGTATACTGCCTATCACATAGAAGATAGATTTGGCATTCTAACATGTATGTCTTTGGCTAGGCATCAACTCTGTGCTTCCTAGGCCTAGATGTTTTAGGATTTGTTTGAAAGAAAAGGGGGCATAAACATAGTGTTATTCAGGAGGAGCCACTCAACTGCTGCAGTGGGCCGTATACAGTACTTCATGCAAGCAAGGGCGGGCTCTAGTTTGCCGCATGCATGCAAAGGGTGGTGGTGTATGTAGCTCAATGGAGTGTCCCAGGTTGTTAAGCTTTCCCTGTTCCTGACTACCATAGCCATTGAGTGGAACTTTTTTCCTCCTGTGATCATTCTCTTTCACCATAAGAGGAAGAAGCCACACTATATCTTAAGGAAATTACTCTTCACCTCCCTTAGAAGTTTGTTAGTTGCTTTTGGTTATGTTAGCATTTTTTAGTGAACATGACCAGAGTAGTTTCTGTTGTCTGATAGGAAGATGGTTGCCATATAGCTCCAAGTATTGATTTTCTCCTCTGTAAGCATCAGCTTGTGAATTGTTTCTGTTTTCTTTTCTTAATTTATTGAAACTTTATACAATATATTCTAATTATAGTTTCCCTTCCCCAAAAGTTAATCAGTTCCTAGAAACTACAATTTTAGAATGAAAACTTATCTGCATTCCAGGTAAAAGAAAACAGAGCTCTAAACAAAATGATAGTGTACTTCATTTTCCTTTTGTTATTACTTAAATGTATTTATTTTATAATGAATATGCTTTTGTAATTGAAGAGTTTTGATCAAAAGATTATATTTAATTTCTAACATACCTTTGAAGTTCTTATTTTAATTATTTAAGATAGAAAATGCATGACATAATAGCAGGTGGTGCTATAATTTATGTTCATAATTATGACTAAATTAGCACATAGAGAAAGAAATGAATAGAGAAAAATAAGGTACATTCAAAGTAGTTACAGTAATCTCCATTAATGGGTATAATTTGAACTAAAGAGCAACATATCATTGCAACAATGTATTTAAGAAAACATCACAAAATGTGTCCATATGAGCTTGTTGTTATTCAAGGCCTGATTTTTGAATGCACACTTACTTTCATAGGATATTAATAATAAAGCATTTGTGCATTAGCAGGGGAGGATGGAAATTAGGAAGCTAAGTAAAGAAGAAAAGAAATCTATCCTCCACCACAGTTTTAGTTATTCAAAGGGTCAAACACAAATAGGTCAGCTGAAGCAGCATGCAGTTCAGATTTAAAACCTTTAAATATACAGTTCCTTTTCAACTTTACAGTTTCAAATTTTACATTGAACTATAATGGTCTTAGTTTTAATATTTGGAGCCCAGACCAGCACATGTTATTAGCCAGAAAATGCCAGAGATGTTTAGATAAATCATATTTCTGATATTTGCAGGATAAAGGATCTAGAAATATAATAATATACAATTCAATATCTTCTACCTTGTGTTGTTTCTTAGTTATTGCAGGCAATCGGAAAACAGAATTTACATAAAAATAATCAGTTGGTATTTTAAAACTACATATATTAAACTTAGCCTGCAAAACTCTTATAATAAAATTTCCCTAACCTATTAGAAGACTTGTACTTGGAGTTTACTCGTAATAGCAGATAAAGTGTCTGTTGTACAAGTTATGCTTCACACAAGATGCCTAACCAAAAATGTGCAGGTTAGAATACAAATTCTTTTTGTCTTCTGTGAGATTAGCAGTATATCAGAGGAAGAAAACCTTTTCTCAAATTTTTCTTTTCAGAAAATATTTTTATTTTTCCTAATTTGTCCACAGACAATACTAATTTTGGATCAGTTAATATCAAATATTTCCGAGCATCTTCATATTTGGAAAGATAAAAACATCATTAAAATCATGATTCCAGTGTAAAGGAACTAAATTTTCAATGTAGATTGAATTTAAAAATATTTACTATTTAAGATGCCCAGCAAATGATAAAAGAGCAGCAGGCTCTCAGCTGTAAAGTAAATGCTAGAAAGCTTTCTTTAGACATGGAAAGTAGATTTGCATAAAAAAGTAAATTAAAAATATTATCAACAAGAAGCAGTTGCTTTAATAGCATCTCCGTGAAGGAAAAATCCCTTTAAGCTTCAATATTGCAATGTATAATGACCATTTCAAGGGCAAAATATAAAGACGTGGCTAGAAACACTAAAGCCAAGCTCCAAGTATTTTAAATATATTGTGAATATGGCTGTCATGACTTGATGTTCTCAAATTTTATAAATAACATAAATTCATAATAAACAAGCAATGTAAGTTTACAGATATAGGATAGGTTCAATTCACTATAGGCTCTACCATTTACAAATTATAATGACTATCAGGTGTAAATATACTGACACATTTGACATTAACAAAATAAGCTTTCTTTCTAAATACTTTTAATATGTTTGTAGTATTATTTTGTGTATTTTTCTTCTATAATTTTTAGGACAGAAATAGCAATGATGAATTTTGTGGGAATTCTTCAAACAATTTGGCTCTACTCTTGACAACTATCCAGAAAAATAACTGATGTGACCTTATAACAAAATGTAATAAACTCCTATGATACGCTTTCCTCAACAGAGGTACTCTTGAATGTAGGTGCTTTGTATAGTTGTCAATGGGTACCATAGTTTTTGTAAAGACAATACATAGATATTTTATAATAAAATTTTAATTGCTTGAGAACTTATACAAGTATATAATATATTTGACCACACCTACCAACTATTTTTTTTACTTTTTCAGTCTTCCCCTATCTGCCTACCATTTTTATCACTCAGAATCATGTGTTAGTTTTTTCAAAAATCCAAGATCCACAAAATGCTATCTTTATGTTCTTGGATATAGAATACTCTACATGCATACTTTCTTAGGACTTGTATCATTAAATAAAACTAACTTTCCTTTCCCCAGTGGCCATCAATTGCCAATAGTTTTCAGCTAGTCGTGCTAATTCATGAGTCCTCCCCAATCTCTGATATCATTTTGGTTGGCTTCATCTTGTGTAGGTCTTGTACATGTAGTATAGTTACTTTGTCTGTAAACTCAATGTGTACAATTTCCCCGTCATAAAAAAAACAAAAAAAAAAACAAAAAAAAAAAAACACAAAAACTTGGCTCTATCACATTTCTAATGAGAGAATTGTTTAGCTATTTCTTAAAGGAAAACATTTTGGTTTATTTGTGGAAAGAGATGATGTATAATTAACACATTTCTGTACCATTAACAAACTTGTTAGCATATTATTTTTTAATATTTGCATTAATTTTCTAAAACAATTTTAAAAACAGCAATAATTTGTATATATAAGATTTTTGTAGGTCTAATCCAAGAAAATATTTACTTTAATAACATTCTGCAACAATGTAATATTTTTAATTTATTTTAAAAATATAACCATTCTCAGTCTGTCTACAACCATGATATCAGAGATTTGGGCAAGTAGTTTTAAATCAATTAAGTACAACTTGTAGTCTACCCTGTCCCCCTATCAAATAAAGGGATAAAAGGCTAATAAATTCTATTTTGTTAATGACCCATGATTCAGATATATGTCAATGGATTCTTATATTTTTAAATGAAATAATGGATGATATAGATAAAGCATTCAGTGTTAAAAATTTACTCATTTTGTAGTCCAGAAGATATAATGAATTATGATTACTTTAGATGAAATAGATACATGAAGAACTGTCATTCATTAAATTTGCAATATATATTTGCAATATATATATTTGCAATATATATTTATTTTCAAAGAATTAAATTTTATTTAGGCATTTGAGATATTTTTAAGTATGTTTTAAGTATATTTTATGATAGCAATGCTAATGGACAAATTGAAAATTATAGATAACTAACATTGAGGAGCAGGTAGAATGTCACACCACGTAAAATAGTAGAAGCTGACTTTGCAGAGACTTTGGACAAGTGCAATGTAGATTTTATTCTCAATGCAATTCCAATAGCACCATTGAATCATGACTCATTTGTTTTGGTAGAACTACTCCTTTTTGGATCACCACATACATCTCACAGAAACTTGAATTTACAGTGCTGAAATTGTGAGATTCTTTGAAGGAAAATATTATTTATTACTGAAGAGAATTAAGCAATATTGTTTGACAACTGGTTCTAAATATATAAAATAATAATTTGGATGAGTAGCAGTCTTATATCTCTACTGATATTAAAGATAAAATGTTTACCTGGTGTCTTCATTTATTTCCTTCTGAAACATAATACAAAAAACTAACCCCAATTCAGAAAATTCTGTATTTGGAATCAAAATCCCTAGTGTACCTACAATATTTATACCTGTTCCTTTTTCTCAAGTGATTAACTACTATCACAATGTTACTTTCATTATAATCATTTTATTTCTAAGCATCATTTTAAGATATAGAAAATGATAAATTTCTCCTTGTCATGATTTATATATTTGATTCTTTAAAAGTGTACAAGAAAATGAACAAATAATTTTTTCATTAAATTCTTTTTTTGAAATCTATTATAAATTATGCTACCTTAAAATGTGCTCATATCAAGACAGTAACAAATACTTTTGTCTTCATGTTATGAATTTTAAGCCTTTCCATAGAAATAAGTGATTACAGAAAATATAGATGTTGTTCAGTGAAGAATCCTAAGGAATTCTAGTTACCAGGAATTCGAGTTACATCCTTCTTCAAAGTGCCTGTGCATTTATTCAAATGTAAATGTGCCCAATTGTACATTTTATTTTCCTCATAAATGAACATGATCATTTTTGGACAAATCTTGTTCCAACAACATAACCAACTACTTGAGGCAAGTAATATTATACATTTTAGAAATAAACCTAAAACTACTACTTTCCTAAAGTAGTATTCTAAATAAATACTATTTTAAATGAATATTTTTTCATATATCTATAGATAAGTTCTGTTCTCAACTCTTAAAAATAAAATAAATAAAATCTTTGTAACAGGTAAAGACTAATACAGAAATCCACAACTACTAAAAATGTAGAAAACAATTGAAGTGGCATAACCAGTCAAGACAGATATGCCTACAACACAATTCCAACGTCGAAGGCAAAAATCATAGAAAGTAGGTAGAAAGATTGCAAGAGCCACAAAGAGAAGAAGTCTAGGGTTAGATTATGCCTCTTAGGTATGAGAAGAAATCATACCTGCGATACTGCAACAATATAGTAGCTTATCAAAATGATGATAACATCAATTTCGAGGCAGTAAACCTTTATTGACCCCACATCTACACAAATAACTTTAGGCAAATAGTGTATGATGAAAGGGGTTGAGTTAGTATTCCTGAGAGATGAACCCTCAAATATATTGTAGGATTCAAGTGGTCAACCCTAAAAACATGTACATACAAAAATAAACAAAATCAGTAATGGTCAAAGAGAATGAGGCTTGAATTGGAGATCGAATTTGGGGGACAATGATAGTGCTGAAGGAAAAGTATATGTGAGGTGTTTGAAGAGAAAAGGGAAGAGAGTAAATGATTCAAATATGTTTTAATTAAGTTTTAGTAGTCAGTTTATACTGAAGCTTAGGCTACTATGTTATATCTGAATAAAATTATTTCAAAATTAAGATTTTCAAATTTCAAAACAGAATCTTTCACAGACAAGGAAAGATAACACAAGGATAAATGAATGTACTTCTTTTTAATTTATATAATTTCATTTCATATCTTTATTTTCCTCTCTGATTGTACTAAACAATTAAAAGTATAATCCCTTGTTGGACAGTGGTGGCTCAAGTCTTAAGTTCTAGCCTCTAAGGAGGTAAAGTCAGGCAGATCTATGAGTTCAAGACCATTCTGGTCTACCAAGAAAGTTCCAGTACACCAAGGACTTGGCTTTTCAACACTTCTGAAGTATTGTTATATTTCTAACATTTCAGTATATAAAGCAATATTGTAAACAACATGCTCAAAAATACTTGGAAACATCATAATGACATCTTTCCAAATTATTTTAGGATACATAAATGCAATTAAAAATATAATTTTAATAAAAAAGTTACACTGATCTAGAATAGAAAAACAATAACAATATTCTAGCATAATTGTAGTTTATATTTAATTTTTTGTTAGTGCTGACCATAAACAAGGAACTCTTCTTCTAGGCACTTTACATAGATTAACATTTATTCATTGTAAAACCGTTAGAAGAAAGAATCAACTTTATGGATAATAAAATTGAATAAATTAGAAGTTGTAAAACATAACCAATTTCACACATTTAATTAATCTTGAAGCTGAATTCCTATATATCTTGCCTTTTGCCAGTCTGTTCACATAATCACCATTCTATAGAGAAGCTATGTTTATTTCATAAAATAGCTGTAAGCTTCATAGAATAATTTTATAACACCTCAAGTTAAGTCAATGACATCATATAAAACATTTCAGTAATAATTCATGTTTTAGACAAAGGAATACAGTATTTGTAATAATCATTGTTTAAAGATTTTTGTTTGTTTGTTTTACAAATGTTGAAATAATAGATTTTAAGTAGTACTTTCATCCTGTGCTGGGAAGATGTTCAAATTTTACAGTCAGAGTTGCTTGGGCTCAATTATTACATCAACAAGATAGTAAGTATGTGAACTCAGACCAGTTGCAGACAATTTTGTTACTGAGGGGAGTTTTTGAAAGACAATAATCCATTGCACTTCACCAAAAAAATTTCCCAGGTACATAGTAAGTGCTTATTAAGAACATGTAAATAGTACTTTATGAATTTTTTGAGACTTGCTTTGTCATTAACTATTATTCTTTTTCTGTTGTGTTTATACATATATTCACATTCATTTTACACATTTTTAAAAATTCATAAAAATTATTTAAAAATAATTTAATATACATATAATTTTACAATTAATCAAACATTAGAGGATGAGATTCCATTATTGCCATTTAATTAAGCCAATGTAATTTTTTTCTTGTGCTTTTGTTTTCACATATTGAAAACAAAATTTTTCACGTAGTATATCCTGATTTGGTTTCTCTTCCCTCTACTCTACTTTCCCTAATTCTGTACCTTTCACCTTTTGCCTCCTCTCCTATCTAAACCCACTCCCATGTTATCTCCATAGAAAATAAAGGGGTCTTTTGTTGTTTTAGTTTTGTTTGGGTTTTTGGCGTATTCTATTTTCTTCTCTTGGTTTTAAGGACTTTTGTATTATTTTTTGGAGAAATAATTTAAACAGTGGGTATGGAGGGGATAGGGAAAGGATTTGTCTGAAAGAATTTCGGGGTAAGGAAGATGTACTTTTGATTTGTTTTTGCATGTTTGTTCGTTTGTTTTTATACTTTAGTGGACTACTACGTGGAGACTTATTCTTATTTATGATTGTCTGGCCTTAGCTTGGCTCACTTCTATCTAGCTTTTAAATTGAATTATCCTATTTCTTTTAACTACATTTTGTCTTTTGACATTTTACCTTTTTTATTCCATATGTCTTTCTCTCCTTCTTACTCCATGGAAGTCTTTGTGACAGAGTGGCTTCCCCATAGTATCTCCTCCTCCTCCTTCTCTCAGTCCTCCTTCTTCTATATTTCTCCTCCTATTCTGTCTGCAGGCCCTGTCTAAGCTTTCTCCTGCCTAGCTATTGGCCATTCACCTCTTTATTACATCAATCAGGTGTTTTAGATAGTCAAAGTAACACAGCTTTACAGCGTGAAACATTGCAATATAAAAGAATGTAACCCATCTTGGGCTAATATTCCACAACAGAAAGAATATGTTTAAAATATATTTAAATTGAAAAGTGTTTCAAATAATAAAATATAATAAAAAAACAGGCTTCTAGGAGATAGTAAAAAAAATAAAAACAACATAATAAAATTTTAGTAACCAGAGTAGTAGAGGACACCAGGTAAACAAAATGGCCCACTGAATCTACTAGGCAAGGCACATCTCATCTGGGCTCACAGAACCTGAAGCAGCAAGCACAGGTCATGGAGGGGTCTGTACTATAACCTCTGTGTATATGTTATCTCTGTTAGCTTCATATTTTTGTGGGACTCTTTAACAGTGTAAGTATGCCTACTCCTGAGACTATTACCTCTTATTGGCTTGCCTACCCTACATTAATTTGAAAGGTTTTACATTGTCATATTATACTTTATTTTGTCCTAATTGGTTGTTATCTCTTGGAGGCCTGAACCTTTCCTAAGGTAAATGAAAGGGAATCTGAGAGAGAGGGGATATAGTGGGCAAACTGTGAGGTGTGGAGGAAAAAGAAACTGGGATGAATTGTATCAGAGAAGAATCTGTTTTCAATTTTTAAAGTAAAATAAATAACATTCAAAAGCAGAAGACATAAGATAAAATAAAGTCAAACATCATAATTAGACAAATACTATTAGCAAAATGTGGTTGTTTTTGGTTTATTCATACATATATTTTTGGTTTCTTTTTGGCTGTTTTTTATCTATAGAGGGTTTCTCTTTGTCACTCTGGCTGTCCTGGAACTTGATCCATAGACCAAGCTTGCCTCAAAATCAGAGATCTGACTGTCTCTGCTTCATGATTGCTAGGATTCATGCTTCATTAAATATCAGCTACTATTTTTTCTATACTAAAACTACTAAAGTTAAATTTATATTTATGTGCCTTTGAACAGCAAATTGTTTCTATATATATCTTTAAAAATTAATGTATTATTTTAATTTTTTAAATATATAGTGGATTAGAGCCAATAGGTCTCTTTTTTCAGACTTATGTGGCATTTTGACAAGTTAATACTCAATGTGTCATTTTCATATATTTGATCATATGAAATTATTGTAAGAAATACTTTTTCCATTCTGAAGTAACTAAAAAATTATTTTCATAATTAAATATTAGAAGGTTTACTTAGCATTTTTTTCTCCAAAGCTTCTGATAGATCCAATGATTTTTAAATGAAACTATAATTTCTCAAAAGTGAATATTTGTATTACAAAAATCTTAAAACTGACTATAATGGTTAATCATTATATGCACAAATATTAGAGACTAGTCCCTCCATGGGTTTCTATTTACTTTGTTCTGTCTTAATAAACAGTTTTGAGTTTCTAAGTGTCAGTCAGTATGACAGCTGAAGTGGGATCTAATTTTCCAATGTCTACTTTTCTTCCCTGTGGTGTAATTTACACTATGCTATTCACTGCATACTCTAGCTCCTGTTCTGGCTGCAGAATTAACACCTCTAGATACTCCAATCACTTCAGAGCTTTTTCCCCCCTTGGCCCTGATCTTGTACTCCTCCCGCTTTACCCAGTCTGTTGGAAAACACTGACCTCATTGGATAAAAATCTTTCTTTAGTTCAGAGAGCTTAATGGGAACTGAGTCATAAAAACACATTAATTATTTACATATGTTGCCTCATGGAGATCTCAGAAACTTTCAACCTTTTATTTGTGTTTCTGTTTACAAAATTAATTTTTTTCAACAAAACACAACTTTTATTTTAATTATTTTATTGAAAATTGGATGATTTTACTAAAATATTTCTGATTATGGCTCTCTAGCCTCTTCCTCTCACAGTTTCTCCCTTTATTTAAACAATTTGGGTTTATTAAGCAATTAAAAATTTGTGGTACAGTTTTCTTTGTCTTCAGAATAATAACAATAAAAAAGGAGCAATGGAAAGTAAATAACTTAGCTGCAAAATGGCATCATCAATGATCCTACTACACGGCCATATAAAACAACCATACCAATAAAAATAAGAAACCTGTAACTCTTTCATGTATTGTATAGGATGATATTGCTGCATTGTTTAATTTTGATTAAAAAATAATTAAAGTTTGTTACACAATATGTTCATAATTTATTTTGAATGTATATATTTCAGACTATACAAATATATTAGACATCTCTAACTATACACTCATAGAGTGATAGCTAGTATTCTAGATATTATAAAGTTCAAATTATTTTACAATTTTGAGTTCTAGTATTAGGAAACCACATTATTTGCTATGGACTACACTATTATCTAGGTACATTGAGAATAGTAGCAGACTTTATTATATTTACCATATATGTGATAAGAAACCTGAATTTGTATTATAGTGAATTTTGAGATGTATTAAACCCTTAGTTACAAGTTGTAAAACCATACATACAAGCAGCATTATACACTCTTACAGTTTTATTTATATATTTTTGAAATATCTCTATATGCATGTTTGTACATGTGTGAGAACAATTAGTGTAAAAAAGACATGAATTTTCAGGGGAGCAGGGAGGAGCATATAAGGCATTTTGAAGAGAGGAATAAGAAGAAGTAACTAAACAAATTAAAATATAATCTCAAAAACTAAAATGTGACAAAGATAATCCGTCTTAAAGTTCTCTTTTTTTTTCATTTCTCTTTTAGTGATGGGCCTTAAAACCAGGCTTTCATGAATGCTAAGCAACACCCTACCACAGGAAACATTATCAGTTCAAATCTTTTCCTCTGTTCTTGAAATAGTATATACTCTACACTTATTGTGATATGTCCTGTGTTTGTATATTGAATTTTAATAGTTACCCATATCTTACTTATTTTTATGTCATTATTCCACAAATTACTTACTATGTTACTAAGAAAACTTGTTAAAATGTTAGCCAATGACAGTATATTTCCTATGTCCCTTTGTACTTCTATAAGTTTTTCTTTTCTGTTTTTTTGTTTCATAGAAATTGTCAAACATTTAGAGTTTTTGGTGTGCAGAAATTTTATAAACATCAAATTGAGTTAATATGTAACATGTCAAATGTTTTCATAAGATCAATAGATTTGAATGGATTAGTGTTCTTGTTTTTGATCGTTTGTATTCAGTTTTTCTATGTGCATTTTGAAATGAGAGCATATGATTTTAAAGTGAGTCTCATTTGCTTTTTCTCTGCCATGGTATTTATTTTCATGTTTAATATAGTCATTGATTTATTTTGGCTTCTATAGTTTAGCTTATACATTTTTTTCTTTGACACATTTATCTTAAGTGTTTTTATTTTCCTAAGTTGTCACTAGTTTTCTATATTTTGTGAGTTATGTACTCTTTTCTGTTTGGAGACTCAAATTCTGTCTTTAAAATGACAGTTTAATTTTTACCAGTGTCACATTTGTCTTTGTATCTTTTATTATTTGTTCATCTATGTATATGTGTGTAAGTCTCTACAGGTGCTCCTGTGGGCCAACAATGTTAGATCCCCATGGAGCTGTGTTACAGGCAGTTATGAGCTGCCAGATGTGGGTGCTAGAAATTGAACTCTGGTCCTCTGGAGAGCACTGTATGCTCTTAACCACTGAGCAATCTCTCCAGTAGTTGCTCCAGTACTGCAATTGGTTTGCACACAGTAGTTATACATTCTTAATATTTCAAAAACTTTGATCACATTTACCTCTTTTTGCATCTGCCTTATGCTACCATTGATCTTTCTTCAACTGGGCATTTATCAACTGCTATCCTGTTCTACATCTCTATGCTATGTTGAAAGAGATTTATTGTACAAATATTAAATTATTATTACCCCCTCTAAGTCTCTTGCTTTCAGTTCAGTATTTATCATCTATAATTATTTCATTGGGTATTGTTTGTTTTAGCTAGTTTCCAGTTCTTATTTTTTCTATTTATATACATCCATTCTAACATGAAATATCTTCAGCATGAAGTTTCTAAGGTATAAAAAGAATTTTAATGTCCTTATAATAGTCATCATCTCATATTTATGAATGCTTATAGCAAGAACAATATAGATAAAGTAAAAAAAAATATTGCAGATGTAATCAAGAGTCTTTGCTGACTTTTTGGTCATCCTGAGAAATAGTTGAGAGAATGGACATTATTCATCTATTTCTGATGCCGTTAGAACTGCATTACAAGATATAATTGATGTTGAGACCACAAAGTTTGGGTTACAGGACACTGACAAATCACAGTGGAACTGAGCTAGAATTTTACTCCCTACTGGACAGGTTTCACAATACTCAAAGCTGCTAAGTAGTCTGCTAAAGGAGAAGTCATTAATGGCTGTGGAGTTCACATACATGAGGGGAGAAGTTGGTATTGTTTTGATAAATGGACAAAGAGTCAAATAACTTCTGAATACGTATTTCTTAAACTGTTAGATCACTCCCCCTCTCAGTCTTCATCAGAGATTTGTTTACAGTAAACATTGCTTACTGCACAGATTTGTCAAAATCTGAAGAATATTTTTATGGAGTGTTCATCCCTAAGCAAGATACCTATATTAAGCAGTCAAAGATTTAATGTTTGTTCCAGAAAGATGAGTAGAAACAATTTAATAGCCATGCTTGCCTATTAGAAATAGAAATGCTACAAAATATCTTCTGGAAAAGATATTATTATATGAAATTTCTGAAACGTTCAACCCAAGGTTGGAACGCTCCTACAGTTCCACTGCCATTTAGCCCCAAATAATGACTCAGATGCTAATATTAATTACATGCTGTTTGGCCTATGGCTCAGACTTATTGCTAACTAGCTCTTGCATATTAACTCAACCTATTTCTATTAATCTGTCTTCCTACATAGCCTTCATGTTTCTTTACATCTTGCTTCTTGGGTGGCTGAGTTGCTTCTCTCTTGACTCTGTCCTATTTGTCCTGTATCTATGTTTGGATTTCCTAACTGCTTTTAAGCTGCCCTGCCAAAATAATTCCTTTACTATCCAATGATATTTACAGCATACACAAGACGTCCCACATAAAAAGATGACAAAATACTAAAATTTATTATATTTTTCATTATTTGTATACCTGTTCAATTTTAAGCCCCTCTGCAGTTAATAATACATAATAGAGGAGCTTCTAAGGGCCTCACAATCTCACTGAGAAATTATGAGTAGTTAACACTAGAGAAGGGAGTCTTGTTTTGTTAACTAAGTTGCTCATATTCTAGCAACTCGCAGTCATGCTAATTTAAACAAAATAACTAAATTCAGTAGGTCAAGAGGATAAAAAAGACAGTTTTATATTGAAGTTCTGCTTAAACTTCTTTATTACAGCAATAAAAGCACTAACAAATGTGGGAGTCTTACAGAGAGGAAGGATATTCTTGGTGTTTACAAACAGATAAGAAATGGTGAAGAAAGACAATAATCAAAATGTATATGTTGGCACAAAGCACAAATTTAAAATAGATACATTTTCAAAAAGATATTGAGGTAGTAAGATGCTCCTTTGGAAGTAAACTTTAGTAAGAGACAAAAGGGAATATGAGCAAAAATCAGTGAATGTATACATAAAAACACCAGTCCATAAAAAACAAAAATTCCCAAAACAAGACTTAAATGTTAATATTCCTTAAAGTTAGAGATTAAAAGCACTACAAAGTTTCTCCATGCATTGGCATAAATAAAATCAAATATTCACAAATACTACATTGTAAAGTAACAAATTTGTGAGAAACGAGGTGAGAATATGATTTTTTATTTGAATTCCCAAATGAATATGCAGATGAATTAAAACATTTTTTTCACTGTTGAAAGAACTTGAAGTTTTTATTTCCAGAAATTATGTGTTGATAAGCAAATCTTACTTGAGTCACTGTGTGTCTGTTAACCACTTATAGGTCATACAAAAAATATGCTTAAATTTGGCTTTTATGCTGTCTTTTATTTCAAGATTTTTGAAAACAGCTAGAATATAGTTTTAATATATTCAATTTCTTGATCTGCAAATGTTCATGTGTCAAACAATGTTTTTTTATTTTCATGAAATTTTATATTTATTTTGATATTTTAAATTTAAAACATTCTCTACTTTTATCACTTAGATGTGTTCACTCTTATCTGTAAAATGTGTTATTCTCTCCCTCTCCTTATCTCCCTCTCCCTATCCCCCATGTGTAGTATAAACATTTGTGCATATGTTTGTGTTCATCCATATCAGCTGACTTAACTCAGTTACTTCACCTTATTTTGAGTGACCATTATATTCTCTCACATCACTTTAAATAGACTGTTTTATTTTTATTAGACTGGCTTGCCCAAAACTCATAATTGACTCATCTCTGTCCCTCAGCATAGGAATTAATAGTATCTGCATGGTACCCATCTATTGAGTTACCGTGTAAAACAGCCATGCATAAATTTTATGTGTATTATGAGGATATGAACTGAGATTCCCATGTTTTCAGAGCAAGCACTGTACCAAGCAATCCATGCCCTAAACTCTAAGATGACTTTAAAAAGCATATGTAGTTCATTAGTGATAATTTGATTTAATTTATATGGGCTACTCTTGAACTTGAAAATTGATTCCTCCTCATGATCTGAGCTTATTTTCTTCAACGTATGAATAATATTTATACAAGAATACTTGATGTGGCAAGCAAATTATAAAATTGCATATTTTTGAATAATAATTAGAAAAACCTATACATTTGTGGATAAAATATTGAAATCAAATAACAAAAACAAATTCGTATAAGTAATTGCATTTGGATGATGAAATTATAGGTGGAATTCTTTATGTTCTATATTTTCAAAAATATTGTATTACTAGGAAGGTACTTTTTATAAAAGTCACTTATTTAGAAATACATCTTAGTAATTACTGTTCATAAATATCTCCAATCTCTATATAATATTTGTAAATTATATATGCATTATTAGATTATATTACATTATTTTAATAACTAACAATATATTTACTAATATTTAAATTCTAAAATCAAAATCTAGTGTTTCTAAACACTTTATTTTTGGATTTCATATTTATATAATATATTTCTCTAACTTTAATCAAGTTATATAAACCTTAATATCAGTCATAATACATTTTTTTACTAAAAAACATACACAGATAATCAAAAGGTTAAAATAAAAAATTCCATACTAGAGAAGTAATATTTAAATAAGTACAAGTTAAAAACACAGTCCAATAATCAAAAACAATTTAAGTGCTTGCTAAAAGATAAACAAAGCATAAGTTTATATAATTTATTACATGTTGTAGTTAGTTTTTTCGGGTCCCAGACAGCCAGAGATCCTGGACCCACAGATCTGTTGGTGCCGCTTATCCGCCCGCCGCCGCCCGGGTCCCCGGAAACGACTCAGATGCTTCTATTTACTTCATGCTGTTTGGCCTATGGCTCAGGCACATTGCTAGCTAGCTCTTACATCTTAAATCAACCCATTTCTATTAATCTGCGGGCCACGTGGCCCCGGCCCGTAGCTCACCCGTGTTCCTTACATGTCGTCCTTTTGGCAGCTCCCGCTCGGTCTGCCTCTAACTCCGCCCTGCTTCTTCTCCCCAAACTCCTCCCATTTCTTCTATGGTGCCTGCCATGACCCAACACAGCACTTTTATTTAAAGATACAGCACACACAAATGCATTCTCACATCAATTACATATAACAAAATTATCTTTAATATCTCAGTCAGATTTTAATTGCTGCGGCAAAAACCTTCATGACAAATATTAAGTTAGAAAAGAGTTTATTTCATCTTATAGCTTGTAGACCATCATCCAGGAAAGTCACAGCAGAACTCAAGGTAGAAAACTACAGGCAGAAACTGATACAGATGTCTTAGAGGAGTGTTCCTTATTAGATTTCTTCTGGTTTATCAGCTGGTTTTCTTATAGCACCCAGAACAACCAGAACTAGAGGAATGTGACCCACACTTGGGCTGTCATCAGTCATCAATTAAGAAATTCCCTCTAACACTTCTTTAAACACCAACCCTATAGAGGCATTGTCTCACACAATATTCCTTCTATCCAGATGATTCTAGATTGTGTCAAGTTCACGTAAAAACTAGACAGAGTATTAAATAATGAGTATCCTGTCACTATCAATAACATGGATGAATTTTGATGTACTAATTAAAGTACATCAAGCACACATAGACAAATATAATTAGTGTCAGCTATTTAGTTTATAATAATGTATTGTAAACAGTAATATAGTGGAGGATAATAAGTTTGGATCATAGAGTAATGTTCAACACAGAGTACATATGGTCAGATTAAGGTACTGATGTGTTTAGAATATAGATGAGAGGTAATATCAATGCTTAGCAGTCAAAGGTCCTTAGTTTATTGAAATTATCAGTTAAAAAGCAGTTAGAGCTATTTGGCATGACTAATATGCCAATTTGGTTGAAAATATTTATCATCTAGATATATATCATAAACATGTATTATATAAATACATGGAATAATAATTTTGAAGTATGTAGTACAATTCAAAAAATTTTCAAAGATATGATCAATGTAAACTTATATGCTTTAATTGGTAATACATATCCAAATATTTAAGTCATAAGACATATTTACAACAAAGAATATGTTGTTTATATTAGAAAATGACATTATTTCTACTCATATTTTTTTACATTTAGAGATTACTTTTGTAAGGAATGCCTATGAATACCAGAGAATCATTTGAGAGTTTTCAGCTCTTGAATTTCAGGTTTGGTGATTGTTATACCCATGTTGAGAGACCCCCAAAGACTACCAGAGATCTGAGTTTTGGAGCAAATACACGAAGTTCAGTTTATCCATTTGGACAGGTTCAAACCCCATCCAAAATCCTTTGTTCCAATGCAGCAGAGGGAATTAAGTTTCATTCTCATGAGTGAGAGAGTTTTTAAAGTGTGTAAGCAGGGTGTTACTTGTCTTGGCATTTCAGGGTTCAGTAAAGGGACATGAGGTAGATCAATTCATGGGAATTATTGGTTAAACTTTCATCAAGAAACCAAATTTTGGATCTATTAGTTGTCAGGAGCATTCCTGAGTATTTTCCTCAATTCTTCTTAGACCTGGGCCCTTCCCCCAGGCACTAAATCTTTTAGGAAAATGGTCTTTCCTTGAGAATGTTTTGTAAAGGTTAACATATTCCTTTGCATTTTCCCCTCTGACTGGTCCCTGAGAGATTTAACCATGGAATGTTTTTGTCTTTTAGCTTTATCTAGGTCTGTTTTTAAAGTTAGAGTGGATATCTTGAGGTTCTAGTCTCAGACACTGTAGAAGACAAAGGGCATAAGAGGAAAGCTTGCCCTAATGAGAATAAAAGCAGAGTGACAAATAAAAATGACAGTTTGTTGCCACGTTGTGGGAGTGATCTATTTGTGCACCTAAATACTATCCAGATCTGAGGCTCTCTGTCCTCAATTGATCAAATATAGGGCTCTACGTACTTGTCCAGATCTGAGGATCTGTGTCCTCAGTCAAACTGATATGGGGCTCTCTGTCCTCATTCAGAGGCTCTCTGTCTTCAATCAAGCATGAATGGGATTTTTAACAGGGTCTTGTCAGAATGATTGATGTAAGTGCACCCCAGGAATGATACAGACAGACAGACACCACTCAGAAACATAGACAGAAAAACACCACTCGGAGACACTTACTGGCCAGTCAGACCCTGGTCCAGAGTCCATGGGAGTCATGGGGGTTCCTGGGGAACACACCAAATGCTGTAACTGGGTTGAGAGACTCCTAAAGACCACCATGGAGCTGGATTCCAATGAAAACACACAAGGGTTAATTTATTCTTTTGGACAGGTTGCAACCCCAGCCAAACCCCTTTGTTCCAATGCAGTGGAGAGAATTCAGCCCCAAGCTCAGAGATGAGAGAGTTTTTAAAGAAAAAAAAATATGTAAGTTATGTAAGTGGGTCTTACAGGTCTTGGTATTTCAGGATTAAGTAAAGAGATATGAGGCAGAGTAATTCTTGTAAACTATTGGTTAAACGTTTAGCATGAAAATGAATTTTGAATCTATTGTCTGTCAGGCATGTTCCTGAGATTTTTCCTTGATTCTTCTTAGACCTGGCCCCTACTTTCAGGCACTAGATGTTTTAGAAAAATGGTTTTTCTCTGAGATCAAGTTTGATAAATGTAAATCTGTGCCTCTACAGTGACAAATACCTTAATGCTCATCCACCCATCCACCTTATCAGTCTACAACTCTTTAATTTCTTTTAAATATGCCTGATGTTAAAATGGAAATTTATGATTGAAGTTTTAGTAGTAATCTCATTTGTCATGGAACTTATTGTCAAACAAAGCTAACCATCAAATAATGTTCAATTTCATTTTCCAAGGAGGAAACGTTTTATATCATGATTGTACATTATTAAGCTGATATTATGAATTAAGTGCCTGTATCTAAAAGTATTGATGCTGATATAGAAGCTTATAGGTTTGGGATAGGAGAAATGTCTCAGCAGTTAAGAGTTCTTAAGGTTCTTGCAAAAAACCTAGGTTCAATTTCTAGTACACAAATGACTCACAAGCATCACTAGTTCCAATTATTAGAGATAAAACTCTTTTCTTGGATATCAGACACATATATGTCATGCTCACATACATACACGAGGAAGAGTATTCTTACACATAAAAATATACATCTTGTATAAAGTGAGGTAAATCCTACTGATTCTCTTTCCTTTGTCTGGATGCATATTTTTTATTTATTTGAAGTAGTCTATTTTTATTTTAACAACATTATATATTTTGTGCACTACATGACTACTTGTTTCCCATAGAGTTCAGAAAAAAATGAAACCCCTAGAACTAGAATAAAAAATGTGTCAACCACTATGTGGGTGTTGTGAATTAAACCCAGGTCCTCTATAAAAGCAGCAAGTGTTTCTAACCACTGAGCAATCTCTCCAGTCCCTATTTTATTTTAAATAAAGACAAATATTTTAAATAATATTGCCTGTGCTAAAATTCATAAAATAATCTAAAGATGTTTATTAATGCATTCTCACAAAACACTCAAATTACAAATGTATGTGAAAATATATTTTGATATTTGGTTAAATTATTTAGTTATAAGTTGGTTTTACAACTACAAATCTTCATTATGCCATTTTTCTTACAAATATATCAAAATATTAAGAAAAAATCAAATGGAAGCATAGTGAGTATAAGTATGACATTTGATGATGGAAAGCACACTGCAATAACAATGCATAAATTTAATCTTTGTATACATAGCAAAATGATGTTATAAATTGCTTGTGCTTTCTGTAAAATTGTGGACTATAAAGTTAATAATCATAAACACTTGTAGCAATGCATATTAGTTTAATATATGCCCTCAAAGTAGTAAAACAAATGCATTCAAAAGAGCAAGGGACAGTGGCTACCCCAGGAAATACATTTTGAAATCAATAATATTCATTATCTCTGTTTCTAGAAGGGTAGGAAATTAGAATGGATAGAGAATATTTGCTTAACCTGTTTTTACTGAAGCTGAACCAACTCGAACTATTGCAACAATAATTTATTTGATTTGTGGCTGAGATCTCATTTAATGAGATGAGAGCAATGAATAGATTAAATTTTATTGGTGTGTGTGTCACAACTATTTGGTATAAACAAGGAAATAAAATCAGTATTGTATAAAAGCCCCTCCAATATCTTTAGATTAAGTAATAAATTAAAAGCTACTTAAGAAATAATGCTCTAATTTTATGTTATCCACATAGTGCCAAACCAGGTATAGCCATGTTAGCCAAATTTGAGAATATAAGATACCTTACAAGTATCCTCATAAAAGGATAGATTATATTCTCCTATCACCTCTAATTAGTTTTATGGCTATTAAGAGGCAATTTAATCTCCTTGATCCTCCTTGGACAAGAGGTAAACAGACTGATTTCAAAGTAGATTAAATTTTGAGTCATTTCTTACTTGACTTTAATGTTTTACTAAAGAACATCTAGAATTTTCCCCAAAGATTGAATACTGAGTGTAATTTAATTCAGCAAAATTTAAGTTACAGTAAATTGAAAAGAGAGAAGTGAAGCTTTAAAAGATTTACTATGCTGACTTATTCCTTTTGTCTTTTCATCATAAAGCTTGCATAATTTATAAACCTACATTATATATATGCACGTATATGTAAATATCTTTAGATAGTAACATAAAAGAAATTATTCTAAAACAGTTCCACTTTCTTAAGATATAGTGTGTTCATTTTACGTAGAGTGAGTGTAGACGGGCTCACAGGATGATATTGATATGGATGAATATATATGTATATATATTCCTCCATATATATATATATACACACACAAATATATATGGGAAAAATATATATGGAAAAATTCTTGGCAAAGATAACAAATAAAGTGTTTATACTCAATTGGCTGTGATTATTCTCTTAAATATGGAAAGAAAACAATGTTGTTGAAGATTATTTTCTAAGATGATAGTAGATTCAGATGGATGATAGAAATGTACATAATATAATGCCTCCATATTATTTTGGGATATATGGTGATTATTTAAAATATTTTATTTTATTCTTTATGCAATGGCAAGCTGTTTTATTTGAAATTAATTAAGATAAAAGTGGTCTGATCATGCTTATTCTACAGAGTACAGATAAGGTGAATGAGACTGTATAAACAAGTTTGAGATATATAATTTATAGAGATATTCCCCAAATCCTAGGTAAAGAGTGATTAGTCCTGGAAGTTTGGTAAGAATTTCAGTGTCAGAGTACTTGCCTGTCATGTTACTGGCTTTAAGTTTGATCCTCACTAGAAAATTTTAAATGTATTCATTCTTACATGTATCACCATAGCTATAAACATAAGAGTATCACTGAAATAACTTAAGTGGAAGACACTACCTGATATGTGAACTTTATCAAATACTATCTCTAATGAAGTCTGTTGTTTCCTTTAGATAATTTTATTTTTATCCCTAAGGCAGATCAATAATTTCTAATATAAAAATATAATTATAAGTGTGGGTAGAACTATGCTTATTGTTTATTAACAATTTTCAAAGAGGAAAAATAACACAGAAAGTAAAATCTATTAACAGAGTACAGTACATAAATTCCCAAAAAATATACACCAAAAGCAAGCAAACAAAAATATTTTTAATTCTAGTTTTGGATAATCTATCACAATTGATGTCACCAAGGCATAATTTCTGAAATGACATATTTGCCAATGTACACAAGATTCTTTGGGTTGCTAAACTAAGAGAAGTATTATGAATGTTTCTTGTCATTTCTATAAAACATGTCTTTTCTGTCCTGCGCTGTCCTGTAGCCACTTTAAAAATAATCACTTAGAGGCTTATTATTAATTCCCAACTGTTTGGCCCATCTCTCAAGCTTATTATTAACTAACTTTTACAGCTTAAGTTAACCAATTTTTATTAATCTATATTTTGCCACAAGGCCATGGCATTAAGGGTCTGCTGGCATGTTGCTCCTTAAATAGCTGGCTTATGTCTCCCAGACAGCATCCTTATTTTCTTGTGCTTGGATTTTTCTGCCTGGCTCAATCCTGCCTTGCTATAAGCTAAAGCATCTTTATCAACCAATGAGAGTAACACATATTTACAGAGTTCATAATAACATCCCATAGCACATTTCCTGGGAAGATCCATGATATTTTTAGCATTAGACAATGGGAACTGTGTTTTCCTCTGCAAGAAAGGGTTAACTACAAGGAAGAGTTGATATTCAGCTTTAGAATCTTTGATCTTTTAATAGTTGTGCAATTCTAATTTTTCTCTAAGGATACGATTCATTTGGCAACCATCAAAAGTTGTTTTTTTTTCTTGAAAATTATTAATACAATTGGATGCATATGATGAGCTGCCGTATCCTTTGTTACTATTTCCAAACTACAACAACTCTCATCTGCCTTAAAATGTTCTTTATATATTGATTGTTATTAACTATAGATAACTGGGTTACCATCACTCATTGTTTTAGCTATCATAAATTATTCTAAACAATGTGTATGTGTGTGTGTGTGTGTGGTATAGAAATAAGTTTGTGATTGCACTTGCTTGTGTAGAAGCCAAAGGTCAGCTTTAAGAATCTGCCTGTATTTATGATCAGCTTGTGCTTTTTGGGACAGAATCTTTCATTGAACTTACATGTCTTGGTTTTGCAAGACAGGCATGACATCAATTGTCCAGGATATCCATATGCCCCTAACCTTAATCAAGTGTCTGAGTTATAGGAATATTCTACCCAGTCAGCCCTTAATTTTGATGCTGGATTTATGAACTGACGTCTTCAATTTTTTTTTCTAATGGAGCCATATCTCTAGCTTCTCTTGAGCTCTTTTGACAAATGTTTTATATTCATTGAAATCATTTTGAACAAGAGTCCCACAATCTTGCCACTGATTTCAAACACGAATATATTGATGTTTCAATATCTTCTAAGCAACAAAATTATTGTTCAATAAACTTGTAGGTTCAATAAACATCCATTTTTGTTATGACTAAATCATAGTCTTCATCACTGTTATAATTTTAATCAAATGTAATCTGTCTGTCATCTCTGTTTTCTAAAAATTTTTTGAAATCATGCTAAAGATTCCTGGTTAATAACCTATACAGATCTCAACCCTTCAATACATGTTAATTACTCATAATCTTACTTTTATTCATCCAAATTTAATTACATTATCAATTACTATTGCATCTTTAAATTAATTCTCAGTTATCACTCATTTTCCTTTTTATTATAATATTTAGAACAGCACAGATCCAAATAGTTATAATTTCCACCTAATCTGTAGTAAAACTCATGCAATTGAAAGCAATTGAATAACCTAAGATTGGCCCTACTTTAAATTCTTGATTGCTACTCTTAAGTGGGTTTGGCCACTGTCCTTCATTTACTAGGGCATTCATTCTCTTTTGAACTTAGTATCCCAGTAAATGAATTATGAGCAGCTTCACTTACCTGCATAAAATCCACACAAATTTACACAATAAAAATAAACAGTCATCCACTCTTGACCTCTAAGTCCCATACTTTATGCAAGCTTATCATTTCACTTAAAGAAAAATAAATCCATAGAGTTGTTCAAATAGGCTTGCAAATTTCCTGTTTCTCTTAAAAGAAGAAATTAATGAGATATTATGGTCAGATACTATTTAAGCAGAAGTGTGTTCTTGAATTTCCATCTTGTTATTGAAGTAAAAACTTTAAAAGGTAAAATTAAAACTTAACACATCTATTATTTAACTAAAAATATATATTTATAATTAGTTATACATCTCATATTTTGAATAAGGTGTTCGAATAATAAGTAGCAGAATTTCTTTCCCTTGGAGTTATTAGTTTTGTTTTTTAAAAATAACTAAATAAGAAACTATTTCATCTTTTCTTACTAAACTTTCAGATAGTTTCCACCAGAAAGCAAGAAACTTGAGAGCAAAACCTTTTTATTCATGTTTATCTGTGAATACTATCTTGAATCTAAAAATACTTGGTTAATGTTGGTAGCTGCTTTGATCATTTTGTTTGTTTAGTTTCCTTTCATGTGCTACTTTTTAAAAATAAAATTTTATTCTCGTTTCTTTTTCATTTTTTGTTGAAATTAGATTATTTTCTCCTATGACACATCATAATCACAGTTTCCCCTTCTTCCAGTCTTCTTAGCTCACCCCTATTAGCCTTTACTTCTAGATCCATTCTTTTCCATTTCCTTATCAAAAAAAGCTAGGTGTAGAAGAGAGGAAAATATTGCACAGAAAAAAGTAAATGAATAAACCAAGTTACAATAAGACAAGTCTAAAACTCTCATATTGAGGATGGAAAAGTAGGATAAAAAGAGCCTTAAAAGCAAGAAAAAGGGTTAGAGACACAACCACTCTCACTATTAGGAGTCCCATACACCAAACTATAACATACATAGAGGACCTGTTGAAGACTCATATAGGCCCTCTGAATAAACTTTCAGACTTTTAGACAATGTAAACCTTGTTTAGTGAATTCAGTGGGCCATGTTCTCCTGGTATTCTCCATCCTCTCCTTCCCCCTCTAATGCCAATAGTCACACTTCTGCTACATACCTAGATCTCTCAGGAGAAGAACCCAGTGGAGACCTACAATATAGACGCACTCTCCACATAATATGTGCTCCCACTTGGTGTGTAAAGAAGCCTCTATATTGACAACTGGAAAAGTCATTGATCTTGAAATATAGCAAAATATTATTAGAAATCATTTTGTTGACATTTGTATGTTCATTTGTCTTTTAATTCAGCCCAGTTTGTTTCTAGTCAATTCTCTGGACTATCCATTTTCCATTTTCTGGTCATCAGTGTTGGGCATTGTCTCCCACTTGTGGTGTGGTCTTCACATTAAATTACACATTAATTGGTCACTACTATAGTTTCTGTGCCAACAACACATCTTGCAGGTAAGACAGATTGTAGGTCATGGGTTTTATCACTGGGTTGGTGTTCAGGTTTCTCTTTCTCTATACTATGGTATAATTTCTTGAACCAATAAAACCCTAGAATGTAGGGGAAGATGCTAATAATTTTGTGAAGATCAGTTTTTGTTTTATACCATGTCAAATAGTCTGAATGACAAGTAAATTTATTACAGAATTTTTTGCCTCTTGTACCCTAACTAGTCTCAAATATTCAATTTTTACTTCAAGAGAAAAATACGCTGTTAGTTTATATGGAACATTTACTTTAATAAGTGTAAAGAAATTAATGAAAATATGCAGTTCAGTAAATCAGAAACTCTATAGGATGTTCATAAAGACCTCTTATGTTGTTTTTTACAGTCTGCTTATTTATATAGAAGAGGTGACATTTGCAAGGGAGCAGAATATGCACAATGTTATACAAAACAAAGACAATTTTCTTATAGTGTTTATTACTAAGTTAAAAATGGATGATTTTTCTATTAAATTTATGGTAACTATGAAATTTCAAAATAACATGAAATATCAGCTATACTGGAACTTTTGTAATTGTCAAGAACAAGAAATAACAGAAAATTTACTTCAATAAAGTTCTCAAACTGATTTCTCTTTATCAGGGGAACCCCATTGCCACTGATAATGTGATGTCTGAAAATAGCAAATCCTGATAATTAGGAAAAAACAAGGAGGTTATACTGTCCTATGCACTAGAATTAAGGATGCTGCAGTCTGAGTAAGGGTACTCTGAACCTCCAGGATTTTATGCAATAGGGACAGAACTATGATATCAGCTTTCCTAAAAAGCATGAGAAAAGACACAGACAAAAATAAAGTTATTCAGAGGTCCATAAGAGAAATGATATCTTAGAACTAACTCTTCAAATTCTTAGAGACAGATGAGTAGATATGGACAATCAATCAAACAAACAGACCCCCACTAAGATACAATTGACAAATTGATGAAGTCTCAGAATAGACAAGTTTGAGAATTTAGAACTCTGTGATGGTGTTAATTGTCAACTTGACAGGATCTGTGATCAACTTTGAAACAAGCTTCCAGGAATATCTGTGAAGGATTATTTAATCTATTAAGCATGCTTATGCTTTCAAGGGATTATGTTGATCAGGTTAATTGAGGTAGAATACCCACATATTTTTTTGAAGTCACAGTGAGTATATTATTTATACTTCAGGGTAGTTCTCATTCCCAGAAATAGTTGGCCAATGCAAAATGAACTTTATAGTATCACTGAAGACATTTTTGTTTCACATTGCTATATTAGGGTAAAATAGAAATTATTCACTACCAACTGATCATATAAAATTATTAATACTTATTAATGGTTTATATAAAATATTCACGGATACAAAGATTGAACCTTAGAGAATTCCTGGAAATTTGAACTGTTCCATGGATGTGGTGGTCTAACTCATGGGTCAGATCTTCTATTCAAGAGTGTAAAGGAACAAAAAGGAAGTAAGAATAGCATGTACTATGTCTTGGACTCACATAGCCATGCCCCATACATGGTCATCAAGACCTAAAGAACATACCTCTAGGTCAAGTTGAATAATACCTGATTCTCACTACATCTCCCTCTTTTCTCTAAATAAAATTGTTCTAAACATAAATATAAAGCTACATATAATAAAAATTATAAGGTAATATCCAAGAGAGGAAAAAGGCAAATAATATAAAACAACAAACATAAAGTATATTTTAAATGTCCAGAACATTGGTAGGTGGCAATATGCAGAAATTACTTCAAAACTATTTATCTTTGATAATATGATTCTAGTATCCAAATGCTTTTAGCTAAGATATGAGATGGTTATATCTAGTTTTCAATCCTAGAAGAAAAATATAAATAAACTGGAAGCACGAGTGAGTAACTTTCAAAATTTAGTAGAAGACAATGACAATCAGCTTCCCGGACAGTAACCCACAGCTTTTTTGCATATTTGATGTATCTGCTTTTTTTTTTGCCTACAGGCTTAGGATATATGACAGATTTTTAAAATAAGAATGGTATTTTGAGAAACCATCTTATCCTATATAGAGAAGTTTCTGCAGTCTCTTATTTTGTCCTGCTCCTCTAGATTGTACAGTGTTCTTATTGTCAGCAGTCTAGGCAAGGACAGTTCTTTGCCCAGAAGGTCATTATCTACCAAAGAAGACAAACTTCATGTCAAGTGTCTTTGGTGCCCAACACCATCTCAGGAAAGAAATGTAAAAAACTACATCTTAATAGTGGGTAGCACCAGACTAGAGAGAGGACTTGGGTCCTAGACTCTAAAAATGAGAAAGTGAAAGAAAGAGGTCAAAGTATTCTTGATTGTGATGTGATATGATCTCAAGCTCTTGCAATCTTTATTTTTTTTCTACAAAGATGAAGGGAAATTATGAAATTTGAACAAAAAAAGCTTTTTATTCTCTAACCTGCTTTTATCCAGGGTGTTTAATCTTAACAAAAAAATTAAACTAAGAGGAACTCTGTGGAAATAAATATTAGGAAAGATTGAACTCTGACTTGAATTATACCTTGAGGAGACTTATCAGATCATCAAAATAAAGACTAAAGAGAAAATTTACTTAGTTCTGAAAAGGAATAGGATGGAAACAGGCATTTCTGAAAATAACAGGGAAGGGGTTTGCAATTAGGGAATGATAAAATAACCCTCAAGTAAGTGGGAGAAAAGGCAGGGAAGAGCCATGGAGTGTATGTATTTAAATCAAAATGTTAAAACTCATTGCTTTATATATAAACTTTAAAAAGAAAATATATGTTCAATTAAGAAAGATATGAAAATTATTGGAGCAAATTATAACTAAAAAGGCTCTCAACAGTTCATAGTCTATATGGCAGTGAGGAATTATTATACTCCAACTTTTATATTGCCTGTCTCACCATAAAGATAGAGGAAAGAAGAGCTGAGAAGCACTTGGAAATGTCAATGCAAGGAATGTGTTAAGTATTAAAATAACTAATATTTTCATGTTTTTATTATAAACCCCTTCTACTGTGGTGTGTGAAAGATAGATAGATAGATAGATAGATAGATAGATAGATAGATAGATAGATAGATAGATAGATAGATGGATGGATCAAAGCCAAGCGTCCTTAAGGCAAGTAAAAAAGGTATGCCATGTAGGGTAGCAGATGGGAGATGTGGAAAAGACACATCTTTCAGGTAGCGGTTATATTAGGGGTCAGAGAAGAGAGGAGAGGAAAAGAGAAAAATGAGAGCGAAGACAGAGGAAGAGAGCAGAAGTGTGTATCACCTTGTGACAAAAAATAAATAGAAGGGAGAGAGCAACTAAGGGAAGGGGCTTTTCTTAAAGGGATCTTTCCATAGAATAAAGTCAAGACACTGGGTGATGCCAGGATATTATGTGTTTATTTTCCAGGACTCCAAGAAATGGGTCTGAATGCCAATACATAGCTTTTCTTTTAATTTTGTCTACCGTTTGTTTGTTGTACAAAGTGTTTGAGCGTTACATATAAAAATAATACATATTTTTAGTTATTTACTTTGAATTTACTACCTAATATTTTTCTGGTATGAAGTAGATTTTCCTCTGTACTTTCCCATGTCACATTTCATTTGAAATATTACTTTATTTTAGGTACATTTTTGTGCATATTGTCATTCTTCAAGTAGTAGATAGGTGAATATTCACGTTCTCTACTCTAATTCCTTAAAGTAACTTTCCTCAAACACTTGTTTTAGAACACACTTATTAAAATGTCTATGCTTATTAGTACAATAAATAAATATAATAAATATATTAGGACAATAATTAATTTGAAATACTCATCTTCTAGGTAGGAGAATTAAAATACTTTATTAATATTTAAAGGCAATATAGATTAAGTGTATCTGTATATTGCAAGTACATGGCTTCAATGAAAAAACATAAAACATACTGTGTAAAGGTAAAAAATATCACATATATACTTCAAAAGGAGGCAGACAAAACAAAAACTGTATAAAAATAATAGATAAAATAGGGACGAAACTAGCACCTGATGACTCAAATATATCAGAGATTTCGGTATGAATTGTAAGATATATTATTTATATATAACTCACTTTTTTACAAATGTGCAAATAGCTAACTGTAAAACAAGTATACATGAAGAATTATTTGGAAACCTATGATATTGAAAAATAATTTTATATGTAGTAAGAGGGGATAGTATATATGATATGAAACACAGGAAAAGATAATGATCCCTGAGTTATCATATTCTTTATCATATGAATTTATACTTTATTAATTCCTCTATGTAGTATATATAAAAGCTTCCATACTATAAAATACATGAAAAGAGATACATACAATAGACCTAATTTTTGCCTAAGTAGATAACATTTTTTTGCCTATTTTGCAGATTCAGATTTATGTTTTGCTATAAATAAATCTAAATAATGAAAGTTCCACAAAAAATGAATTAAATAGAGAAGGAAACTTGATTGTTTTAGCTAAAAATCATTAAAATTATAATACTCATCTGTCTAAAGTAGTTTGGAAACACTCTCACCTGAAAATAAGGAAATTGATCAGCAGTAAAGCCCAGAAGACCACCTTTAGTCTAAATCCATTTATTTCTAATACAGCAGACATTGATCTGGACAGTTTATCCATGTTTTTTAAAACACAGAAAGAAGAACTTCTACATAAATTTGAAAAACAAGTTGTTTAATTATTCTATTCTCCTTGCAGTTATATTTCTGATAGGTATCTGGTCCCTTTATCATGCATTGTATTTATAGAAAGCTTTTACCTCTGAAACTTCTCCAAAAGAATACTGGGTTGGCTGAGTTCTGTTAGTTTTAATAATATGTATCAGTTGTATGAGCATGCCAAGGGTCTTTAAACACCTCCTTATAGAGTTCATTATTTGATTATTTAGAGAAGGGGACAATAAACCAAAAGAATAAAATTAGAAATATTTACAATAATTTTTCATAAAATTTTTTGTGACTTTAGTTTTTATATAGTTATTAAGATATAGTGTTTAGAATAAGAAATGAAAATATAGACATGTAAAAATCTTCAAAACTTATCTTGAATTTCATAAAATACATATTTTTTGCATGGCTACACTAACCCAGATTTTATATTACAGTTTATTAATCATTAATTTCTTTAAGACAGGGAAATAATCATTATTCTAATCCAAACTTCTGTTCAACAACATTTTTATGTTAAATTTTTAATTTGTTTTTTGAATTTATTGAGAATTTCATGCAACATATTTTTATTATATAGATGCTCTTACCACAACTCCATCCTGATTCTCTTCCACTTCACTACCAAAATTGATACTTTCTTTCTCTTTGTGTAGCTTGTAGATATAACCCATAAATATTAAATGCAATCTATTGGGGCCATTTAGTGTTGCTTATATGTATTTGGTTTTGGAATTCGGTTAGTATTAAATGAAAAACTAAGGGCTCAGTCCTGGGGAAGACTAATTTTTTTCTCCCAGTAGTAATTAATTATTTATAGTCATTCATCAAGGAGTGAAGCTTGTGTGGTGGCATGTCAACTGGAAGAATTATTAGGTCTTCTTTAGACAACTCTATAATTGTGATATTTGATGCAACTTCCCTATGGCATATTGAACATATAGCTTCACACCAAAGCCCTGGTCTCTTGCTTTTAAATTCTTTCTGTTCCCTTTTCTCAGTTTTGAGAGGTGTTTAGGTGTTCAGCTAGGCATCTCATTATTAGCAATTCTCTGGATTTTGACAAATGGTGGCATTATTTACTATCGCCGCCACAAAGTAAAATTTTAAGATATGTATGAGAGCAATACTTATCTATAGTTATAAGAATAACAGTGAAGTTATAAATCACATTGTTTTAGAAAATGGCAATATTAAATTCACTTCTAAGATCTAAAAACTCACTAACCACAGATAATTGGCTAGGTTTCCAGAATCAAATACAAATTCTATCCTATTCCAGAGGATTTTGAGCGTAATTAAATAGCAGCTCAGTACTCTCAAGATATAAGTACTGCTATTTTACCTTTGAGTATTGTCTTGTGGTTTCTATTTCTGTGAAGATACACCATGAACATGGCAACTTTTATAAAGAAACATTTAATTGGTGCTAGGTTACAGTTTCAAAAGTTTAGTGAGTAATCATCAAGGTAAGAATTAAGGCAGCATGTAGATAGACAAGGTGCTAAAAAGGGAACTGACAATTCCACAATCTTGATCCACAGACAACAGGAAGTGAATGTCAAACTTGGCATCACTTGAGCATATATAAGACCTCAATGCCCATCTCCACAGTGACCCATTTCCTCCAACAAGACAACACCTACTCACACAAGGCCCCACCTCCTAATAATACCACATGCTACTAGTCCACCACTCAAACATGGGAAATTTTGTGGGCCATACCTATTAATACGACCATATTCTACTTCCTTCTCCCCATGGGGTATATCCAGAACATTACGCAAAATTAATTTAGTCAAACTACAGTCTCCATAGTCTTTCACAGTCTCAATAATATTTAAAAGTCCAAAGTTCAAAGTCTCTTCTAATGCTAATGAAATCTATTAACGAAAATGAATTGTATAATCAAAGTAAAAAAAGATCATGTACTTTCAACAAGGGTACAGGAGGTATCCATTGCTATTCTAAAATGTAAGAAAAGAGGAATGATGAAATATTCTAGAAAAGAAAGACCAAAAACCAGTTGGGCAAACTCCAATCTCTATACTACATCTTCACATTTGATACCATACTCTTCAAATCTACAACTACTTTCAGTTTTGTTGACTGCAACACACTTTCCTGACTTGGGATGCCTCCACTCTCCGTTGTTATATTTTCTCTGTGAGTATCCAATAACTCTGGCCTCTCTAACATCTTGGGGGTCTTCAAGGCAATTCAGATTTTACTTTCAGAGCTTAAAATAATGGCTTCTCTGTGCCTTCATGAAGAATCACCCTGCCACAGACCTGGCTTCAGTGGCTTTCCTTAGTCGCAGAAGAAGATTCAATAAGCTTTTTCTTGTGTCCTTGATGTTAAAGCCAGAAGCATGTGGATGAAGCTTCCAAGTTAAGGTGCTATATTCAATAATTATCACACATAGTATCATTCTCTCTTAAAGTGCATTCACTAGTCTTTCAGTGCGATAATACACTAGCTATTAGCAGTTTTTATATTACCAAATTTTTGCTTGGCAATATAATTTTGAACATATCAAATAAAAAGCGGCATTGGCCCCATTCTTAGGGGTATCTAGCCAACACAAATCAGGCTGTATTTAGAGGCTTTTTTGTTGCTTTTGCTTTTTTAAATTATTATTTAAGGCAAAGACAGAACAGGAATTAGTTGGGTAGGGAAGAAAGGAGGCTCTGAGACAGGAAAGATAATGACAAAAACATACCATCTTAATTATTAAAGAGTAACTAAAAAGCAAAGGATAGAAAAACATTGTCTCTAGGGTAAAACTTGTAGTTCATAGAACTTTAGCTATATGTATCTTTCTGTATCTCTGACATAGGTGAGGAAAACACCTACACTTTTATTGGAATTTTATTTGCATTTAAAGGTAAAATACTTAGTTCAGGGCAATTTAAGACAGTGTCATAGAGATTGGAGGCTTGAACTTGTAGTAAGTATTTTGTGGCCATCTTAAAAAAAATCACAGAAATTTCTACCTTATTGAATCACAAACAGTTCTTAAAGTCATCAGTATTAAATGACCTATCATTTGAGAAAAGGAGAAACATATTCTCATTTGAATATACCACTGAACATGTTCCACATAGCATGTTTTTAAGACATCTGTAGTGTATCTATGTCAAAATGTAATGAACCTTACTGCATTGAAGAGAAGTAAGTTTTGATGCTCATTATCTCCAAAAATAAATAGATAGAAAAATATATTTTTTATTTTAGCATCTCAAGAATAATGTAACAATCTTCATGTGTTAACAGTATTATAATTTCTACATTATTATTATATTATTACAAAAATTATAAGTCCAGTTATGATGAAACACATAAGACTTGGAAGTGATGCTAATATTTACAAACATCAGTGTAAAGTTATCATAGTGATATTTTTAAGTAGTATGACACTAAATGCTGTGAAGATTTAATAAAGTTTCAGAAGTTTTGGAGATACTAGAGGGAATAAACACCACAGTCAAATCTTACCCAGCTGTCTTATAGCTTCCTCAGCCTGGATTCCCTTGGAATGGTATTCTCTGTGTTTGAATCCTGACTTAAGTATTCTTTATTCTTTCGGTAATTAAGGCGTGGCCCCACCACACCTGCTTGGGAGCCTGGAATTCCTTCTATAATCTGAAATGACCTTGACTCAGTTAGGATTGAAGGTGTAGGTCACCACTCCCAGGATACTCCCTGTGCTGGGATTAAAGGTTTGAATCACCACACTGTTTTTTCTAGACTGACTGTGGTTAGAGCTCTGGGACTTCTGGAGCTTTTACTAACTCTCCACATATCCCCTTTTGTGTCAAATTAAAAAAAAGAAGGTGATAGCTAACATAAGAAAAACAATATACAATACGTACAATAATTATATACAATATATACAAACAATACATGAGTAATGTCCAGTCCATTAACAATTGACAAGTCCAAGAAAATATTTCATTAATTATCCTATTATTTTGATGTCTCTTAAACTTATAAACTTTAACTTCAAAGTTTCTTTTCTAAAACTGTCATTAGAAAACTGTAACTATAACTATCTCATCTTCAACTACCTCAGAGACCCAAGAAGGAAATAATATTTACCTAAATAACTAGGAAGTGCAAGCAACTTCCCAAAACTAGAAATGACAGAGATGATACCTATCTGCCTGGACAGTCACTCAAAGTTCCTTTATGAAGTTGGGGCATCCATCTTTTCATCTAAATGAAGCAGGAAATCTGCTCTGTCCATTTTGGTGTAGTTCAGTCATTTCTCCTTGTGTCCTGAAGATTGAAGACTCTCTTCAAAGTTCTTTTCAACTTTCCCTTGTGGTACTTGTTGGTTATTGGTCTCGTGCCGGTATTTAGCTTTAGATGGAGTTTACCACCACTTTGGACTGCCTTCCCAAGCACCTTGACTCTGGGAAGATCCAGGCCCAATGCCAGGGCCCTCTACTGGCCTCACACCATCCACCGGCCATCTCTGACAGTTTTCTCTGAAAAACAGGAACCTGAAGGACCATCTCAGCTTGTTCTGTCAAAGTTCAAAGGTCATCTTCTGAGGGAACCTGCATGTCCAGTTCAAATAGCACACTGTCAAGCAGTCAGTACAGGGACAGGTTCTTGTCCAAAGACTAACCGTTACCACAAGGAAAGTAGACTCCATATGGAGTCTCTTCAATGCCCTTTTTTCTCTTGAAATATATTGGGGCTGCCAGGAGCAGACCTGTCTCACTGTCCAGAAAAGTCTTTAAGTTTTAAAAATATTTTGAATGCCATATTCTATGGATCTCTGAAATTTTTGAAGAAGACATGTTTATCTAAAATATATTTTTTGACCTTGAAAACATATCTAACATGACTATGTCTGAATGTAATGTCTAACTACTGACTTGCATTGCTTTATATTCTAATTAATTGGAAATAAAAACTTTCATGGACTAGCAATTTGGATTACAATGTTAGATAAACTGATTTAGTATACTACCTCAAACAAGCATAGAAATATTTGTACAATGACACAATCTCAAGATACACAATTTGTATACAGAAAACTAATGCAATGTAAAATATTTAAAGCTAGCAAATCCTTTTAAAAGTAGATTCCATAATCTATCCTTATATCCTATAGTATCTCCAAAACTTTTGAAACTTTATTAAATCCCCACAAAATGTCACACATAAATTCATTCCTATTTTTAATTAAAGACTTTTAAAACATACTACCCCCATCACCCTCCCTCCCCTGTTCTCAGTTATGTCACAGCTTCTCCTAACCCCACACCTCCATACATTCCTCAGAGATGATGAGAGCTTCCAGGGTGAGTCAATATATTCTGGCATATACAGTTGAGATAGGACCAAGATCCTGCCCCTAGAATTAAGGCTTATCAAGGTGTTCCTCTGTATTGAATAGGCTCCAACAAATCAGTTCATGCACTATGAAAATTTCAGGTCCCACTGCCAGAGGTGCTGTAAGCTGCCCACACCATTTGACTGCAATCCACATTCATAGGGCATAGTTTAGTCTCAAGTCTCATGCAGGTTTCCCAGTTGTTATTACAGAGTTAGTGAGCTTGCTACAAATAGCTCAAGTCAGTTGTCTCTGTGGGTTTCCTCATGAAAATATTATATGAGCAAAATGGTCAAGATTATTTTCTCATATAATATTTCCTCCTCTTTTTCAGCTGGACTGGCAGCTCAACCCAGTGCTTAGCTATGTACCTATGCTTCCATCAGTTGCTAAATAAAGGTTCTATAATAATAACTAGAGTAGATATGCTTTTGAGTATAGGGGAAGGCCAGTGTAAGGCACTCTCTCCACTACTGTTTAGAGTCCTAAATGGGGTTATCTTTTTGAGTTTTTGTCTATTTACCCAGTACCAGGTCTCTCTCTCACCACATAATTGCTCCCTATATCAAGATACCTATTTTATTGTTCTCCCTCTCTCTCTCTCTCTCCCCTAAAAACTACCCCATTCCTTCATATTCTACCCCATTCCTTCATATTCTCTTCTCATCTCACCTTACTCCCTCCCAAATATGGTTCCAATCTATCCAGGAAATTTTTTCTATTTCTTCTTCCCAGGGCTATCCATGGATGTCTCCCTTAAGTTTCTCCTTGTTACTAGCAGCTCAGAGGTTGTGGATTGTAGCCTGGTTATCATTTGTTTTACTTCTAAAATCCATTTATGAGTTAAAGTACATAAATGTTTATTTTCTGGCTTTGTGTTCACTCAGTAAGAATAATAATTTCTTGACCTATGTATTTGTCTTCAAATTTCAGAATATCATTTTTTTACTACTGGGTAGTGTAAATGTAACACATTTTAGATAATGCATTCTTCAGTTGAGTGGCACCTGAGATGTTTCCATATTCTGGAGATTACAAATACAGCTGCTACAAACATTGTTGGGCTAGTATCCTCATGGTAGGAATATACATTCTTTGGGTATATTCCCAAAGTGGTATTGCTGGATAATTAGGTAGATTAATTCTCAGTTTTCAGAGAGACCACCATAATGATTTTCAAAGTGGTTGTTCAAGTTTACACTCCCACAAGCGATGAAGGAATGTTCCCCTTGCTCTACATCCCATCCAGCATAGGCTGTCATAATTTTTTTATCTTAGTTATTCTTACAGGTGTAAGATGTTATCTCAAAATTATTTTGATTTGTATTTACCTAATGGATAAAGTTGTTGAGCAATTGTTTAGGTGTCTTTAAGCCATTTATGATTCTTCTGGTGAAGATTCTCTATTTAGAACTTATCCTAATTTTTAATTGGGTTATTTGGTTTTTCATCTTTAGGTTTTTGAGTTCTTATATATTCTGGAAATCAGTCCTCTGGCTGATACAGGTTGGTGAAGATCTTTTCCCATTCTGTAGGCTATGATTTTGTCTTATTGATCATTTCTTTGCCATACTGAAGCTTCACATTTTTATGTGTCCCATTTATTAAATGTTGTTCTCAGTGCCTGTGCTACTGATGTTATATTTAGGAAGTGATCTCCTGTGCCAATATATTCAAATATAGGGGCATTGTGTTGCTTCATTGTAAATAATTGTCCCACCCACTGGTTTAATAAAAAGTGCTGATTGGCCAAAGACAGGCAGGAAGTGTGGGGGCCAAAGGCAGGCAGGAAGTGTGGGTGGGGCTACCAGACTAAGAAAAACTCAGAGAACAGGAAGCACAAGGCAGAATTCCAGAGAGAAGCCGGAAGAAGAAGAGGACAGCTATGCTGCTCTAAGAAAAGGTACCGAGTCACATGGCTGAACAAGATAAGAGACATGGGTTAGATGAAGGGTAGAGAGCTAGCAAGTGATATGCCTGGGCCTGAGGCTGATCAGCCTAAATTTACTGTAAGCATCTGTGTGTCTCTGTGGGACTGTGGGACTGCTGGACTGCTGGACTGTGTCTGGGGGTCTGCGGGTCTAAACCTTGAGGATAGACCCAAAAGTCAAGGAACAGAAACCTCATACTACATTCAAAGCTATTTTTTACTTTCATCTTAATCAGGTTCAGTGTAATTGGGTTTAATTCAGGTCTTTGATACACTTGAACTTGAGTTTTGTACAGAGTGATAGATATATATCTATTTGCATTTTTCTACATTACACCATCCAGTCATGCCAGCAACATTTGTTAAATTTGTATATTTTTTGGAAAAAAAAAAAAAAAACCGTCAGGTGTTCATAGGTGGGTAGACTGGTGTCAGGGTCCTTGATTCTATTCTATAGATCTACAAGTCTGTTTTTATGCCAGTACCTAGCCGTTGTTATTAATATAACTCTATAAAAGAGCTTGAAGTCAGGGATTGAACAGGATTGTTTTGACTATTTTGGGTTTTGTTGTTATTGTTGTTGTTTTCCCATATGAAGTTGTATATTGTTCTCTTAATGTTTGTGAAATTTTGTATTGATTGGGATTGCACTGAATATGTAGACTGCTTTTTGGTAAAATTGCCATTTTTATCATGTTGATCATACCTATCCAAGAGCATGAGAGACTTTTGATTTTGTGACATATTTTTAAATTTATTTTTCAATGACATAAGTTCTTATCAATTAGGTATTTCACATCTTTGGTTAGAGCTATTCCAAGATATTTGAAGTATGCCAGTATTTTATTGAGTACACTTGCATCAATGTTGATGAGGGAAACTGATATCCAATTTTCTTTCTTTGTGACTTTGTGTGATTTGAGTATCAAAGTAACTATAGCCTCATAAGAAGAGTCTGGCAACGTTCCTGTTTCTATTGTATGGAACAATTTGAGAAGACTTGATATTAGTTCTTCTTTGAAATTCTGGTATAATCCTGTGCTGAAATCATCTGGCCAAGGGCTTTTTTAGGTTGGGAGACACTTAATAACTGCTTTTCTTTCCTTCAGGTTATAGGTTTAATTAAGTAATTTATCTGGTTTTGATTGAATTTTGGTAACTTGTACATATCCAGACTGCTATCCATTACACTTAGGTTATTAAAGTATAACCTCAAAATTTTATAGATTCCCTGGGTGTCTGTTGTTATGTGCCCATTTTCATTTCTGATTATGATAACTTGAATAATCTCTCTATGCCTTTTGGTTCATTTGAATATGGGTTTGTCTATCTTGTTAACTTTCTCTAAGAAGCAACTCTTTGATTCATTGATTCTTTGTATTATTCTTTTTGTTTCTATTGTATTGATTTTTCGCCCTAAGTTTGATTATTTCTTGCTGTCTACTACTTTTAGGTGAGTTTGCTTCAATTGTTCTAAAGCCTTCAGCTGTGCTGTTAGTTCTCTTGTTTGAGATTTCTCTAGGTTTATCATATAGGCATCTAGTGTTGTAAGGTGTTCGCGGGTCCCGTGCGCCAGAGGTCCCGGTCCCACAGACCTGCCAGGGACCGCTTATCCGCGCGCCGCCACCCGGGTCCCCAGAAACGACTCAGATGCTTCTATTAACTTTATGCTGTTTGGCCTATGGCTCAGGCACATTGCTAGCTAGCTCTTATATCTTAAATCAACCCATTTCTATTAATCTGAGGGCCACGTGGCGGCCCGTAGCTCACCAGTGCTCCTTACATGTCGTTCCTTGGGCGGCTGGCTCGATCTGCCTCTAACTCCGCCCTGCTTCTCCTACCTAAACTCTGAACTCTCCTCCCACTTTCTCTATGGTGTCTGCCATGGCTCAAAACAGCTCCTTTATTTAAAGATTGAGATTCACAGCATACATAAAAGCATTCCCACATCAATCTAGTGCTATGAGTTTTTTTCTTAGCACTGCTTTCATTGTGTCTCATAACATTGGTATCTTGTGGATTCATTTTCATTGCATTATGGAAAGTCTTTGATTTCTTTCTTAACTTCTTCCTTGACCCAGAGATGGTTCATTTGAAAGACCATCAGTTTCCACAAATTTGTAGGCTTTGTATGATTTTTGTTCTTATTGAACTCTAACTATAGACCATGGCGGTGCAATATGACACAAGGAGTTATTCCCATTTTTGTATCTATTAATATTTGCTTTATGACAGAGAATGTTGTCAATTTTAGAAAAGTTTAATGGGATACTGAGAAGATTTTTTTTTGGTGTTTGGGTAGAATGTTCTGTATATACCTATTAAAACCTTTTGAGTAATTATATATGTTAGATTCCCTATTTCTCTGTTAAGATTCATTCTAGTAGAGCTATGCATTTGTGAGAATGGAGTATTGAAGTCTCCCACTAGCAATGTGTGGGATTTGATTTGAGGTTTAAGCTTTAGTAATGTTTCTTTTACATATGTTGGTACATTTGTGTTGGGGCCATACATGTTCAGGGTTGAGACTTCATCTTGATACATTTTTTTCTAAGATGAATAATAAATAATGTCCATCCTGATCTCATTTGATTGATTTAGTTTGAAGTCTATTTTGTTAGATATTAGGATGGCTACACCAGCTTGTTTCTTAAGTCATTTTGAGATACAGAAAGATTCATATAGCTGAAGTTATATGAACTACAAATTTTACCCTAGAGACAATGTTTTTCTATCCTTTTCTTTCCTTTTTAGTTACTCTTTGACAATTAAGATGGTATACTTTGTCATTTTCCCAGCTCCTTACTTTGAGAGAGTATCTATCTTTAAAATTGAGGTGTGTTTCTTGTTTTCAGCAGAAGGGTGATTCCTGTTTATTTATCCATTCTGTTTGCCCGTGTCTTTTTATAGGTAAATAAGTCCATTGATATTAAGGGATATTAATGACCAGTGATTGTTTATTCATGTTATTTTGGTGGTAGTGTGTGTATGCTTCCCTTATTTGTG
This sequence comes from Phyllotis vaccarum, assembly GCA_033318265.1. Classification (NCBI taxonomy): domain Eukaryota; kingdom Metazoa; phylum Chordata; class Mammalia; order Rodentia; family Cricetidae; genus Phyllotis; species Phyllotis vaccarum. Next base: position 26,109,939 of record JARWLC010000013.1, on the reverse strand, counting down.
GTTTGATTCTGTGGGATTATTTATTGATTGTGGTTTCATGGGTGTATCTAGCTTCTTAAGTTGGAGTTTTCCCTCTAGTGCTTTCTGTATGGCTGGATTTGTGGATAGATATTGTTTAAATCTTGTCTTGTCAGGAAATATCTTGTTTATTGTCTCTATGGTGATTGAGATTTTTGCTGGGTATAGTATTCTGGGCTTGGACCTTGGAACAAGTGTACAGCCCCTGCCTCTAAATTTCTCTCTCTCTCTCTCTCTCTCTCTCTCTCTCTCTCTCTCTCTCTCTCTCTCTCTCTCTCCTTTTGTTCTCTTTCTCTGGAGTGACCTTCATTTATATCTCTCAATCTCTCTATTCCCCTCTCTATTTCCCCTTTCCCTTCCCTCCTCTTTTAATCATAATCACATCCCTCTAACATCATAACAAAGTACTTTTACACAGAAACAGCTTCTATATATCTCCTTCTCCCCATTCACTGTCTCTGACTCATCTTCCATGATGCCTTTGCATTCATAGAAATCTGCTGCCAAATAACCGAATAATTTGTATTTATACCAGGCTAGATCCACACAAAAGCCTAACAATAGTGGCCTTTGAAGAGGAAATGAAAAATTCAGGATATAGAAGAGAAAATATCTTGCATAGAAGACACTATTACACAAAATCTATTAGGTTAGAATAAAAATCTGGATCCAGATATTGGGGAAAAGCTAAAATATGAGAGAGATAGATAAACAAACTACAGCCACTCCTCAAACATCCATTTCCTCAGCCTATTTCTATGAGTCCTCTAACTTCAATCCTCCCCCCTCAGGGAAGTGCTTGGGGAGGTTGAATTTCTTCCTTCTCTCCTTTCACCCTTCTATTTTACTTCCTGGATCAACTGTTTTTAGAGTTAGGATTAAAGGTATATGTTACTATTCCCTGTCTCTGTTAGGTCTTGAACTCATAGAGAAAAAGTGATCTCTGCAGCAAAATAATGGAATTAAAGTAGTGGGTCACCACTTTCTGACCTTCATGGCTTGGGTCTGTGGGAATCTGTGTTCTCTGATATTCCAGAAAATTATTATTAAACATGCAGTATATTACCCAAGATACTAGATAGAAAATAAATTCATCAATCAAAGAAAACACTAAAGCCAAAAATGTCATAACACAAAATGACCAGGAAATCTGAGATATGGTGAAAAGACCAAACATAAAAACTAAAAAAAAACTGAAGGAGAAAAAAAAATATCAGCTCAGAAGCACAGAAAATACATATAACAAAAGCACAGAAGAAAACTTTCCAAATTGAAAGGAAATGCTTATGACGATACAAGAAGCTTATAAAACACCAAAAAAATGAACCTCCAAGCAATCCTCTTGCTACATAATAATGAAACTACAAATCATAACAAATAATGAATATTAGGACCTTCAAAGCAAAAAGGTTCAATAACATATAAAGCATACCCATCAGAATAACTCCAGACTTCTCAATGGAGACTATAAAGTCCACAAAGTCTTGGACAGACTCTAAGAGACCATGGATGCCAACCCAGACTACTATACCCAGCAAAACTCTGTCACCATAAAGAGAGTAAAGAAGATATTCTATGACAAAACCAGATTTAAACAATACCTATCAACAAATCTAGCCCTACAGTACTTGAAGAAAACTCCAACATAAGGAAACTAGATATACCTAGGAAACCACAAACAATAGATAATCCTACAGAAGGAAACTCCAAATATGAAACACACACACACACACACACACACACACACACACACACACACACACCCCACATATTTCCACCAAAAATATCAGGAATTAAGAATCACTAGTCATTAATATTCCTTAATATCAATGGAATCAATTCACCTATAAAAATACAACAGCTAACAGAGTGGACACAAAAACAGAATCCATCTTTTGAAGCAAATAAGAAACACACCTTTAATTCAAAGAAAGATTCTATGTCAAAGTAAACAGTTGGGAAATTACTTTCCAATTTCATGAACTGAAGAACAAGCTGGTATAGATATCCTAATATCTGAAATAATAGACTTCAAACTAAAAGCAAGCTAAATAGATTAGGAGAAATAATGCAGATTCATCATAGAAAAAAATCCATTAAGATGATATCTAAACTCTGAACATTTATGTTCCAAATAAAATGGAACCAAAATATGTATAAAGTAATATTAACAAAACTTAAATCATATATCAAGCTCCACACATTAACAATGGAAGACTTCTACACTCCACTCTAACCAGTGGAGCAGACTACCAGACAGAAAATTAACAGAGATGTATGGAATCTAACATATATTATGATCAAAATGGACTTTATATATGTTATATAATATATAATAAAATACATAATAAATCACAAAATAATATACTTCTCAGCACCCCATTGAAGCTTCTCTAAAATTGACCACATACTTGCACATTAAGCAAATATTAATAAATGGGAATTTCCTTGAATCCTTTCAAGCAACAATGAAGTAAAGCTAGAGTTCAGCAACCACACATACTGCAAAGAGCCTATAAACTTATGGAAACTAAACAAATATCTAATGTAGCTCCTCTGGGGAAAAGATTTAATAAATAAACTATAGACTTCCCATAATGCCAAGAAACTACAACATACTCAAACATTGGGACAAAATGAAAATAGTACTAAAAAACAAGTTCATAAGCACTAAGTGCCTACATAAAGAATTTGGAGAAATCTTACACTAACAACTGAACAGCACACATGAAAAGTCTAGAACAGAAAGAAGCAAACTTACCATAAAAGAGGAAAGACATGATCAAATTCTAGGCTGAAATCAACTAAATTCAAACAAAGTCAACAATACAATGAATTAATGAAACAAAAAGTCAGTTCTTTTAGAAAATCAACAAGATAGTCAAACCTTTATACAAACCAACCAAAAGGCAGAGAGAGACTATCAAAATTGACACAATCAGAAATGAAAGAGAGTTATAACAACAGACATTAAGAAAATCCAGAAAAATACTATTTCATACTTCAAAACTTGTATACCACAAAACTGGAAAACATAAAAGAAATGGAAAATATCCTAGATAGGTACCACTTACCAAAATTAAATAAAAAATAGATAAACAACTTAAATAGATCTTTAACTACTAAGGAAATATATGTGTCTATTAAAAGTTTTCCAAACAAAAATATCCAGGGACAGGAGGAACATTTTCAAACTCTTTTTATGAAGCTAACGTCACCTTGATACACAAACCACACAAAACACAACAAAGAAAGAGAATTTAAAAAAGTTATTCTCATAAACATTGATGTAAAAACAATCGATAAAAATACTTGGAAACTGGATCAAAGAATCATCAAAAAATTATTTGTTATGATCAAGTACAGTTTATAACAGAGAATAGGATGGTTCAACAGATGAGGATCTGTCAATGTCATCCACCATATAAACAAATTGAAAGAAAAAAAATCAAATGATCATCTCAATGGATGCTGAAAAGCCTTTGAAAAAGATCAATACCCCGCTTGATAAAAAGTCTTGGAGAAGTCAGGATTACAAGAAATATCTAAATATGATAAAGGCAATATACAGGCATCTGACATTCCATATCAAACTAAATAGAGAAACGCAAAGCAATCCCACTAAGTATCAGGAACAAGGCAAAGATCTCTTTCCTTATGTTTTTTAAATGTAGTACTCAAATTGCTAGCTGGAGCAATAAGACAACAAAAGGAGATCAAGGGATTGCAAACTGTAAAGAAAAATTCAAACTTTTGCTACTTGCAGATGATATGATAGTATGCATGAGTGCTCCCCAGAATTCCCCCAGGGAACTTCTACAGCTGGTAATCACCTCAGCAGGGTACAAGATTAACAACAACAAAAACAAACAAACAAACAAAAACACAATAGCACTCTTATGTAAAAATAATAAACTAGCTGAAACAGAAATCAGAAAAACACCACCATCTACAATAGCCACAAAAAACACAAAACATGGGGGTAACTAACCAAAGAAGTGAAAGACCTAAATGACAAGAACTTCAAATCCTTGAAGAAAAAAAATAAAGAAGATACTAGAAAATGGAAATATCTCCAATGTTTTTGGATAGGTAGGATCAACACATTAAAAATTGCAATCTTACCAAAAGCAATTTAGAGATGCAATGCAAGCCCCATCAAAATCGCAACACAATTCTCACAGATCTTGAAATAATAATACTCAACTTCACATAGAAAAACAAACAACCCAAACTAGACAAAATAATATTATAGAATAAAGAAACTTCTGAAGGCATCACCATCCCTGACTTCATGCTCTAATATAGTGTTATAGTAATAAAATAATCTTAATATTGATACTACTGACATAAAAACTGATACATGGATCAATGGAATCCAACTAAACACCCTGATCTTAATCCACACACCTGTGAACACCAGATTTTTGAGATATATATACCATAGAATAAAATGTATCTTCACCTAATGGTGCTGGTATAACTGGATGGTTGCATGTAGAAGAATACAAATGAATTCATATCTATTATCCTGCACAAAATTCAAGTTAAAATATATAAAACACCTCAACACAAACGCAGTTAACCCAAACCTAATTGAAGAAAATGTGGTATATAACCTTGTCTTCATTGGCACAGGAGACCACTTTCTAAATATTTCATCAATAGCACAGACACTGAGAGCAACTAGTGGCAAATGGAATCTCCTTAATCAGAAAAACTTCTCTAGGAAAAAAGGCAAAGCCAATAAGATAAAATGGCAGTCTACAGATTAAGAAAAGACCTTAAGCAATTCTAGATCTGACAAAAAGCTATCTCTAAAATATATAAAAATCTCAAAAAATTAAACATCAATATACCAAATAATACAATTTTTAAAATGACCTACAGAGTAAACATAAAATTCTCAAGAGATGACTCTAATGGCAAAAAGATATTTAAGAAATTACTGAACATTCTTGGCCTTCAGGGAAATGCAAATTAAAATTATTCTGAGATACCATCTTATACCTGTCATAATTAGTAGGATCAAAATAACTGATGAAAGCCTATGCTGTAAGGGATGTGAAGTGAAGTAAGGGAAACAGTCCCCCATTGATGGTGAAAGTGTAAACTTATACAACTATTTTGGAAATCAGTATGTTGGTTTCTCAGAAAACCTGCAATCAATATACCTCATGGTCCTGCAATACTGCTCATTGGCATATACCCAAAAGATGTACATCTATACTACAAGGATATTTGCTGAATTTTGTTCATAGCAGCATTATTTGTAATAGCCAGAATCTGAACCCTCAACTGAGGAATGAATAAAAAAATGTTGTACATTTCCACAATGTAGTATTATTCAGCAGTAAAAAAAATGACAACACGAAAAAAGTAGCCAAATAAATGGAACTAAAAATAACATTCTAAGTGAAGTAACCCAGACATAGAAAGACAAACAGGATACATACTCATTCATAAGTGGATATTAGTTGTAAATCAAAGGAGAACCAGGATACAATACATAATATCAGAGAAGCTAGGTAACAAGGAGGATCCTAAGAAAGACATTTATGGATACCCATGAGAAAGAGAAAAAATAAGATCTCATGAGTAAATTTGGTGCATATGAAGAAGGGATAAGGTAGGTTCCTACAGTATGTGGCAAAAGAACATTAGGGAACAAGATGGTTTAGTTGGGTGAGAGACAGAGAGGTAAAGCAAAGAAATATATATCTTGATAAAGAAAGCCATTTTGGGTTTAATGAGAAATCTGATGCTAGGAAAATTTTCAGGAATCCCCCAAGAATGACTCTAGCTAAGACGCCAAGCAATAGTAAAGAGGGTATCTGAACTGGCCATCCCCTTGTTTCAGTTTGATGGGCAACTTAATTGTCATCATAGAACCTTCATCCAGCAACTGATACAGAGATCCACAGCTAAGCACTTGGCCAAGTTCACAGTACAGTCTAGGAGGGAGGAGAAATTATATGAGCAAAGGGGTCAAGATCATGACTAGGAAACCCACAGACAGCGAACCTTAGTTAATGCAAACTCACTGATTCCAGACTCACAGATGGGGAACCTACATAAAGCTAAACTAGGCCCTCTAAATGTGAATGATAGTTGTATGGCTTGGGCTTTTTGTGGGGACTCTAGCAGTGAGATCATGATTTATCCCAAGTGCATGAACTGGTTTTCCAGAGCCCATATCATGTAGAGGGATACCTTTCTCAGCCTTGATGCGAGGGGAAGAGACTTGACCCTGCCCCAACTTTTTGTCTCAGACATTTTTTACTCCCCATGAAAGGCTTCACTCTTTCTGATAAAAGGGTCAGGGTTGAAAGGGGGAAGCTTAGGGGTGAGTGAAGAATGTGATGGAGGGGAGAATGTGAATAGTATGTAAAATGAAACATATTTTTTTCAACAAAAAGTTTAAAATGCATTTTCCTATCCAAATCATAATAAATACCACTTTTATAAGGAAATAAATCATATTTTAAATAAGAATTTAAAATAAAATATATTTGTATAGACATTTACCATCACTACTTATATCCTATTCATGACAGTCATATTTCAATGCAGAGAAACAAGGTAGAATAATTTTCATACTCATGCGCCAAGCAGTTTTTTTTATATTTTAAAGATATTTTTAACACCAAAATGTTGATGGAAGCTGGGTATAGTATCTTATAAAGAAGGCAGAGGCAGAAATATCTCTGATTCTTACAACAGTCTAGTATACAGAGTGAGTTCCAGGACAGCCAGGGATATACAGAGAAGTCCTGTTGTGCAAAAAAGAATATTGATGGAATTATACCAATGGGTATAGCTATATCAATCATGTCACATCAACTCATAGCCTTGTGTATTTCTCATATTAATAACTATCTCAGAATTATTATAATATTTAAATTATGTATTTGGTTTGGAATAGTCATTCTGTGATTTGATATAAAAATAAACAGAAATGTCAATAACATGTTATTTATATATGATTTAGAATGGTATGTGATTTAAGGGTATGTGTCTCCATCCTCTCTCCCCCCTCTCTTTTTCTCCCTCAGTCTTTTGCTCTGCATACATGTGTGCATGTAAAATTGTAGTTTATTATTTTTTCACAAAAGTATAAAAGTAAAATTTTAGGTTGGCAATAACTATAAGCCAAATATAGAAGTTGAAAATAAGTTAAAAGATTCTACACAGAATCCAGTTACATAATTTTATTTCTTTGATGACACTCTTTACCTGTGCAGAATCAAGAGACAAGATAAATAATCATACAATATTGGACATTTTAAGTAAATCAAGTTACAAGAAGGCTAGGTGTTATATTGCCAGCTGCAATATAATTACTCAATATTACTTAAGAAATTCAAAGACCACTTGTTTCTTTTTGTTTTTTGTCCGTTAGTCACCTATCCGCCTTAAGTGTCTTATGACCTTTCTTTTGATTTATTAACATTTAACACAAAATGAATGAACAGCCATTAATACATTGTTTGGTGTTCTTAGACTTCTGAGGTCTCAAACTTTCATTTGTTTTTCTTTTACAAGTTTAAAAATAAAATGCCAAGTCACATTATGAAGCATTACTGTAACAAACAGTTAAAGTACACGAAGGATTCTGACATTGCTGAATAGGTATTTCGAGCAGAGTTTACTGGCAAATTATAGGAGAGTTGAGAGTAATTTCAAATTTCAAATGAGAAAAGATTATGGTCTTCAAAATAAAAATGAATAGAATAGATAGTACCTTGTTGACATATGTATACATGGATCATATGTCACATTGTTTAATTGAAATCTTTAAATGTTTGGTGAAAAGCTCTATGTGAATGGGAAATTTGAAGCTATATAGGCTTCATCATTTTACTACTGCTTATTTTCTTCTCTATTTTTCTAAAAATTAATTGATTAAGTTTTGTTAGAAGATACTTTCTGTCATCTGTTTTCTATGTTTATTGTGAGCTGCGTAAGGTTCTTGCTCCTTCACTTTTTCCCTCCTTTTCTGTGGGAACTGCTGCATAAGTAAAGTGGAGTCCCAGGAACAAAATGCTCAATCATGTTTGATGAAATACTTTCAGAATAGAAAATTGTATAATTCTTTAACTATTTGCTATCCATGTATCAAATGAATGAAAAAATTGGAGTAATTTATCCTACTATGTACTTCTCCAGAAACAAATGTTTTCTTTTTAACCTTCAAGTATTTAATTACATAGTAAATTTTGACAATAAATTTAGAAAGGGCATAGAATAAGTATAATAAAAATAGCCACATGATTATGATGGAAAAATTGATTCACAGCTTAAGTAGGTCATTTTGACATTAGAGATTATTTTGTAGTTAACATTAAAGAAGTGATGGTTTGTTACTTTGTTTGCCTCTGATCAATAGTTTTATGTCAACTTGACACATGCTAGTAGACTTATCTGAGAGAAGGGAACCTCAACTGAGAAAGAGCCTCTGTTAGATTAGGCTTTAGGGAACTTTATTTGTGATTGATGAGGGGAGTAATTTACGGTGGATGATGCCATCTTAAGCGGGTAATCATGGGTTCTATAAAAAAATAGGCTAGGAAATCTATGAAGCCAGTAAGGAGCCTCAATTCATGGCCTCTGAATCAGCTCCTGACTCCAGCTTCCTGCCCTACTTTTATACCTTTGATTATGAACAGTGATATGGAAGTGTAAGCCAAATATACCTTTTCCTCCATACTGTGCTTATTGGACATGGTGTTTCATCATAGCAACAGTAATTCTAAGACATTCACTGAGAATGTTTTTAAATTTAATATTATCTTGAAAATATTGTTTATGTCCTAATTTTAGTGACCATTCATAATTACTTTATGATTGTCCATTATCTCATTTTAATTATGTGAGAACTGATGAGGCTTTTAGACAGACTTTTACATATCCAAGGGTAGATTATGAGGTCACATAAGCTAATTAACAAGGCAATTTGATTCAAGTTAACAAATACCTCTTTACTTAGAATTCTGGGACAAATAGCCTACAAGGACCTGTACAAGTTCACCCTTCATTAACTCTCCTAATTAGAAATCCCACTCTTCTTTGCTCAATGCACTTTACTCACACTTCTTCCTTGAGAATCTTCAAAAAGACATAGATAATCATTGCTTGATCACTGTAAGCTTGACCTACAATATTTTCTTTGCTAAATTATATCTTGTCAAAGAAAATACCATTAAAAGCATCGCCTGTTATGAGTAATCCTAATCATTGTCTTCGCTGTGATGTGCACTTAAATAACTATGCCTCAAAGAGCTAAACTTAATGGCACAAAATTTAATCATCTTGAAAACTAATGGCTGATACGTCATGTGGAGAGAGAAAAAAAATATAAAATTCATGAAACGTTTAATATTTGAATCTAATATTCAGAAACATGTTTTCATTTGGGTCTAAACAAACAAATACATGATGTGCTTTATGTTTAAAGAAAGCGTGTTAGAACTTGCTTGAGAAAATGACAAGGTAATTACTGAGCAAATATAGTACCTATTAGACATTTTCTTTTGGAGTGGCAACCAGCTTCCAAATCATGACATGGAGACTTAATGTTAGTTATGAATGCTTAGCCTTATATGCGCTTATTTCATGCTAGCTCTTATAAATTACTTGTTTTTACCTTTTTTTCCCTTTCTTTCTGTATGTCCTATTATCCTGCTTCTCATATCTGGTTGTCTTCTTCTGTTTAGCCTAGATATTCTCTCTGCAAGTCAGCCTGTCATTTTCTCTCCATCTTTTGTATTGGCCATTCAGCTTTTGGGTGCCTTTGGCAGGAAAAGTGAAACAAATGCAACAATCTTTAAATAACTAAAAAATTCATCCCCCCAAATGTTACACATCTCAAAAGTAACACAGCTTTATATAGTAAAAGAAATGTTCCACAGCATTAAGAAATGTAACAGTCTTTACATGATTAAATATCTCACAACACATAAAAATGCTCACTAAAATAGCAGATCTCACCATTCCTTTCATTAGTCAAGATTTCCCTATAGAGCAGATTTATTTTATTTTTAATTTACAAAGTTTCAGGTTTGCTTAGGATATATTTTTTCTACATATTTAGATTTAGTTGATTCTTGTCTCCACTCTGTCTACTTTTCATATTTTTGAAGCATTATTTTCACGTATACATTTCCACCCTCTGGTATTTTCTCCTTCAAATTTATGCCTCTTGTTTTCTAGAAGTGTCGTTGTTCCTTTAAGTCACTTTTCTTATGACATATATACAATTTAGAAGCCACAGTCCTCATCTGAGAAAGGACAAATGGTATTTGTCTTTATGGGTCTGAATTATCTTGCTCAATATATTTATTAACTCCATAAATTTTATTATTTTATTTTCTTTATTGCTGAATAAAATTCTATTGTGTAGCTCCACCAAATTTTCATTATACATTAATTATTTGATTGACATCTATGTCAATTTTGTTTCATAGCTCTTGTAAAGGAACAACAGCAGACACTGATATTTCAAAAACTCTACTTGGTCCTACTAATAAAATCTCAGAGCCAGATATTGGAGGAAAGCTAAAATACCAGAGAGACAAAGAAGCAAGCCACAGTTACTTCTTACCTAGCAGGTCTTCAGCAGCGTTTCACCAATTCTCAGAATAAATGCCTCTCTTTCTCACCTAAAAGGGAGCAGTGGCAAAGGGTTCATTTCTTGCCTATTCTTTCTCTGTCCAGTTATATCTCTTCCTCTCTTAACTTTACTAGTTATAGGACTAAAGGTGTGTGCCACCACTGCCTCACTCTCTTTTTCCTTAAACTCACAGGAATGTAGAGCATCTCTGCCTCCTGAGTGCTAAAATTAAAGGCACGTGTCACAACTCCTGAACTTTATGGCTAAATGTGGGTGGCTCTGTCCTCTGACTTGTCAAGCAATATTATTAGATACATATCACACATATCCCCATTATGTCAAATATAAAAAAGTTTATAACTAATATGAAAAGCCTATATACAATAAATACAACAATTACAGACAATATATACAGGTAATAATTTAACAGAAATTTCCAGTCCATTAACAATTGAGAAAATACTGCATTATCCATCCTATTTTGGTGAATCCAAAGAGTTGTACCTAATTTTTCTACCTAACTTGAATTACCAACTGAAAACTATTTTTGATGTCTCAAATTTAAACACTTTAAACCTCTTAACTTTCTTTTCTGTATCTGTAACTAGGAAAACCATAATTAAAAGTATCTAGTCTTTAACTCCCTCACACACACAAGAAGGAAATAATATTTTAAAAGTAAAGAGAAAGTGTAACTAAGCAACTTAGAAAAATTTGTGATAAATTACAAAAACAACTGGCTGCTGGGTTAGTCACCCAGGGCTCCTCTACAATGTTGGGGAATCCATGTTTGGCCTACAAACCTAGGATATTTGACAGACTTATCTGTGAAGCAGAATATTCTTAAAGAACTTCCTGCCTTGTATTGGAAAAGCTAGGCAGGTTTTTTTTTTTTTTTGTCTTACATTCTGGACATTATACTATTAGCAGTCAAGGTAACAACAGTACTTTCTTGTCCAGTGGCAAACTTTTGGCACAAAGAAAGTGAACTTTATGGAGTTTCTTCAGTGCCCATCATCTTCTCTGTAGTAGTTTAGTGCTGCTGAGAGCAAACATATCTCATTATTGTAAAAATAAAAAGAGCCTATTTTATTAAAATATCTTAAATGCCATATTTTGTAGATCTTAGAAGAGTTTGAAAACAACCTGTCTATTTAAAAATATCTCCATTTGACCTTGAAAACATACCTATTGTGACTATAGGTTTGATTGTAATGACTAAATACTAAATTATATTTCTTTATATCCTAATAAGTTGGTAATAAAAACTTTCAAGGAGTAGTAATTTGCATTATATTGTTAGATAAGTTGCTGATACAATATATTGAACTAGAGTTGAAATATATGTATAGCAATAAAATTATTCTCAACTTTGTATCAATATACATATTTTATATACAATATACAAAAATAAAATCAATGTAACATATTTAAATTAAATAAAAAATATAATCAATAATTTAACCTTATATCCTATAATATTTATATTCCCTTTTTCTTTTTAAAGTAAACTAAATAATCTACCTTTACTGCCCATCATATTGTATTTTCTCATTTTTTATTTTTTCTAAACAAGAACCTCAAATTTAATCTCCCCTTTTCAAACTTTTTCCTAACCATTATCAATAACAATTTCTAACCAATACCTCTAAATAATGACAATTATCCATAACCCACTGAAGGACAGAAAACCATTCACCCCACAGTTTGGGAATGTGGCTATCATGTTCTTAAATTTACTTCCTGCTGCCTGGGGGTAACGGATTCTTTAGGAGATCCTGAAAAGAAAAAAAAATGATTGTCAAGTCCTGGGAGATGTAGCTGTATCATTTGTTATCCAGTTTCTGCATAATGGGAAAGTGCAGGTAGTGTCTCAAGTTCTGGCTAGAGTAGTCCTCCAGGCTAGTTAATCTCAGCTAACCAATTCAAAACCATTCTGATCAGTTTGTAGTATAAAACTGATCTTTGAGTGCTGTTTGTCAGCTTAATGAAATTATAATAGCCCACATGAAATCATTATTATGAGGTCCCATTATCCTTTTGGAGACTTCAAAGGTCACACTTGGGCATGGTTGTGGTTCACTACAAAAAAGTGATAGAGACTCAAACCCAAAACAATGTACAGGAAACTAGATAAAGACTTTTTTTTGTCCCATTGGGTTGGTTCTTATGATATGATAAGCTTTTGCATTTTCTTTAACAAATGTCCTTGGGTTTAGAGAAGGAGATAGCCACACTTGAACTCCAAAGCCAGCTTTGAATTTTAATTAAACTGGGACTTAAACTTTTCTTAGAAATAAAGATGTATAGATATTAGTCAGTGAGATTCTACCTTATATAGCATATTGGTACCAATAAGTTTGATTTTTTTCTATGCTTGTAATTTTTTTCTGAATAGCCTCTACTTCTAGTTTAGATGTCTAGATGTCTAAGGGCTTTTGATTTCTGAAAGATGTATATTTCTAGTTTTCTATAAAGATCAAACCAGAACCCTGCCCTGACCCTTGTTTGGTGCATTTTCCTTACAATTTAAAGATTTCTCATATTGGTGAATAAACCATTTCTCTTTATCAAGAGGTTATTCCTATTTGAATTGATTCTTTATTAATCTTAATGGTATTTATATTTTTTTTCACCTGTGAAAAAAGAAGCAAAAACCCTTCCATAACATAGTACACTTTCTGATTTCCATACGATAATAGCACATCTTTGAAGTGGATAGATTGATTTTGCACTGTAGTTTTTTCTATAGTCTAGTGTCTTTCCACAGCTTTGCTCCTTTCATGTTAGCACTGAAAAAATTAAAAGTTAATAAAGAATTATCTAAACTATTTCTGAGGGTTTTTGTTACCCCTTTCTGATTATTTATCTTATCATTTATGGAACAATCTGATCTTTCTATGACTGTAGAATTGTGTAGCAATATGCCTCATTAATAAGAAAAAAACTGTTTAATTTTACTAGAGATGTATGCTGGAGCATTGTCAATCTTAATTTGTACAGGGATTTCCATGATGGCCATAAAATCTAGCAAATGTGTGATTATAGAATCAGACTTTTATGAACTCACAACAGTTACCATCATAATTCTGAATATGTACTTATTCTATAATGCACATATTTGATTTTCCATATTCTATAAAATTAAACACATCAATATGCCAAATTTTATTTCTATGTATACATTTAGGATTATTGAATTGGAATTTGGTTATAAAAATAACAGGTAGGACTTTTTATTATAATTTCTTCAGCTTGTCGTTTGATGGAGAAATGCTTTATTAAACCTATGCTATTGATGTGACTTTTTATGAAACTATGAGACCTCTAACACATTTCCTACTAAAAATTTGTCGATTTTATTATTACATTGTGCTAGAGGGCCTGGCAGACCCTATGGGATTGGACGTGTGTTATATAAATGAGATGATACCTATTTATGATTATTTCTTGTAACAGAATAGATAATACAGTTAGTTCTTACTGTACATGAATAAAGTTAGCAATTTCAATGTGTAAAACTACACTTTCTGTGTACTGAGAGTCAGTAACTGTGTTAAGAGGTTCTGTAAAATTCATTAGTAGCATATAATAGCATATAATTCTGACTTTTGGACAGAATTATAAGAGCATTGAGCCACTTTATTTATATTTTTTGATTTGTATCCTGCCTTTCCTTATTTATTTGTATGTGAATAAAATGTAGGGGCTCCAGAAATGTTTGTTTCTCATACAACATAAAGAAGAATCTAATCTACCTTGCTCCCTTTAAATATTATTTTTAGCCTTTTTTTTGCTTTTTTTTTTTGATTTGCCAAGGTTCACTTTCTGTCCATAATTGGTCAATTGTTGAAGTTTCTCTGTCCCATCCAGCTCTTCCCACAGCCATTTATTTAGTTTCAAATAATCACAGAAAAGTTTATATTAATTATAAACTATTTGGCCTATGGCTCAGGCATATTATTGACTAGGTTTTTCACTTATATTAACCTATAATTCATACTTATATTTACTCACATAGCCATGTAGCTTGGTACCTTTGTTCAGCACAGCATTCTCATCTCCCTTCCTTTATCCCTGGTTAACATCTCACTCTTCCTTTTTCCACAATTATTTTTGTCTGGTTGTTATAATCCCTGTCTTCCTAGCTTCTGGCTAATCACAAGGTTTTTTTTTTTTAAATAAATTTTACAGTGATAAAATTTACATTGTACAAGAGCCTACACAGCATTTCCATTTTTATCTTTTAAAAGCAAGAACCTCAAATCTAATATCCTTTGTCTAGATATTTCCTGAACATTATATATAAAACCTTGTAACCAACACTTAAAAAAAAAAAAAAAACATGTATAACTTGAGGCAATGATACTCTTATTCATCTCCAAAGAAAATTCAGAGTTATGGTCAAGTCCTGACTGAAGTACTCTATGAAGTTTGGTCATCTCAGCCAGTCTCCTTGAAGCTGTTCTGGACTCAGAACTCAGTGGAAACTGCATCAGAAGTGCTCTGAGATGTTGTATTAGCTGGGCCGCCTATTCCCATCTGAGGTTTTTTTAGGGGGTCTGCTTAGATCAGTCTTTATTTTCTTTAAAGCACAATAATTCCACAGCTTTTCATTATCTGTGGAAATAAAAGCATAACATCTTCTCTAATGTAATAGAACATTTTACTTCAATTTTGAAGTCAAGCAACTTATAAAACACAGATTCGATTAATCCAGCAACATTTATAATCAAATGTTTCTTAGCAGCTCTTGTTTCTTCCTTTGCAGTCAAATATGAAAGACAATATAATAATAGACAGTAACAAAACTATGTATTTTTCATCTGTATCTGACATGTTTTTAAAATTTATTTTAAGAACTTTATCTTTTATTCTTTTCTCTTCCAAGTCCATGTATATTTTTAAACACACTGTAAATCACTTAAAAGTATTTTTGTCTGAATCTATCTTTACTATTTATGTTTTTCTGATTATACAATCCATTAATGTTGTAAGGTCTGTCTAGGATTAAAGCCTTGTGTCTAGGATTAAACCCTCCACTGTGATGGCTGGCTCTACCTATCTACTTGGTCTGCGAAACCTTAGCTCCATGAGAGAAGTACTGGGTGAAAGCATGTTTACCACCCAAACTATGAGGAATTTTAGAGTCAACATTATCACCAAGTAGAACACAGCTACTCACTGTTCACGAACACTGCTGAAGTGTTTGGAATCAGGTCCTCTTTTGAGTTTGCCAATAACACCGAGTCAGGAAGCCTCTCTTAAAGGAGTCAAGCTTCTGCTCACCTAAAGATGAGGCCACCAGAGAATAAATATTATGTGATAAAAGAAACCCTTTTTGTTAGTATAAACATATACCTTAAATTTTTCATATACAGCTTGTGCTTATACCAAGGCTTTTCTCTGAGACTGCAGGAACTCACAGAGTTGTAGTTCAAGTCTTTATGCCACAGCATCCTTGTACCACAGCCAACTTGAGTAACACAACTCTCCTTGTGTGTCCTAATTTTTTTAAGCTTTCTTAAACTTTATGTGATTGTATGTGCACCATATTGAAATGCCATTTGTAGTCAAAAGTTTCTCTGTCCCACTTTGCCAATCCTGCAGCCATTTAGTCTCTAATTAACACAGAAAGTCTTATATTAATTATAAGCTGTTTGACCTATGTCTCAGGCTTATTACTTGCTAAATCTTACTCTTTGATTAAGCTGATTCTTATTTATGTGTAGCCACATGGTTTGGTACTTCTTTCTACAATGCAGCATTTCCATCTTTCCTCTGCCTCCTGCTGGTATCTCTAGCTTTTCTTAAAATTCTCCTTTTGTGATTGTCTCAACTATACTTCCTGTTGGCCTTGATTCTGGCGAATCAACATTTTATTAAATTATTATCTACAGTGACAAATACTTATAGTGTACATGAACATGGTCCCACAGCAATCAATTTTATCATTAGTTAAGTGTACAACAATTTCTGCTAGATCCATTTCTGTCAATTGATGTGATCTTAGCTTCTTTTAAAAATAAAATCAAGAAACATTTCAACATATAACTCTAATTATTGTTTATATAATAGAAATATCCAATAAAATATAATGTTTTCTCTTTTAATTAAAATCCCTGTATGATTAAGTTTAAAGGGTAAAATAGCCTGAATACAATTAAGAATTGAATCCATGTAACTCATATGTGCTTCCTATAAATTTTTTCCAACAGAGCAAATTCTCTCTCAACTTCAGTTGATAATGCTTTTGGAAAAGGAAGTCCTCACTACTACCTAAGATTTTGAACAAACTATCCAGTTTATTAATTTTTATCCCAATAGTGGTTTGTATATTGGAGATGTCTCCTATCAATCTTTGGAAATCGTTAAGAATTTATAAACTGTTCTAATTTGCATCTTTTGAAGTCTAATTACTTCTAGACCTATTTTATATACTAAATAATTAGTAGAATTCTCTTTTTGTAATCTTTAGAAACAATTTGTATTCCTTAAGCAGGCGTTTTATTTACTTTTTCAAACATTTGTTCTAAAGTATCTATATTGGAATCAGTCAATAAGACATCATCCATGTAGTATTAAATAATAGATTGTAAAAACTACTAATGTGTTAATTCTAATATCTGTCATACAAAATATTGACACATGGTAGGGCAATTTAACATCCTCTGTGGGAGACCCTCCCATTGATATCTCTTTACAGGTCTCCTTGTGAGAATCCCTTTCATTGATATCATTTACTAATGCAAAGAGCATAATATTTTAAATGACAACCATTACCTTCTAAGTTTTTATTATTTTACAATAGTAGCACCAAAGGACAAGACCAGAAGTGATAAGCTATCTTTCCCTTTTTCACTTAATCTGATACAATAAAAGCATATGCTTTTTCTTATTAATTCCCAGTAGCTTTATTGGAGCTAATAGAACAGATGTTTTGTCACCCAGCAAGTCACATGCTTACTTTTTTCCTGGAGAACATATTTTGGAAACGAGCTAATGAGGCAGTCTACAACAAATACACTTGGTATCTTTGACTGATATTTTATTGCTGATCTGATGTCATTTATCATTCATTGTTAATTAAATGAAAACAAGCAGAAGTTGCTTTTCCTGTTTAGAATGTTCAGAAGTAAAACTGTGGATCGTGGTGTATAATTTTTTTTTTTATTTGTTCAAGTGAGGAATTTTAAGACTATGCTAATTATTCAAATGAGGGCAAATGAATTTATTAAGACCCAGGCTCATTATAAGAAACACTAGTGTAACAAGGCTATATTCTTAATGGAAGGCTCTCTATTTATACGATATGAGCATTTTGGTTAATCTTAAGTTTTATGAACTGAAATGTCCCTGTTGAAAATGCTAATTATCAAATATAACCAGAATTATCTATAAGCAATTGACTCAACATGATTATCTGCAGATGTAGTAACTGATGCATTTTTTGGTCTTTTTTTTTCTACACAGAAGAGAAATTCCTGATCTAAATAATATGTTATTTACTATAACCAAATGTTTTTTTTTCTAATGAAGAGTTAATAAAACCAAAATAAAATTATAATCTTGAATGATGTTGATGTGGAGTAATTTGTATTGAGGGAGTTCATCATTTTAAGATCAATTATATACTGAGCATTTATTTATATTACAAAATTGGTTAAAGTGTTTTTAATTGGTCTTGCTTTTTATAAAGATTTGTCTATTTTTCTAAAAATATGTTTATATGTGCAGATCTATATTTAAAAATGTACACATGAGTACAGGTTCCCATAGAGACCAGAAGAGGTATCAAATTATATGGAGCTAGCATTATAGGTAATTGTGATCCTGAAGATGTAGAGTCTCTGAACTAACTAGAGTTTCTGGAAGAGCATCAAGTGTTCTTAACTGCTGAGGTGTCTCTCCAGCCCCTATTTTTGACCTTTAAATAGCAAAAACTTAACTTCATCCAAAAAAAGAATAGTAAACAGTAAAGGAAGACAGATAAAAAGTGAAAGGAAACACCTTGTAATTAGTAAACTGGTTAAGTAAGGCAAGAACACTTTAAGCAATAAATTAAAAACCAAATAGTATACATTTCATCTAAAATTAAACAATACTTGGTAGGGGCAATGTTCTTATGATGTTTTCTGTGAGGACAATTCAAGTTTTACATGTAAGAACATTATAGCACAATAAACAAACCTACGAAGGTTTTATGCAAGCTAAAGCAATCACTTCAATTTTCACACTTAAAACCAACCCAAATATTTCAAAAATACTTTTAATATGATAATTATTTCTTTACACAATGTGCTGGCCTAAGTTCCACTTAGATAAAGATTCTGAAAATATTGCTACTGAATTTTATCTTAACAAATTGAAAGGAACCATACAGCATTATGAATAATCTTCAGAGTATTAACTATGCTTTGATCTTTGATTCAGAGTTAAGGCAGTAATCAAGTACTTATGAAAAAACACTTTTTCATTATGCAATTTTACTTTTAAATTATATACATAAAACATCTTTCTTTCTATAATTTTGTTTATGTACCCAGAACTACTTCATATACTCTGTGCTTAAGTCAACAATTTCTCCATATATTCAATATTTAAATTTATGTATAATAACATGGATAACTTGATTCAATTATTCAAGAAAAGACATGCCTTTTATGAAGTTTATTTTTAAAGGATTTTCCTCCTTTGCTCTCTAATACTGAGTTAATTGATAACTGCTTATAATTTAGAAAATAAAATCTCTATCAATGTTTTGTTTTTAATTTACTTAAAAATATTTGGCTATGTGTTTGATATATATTAGATTTATTATGCTTAAGCATTTCACATGTATTCAAACTCCTCAGTATATTGTAAAATGATTTTGAATTTTACAAAATTATTTTTTAATATAATAAAGTCCCCATTTGCCTTATGTCTTTGAATCTGTTTTTTGTTATGATAATTGAATTGCATATGTTGAATTATCTCCTTATCGCTATGAAAAGCTAACAAAATATCTTATGATTAATTTTTAGTCTTTAAAATTTCATATTTATTTACCATTTAACTTTAAATTTTACCAAAATATTTCAAACATTAAATTATACTACACTTCTCTATGTAGTGATATATAATTTGTGCATGTGTTCAATACTCTAATTGTCATAAATTGATTGGTACCCATTCTCTCTGTGTCTGCTCATGTCTATTTCCAACTTTCAACATATTCACACTCAATATAGAGAGTTTTAGTTGCTAGAGTATCAATATTTAATCTCTAAATATATTATGTATTACATATATTAAATTTAATCAAATAAGCCACAAGATTTTCAGTGAATATCAACAAACACACGTATTCATATATAATTGATTTCTTGTTTTTCATTTAAAATGACTTAAAAGTAGGCTTTACACAGCTTAAAGACTAACATGTATTATGTGCTATAATAAATCATCACTGGCAAATTATCATTCTTTTCTGAAACAATAATTTCCAAAGCATCTGGCTTTATTTTGGCATAGAATTATCATATGCTTTGATATGACTAGATGAAATATCTAATGTTATATGCATTAAACCTTTAATCTCACTTGTAGAACATAATCATCAGAAATTATTCAATGAGTCCTAAAACTATGTTGGCTGAAAAGTTTTTCAGGTTCAACATTTGCAGTATAGGTATTTCACTATTTGTGAATATTATTGAATTGCAAATAAAATGCCCCATTGAAACTACATTTTACACTTCCCCAAGCTCTGATGTTAATATTTCTCTCAATATATCATATAGTTTAATTTTTCAATTTATAGAAATTCTACAGATTTAGAATATCTTTACCATTTTGTTACATAATTATAAAAACTTAAAATAGTAACATGATAGAATTACATTTTTAAACCAATGGTGTCCAAATTAAGTCACTGCTTTGTTGAACTGATTCTTCTAGTAATCAATGAAGAAAATGCAAATTAGATAAATTCAACATTACATTAAACTAATTTCACAGCAATCATAATACTTAGCATTCATTGATTAAGCCTTATGTTATGAATTCTGTTTAAATATAAACAGAAACATGTATGATAAGCTATAATATATGTAATAATTAAATAAGCTTTAGAATTTAATAGAAACACAGTCACATTTTACATTTATTTTACCTTATTTGTCAAAGACAAAATAGCATAATTTAAATAAAATATAATGAATAAAAGATTTACATCTTTGGATTAATATAAAAGCAATAAATTTGTTCTAACACTAATGAGAGACACTATATAGCTCACAAGAGCTGATTATTTCAAGAAGTTCTGTATTAAGAATTGTCTAGTATGCAATTAAGTATATGTAGCAGTGATAAATTCTGCATTTACCTAGTGATTCAAGAAGTAACTATGTTTATTTTAGTGAATGCTTGATATTTTTACTTTAGCAAAAATGTGTAACAGTACTCACACATGCAAAATAAACCTATAAGTAAAAGTACTCAATTATAAATTATCATGAAGCATTTATTCTGCTGTTTCCTCTATGTTACATGTTACAGGCTCCAGCTGAATCAATTAGTGATAAAGAAACTAGTTTTCACTTCATTTGCTCATATTTCACTGTCTAATGACAGGTTAAATTATAAAACATAATCATCATTTTTGGTATACCTCAAACAGAAACAAAGTAAAAGGAGAAAGATTAAGTAACTTTCATGTATGCATTATAATTCTTCATATCAAAACACTAGATTTGACAATAAAAGCATTTATAAATACAGATGGATTAAAAGACACCACCTTCATTTCTTAAATAATACCTGGTTCCAGATTAAAGAAAAACTACTGATATTTCAGTGCACTTTACAATTATCTTTTTTTTAATTCACTGTAACTGTTGTTAAATTTCATAAATAATTGCATAAATAAACCATGCACTTTGCTTATTTGTATGTCTATGATATATTGTGCATGTAACTCTCAGAAATATAATTTATGACATTTTATATTACCACAGAGGGGTGTTTACTTGAAATTATATAAATTACTTGAAAATATACAAAATTATGTTATTTGATAAATATTTGGGATATTCTGATTTCTTTTCAGGAAAATATAGCTTCAATTAAATCATTTTGAGAGCACTCCCATTTAAAATTTCAGGTTTAAATGATGTTACAGATTAATACAAATAAACATATAAATTATATTTTCTTCTCCAGTATGATGCTTGGGAGTGAAATGTATTTGTGACTTGCCTAGTATTACCTTCAAAACAGTATAAGTCAAATCCACATTGTATAAATTTAAAATAAAATGATCATTATGTGAAATAATTTTAAAGCATATTTTGAAGTCCAGTAATGGTTCATTTCATTATTTTTATTAATAGTGCATACTGGTTTTAATACAAACTAAAATTATTTAATGATAAATTCTCAGTTACTTCTTAAATATAATTACAAAATTTGAGAAATCTTTAAATCTTTTTACACAACCAGAAGCCAGGTTTGAAAAATATTGCCTTACTGTTTTGAACTTATATTTTCCACAATTCTTGGTAAACTCACTATGGAAGAAAGTCTATAGAGTATGTATGTATCATTTTTAACAGTAAAAAAAATCACATGGCTATCACATGGCTTAATATATGATAACCAACTCAATCTTTAGGATTAATATAGAAAAAATTGACCATTATAACAAAGGCAATCTAGAGATTCAATGCAATCCCCATCAAAATGTCAAAACAATTCTTCACAGATCTTGAAAGTTCAACTTTCAGCTTCACATAAAAACACAAACCTCAGAGTATCTAAAACAATAAAATTACTGCTGATGATACCACCATGCCTGATTTTAAGTTATACTGCAGAACATATGTAATGAAAATCAGATGATATTGGCATAAAACAGATATGTTTAACATGTTTGAAAATATCCCCACATATCCCCTTTTGTGTCAAATTTTTTAAAAGAAGGCTATAGATAACATAAGAAAAAGTATACACAATAGGTACAATAATTATATATAATATATACAAACAATAATTGAGCAATCTCCAGTCCATTAACAATTGATAATTCAAAGAAAATATTTCACTAATTAGCCTATTTTGATGAGTCCAAAGGATTATACCTAATTCACTTTCTTTCTAACTTACTAACTAAAAACTATTATTTTGATATCTCTTAAGCTTATACACTTTAACTTCAAAGTTTCTTTTATAAAAACTGTCACTAGAAAACTGTAACTATTTCATCTTCAACTGTCACTAGAAAACTATAACTATAACTATTTCATCTTCAACTACCTCAGAGACGCAAGAAGGAAATAATATTTACCCAAGTAAACAGGAAGTGCAAACTACTTCCGAAATCTAGAAATGATAGAGAGGACACCTACCTGCCTGGAAAGTAGCTCAAAGTTCCTTTATAAAGTTGGGGCATCCATGTTCAGCCTACAGGCCAAGAATCTCTTTTCATTTCAGTGAAGCAGGAAATCAGCTCTGTCCATTTATCAGTAGCTTCTCCTCAAGTCCTGAAGCATGTCTGACAGTTTTCTCTGCAAAGCAGGAACCTAAAGGACCATCTAGGCTTGTTATGCCAAAGTTCAGAGGTCACCTTCCTATGGAACCTGCATTTCCAGTTTAAACAGCATACTGTCAAGCAGTTAATAAGGAACTGGTTCTTGTCCAATGGCTAACCGTTACCACAAAGAAAGTAGACTCAATATGGAATTTATTCGATGCCCATTTTTCTCTTGAAGTAGATTGGTGCTGAAGGAGCAGACCTGTCTCACTGTCCAGAAAAGTTTAAGTTCTTAAAATATTTTAAATGACATATTCTATGGATCCCTGAAGTGTTTGAAGAAGACCTGTTCATCTAAAATATATTTGTTTGATCTTGAAAATATATCTGTTTTCTATGTTTGAATGTAATATATAACTACTAACTTGCATTGCTTTATATTGTAATTAGTTGGTAATAAAATATTTCATGGACTAACAAATTCTATTACATTGTTAGACGAACTGAATAAGTATAGTACCTTGAACAAGCATAGAGATATTTGTACAGTAATACAATTGATCTCAATATTCACAATTTGTCTATTATATTCAAAAATCTAATCTAATGTAAAGTATTTAAAGCTAGTGAAACCTTTTCAAAGAAGATTCAAATATCCATCTTTATATCCTATATATCTGTATCCTCTTTTTCTTTCTGTTTTTAAACACAAATCTTGATTCTAATTGTACTTGTTAAACATTTTTTTTCTAACCATAACTAACAATTTTTAACCAATTAAACTAAGCAATGAAAATCATCCGTAACTCATTCAAAAACCAAAAACAACCTACCCCACCTCTTGGGAATGTGGACACCATGTTCTTAAATTTACTTTCTGTTGTCTGAAGGTGACAGCATTTTCTGGGGATCCTGAAAAGAAAAAAAAAATATTAAATGTCAAGTCCTGAAATAAGTAGCTGTGTCACTTGTTGTCCAATCTCTGCATAACAAGAAAATGCATAGCTTGTCTCAAGTCCTGGCTATAGTAGTCAGTGAAGCTGGTTCTTCTCAGCAAACTACCTCAAAATTGTCCTGTGCAGTTTGTAGTCCAAATCTGATCTTTGGTTGGAGTTTGTCAGTCTAGTGGCTTTGTCAGAGACCATGTGAAATTTAAAAAGGGTTTTAGCACCGAAACTGAGCCAAAGCAGCTTTCAAATTGTGCATCTGAAGCAGGTCATTATACAGAGAAAGCACAGCCTCAGGACCACATTCAAATGGTGATGGCGGACTGGCAACAGACAGTGCAAGCTGCAACCAGGCCAGTTCCTGAAATCTCACAGAAGACTCAGTAACATGTGATTGATTTAATGTTTCTGGTTACTTTGAACAAAAAGGAAACAAAGAAGGTTTCTTAGTAGCAGAATTTTCTTGGGTCTGCTCTGTTTGCTGGCTGCAAATAGAGATATGGTCCCTTTAAGAGAACTTACTGATTTAGCTTTATCTGCAAGAATTATGTGGCTCTTTAAGAGAGTGTGAGTATTGTAAAGCTGATTAAGGAGCCATAATAAAACAGATTCAGATGAAAAAAAGAGCCTGTAAAGTGGTTACAATGTATGTAAAAGGTACATAGGCTTCAGAGAGAAAAGGAAAAGGATAAAGTCTTTAATAAGAGAAATAGAGTAATAAAAATAAAATATGCCATGTAAAGATGGAAAAATAGACACAAAATATGGATTTTGGTTGCTATTGTATTTTCTTTTAATTTTTTAACTGTTAATGAGCTAACTGCAGAAAGACAATAGATTACAAATGCAAAGGCTACCAAGTTAAATAAGAATATAAGTTTTAAAGATATTTTGAATTTGAAATTTGTGTCTAAGGATTTATTGCTTTGGAAGAGTTCTGCTTTTGTTTCCACAGAAGAAGAGAACCTGTGTATTGCTTACAGGCAAATATGGTTTCATCAACCAAACCCCCTGAAAAAACCTCTGATGGGAAGAGATGGTCATATCCGATACAGGGCTGCAGGTTATGATCCAGTCTCAAGAACCTGTGAGATTTTCAATGCCCCGTAATCAGCAGGAAGTAATCATGGAAAACTATGCCCAATTCCCAAAATAGTGTTTATAAATGCTTGTTTTCATTATAAATGGTTAATGGTCATAGTTAATCTCTATCTAAAAAGAAAAAGGGGATGTGGTATCTGAATGATCTTTAAAAATTATATTTACAAATTTACTTAGATCAGGAAATTAGCTGTTAGGATTTTGCTTTATTGATACAAATTTAAGGTCAGTTCTCTTATTCTGTATGTATTTTACTCTTGCTTAAGATATGATGTTTATGTAATTGATTTAAAATTGTAATGTATAATTAAGAAATGCATGTTACTTAGATTTTTAGGTATACAAAGATATATTTCAATTTGATAGGTAATCTTCAAACACTTCTAAGACCTACAGAATATGGCATTTAAAATGTTTTAATAACTTAGATTTTTCTGGACAGTGAGACAGGTCTGCTCTTGGCATCACCAATTTACTTCAAGAGAAAAATGGGCATCGTAGAACCTTCATATGGAGATTAGTTTCTTTGTGGCATCCTTTAGCCACTGGACAAGAACCTGTTCTTATATTGACTGCTTGACAGTGTGCTGTTAAAACTGGATATGCAGGTTCCATAGGAAGGTGACCTCTTAACTTTTTCAGAACAAGCAGAGATGGTCCTTCAGGTTTCTGCTTTGCAGGGAAAACTGCCAGACATTCTTCAAGACTCCAGGAGAAGTGACTGATGAATGGGCAGAGCAGATTTCCTGCTTCACTGAAATGAAAAGAGATTCTTGGCCTGTAGGCTGAAGATGGATGCCCCAATTTTATAAAAGAACTTTGGGTGACTGTCCAGGCAGATAGATGTTATCACTGTCATTTCTAGATTTTGGAAGTGGCTTTCACTTCTCGTTTACTTAGGTAAATATATCCTTCTGTGATCTTTGATGTAGTTGAAGATTAGATAGTTATAGGTATAGTTTTTCTTAGTTATTTGAAAGCTATACTGGATATGAAACTTTATACTGATAAGGATAAGGTAGATGATAAGCGTATTTTCTTTGATTTTGCTAAATACAAATAGACTAGATATTGCAACTGTAGTTCTTGCTTGATGGCTATATTGTTATATGAATTTTGCTATATTAAAATTGAAACCTTCCTTTTTGATTAGACAGAAATTGGGAGATGATGTAGGAATCTCTTTCTATATGCTGTGAATATCAGTCTTTAAATGAAGGAGAAGTTTTGGCCCATGACAGGCACCATAGAAAAAGTAGGAGGAGAAATCAGATCATAGGTAGGAGAAGCATGACAGAGTCAGACAGACCAAGCCCGAAGCCCATAGGAGCAACATTTAAGGAACACAGGTAAGCCAAGGGCTACGTGGTGTAGTCAAGAGTTTTACTTAGAAGGCACCAGTCTAAGATTGATATTTATTAAAATATAAACCAACACTCACGGTACAGGTAACAGCTTATAGCGGAACAGACTTTCCAGGGTCCCAGAAGCCCCTTATCAATGGGGTTGGCCACACACCCCCTCAGGGGCCCAGGACCCCGGGTAAGCATCCTCAGATCTTGCCAGCTGACACCTGAATCCCACCACAATGTGGCAGACAGATTAATGGAAATGGGTTGAGTTAAGATATAAGAGAAAGCTAGCAACATGCCTGAGCTATAGGCCAAACAGCATGAAGTTAATATAAGCGTCTGAATCATTTTGGGGGCCTGAGCAGTGGTGGGTGGCTAAGAGGTCTGGGGTTGACTGCAGGTCTGTGGGTCTGGACCTCTGGCCACCCAGGACCAAGAAACCTCATTGTAACACACAGTATTAAAATTAGTGTGGGACGTTGGGAGCAGGTAAATCAATCTATCTCAAGGTCCAGCTATGGTACTGTCTTAGTTATGATTTCTATTGTTTCAACAAAATATCATGACCAAACAACATGGGAAGGAAAGAGCTTAAGTTTTTATTTTTCCATATTACTAATCATAAAATGTATTTAAATAGGGAATTTAAGCATGGCAGGAGCCTGTAGAAAGGAGATAATTCAGAGGCCAAGGGTGGGGAGGGAATGTTGCTTTGCCTTTCTTTTAATGACTTACAAGCTTGCTTTTTTACATATCTATGCACCACCAGCTTAGGGAGGACATCTACCAAAGTGAGTTGGGGCTTCCCTCAATCACTAATCAAGAAAATGCCCTATAGACTTGCCTGCCACCTGATCTTATAGAGAATTTTTCTTAATGAAGGTTCCCTCCTCTCAAATGACTATTTTATGTTACTTTGAGATATGATTATACAGCAAAGCATTCTTGGACTACTAAAGGAAATTTCAACCTATGACAGAAACACTTGTGCAACTATTTTTACTGATGTTATATTCACGATAGCTAAAAACCAAAATCAACCTAAAAGTCCTTCAATAAATGAAAATTATGGTAGATTTATATAATAGAATGTTACATAGCTATTAAAATTGAAATCATGAAAATTTTAGGTAGATAGATAAAACTAGAAAAAAATTATCCTCACTGAGATAGGCAAGGCCTGATGAAACAAATAAGGTAAGTATTTAATTAAATGTAGATATTAAGTTTTAAGTCACTAATAGCCAAACTAAAATCAATAAAACCTTATAGTGGTATTTATAGAGTAAGCAAATGAGTCAGGGCATATATTTCTAGAAAGAAAAATAGATTTCATAGTTATATATGAATGAGGGGCTTGGAAAGGAGCATCTAGTATGGAGAGAGAGAAGAGGGATGATTGTGCCAGGAAGTTTTTAGATTTAAGATTTTTTGATCTACTTATTTATTTCTTCTATGGTATCACTAATGCTTGAGATTCTTCCATCTCTTAAATTCTGTTGGTGTTGCTTCTTTCTGTATTTCCTGTTCATTTACCTATATTTCCCTTCCCCAGAAATCCCTCAGCTTGTGTTTTATTTATTGGTTCTACTTCTATCTTTATGTCTTGAGCTGTTTCACTTTATTTCCCTCAACTATTTTTTTCTTTGCTTTCTTAACATTCATTGATTTATTTATTTTTCTCTAAATGTTTGCTTTTCCTTTCCTTGATTTCCTAAGAAATTTATTCGTTTTCTCTTTGACTAGCTCTATCATATTCATAAATTTTGATTTTATGATAATTTTCTCTTCTTCAGCTGCATCGGAATATTCTATTCTGGTCTTGCTATGAAAATATAGCTGGCCTATGATGGAGCCACATTTACCTGCCTGATGTTGTTTTGATACTCTGATTTAGGCACCTACATTTGGGACGATTGTAGCTCTAGGTGTTCATTTTGAGTTTGTGTTTTTTCAAAGGGTGTTTTGTTCTTGGATTATCTTTCTTTTTAGGTCTCTAGACTTTTTGTCCTGGATTTCTGCCAGACAGCATAACCTCTGATCCAGTAAAAAGTTTCTACCCAAGTTGGGAGCTGGGACTTCTGGTGGCCAGCTTGAACTTTGTTTCAGAAGGGAGTCTGTATTCTTTTACCTGGTGTATGCTACAATTGCTCTTCTGACTGATTTGGCCTGAGCCTGACCAGAAGTCTACAGGAGTTGACATAAGGAATGTCGAGGTTCAAATGGTGAGGTAAGAAGGGATGTCATGTGGAGTATGAGTTCTTTGGGAATTATATCTATGAAACAAGGCAGTTCATTGTTGTTCTGACTAGTGTGGCCTGCACCTGAGCCTCTCCTCTCATCTATCCTACAGGTCATTTAAATACATATTATTATGACTTTCAGTTGATTGTTTTTATGAGATTCAAGAAAGTGTGAATAAGTAGGTCTTGCATCTATATGTTTCTTATGCCTTTGCTTTGGCTTTTTCCTTACTGTATTTTTGTTCTGCCCTAATTTGTTACTTTTTTTTTTTATCTTAGTACAATTTATTTTATCATTATCCCTTAAAAGCCTTCTTGTTTTCCAATCAAAGACAGAAGTTTAGTGAGTATGTATAGTTGGGGAGGCAAGGAGAAATTCCGAGGTATTGAGAAAGGGAGAATAGTAATAAGTTATATTATATGAAAAGAAGAAACCTTTTTCAACCTAAGGAAACAAATATGGGTGCCTGTTTACTTCTTTTCTTCAATGAATAACACTTTTCCCCCTTAAATCAGAGAGGAACAAGAGATACTGTAATTTTTTTTTTCACTGCTAGTTTGAGACCATAGTTATAGAGAGCACAGTATGTTTTAAAATTGAAAATAAAACCTTCTCTCATACAATATTTTCTAACTAGACTTTACCTTCACTTCACTCCCCCTAGACCCATCCCTCACAGCTTTTCTCCCTCAGATTCACTCTCTCTCCATTGCCCACTGGAAAAGAACAGCTATCCAAGATATAACAAACAAATAGACCAAAATAAGATACAATAAGGCAAAAGCCTTCCTATCCAGTCTGAACAAGAATACCCACTAGGAGAAAGTGTCCCAAGAGCATGCAAAAGTCAAAGATGTACCCGTTGCTAATGTTAGGATTCTTCCCCTCCCCCTTTTTTCTTTCTTTTTTGAGTTCATTTTTATTTATTTAAAAAGGTTACTTTCAATATCTACCACTGATCCTCCTCCCTTTGCTCCTCAGAGCCCCCCTCCCCAATTCTCACTCAGACTCCCAGACTTCATTTCTCCATCCATTTCCCAAGGAGAGCAAGAAGTTTCAAGATGGGTCCGCTAAGTGTGACATATCCTGTTGAGGAAGGTCCAAGTCCCTCTTCCCAGTATTAAGGCTGGGTTATGTGCTCCTCTGTAGGGAATGGCCTCCAAGATGTCAGTTCATGTAGTGTACTAGGAACATAGTCTGATCCTACTGCAAGAGACTCCAAAAACTGCCCACTCCCTTTGACAATCATCTACATTTGGAGGGTTTGGTTCCCTTTCCTGAGGGTTCCTCAGTGGTTTTCTGATTCAGTGAGCTCCTAAGAGCTCCAGTCAGCCATCTCTGTGGGCCTCTTACTCATGATCCTGATCCCTTTGCTCATATACTCTCACTCTTCTCTTTCTGTCTCTTCAGTTGGACCACGAGCTTGACTTGTTGTTTATCTATGGATTTTGCTCCAACCTTTATCCATTACTGGATGAGGGCTCTATAATGACACATAAGATGGCCATTTACTTGATTATAGGGGAAGTCCTATTTAGGCAACCTCTCTACTATTACTTGAAGTCTTAGGGACATATTCTTGGTTCCTGTACGTTTCATTAGCACCAGGTTTCTTTCTAACTCCACAGTGCTTTCTTCTTCAAGATACTCATTTTATTTTTTCTCCCTCTCTGTTACTCCTCTCACTCAATCATCTCCTTCTCTCAAGATTTGTTCCTACCTCTCCTTGCTTGCTCCCTGTTATGATCCCAATTTACTCAGGATATTTCTATTTCCTCTTCCCAGGGGTATTCATAGTTGTCTCTCTTAAATTCCTTCTGTTACAAACCTGTTAGGTGGTTGTAGTTTGCAGCCTGGATATTCATTGCTTTATGTCTAAAATCCACTTATGAGTCAGTACATACCTTATCTATCTTTCTATGTCTAAAATCCACTTATGAGTGAGTACATACCTTATCTATCTTTCTTGGCCTGTGTTACCTCACTTAGGATAATACTCTCTAAATCCATTCATATGCCTGTAAATTTTAGGATGTCATTTTTTTATTGCTGAGTAGTATTTCATTGTGTAAATGTACTACAATTTGTTAATCCATTGTTAAGCTAAGGGGCATGTAGGTTGTTTCTAGGTTCTGACTATTACAAATAATGCAGCTATGAACATAATTGAGATAATGCTGTTGGGGTAAGAATGTGTGTCCTTTGAATATATGCCCAATGTATTGCTGGATCATTGAGGAGATTGATTACCAGTTTTCTGAGGAACTGCCATACTGCATTCTATAGTGGTTGTCCAAGTTTCCACTCCCACCAGCAATGGAGGAGTGTTATCCCTTCCTCCACATCCCATCCAGAACAGGCTGTTATCTGTGTTTTTGGTCTTAGACATTTCAATAGGTATAAGTTGTTATCCCCCCAAAATAAAATTACATTTATAACATGTATACAGAGGACCTGGAGCAGACTCATTCAGAAACATGAGAGCCAATTCAGTCTCTGTGAACTTTTATGAGCTCTGCTTAGTTAATTCAGTAGGCCGTGTTATTAATGTGTCTCCCATCTCTTCTGACTCCTAGAATCTCTTCTCTTTTTCTTCTGTAGAGTTCTCTGATCTCTAAGGGGACTGGTCTTATTGAAATATACACAGTGTCTGACTGTATATGTCTCTACAACTGCTCCCATTTGTGGTCAAATGAAGCCTCTTTGATAACAACTAGACAAACCTCTGATCTAGTAGTATAGCAGAAAACAGAATATCCTTTGTAATAATTTTGTTGAGTATTTGTCAGTCATATTTGGTTCCACCCTTTGTCCTTTGGTTTCCAGTATCTAGTTCCTGTTCACCCAGATAGTTTATGACAGGGGCCTCAAGTTAAACCAGAAATTGGTTGACCACTCCCACAAATTCTGTGGCTCTATGTATTTTTGTACTCTTGTTTGAAGTATGATGTTTATGTAACTCATTTAAAATTGTAATGTATAATTAAGAAATGCATATTAATTGTCTTCTATAATAACCAAATTTATAGTCACATTAGAAGTTTTAGTTATACAAAGATATATTTCAATTAGAAGGTGATCTTCAAATACTTCAAAGACCTACGAAATATGGTATTTAAAATATTTAAAAGTTTTCTGGACAGTGAGACAGGTCTGCTCCTGGTGGAACAAATCTTCTTCAAGAGAATATTGGATCTTGAAGAAACTTTATGTCGAGTTAACTTTCTTTGTGGCAATGGTTAGCCACTGGGCAAGAAACTGTTCTTGTATCGATTGCTTGAAGGTATGCTGTGTAAACTGAACATGCAGGACCCATAGGAAAGTGACCTCTGAACTTTGGCAGAAAACTTAGATTGTCCTTCAAGTTCCTGCTTTGCAGAGCAAACTGCCAAACGTCCTTCAGGAGTCAAGGAGAAGCAACTGATGAACTATGTCAGAATGGACAAAGCAGTCCTTCAAATTTCCTGCTTCACTGAAATATACACCAGAGACTCTGGGCCTGTAGGCTAAAGATGGATGCCCCAACATTATAAAGGAACTTAGGGTGTCTGTCTAGGCAGACATGTGTCATCTTTGTCATTTCTAGATTTTGGAAGTTGCTTAAACTTCCTGTTTACTCGGATAATATTATATCCTTCTATGGTCTTTGATGTAGTTGAAATTTGATAGTTATAGTAATAGTTTTTCTTAGTTATTTTAAAAAGTATGTTAGCTATGAAATACTAGATTCATAATGATAAAGTGTTTGATAAAGTATTTTTAAAAATTTTGTTAAATACAAATAGACTAGATAGTTGTAACTGTAATTCTTACTTGATAGCTGTTTTGAATATGTAATTTTGCAATATTAAAATTGAAACCTTCCTCTTTGATTAGACAGAAAAGGGGAAGTTATGTGGGAATGTCTCTCTCTATGCTGTGAATATCATTTTTCAAATAAATGAAGTGTTTTAGCCCTCAGCGAACATCATAAGCGTAGGTGGGGAAGGAGGACAAGGTCAGACAGAGATTCGATCCAGGTGCCCAGACAAGGAACATGTAAGGTAACACATGTGAGCTATGGACCACGTGTCAGGACAGATTAATGGGAATGGGTTGAATTAAGATGAAAGGGCTAGCTAGCAATATGCCTGAGCCATAGGCCAAACAACATGAAAGTAATGTAAGCATTTCTGTGTTTCTTTGGAACTTTAGGATTGCTGGTTTTGATAAGCAGCCACAGCAGGTACAAACCATGGGAATAGGCAGGCCAGAAACCTAGTGTTACACATACAGGCACCAGCTTGTTGGCTCCAAGTTCAATGAGATGAATTGATGTTATCCTAGGCAAAGGGTCCTGCTGTCTGTACGCAGAGAACAATCATCTGTACTAACTATTTGATTGAGGATTTCCATTGAATTCCCTTGATCAATAACTTAATAGAATGCAACTAAGTCTTTCTACTTGGAGCTTTGCCAGACTGTAAGAAATGGCTTGTTTAGACTTTATATCCAACATTACTCTGAGTACTCATTAAGGTCACTATCATAGAAGCCAGGAAATGTTCCCTATATTATATTTTCATACCATACCTCAAAATTTCCTTCAATTCTTGCCACTTTATACTCTCTCCTTTTATCCCTTACCACTATCCTTCCTGCTCTTGTTTCCACCCATCCTCTATCCACCTACACAGCTTATTCTACATCCTCTTCTTAAGGAGATACATGAATCCACCTTAGGAGTGTCTTTTTACACTCTCTTTAAATCATTATATTTGAGAAACAAGGAAGACAAAGGTATAAGAATAGTTACAGGGTAAAGAAGATAACAATACTGAGTGCTGAAAAGAGTTGATAAATATCAAATATTTCTATTAAATATCATTATCACTCTCATTGTAAAAAGACTCTCAGCACAAATGAACATGAATATCTTATAGTAAGTTATTACATTCTTAACTAGAAAAAAGCTATTCTGTGTAAGGTAACCCTGATCCTGAAAAACAAATATGGTATGTATTCACTTATAAGTGTATATTAGGTGTTAAGTAAATGATAATCAAGCTACAATACAAATATCTCAAAAGGTTAGGAAACCTCTAAGGTGTTTCTACGCAGCCCTTTTTCATAAAGCATATTCATCTCCAAGATACTGATTATTGGTCTGTTTTATTAATAAACTTATGCTCTCTGTAGTTTGTGTTATTATTTAACTTAAACTTTAGGTCATGATGATACATTAATATATAAGGAGTTATTTTAATTTTTGTGTCTATTCATATTTAATGTATGACCAATTATGATTTCAATTTTAGAAAAGGGTCCATGGGATGCTGAGAAGAAGATATTTTTTTTTTATGTTTTGGTGGAATGTTCTGTATATATCTATTAAGTCCATTTGCCTTAACCTGTGTTTAATAGGAATATTTAGTCTGTTGATATTAAGGGATATTAATGACCTATGATTGTTAGATCCTGTTTTGTTTTTTAGGAGAGTGTGGGAGAGTGTGTGTGTGTGTGTGTGTGTGTGTGTGTGTGTGTGTGTGTGTGTGTGTGTTTGGAATTCTTGCTGTTGGATTTTCTATAGCTTGATGTTACTTGGACAGATCTAACATTCTTAGGTTGGAACTTGCCTTTTAGGCTTTCTTTAGGGTAGGATTTATGGATAGGTAGTACTTAAATGTGGTTTTGTCATGAAATATCTTGTTTACTACTTCTAGGATGGAAAGAGTTTTGCTGGGTATTGCTTTCTAGGCTTGCATCCATGGTCTCTTAGTGTTCGTATAATATCTGTTTACTCCTTCTGGACTTCATAGTCTCCATTGAGAATCTGGGTGTTATTCTCATGGATCTGCCATTATAAGTTACTTGGACTAAATCCTTTATAATTATATATAGTATTTTGGACTATAATCCTTTATAATAGGTATTCTTGATACAATTGGAACTCTTGGTGAAATTGGAGCCAGTGGAGTATGTATATCACAGAACAGTTGAGGTCTTCAGTAAATAGAAGAGTTTGAAAGATGAAGTGGGGCTTATAAGCTATATGGTCCATTGAGGGATTGTCGTGAGCAGGCTTGCTTACAGTGGTTCTACTTGCTGACTTGTACCTGGTGCTGTGATAGAATCTGGGAGTCATGGGTTTTTCTCTGTTGCCCAAGCCTACAGGCTGGGCTGACTGACAGGGTAAGAACAGGGTAACTCACCTCATGTAATGGTGTTTATAGAGTCGGTGCCTCACAAAACTGCTGAAATTAGTGGGGATAGAAAATTGACTGGGGTTTATATGCTCCAGGATCTAGTGTGGGATGGTGATGAGCAGGCTTGCTCACAGGGTTCCTGCTTTCTGGCCTACAGCTGGAGCTGCTATGAGATTGGGGGGTCATGGGTTGTGGCCCATTGCCAAGGCCTAGAAGCTAAGCTGGCTGTTTGGCTAGGAGAAGGATAACTCATAATGATAGTATTTTTTAAAGTGATGACACTTCTTACAGAATTGAAATATTTAATTTGTTAATATATATTTAAATAATGGTAATATTTTAGGTATTAGTAACTATCAATAGATAATTTATATTAATTAAAATAAACAGAATAAAAAGAAAGTTATTTTTATTAATTTGTTAATTTTATTTTTATTATAAAATGATCTGTAATTGAATGCCTGAGTTGTATTTTTCTTATTTAGGTGGCTTTTGTTGTCACTGGTCTGTTATACTAAGTGCTGATTTTTCAGTTTGCCTCTTCAAAAGAACTACTTACCTTATGTCTTTTTTTTTTTTGGTCTGTGAATATATCCTCTAAGTATAGAGAAAAACATAGTTATACTCATTATCAATGACATAGACATAGCCAGAAAATTAGGTGATTACATTATGGACTAGGGTTGTTATATCTTTCTTTCATAGGTATTCTATTGGTTTATGTGTATTTTTTATCAATACTTTTCATATCTACAGTCATAAAAAACTGAATAAAAGTAAACAGTAATGGAATCAAGCAGGCCAATATAAGAAGATTATAATATATTGGTTTTCAAATACTATATTCAAATGTTTATTGTGTTTATAGAACTAAAGTCATGAATATATGAAAATTTTTACTTTGACCACTAGCACTTGTTTTCAAATGACTTCTAATAAAACTAGTTAAAATAGTACAAATAGCACACTTTGCAGGTTTATTTTACTATTTTTTTTTTTTTACTAAAACTAGAGAAACTCTATTTTGTTAAATCTTCTGTAACATATAGGTTTGAGTAACCCAAAGGTTACAAAAACAGATTTTACCAAAAACAGCTTGTTTAATTACTAACTTCACTTACTGTAAATTAAGATAGCAATAATCTACACAGTATAATTTAAACATGTGCTTTCTTATAGACTTTTTGTAGTAATGAACAGGCAGAAAATTATCCTCAAAAGGGCAATATACTGTTACCACAAATCACAAGTAGCATTTTCTTCTCTTATTTTTTAACTGCAAAATGTGACTCCAAAAAGATGTTATTAAACTATAACATCTATGTCATTTTGAAGCTCTAGGCACTTAAAGTGCTGAATTTTAGATTACCTTTTTATATTCTGCCTCTGCCTTGTTTCCTTACTCTATGTAAAGTTATTAAAGCTGTCTTCTTCAATTTCTTCTCTACTTAAGAAGCCATGACAAAAACATGAAAGAGACTACCTTTCATCCTGAAAAGCTAAACTCAATATACAATTGAAACAGAGAATACATAAAGACAATAAGAGTACTTTTCCAAAGGTAGTTTACGATCATTGAATGGTCACTAAAAAGCACTAAACTGAAAGTATGTGACAACATAATGGGCCCAGGCTCAATTTCCTCTCTAGATTGTTGATGCTGAGTTTTTTTTAAAAAGATTCTATGTAATTGGACTGCCACTTGCTATACAATGATTTGCTCTCCATGAAGTGTGGATAGGGAACATTTGTTTAGTATACTGCATAAGAGATAAATATATTGGTAGAAATTAGATTTAGCAATACATTTTCAAAAATTACTATTAAAATAAAATGTTTCACAAAACAAAGATAATTTCTTGACAGTATGTTTTCTTTTTTAAGAGGTCTAAACTAGAAATAGACATAGGGGGTTAATATATCTTGACATCTAAATTGGGATGACCATTTTCAAGCTTTTGTCCTTCATTGCTCCTATTCAATTTTAGATTTATAACTGTTTCTTCTGCCTTCCAAATTCTGAGCTTTCTAGAACTGTAAAATTTTTAATTACATGGATCTGAGATCACACATTATTGTCACATATTGAGATTTTCTATATGCATTTTAAGTTTTTTTGAAATATAATATTTCATTAATATCTTTCTCTTTTTAAATATCAATTTATATAAACTAGAATAAAATTAAGTTTAAAAGTTTTATTTACCTAGATCTAAGCAG
Organism: Phyllotis vaccarum; assembly: GCA_033318265.1. Classification (NCBI taxonomy): domain Eukaryota; kingdom Metazoa; phylum Chordata; class Mammalia; order Rodentia; family Cricetidae; genus Phyllotis; species Phyllotis vaccarum. The sequence continues at coordinate 26,072,746 of JARWLC010000013.1, read as the reverse complement.
TTACAAACAATTGCCACAAACAATTCTTATATGTTACCTTTGTCAATGTGCAGGTTGCTAGACCTTATTATATTCTGCTCATATTATTACAAATTATTTTCTGATGAGTTTCTTTAACTCTATCCATTTTTTGTCATTGATATTACCTAATTTTTAAAAAAATTCTGTTTTACATCAAGGATAAACAAAAGACAGTGTGCAAATGAAAATTGGTCAAATATTTTTGTTGTCTTTGTTCTATTAGATGAAACATATTTATTAATATAAAATCACACAGGTTAGTGATAAGCTCTTGTCTAAGTTTTCAGATAATTTATGTTTGATGTCTTTGACAGCTACATGATTTAATTATACTTACTGGTAATTTATGTTAAATCTCTATACATAAGCACACATATTCACACACATATACATACAAGCACACTGATGCAATACCTCTGTGAATTTAGATACTCTTTAAATATCAGAGAGGCAATAAACATGAATTCTAATCAACATGTTTTCTAAACAAGTCCTGAAAAACAAGGTCACCAATAGAAATCCTAATTTGGAAGAGGGAAATCTTAAAGGATTAAAACTCTAGACAAAGAACTAAGAACAGCTAGAGAATGTTGATGATAGATAGAACATCTCTTTCAGAAAAGAGTTCCATAATGTGGTTATCCAATACAAAGTGATAGGCCGTGACACTTTTTAACATTATACAGGCTATGTGGTATTATATATTTTTAACATATACAAACATAACACATACATACATATAACAATTTTTTCTTTTTTAATGAGGCTCTGAAATTATAAAAGAGAGCAAGGAACTTTATGAAAGGCTTAAAGGGAGCAAAGAAAAAAAAGAAAATGAGTTCATATTATAACTTTGAAAAATATTTAAAAAATCTGTCTCTGTCCACCCAAGGAATCTGAGTGAAATATGTAAATAATTAAAAGCATAAAAATATGAATCTAACACTGTATGCTGCTTCATGCCTTTAATCTAAACACTAAGGAGGCAGAGACAGAAAATTCTGTGAGTTTGATTCCATTAAGAACTACAGAGGGAGATGCTCTAAAATAAAAACGGAACAGAATACAAGACTAAAGCTTATGATAAAAACAAAACGAAAAGTTTTCTTTGAACAATGAAAATAATGTAGATTATGAGAAACCCAAAATTGAGGAAACAAAGGCTCATCTTAGAGTCAGCAGCCATGTTAGTAAACAAGTTAAGGAAAGTTCAGCCTTAATCCCTCCCAGTTCTGAGGAACTTACAAAACATGTTATCCAAAAGAACATCTGGCCCAGGCTCTAGCCTAACTACAGAATTTTCCAACTCTGGGGCTAATCAATAGAAATCCAGACCACCCTGATTCACCCTGACCAGAGGCCAAGTTTGCTATCAACTGGAACCCTTGTCCTCATTTTACCACAGTTCACAATTTTTGCCTATAAAAGGTACTTCCACTCTTAACTCAGGAACTCCTCCTGGCCTTGCTGTGCCTAGTGAATTCTACAAGTTCTCTAAGTGGTTCGTATTGCACAATCAATAAACCTCGTGTATGCATTTTAGATTCCTAGGACTCCGGTGGTCTCTTGGGGGAAGGGGGGGCATGATTCTCTGGGCAGAACAAAACAAGGAAAAACACAAGAAATTATGAAGGGGAAATAAATAGAATTATAATGGATTAGAAGAAATAAATGAGAATATGTTAAGTGAATCCACTGTTTCCTTGAAATAACTATATTATTAAAAAAATATAGTGATTAGGTCCAGTAATAATTTTATACTGAAAACTCTGCTACACTTGCTATATTTTAAGAGAGGTATAAGTAATGTGTTAAGGGAGGATGCAAATTTAAATAATATTAATTCTCAAATGCAGAGAAGTCATAAAAAGGGTTTTGTAAATAATAAAGAATATGTAAATTATTTTTATAGAAATTAAATGGTTAACAATCATTTTGAGTTTAAATAATCTAAATATAATGATTAAATGTAAAATCTTTAGAAACAAAAAATAATTTTCAGTTCAATTACATGTTATAATCAAGATATATTTCAAATCCAAGAGCTCAGCTTAAACTTCAAAAATAAAAAAAAAATCAAGAGAGCAAAACCAGAGCAATTATAACAAGACGAATTAATTTCAAAATTTTCAGAGAGCAAACAACGCATATGTAATTAATATACATATTTTCATATATACATCATGAAATCTAATAATATTTAAAATGAATGAAAATAAAAATAATCAAGTAATAGTTAAATAAAAATTTAGAATTAACTAAATCTATTCTTAAATATGTGTTATCATTAAAAGATATATTTGAAAAGGTAAAAATCTAAAACCTTTGATCTCTTGACATTATTTATTTTAAAGAAAACCTAGTTATAATTAATGCATATAAAATGAGAAAATATAAATTAAAATGAAGTCATTGAAACACAAAGAGGAAAGTAATACTGAAAATTGATGAAACTAAAAGTTTTTTATTATGGATATAATTGATATATTTTTATGAAAATTTATTTGAAAAATGGAATCATATGCCCTTCTCTGCTTCAGAATGGTACTTTTAAAAACTGTAAGTTTTAAGATCCAACTTCAGTGAGAATTCTATAAAAGTATATATGTTTTATAGAAACAAATGGATGAGGAATAAAGTAAGCATATGGCATACAGAGACAACTCTCTTCACTTGTGTTATAATAAGAGCGGACGAACAAATATTTTAGTGACCACACAAAAATAATTGCAGTTTTTGTAAAAATACTTCATTAAAACTATTTAGATGTAGACCATAATAGTATTGAACAGTGTAAAATCAACTAATTTGTCCTAATAACAAATTTATTTCAGACTTTCCACATTATATCATTCAAATATTCAATATTCAAACATAATTCAATGATACCAAAAAGGAACAGAAGGTGCAAAGTAAAATAATAAATAGCAATCAACTGTGAGATTCATAGCAATATTTGTTAGAAATGATTACTTAAACAATATTTCTAAAACACTGAAGGATCTAAATTATATAGGAAAAAGCACTAAATGAAAAACATTAAATATTAAAATAATATCAATGAAGGTGTAAAATTATAAACTGGAATAAAATATGTCAGAAACAAAGAGCATGATATTCAAATGAATATATTCAGTAGCAAATTTAAGCATGAAAAGGCAAATATCAGGTCAGTGAAGAGAATATAGTGAAAATAATTGATTCTGAAATTGGATAGTGAACAAAGAATAATTCACACAAGACAGAATAAAGGAAAAACATGTCAAAAAATAGAAGAGTTCTCAATGCAAACTATGAAATACAGAAGAGACTGGAACAGTAAATTCCAAGTGTTCAAAGACTATGTCCAGCCTAGACTACTATAACCAGAAAAACTGAGAGATCGAAAGTATCTTTCATAATGAAAAAGAAAAAAAAATCTTTGCATAACATAAACACCTTCTAAACCCTTATTACCAAAAATACCAACCAAAAGAAAATACAGGAAACATTGTTTTTGCCTAAAAAGGGGAAGAAGCAAAGCAAAAGGATCATGCAAAGAAACACAAAGCCATAATTACTAACATAGAAAATACTTATGAGAAAATAAAAAACAACGAAATTCCACAATACAATTATGTATTTTAACAATAACGTTAAGTATCAATAGTCTCATTTCTCTAAACAAAAAACACTGGCTGAATGGAAAAATAATCTTCCATCTTTTTGTTGTCTATAAAAACATTTTAGTTTTAAAAATAGAAAACTGCTTAGAGAAAAGGATGAGTGAATTACTCCTATCAATTGTGGCCAGGAATAAACAGGCACTAATAACTTAATATCTGACAAAATTGACTTCCAGATAACTAACCAGAGGAAATAAAGTGGACACTTCATTCTAATCAAGGTAACAGTTATTATCCTTAACAACAAACTCTGATGCACACAATTTCATAAGAAGTTTATGACTGGAGTTCAAGACAGACTTATATCAACACATCAAGAAGATGGGATTTTAATATTCCATTCTTTTATAATATACAGGTCATATGAACAAAAAGATAAGATGAGAAACAACAGAACAAACAACAAAACCAGTATAACAAAATGTCTAGAACATATTGAAAGCAGCCTAAAGTAGAAATTTATGGCTAATGTAACAACATCGGAAGTCAAAACATTAATATGTACAATTTTAGCACTTTAATATCAGACAAAAATGCCAAAAACATAAGCTAGAGCAAAGAAAGCATCTTAAGACACTAAATGTCACATGCAGCAGAATGAAGTTTAGATCTGCATCTATTACCAAATGGATAAAAGACCTTGATGTAAAACAGAAAGACTGAAACTGCTAGAAAAATTTGTGCTCAGTAGCCTACATAATATAGATTTAGGAAAAGACTTTCTAAATAATAATAATACTTCTTGTACACAAGATTTGAGGGTAAGATTTGCATAGTAAATATACCAAATATTTATAAGGATCTATAAAAGAGTTATAAATCCAAATTATTTAATAACTTCTGGATCTCTGCATCTGAGTTTATTATTTACTGGATAAAGCATATTTAACAATAATTAGAATAGCCACCAATCTGATTAAAATAAATGAAGTTTTTTTTCTCCCTAAACTTAAATTGCTTCCCCATAAAAATGTCTCTTAGAACACACCCCCCTCTGTCTTGCCCATATCCTGCCTCCCTTGCCCAGCCCACACAGCACATTCACCAAGTCCCACCCTCAATACCGTCATCTTTGCCCACAGTTTACACAGGAGATCTTTTCTATTTTTCCTTACAAGGAAAATTATGTATCTCTCTTTCTGTCCTCTTTGTTATCTATCCTCTGGGGCTGTGGATTTTAGGTTGGTCATCCTGTACTTTACACCTAATATCAACTTGTGAGTGAAGATATATTATGTTTGTATTTTAGAGTTTGTGTTAGCTCACTCAGAATGACTTTTTTTGTACTTAAAATTTTAAACTATTTAATTTTATAGTACTTAAATTTATAAATAAATATTAATTATGTGAACATTTGCATATATGATATAAGTATCTTTTATGAGACACATGGACAGAAAAACTTCTACATCTATAATTATAAAAATCTCAGAACTTCAATAAAAGATTTACTAACAACATATTTTAGCTATAATGCAATATGGTAGGTGGAAAATTATTAAATGACTTCAAAAGTTATTTAAAGTGTAGTACTCTTGCAAAGGCAGTAACTAATTTAACACAGTTATTTATTGAATTCAACATTTCAACAATTAGAAATATACATTTACTGAGAATTGAGGAAAATCAATCAGATCCATTTGTGTGTTTTTGCTTTGAAAAAGTATATTTTAGGCACTAATTTTATCTTAAACTATACTTGTGGTAAATATTAGAGTGGTGGAACCAAGTTTTTCCATTAACCTGCCTGTCTTTAGACTAATAAAATTTATATCTTTTTGTTACTAATCTTCATGGTTCTCAGGTAATTATAGCGGATCAAATTTTGAAATATCTTATCCATCAAGGTTCTTCAATAAACAAAATTTGACTAATGTGGAATTTGCAAAATGTAGCATACATTTTTTGCACCGGTGGAATTATGGTTCATGTTATGATTTTTATTGACATGATGGAAAATTTTGTTAAAATGTCATTACCTTGCTCTAGCTGCCTAATTGTGAAAATAAGTTATGTAAACCACAGAGTGACTGGAGTACTTAATAGTAGAAGTTAGATTCAATATTGGCAAATACAAGTTTGAAGCATTAATCTAATTAATATTTATTGATAAAAAAATCAGGAGTCATATATTGGAATATGAACCCGAAAGAGCAGAGAACCAAGAGCAACGTCCAGTTGTTCCTTTCTCTTTCATCCCGCTGTAAAAAAGCCAGATTCTCTTTCGGTAGCATCTTACTGCTTTATGTATGGTATTTGTTCTCAGTCCTCCAAATCTCTATGGTCTGCTAATGGCTAGCTCTGTTCGCTAGAGACAAGGTTATTTTTCTTATCACAAACCATATATCACACAACGTTTCCTTCCTTTCTTCTAAATCAAAAGCAAAGGGTTTAACTAAAATAGTCAACCTATATCCAATAAGTACAATATATTATATACAAATATTTACAGAAATTAAATAGATTAACAATGTCCAGTCCATTTACCTTTGATAAATTTAGAGAAATACTCCATTATTTATCCTCTTCTTGTGAGTTCAAAGTGCTGTACCTAATTCACTTTCTATTCTAACTTGTATTACCAATCCCAAATTATCTTTTTATGTCTCTCTACACTACACACTTTACAAATAAGCTTCTTCTAAGATGGTAACAAGATAAACTATAAGTATCTAATTTTCAACTCCATCTGAGACTTGAGAAGGATATAACATTACTTGAGTAACTGGAGGTACAGACCACATAGCTTTTAAAATTAAGAAATGACAGAAACCTCTAGCTTCCTGGACAGTCACCCAAAGTTTCTCTGTAATGTTGGGACATTCATCTTCAGCCTTCAGGTGTAGAATTGGACAGACTTTTCTCTAAAGCAGAAGGACTTGTTGCCTTGTTATGGTAAAGTTTAGCAATTACTTTATTTGTGTCTGCTTGTGCAATTTGAACAGGATATTGTCAACAACAGTTGAGGCAAGGGCACTTTCTTGTCCAGTGGCTAACTTTTGCCACAATGAAAGTAAACTACGTTGTGGTGACATATTTTTATATCTAATGAAGATTACCTGAAAATCAGAGAAAAGAGCTAGCCACAGAGTAAACCATAGACGTCAGGCAGTGGTGTCACACAGAATTAATTATAGCACTTGAGGCAGAGGCAGAGGCAGAGATCTGTCTGGATCTCTGTGAGTTTAAGACCACACTGGGCATGAGACTGATCCAGTCCCAGAGAAAAACAGAGCCAGATGGTGGAAGCACACATTTTTAATCCCAGCAATTGAGATCCTATAACTCTGTTACCTGTACTTGAGAAACATTCTTTAATCCCAGAACTAAAAAGTTTGAACCAGGAAGTATTATAATTATTCAGAGAAAGGAATATAACATGGGAAGAGACAAAGTTTTGACACCACTACTTTTTGACTGTGGACTCAGAAGCATTCATCCTGAGGAGCCCTGAGGATAGGGTCATCTCCTTTCAGCCTGAGGAATTGGAAAGGTGAGAAGTGACTGTGGCTTGTTCCTCTGTCTCTTTAATCTTTTAGCATTTGCTTCCATATCAGGCTATGTGTTTTTATAATAATTCCAATTAAGATTAATACAATAATTCATTTGGAGTTCCTTTGATGCTCATCATTTTATCTGAAGTAGATTGGTGCTGATAAGAGCAGACATGTCTCACTGTCATAAAAAGAACCTCATGTTATAAAAATATTTTAAATGACATAATCTGCAGATCTCTGAAGTGTTTGAAGATACCAACTGTTTATCTGAAATATATATTTATATATATACTCATAAATATATATTTATATACTTGATATTTAAGTACTATATGTTTTTGATATAATTTAAATATTATATATATATATATATGACCTCATAAACACACCTAACATAATTACAACTTTGATTGTAGTAGGTGACTACTGATCTAAATTTACTTTTACCATAAATAATTTGTAATAATAACTTTCAAATACAATGAATTTATATTACATTGTCAAATGAGCTGTATAGATATATCACCATGAAGAGCAGTAAGATATGAACAGTTTGTTCCCAAAAAAGTAAACTTAATTTTGAATCACAATCAAAAATTTATACCAATGTAAAATATTTAAGATAAGTAGTTGCTTTTATGGTTTATAAGTAGATTCAATATTATACCCTTTTATCATATAATTTCTATAGCCCCCTTTTTCTTTTCATAACAAGATCCCTGAATGTAATCTCATTTTTTAGATTTATTCCTGACCATTGCCAATAACAACTTATAACCACCCTTCTAAACAATGACAATATCCATAACCCACAGAATAACTGAAAAGTGCCCACCCCTCCTCTTGGGAATATGGGCATAATGTTCTTAGAAGTACTTTGTGTTGTCTGTGGTTTACAATATCTTTAGGAGACCCTTAAAAACAGGATAATTGTCAAGTCCTGGGAAAGCTAGCTTTAACATTTTTTGTCCAGTCTCTGTGTAATGAGAAAATGTAGGACTATTCTCTTATTTTTTAAAAATTTTTAAAATATATTTTTCTTTAAAAATATGCCATTTTAACTATATAGCCCCTGTTCCCCCTCCATTCCTTCCTCCCAATTACTCCCAGTCGCCTTCAGCCTCACCTCTACCCATCTACCCATCCCTTCCCCAGAATGGGCAAGAAGTCCCAAGATGGGTCAACTCAGAATGTGACTATTCTCAAGTCCTGGCTAGAGTAGTCAGTGAGGCTGTACCATCTCATCTAGCCAACTTGAAATTGTACTGAACAGTTTGTAGTCCAAAGCTGATCTTTGAGTTATGGTATTTGTCAATATAGTTGGCATTAGATTCTAGTGGAATCATTATTGTGGGGTCACATCCTTCTTTTGGAGACTTCAAAGGTCACTGATAGGCAAGGCTATTGTTCAGTGTAGAAATCTTAACCATTTTAAATTTCACTTGCAGAATCTCTCAGAGATGTTTGCTATATATAACCAAAGTACATAAACTTAATTCCTAGTTACCTGGCAGAGATTCTAAAACTAAAATAATGTACAGAAAGCTAGAGGAAGCCTTTTTATGAATTAGTACTCTATATGACCATTAATATCATGACAAAAATTTAATATATATTTTAATTTCATAAAGTTGAAATATATTTATACCTTTAGAATAGTTTTAAAGAGTAAAAAATCAAAGACTTATGAAAGTAGTGGCAATAGAATAGTTCCTTAATTTTATTTTTTCTTCTGTCCCATATTAGGTGGCTTTTCTGACAAGATTGAGATTTTGGATTTCCTTTAACAAGCATGCTATGAATTAGGGGATAAGAGAACCATGCTCCAACTCCAAAATCAGCTTTAATTTTTTACTAAATGGGAACTACAAAATGTTATTTAAATTACATGTCTGCAGAGAATAGCAAAAACAATCATTTTGGAAGATTTATAAAATTTTGTTCTATTCGAGATGTAATATACACTTTTTTGGGGAACATTTTCTCTGAATGATTTGTCCTTTTATTTAGATGTCTCATATATAGAGTGACCTTTTCTTAAGATAGCTTATCTGGATATCATCATTCTTCTGGAAAGCCAAAAAAAAAAAAGAAACAACAACATCCAAAAACAAAACAACCAAATAAACAAAAACATTGCCCAACTCTCTTTGAGGAGTTTTCTTTTTTGGCAAGTTGTATTTGATCAAGTAAAAAGCATTTGATAGTCATATAATTTAGTTTAGATTAAATGGTCATACTGTTTGATGAACCATTTTAAAACAAGAGGTATCTTTTGTTTGAATCTAATCTTTATAATATTTGCTTAATGGTTTCTTCTAAAATTTTTGTTTTATCTTATAAAGCTGTTCCATTATCCAGAACAGTATTTTTTTTCAATAGGTATATAGATCCTGTAATTGCTCTGGGAAGGAGATTCTCCCATTATGACAAGGAATGACTAGACTAAATTAAACATGTGAGCCTGTGGAAGCCATCTCAAGCATTGCCCAATGGCAAAGAATTTCCTTGACTGTCCCTTGTTAATCTGCATTAATTGGTCCAAAGTCAGCCTTTGCCACACCTTCTGTATATCCCAGAAGAGGGAAATGTTTGTTTGCATTATAGTTAGGTGAAAAAAACTGTTTTAGGAATGTCCCATTTATAATCCCTTTTAAGGTGACCTTGTTTGTAGCAAATGAAATACTTGACATTTTAAACCTTTTCTAAAAACCTTTGTAAACCACCTTTCTTATCCAATTGTCATCATGGTTATAAGATATAATATTGACTGTATCTCTCATCCTTTTCCCAATAGGTACTTATCTTCCCTTTAAGGGCCTAATTACCCTTTTGCATTGTGAATTAACATTTTCAAAAACCAAACTTTGAACTATTATTTGTCTAGATTATGGATTTTGTATCATTATTTGTAGAAATGAAGTCAATCTTTGTAAAAGATCAGAGAAGTTTTCTTTTGAGCCCTGTATAACTTTAGTAGATGACTCTGTTCTTTTCCTGGCTTCCTCAGTGCAGACACAAATATTCAAAGCTGCTGCAAAGCATAGAGCCAAGATATAGGCATATAATATATAGACTATCTTTGTACATCAGCCTAATTGCCCTCACCAAAAAGTTAGGTACATGACAAAAATAGAATAACTTAATGTACATTAATAGAAAAATAATTTACTGTTTCCAAGCTGATACTGCCATTTTTCATTCTGGAGGGGAATGACACAATGTGTGCTCCTTTGGAAAACATTTTAAGGATGAGAAGTAACTAATCCATGGAGTTTTTTATTATCATAATGACATTAATCCATTCATAAAGGAGTAGACACCTCATGGACCGAAATACAATTCAAAAGGCTCCAACTTCTCAACACTTTTCTTTAAAATTGTGAACTGTCTCAGTTTACTTTCCCACTGCTGTGATGAAATTATCTTATATAAGCAATGTAAAAGATAAAGGATTTACTTCACTTGTAATATTGTATATGTTTAAAAGAATTAACGATTGTGATAAATTTAATAGTAAGTATATTTATTGGTTCATATTTTAAAGTACAGTAATATGGTTCAACAATTACCTCTAAATAATAAAAACAACAACTACAGTGTGCTAAAACTCTTAAAACACATATAATCACACTAGAAAGATTCCATAAAAGAGATAAATCCTGTATAAAATTAGAACTTAAAACAAAACAAAACATAACATGGAATGTTGCAATGGGGTTTCTTGGTCCCAGGTGGCCAGAGGCCCATACCCACAAACCTGCCACGCCAGACCTGTAGTCACCTGCCGCTGCCGCTCAGGCCCCCAGAAATGACTCAGACACTTGATGCTGTTTGGCCTATGGCTCAGGCACATTGCTAGCTAGCTCTTACATCTTAAGTCAACCCATTTCTATTAATCTGTCTGCCATATAGCCCGTGGCTCACCTGTGTTCCTTACATGTTGCTCCTTGGGTGCCTTGCTTGATCTGCCTGACTCCGCCCTGCTTCTCCTACCTATGCTCTGATTTCTCCTTTTACTTCTTCTATGGTGCCTGTCATAGGCCAAAACAGCTCCTTTATTTAAATATTGATATTCACAGCATACAGAAAGGCATTCCCACATCAATAGAAGGAGTTGGAGAAGAGCACAAATTCCAAAAAATAGTACCATTTAGATTTAATGCAGAGCATGGATTAGAAAATCAGTAGTTAATGTAGAAAGGTAGATTGGCTGGTTCTTACAATGGTGAAGGCTATAAATGATAATAGCTTTGTTTAATATTACTATTAATGTTAATATTATTATTAATTTTCTTAAAAAATTTCTATACCTCTAGTCCTACTTAATTGCTCAGTGTTCCTCACCTCATCTTTCTACCAGGTTCTCCAAGACCAGGTTCTAATACTTATGTAATAAAGTCTTTCAAACCTTATAGGATAGTCCTGCTAATAAATAAATATGAATTTAAAATTTGTTTCACAAAAGTTGAATGCATATCATATGAGACTATTGTTTCCTTACATCTCTTCAAGTATAACATTTCTATAGGAAACCAGTCACTTTAGGGATACCTGTCATTTGGCAGTTGTTCCTTTAGGGTGACTAGATAAATTAAGGTTGGTCTTTATGTATATATATATATATATATATATATATATATATATATATATATATATATATACATATATATATATATATACAAGCAAAACACTCATAAAAATAAAACATATAAATTGCTAGTCTTTTAAAATGATAGTATCAGTTTCAAAGTGAAAAAAATTAAAATTTATTGTTACGATCATATTATCCCATTTGTTTAATTTACTTTTAAAAATTATTTGAGAATCTCATGGATAAATGAATTGTGATTATTTCCCCTACACTCTCTCCAGATATCCCAGAGATATGTTTATCTCCTATTTTTTCATGTCTGTTATTTTTGTTAATTCAACTAATCATGTTTGCTGCTACACATACGCACATGGATGTTGACTACCCATTAGAGCATGAGTCACTTATTAGTGGCAAATACCTCAAAGAAGAATGATTCTTCAACAATTTAAATGGCATTAAGTTTCAGGACTTAAACACTTTTTTTTTCTGAATCAATTACAATTTAAAGTATTTCATCATATTAAAAATGATATAAACAATTTTTTATAGCTGTAATTTCAATTCTTAACTAATTCCCCTAAAGGCAATTAAGATCCAATGGTAAAAATATTGTTGCTAAAATTATAGGTTTACATTTATCATGAGCAAACTTTGTTATTCCTTTCCCAAATTTTTCTAAGAGCATTTTGCAAAATCCTACAATATTCTTCATCAATTTCTACAGATTTTCTTTATATACCTCATAGTGACATTATGAATATAGTGAATACTATCAAATATGTTGATGAGTTGCATATATGTCAATTTGTATCATTACTGGCACATTTTTATGATATTTTAAAGAGATGAAAACATTTGTTTGTAATCCCTTTTAACTCAATAACTTATAAGTTTCATGTTCAGTCAGTTTTTTTCTAATGTGGTTCAAGTCAATATATATAATAATATATATATATATATATATATATATATATATATATATATAAACATATATATATAATATACCCAAAATTTTATTTGTGTAGCATAAGTAACATAATGCCTAGATACCTGTAATATGATAAATTAAGAAATCACAAATTAACAATATTAGTCAGTTGGCACTAGGTTTATAGTAAACAAACACAAATAGCATGTCAGCCATCATAAAAAATGCAAATTGACCTTATGTAACTTCTAGAATACTGGGTAGCAGATGAAAAATTTTGGATTTCAATTAATTCAAGGGAGACAAAAATATGAAGATCATAGGAGCAGTGTCCAGCAGTTCTTTCATAGTAATTGTACCTTATTCCATAAAAATAGGTAGCTGTTAGTTAAAATAAAATAAATACCCCAAAACACATGCTGATTAAGTGAACCAAAGTTTTTAGTGTTTTCATAGGCATAAGAAAAAATGTGTTAAAGGATATAAGTATTCTTCTAAGAAAACAGAATTATGTATCTACGATGCTCAATTATTAGTGCTAATATGTATCAAATTACTGACATTAGTTAGAATAAAATGTATTAGTTTATGCCATTAAATGGTTTTATAGAAAAATACTGTAAGTAGTTGTTTTTATTTACTGAAATAAATTCGTTTCATACAGTATATTCTGATCATGGTTTTCCCTTTTAATCTCCCTTTAGATTCTCCCAACTGCCCCATCCATCCAACTACACACCTTATTTTTCTCTTTGGAAAACAAATAGGCAAACAACAACAAAAACAAAAAACGAGCCAAAATAGAATAATAAAAATAACATATTAAAAGCAAAGACACAAATATATACACAAAGAGATAGATGCACATACACAGAAATCCATATAATCATACATTTGAGAAACATAATACATAAGCAAAAGACAAGTATAGTCAAAAATTCTCAATGAGTTATGAGACAAGAAATTTCAACATGCAGCTTGGAGCTTCTAGGCCCAGATGGGAATGCTGAGATCAGTCATATCTTTACCCCAGGTATATTGGGGCCTTTTATATAAGCAAGTATAGGTTTAGGAAGTGGTAGTGAAAGATAGGCAGAAAAATTCATGTTATGTGGAGAAAGGGAGATATGAAGAAGTAAAAGCAGTAAGGAAGGAACTGAGGTAGATGGTCTGTTTGCCACTCAGTCAGGGCTTTGGTGATCTGTGCCTGGAGTGTTTTAGCGTCCTGGAGAAATCTCATAAATATCATCATCCACATATTCAACCAGCAAGAGTTGATTTTTCTTATATGTGCAATAATAAGCCACTAGATATTGCATTAGTACTATGCCTGCCCACTTATCAAGATTATAGTACTAGGTTCTCTTTTAGAAGTCTTAGGGCCTTGTTAGACATGGGATATTGGTCTCATTATCAGTGTCTGATAAAGGTTTCATCTCATGGAGAAATCTTAAATTGAATAAGAAAATGGTTGTTTATTTCTATGGAACTTATGCCTCTATTGCACAAGTAAGCACATCTTATAAATTGGAGGTATCACTGGTGTAAAATTTGGATCTTGTGATTATTCCTTTGTAACTTCCTAGCTCTCATTATTATCTGCCTGGGAGATTTGCATAAACCAAGTCAAAATTGTTCTAACATTCACCAAAGCTGAGGTATGTTTTTTCAATTAGTAGGAGATTAGAAGCCACACAATTAACTATGAGACAGTCTGACCACCCTTCATATCTTTATGTACATATAAGCTTTAACAAACTATTTTAAGAGTAGTGGAATATGGAGCTACCAATTAAGGACAATTCCTTCTTAGGTAGACATGAAAAATGCAGTGGCGCTCTTCCTGTTGTCTGTTCAGTGAACTATTACTCTCTACATTATAGTCTTCTTGTAGATCATAAGCACAGCATTTATCTTTGTATCATTTTATTTAACCTAGTAAATCTGTCTTCATACAAATCTTGCCACATTTGCTGTCCTCACTCATGTATGGGGAATATGGCTTGTTTTCTCCTTTAATATCTGAAGGATAGTTTTGTTCATATAGCATTCTTGGTTGAAAATCACTTTCTGTCAGACTTTGGATAATTCTATTGTCTCCTTGGCTACAATGCTTTCATTGAAAAAATGTTCTTTAATGCAAACTTATCAAGTGAATAATATATTAATGTTTCATTCTTTTTAGAATTATATCATAAAGTTCGATCCATCATGGGATCAGCAAAGTAACAAGTCTCATTCTATTTCAGCAGTGACTTTTTTTCTTTTTAAAAAATCTGTCTCATGTCTTATCCAAACAAGAAATAAAACACACTTAGGCTAAATTCATTCCGTAATGGCTGTATATCCTCTATTTTATTCTAGGCATTGATATTCATGGGGATCTCATTAATGTTAAACAAGTATCTCCAAAGGCTTGTATAAGCCACTCTACCAAATGGCTCCAAATTATATTGCCTTTGTTTAACAATGATCCATAGTTACATTTCTAAGTCTCTATAGTTCAGTGGAACTTAGACAGATCTTATCAATCTCTATATGTCCCTGTGTCTTCTACCTTTGATGTCTTAACTGTGATATATCATTATTATAAACTCTTTATTCATCCCCTCCTTAATACAAGGACAGATTCTCAATATGATTTGCTTAAGTCAGTCTGCAAAAAGCTTTGTTGTTTTGTTTTAAAATATTTATGTATTAAAACATTTCAGAACCAAAATATTACCAATTTTTCATAGACCCATAATAGGTGATTATTAAGGGCCCATTTGTATATATATCATTTAATTTAATTTAATACACACAATTCATTAGGACAATTTGATTTACTATGTCATTTTTATAAATGAGATATGTTTAACAAAGACAGTCATATAAGTTTTACAATCATAGATAGGAATATTAGAATGTCGTCACACAACAAAATCTGAAGCCTACACATAACTCTTATTTACAAATAAACCTATGTTACCATTTATCACGACATAAATTTGAAAATATAAGTACAACTAATTTTTTTTACTTCTTATGTTCTATCAAAGTAAAACACCAGTTCTCTCTGTTTAGTAAAACTTTAAGTAAATTGTAAAACATACTGATGTTTAAGCTTAGTGTATTTAGAAATGATGTTCAGGTTTCTAGGAAGTTTTTTACCATTATAGGTTGATTTATATTTTAAAAACATGTCATGGTTAGTTCTAAAGGCCAACTTGCTTCAATCTTGAATCATCCAGGATGTCAGAATAAATGATGAATTGCTTAGATTAGGCTGGCTTATGGTAATGTCTATAAGGAGGTTTATTTATCATAAACTGAAATGAGAAGAATAATCCTGAGAGTTGGAAGCACCATTTCAAGGAATGGACACTGAACTGAATAAAAAGGAAGAGGGCAAACAGAGATCTATGTATTTGTTCACTCTCAGATTTTGTTTGTGCATTTGATGTTCCAAGTTACTGCTTTGTATTCCCCATATAGTAATCCATTATTACTTGGCATTATAAAGCAAATAAATAAATATATGTTGTTTGGTGTAGAAATGCCCCACATAGAATTGTTTGTTTAAATGTTTAGTCCATTGGGAATGGTACTATTAGAAGGTTTGGCTTTGTTGGAGTAGGTGTGGTCTGGTCAAAGGAAGTGTATCAACGTCAAAGTAGGCTTAAAATTCTTATATGCCCAGTCTAGGCCTAGTGGGGCTATCTCTCCTTGCTTCATACAGATCAAGAGGTAGAACTCTCAATTCCACAGTTGCATGGCTGCCTGCATGCTGCCATATTGTTCACTGTCATAATAATGAACTAAACCTCAGAAACTCTAAGCCAGCTCCAATTAAATGTTTTACCTTTATAAGAGTTACTGTGTTCATGATGTCTATTCATAGCAATAAAATCCTAAGACAAAATGCTTTATTTTCTAAGCTGCTTTGTCAACATATTTTATCACAGCATCAGAAAAAAAGAAGAACATAGAAACATTGGTTAATAATCAATATATATATTAAGTTATTTTGGTTTAGTAGCATTGTTCTATATAAAATCAGTATTTCAGCAAACCTAAATAAGTGAAAAAGCAAGAGCGAGGTGGATCTAAACTGAGCAGATCTTCTTTCACTGAATTGTCTCATCGTGGTGTCTCTGTGGCTTCTCTGTGGCATTCTGCTCTGTTCTTCCTGTTCCCAGAGTTTTCATAGTCTGGTAGCCCCACCGCCACTTCCAGTCTGCCTTTGGCCAATCAGCATTTTTTATTAAACCAGTGGGTGGGGCAATTATTTACAACAGAACAACAAAATTCCACTCTACTTATGTAAGATATTTTGTATATGAATATTGTTATAACTCATATTTCTCTATTTTTTCTTTAAGGTATTGTAATTCTGCAGCACATTTATAAATATAATATAAAACTCTAGCCCATTAAAGTTATTTAGAAGAATACAGAAATACAGGTTGGTAGTTAGTCATTTATAACGATCAAACATATTCATATAAAGTATACTGTTCAAGGTCAATCAGAGCCATGTTTTAAATAGATAGATGGTCTTGACACACTTGATCCCAGAACAATATGGATTTTAATGTTTTAATAACACAGACCTTTTTTATGACAGTGAGACAAGTCTTCTCTTATCCTTGCAGCACCAATGTATATTATAAAAGAATTATGGACCTCAAAGTACCTCCATACGAAGTTTGTTTTCTCTGTGATAAAAGCTAGCCATTTGCGCCAGGAAACTGCCTTTGCTGAAAATATGCTGTTCAAATTTGATAAGCAGGACACGAAAGAAAATTTTCCAACATAGGGTAAGACAGTGTTTCAAAAATTCCTTTTTCATGGAAACATTTGTCAGACACTCTAGGCCCATAGAGTAGAGATGGATGTTCCAACTTAACAAGGAACCCTAGAGTAACTGTCCATGCAGCCAGATGTCTTTGTTATTTCATACTTTGGAATTTGTTTGTTTTGTACGTCCTTTTAAATCAGGTAATATATCATTCTCAGGCTTAAAATGGAAATGAAGACAAGATAGTTATAGTTACACTTTCCCTTAGTCATGATAAAAAGTAAATTAGGTATAAAACTCTGGACTCACCAAGGGAGGATAGTTAGTGGAGTATTTTATTGGAATTTGCCAATATAAATGGATTAAACATTGTGAATATAATTCTTACCTAGTAATTATTACTTTATACAGTATTACTGTGCAAAAGTTAAAAATAAAACAAACATATAATTAAATCAAATGAATATTAGAATAGTGATTTTAAAATAAGAATGAAGAAGGTGCAAGTTAAATAGAATATTTCCAATAATAATATGTACTTTTCAACTCATAGTCTTATGTATTGAACAACTGGGCTCCTTAGTTACATGCATTAATTGAAGTGTTTGACTATAATATATAATTAGAAAGCATAAGAAATGAGACAACTGTGGATGTTTTAAGAATAAATATCCATGAGTAGCTTCCTTAGGATCAGTAAAGGTCAAGCTTTTCTTTCCCAATAGGTATTGTACAAGTATGAATATAAACAAATAAAACATACACAGACATGAGTTTATCAGATGGTAATATTTTCTATTTTCTAGTTATATTTGCCCATCTTGTTTTGAATCCTCTTTCTCCAGATATGGAAAGATCAACAAATATTCATTTGAATATCTTCATCATAATAATATAAGTGCCCATTCATGTCTCATACATTTGAATTTTATGAAAGATTCAATTTCTCTTTGATTCTCACAGTGATTCCTTATTTTTCTCAAGTTTTTATAAAGCCAAGTTTGGAAGATAAATTTTATTTTGTAAATTTGCATGCTATCATCATGTATGTGCATATCTACACACAATGGTAGAAAAGACTATACATATATAGAAATAGATAGATATATAGTCTCTCTCTATATATACATATATCAAGAAACAATGAAAAACTGAAACTTGAAAAGAAATGATATAGTTATTTTTTTGTAAAAATTGTCTACCTCTTTCTTTCTACCCTTTTATCTGTACTTTACTTTTATATTATACATAAATTCCTCTCTTTTAAGTTATGCTTAATTAAGACTATATTAGAGAGTGATTTAATTAATATTAATATAAATCTGATGCCTTTTGTTGAATGCTAATTGAAAATTTGTTACATTTGTTTATGCTGTGGAACATTAATGATTTAAAGATGTGTTATATTCTTTTATGTTACTTTTGTTTAATCCTGTGAGGCTGTGTTACTTTTCTTGTCTAAAACACTTAGTTGGTCTAACTAAGAGCTGAATGGTCAATATCTAGGCATGAGAAAGGATAGACATGGCTTGAAGGCAGATAGAACAAATAGGAGAACAAATTTTAAATGAGGAGATCAGGGACCAATGAAAAATGGAGAGGGGGAGGTCAGTGGCAAACAACTCAGCTACACAGAAAGCCAAGGAAAAAGAAGTAAATAATGGAAAAGTAAAGAAATATAAAATTCTAGAGGCAAAAGTTAGGTTAATTATTTAGGTTAAGAAAAGCTGTATAGAAACAAGCAAAGTTAAGGTTATACATTAGAAAGTAAAAATAGGCCTCTGTTTATTTATTTGGGAGCTTGGTGGTAGCCATCAGAAGCAGAAAAAGTAAAGAAAAAGTTCTAAAATAGTTCTGGTAATAATTACAGTATTGATCCTTGATTTACTTATTTTAGTGAATTCTTGTGACATGCTGACACATCGTGTCTTTGGCCCTTAATGTTGTTATAATTTTTTGCTCTATTTTGTCATTTATTTTACATTTCCAGATTTTACATTTTATTCTTAAAACTACTTCTGCTTTGTGTACAATTATTATATAAGTATTTTATTTTTTCATTCAATATCAAGTGCTAATTTTCCAAAAATTGTTTATAAAGTAATGTATATTTATTAAAAATCTGGGTGTGGCACCTAATCAAATAACATTTTTTTCATTTAATTATTATCTTATTTCTGTATACTCTTTAGTGACTTATAGAAGTTCAGAAACCAAGATCCAAGGAAAATTGATATGCTTTTAATTTTTCTGAATCCTAAACTAGTTTGAATCATTTTTGCATGATTGTTATCATTTGAAGGCCCCCAAACAACAACTGTGTGAATATTTTGTTGGTTTCAACTTGAGTTTTCATAAGATCCAAAGTCTAGTTCAATGTTCTTTTCAGAAACTTGTTTGGTACATATTATGTTAAAGTTAATTAAATAATTATTAATTCTACATTTAACATAATAAGTTTTTATTATATTTACCTATTCTCCTCCAACTTCTTCCAGATTTATATATCCTTCCCTACTTACCTTAGTGTTATTTTTGTTTCCTTTTTAAAATCAAATTTAGTACAATTTTTACTAAAACATTCTCTTGTGTGTGGGGTAATCCACACCTTCAGCAGCTATTATTTACAAAGAGTTTTTTGACTTAGTGATGGAACTTCATACCTGCTCCCTAACTTGCTGAGATTTTTTATTTCACGTGTGTGTGTGTGTGTGTGTGTGTGTGTGTGTGTGTGTGTGTGTGTGTGTGTATGTATATGGATGTGTGTCTGTGTGTGATGGTGATGATAATATCTCAGGTATTTGAAATCATAAAATAACTTTTTGGCTTTTGTCTTAAAGCTTCAAGTTTATTAGAAAATGAAATTTCTTTTAAACTTGCTAAAATATACAATAAGAACTTCTTATATGCAAAAGTATAGGTAAATCAGTATTACAGTAAATAAATGCATATGTTGAATGAAAGCAAATATGTTTATGGTTCTAGTGTTGACACCATTTCACTTTTTTTTCTTTTAAGTAATTAATTTACTTCTCTATGTAACAATTTAGAAAAAAAAAAGTATTGTTGCGTAGAAAAATAACTGACAGAAATTTATACTTCAGATGATCATTATCAGGGACTAAAACCTCAAGATGATAGGAAGCCATGATTGGGACCTGAAGTGGTAGAGCATTAGAAAATATGGCACCATGGCCATAGGCAAGATATAAGGGATCCTGAAAGGAGATATTGGAAACTCTAGACCACTCAGTTAACATCATATCCTGAAAAAACTAAATTTTTCTATCTTAAATGGTTTTAGAGGTTTCAGTGGTAAGTTCCATACTTGATGACCTACCCTATCCTGGCATATTCACCTGAATTTAGGAAGATACTGGTAAAAATAAACTTGTAATTAAGATTATGTCTAGTATGTCTAGTCTAGGAATTAGGTGCACTAAGCTTGCTCATAACTTCAACTGAGAGAAAGAAAACTGAACCCTTAGGATTTTAAGGACACAGAATTCTTTCTATTCAGTGGTAGCTGCAGCAATGTGTCACCATGTTTCTGAGAAGGAAAAGGAAAGCTAAAGCCATTATCTGCTGAGGGATACAAATTATTTATGGAGTGTCTTTGATGTACAACACCATCTCAAGAAAATCTTGGTGTTGTCAAGAGTAATCTCATCTCTTATAGCCAAATTTTGAATACTAAAATATTAAATATCACATTTTAAGTCTACAAAATGATTGAAAATTCTTGTCTATCTGTCATATTTTATTATATAGTTGAGAAACTTAAACAAATTAACTAGTACATGACAAAGACAAGTAAGTGTAATTTATAATTTTTATTATTTTAAAGACAAGTTTATAGTGTAAAAATAGACAATCTTAAATAGGTGTATAATTATTTAATAATGGCTTTAAGTAAGACAATCATATAAATATTAAACAAAAATAAATATATAATGAAAATTGACTAGAGTATTTAAAATAAATAATTATAAAATATCAAAAAAGGTATATAAAATATCATAAACAGGTCTATATATATAAAATTATTACTAGTGTAATTATTGTTAGAAATTTCATAGTAGAAATGATAACAATATGTTTAACATGCATTAATGTGTAAAATATTTTAAATAGAGGCAGAAGCATGTGTGAAATATGAAATTAATAGACAGAAAATTATAGACTTAGTTTTGTATTAATATATGTTACCACAGACATGAAATAATTTTAGTTTTAAATTTGTATCTGTAGGCGAAGTTTTACTTAGAAGGCACCAGTCCAAGATTGATATTTATTAAAATATAAACCAACACTCACGATAAAGGGAACAGCTTATAGCCTGAACAGGGACTGGAGTCTGGAACAGTGGAAGATGGATACCAAACCTGTCTCTCCAGCAGCCAGGAACCAGGCAAAACAGGCTTTCCGGGCAGCCCCTTATCAACGGGGTTGACCACGCCCCCCTCAGGGGCCTGGACCCTGGATAAGCATCCTTGGATCTTATCAGCTGACACCTGAATCCCACCACATGTATCAATATATAAACTATCACAAGTAGATATACAAAGTATTTTTATAATTGTATGAATATATAAGCATCTGTATTAGTGTAAGTTGTCCATGGCTCATATTTGGCTAATCATTGTTTATAATTAGATATAATAATCTATTATTAACAACTAATTATAGTTATTGTCAATTATATAAAAATTAATATTTATTGAAAAGTTTATATAAAACATTCTGTAATACAATATTAAACCATAAGACAATTTTTAAAAAGTTAAAATTTCCCACACAATAGCCAAAAATTCTCTCTTTAAATACATAAAAAAGAAACAAAATAGACAAATAATATACCACCAGTCTTTAAAGGGGATGGCCATGCCCCATACAAAGGTCTTCAAGATCTCAAAGCCATGCCTTTTAAATCTTGCTCAATAGTGCCTAAACCCACCACATTCTATAACCTAAATATATGAAAACATATAATAAGAAAAAAAAATTTAGCTGAAGCAGTAGAGGCACATGCCTTTAATCCCAGCCCCCTGGAGGCAGAGGTAGATGAATCTTTTTGATTTCCAGGATAGCCTGTTCTATAGATTTAGTTTCAGGACAAGACAGCCAGGGCTACACAAAGAAACCTTGCAAAAAAAAAGTTGAAAAACAAAAACACATTAAAGACATGCTGAAAAATTATATCATGAATTAGGAGCTTTGAGGCAAATAACCTTTTGTTTTTATTTATTGCTTTCGATGCTCGTCTTATCATTTAAATAAACCGTATGCATTTTTAAGTGATCTTTGTGAAATGATTGTAAGAAGAGCATTTCATGAAGTGTTAATTCAATTTCACAGCAAGTTTCATGGAGAGTACAAAATTGAATCACAAGTTTTAATTTTTCAGAGGTAATTAATACCAGCGTTCCTAGTTAATCCAAAACTCCATGTGGAGGATGCAAAAATAGCTTGCTTCATTTAATATGCATAACAGATGCCATTATATTTCTACACATCTGAATAATGTTTTCATATTGTAAAAGAATTGAGTGCCGTATTTCAATCTGAATTGTTGAGGGTTTTTTTTAAGTCAATAATACAAGCCTACAAAATTAAAATGCACTACTTGTGTCAAACATAACAAAATCATTGTTTGTTTATTTTTAAGGTGCTAATAAAAAAGATTAATGATACTGCTGGATAATGAAACAATCTGGCAAGAGGCAAGCCCTGGAATACAGAGTGGAACAGTAGCAAGGGGAACTCAGGAAAAAAAAAAATATGTTCCACCCTGAATGCATTCAGCAGAATCTTCTTAATCAATTGACTGGCATTTGGGGATTAATGATGGTTTTTCGTTTGGTTGGTTGTTGTTTTTCCTATGAGTTTTTCACGTGTCTTAAAGATTATTTACTTCCAGACAGAAAGCATTTGAAATTAAAGACATTTTCATAAAAATAAATCAATACTTGAGTTGATCTCCAAAAACACTTAATATCCTAAACAAAAATAAACACTACCAATTATACACATGTTACAAGCAGTAACACATTATTAAGGCAGAGATTGTTTACTCAAATTGATGACAGTGTATACTACTTACTTTCTGAAAATAAAGACGAATTGTAGCAAATAAACTGAAAGTGCCTTAAATCTAATATAAAGTTATAGTAGTCATTTTACTTTAAGAAAAAAAAACACTTCAAAAATTTTTTAAGAAATTAAAAATGAAAACACTTCAATTCTTACCAGTAAAATTGAATTATTTGTGTTTCTATGTAAATTAAATAACCAGAAACCACTATTCTCTGTTATTAAATAACATTTCCAAAGGGTGTTAGTAGTTGTATTTGATTTACAATTACTATTGTAGGTGACTGGTGATTCTAAATGTTTAGAAAATTGTGATAATAATAATCATGAAAGCAATTATATATCAGGTACCATACATACCCTGCACAGAGATGACTTCAATTTTATTTTTTGTACTAAATCTGCACAAAGTGGATACTACTTATATATGACTAAGTTGCGGCTTAAATATTAAGGTGCTGATGGCCCCAAAGTTTCATATGATGTATTACTTGGTTTTAAAGCTATTGTTATAAACTTTAATTTTCAAGTTTGGTCTATGATCCACCATTAAAAGCTGCTGATACCAATATTCAGCTCCACTTCTCACCTACTCAATCAGAAATTTGGAGTATAGGATACAGATATCTGTTCTTAACAAGCAATCCAGGAAATTCTGAAACATGTTGAGAGTTGAGCTTTGTTTGTCTAAACATTAGTAGCTATTATAAATAATGATATCAATATCTGTTATGGTACTGTATCACTGTGCTAAACATTCAACTTATTGCTAAAATGCTGATTTACCACCTTCTTCAGTTTATTTGTTTTTTTAATACCCTTAATTAAAAGAATCACCTAAAATTTAAACTTTAAAATTAATATATTTGGGGAAAATCCAGACATGTGCTTTCATATCTTTTAATTAAAAACAGATTAAATTGAATCAAAAGTCCAATTAGGTACATGACAAAAACTGAATAACTTAATTTACATTAATAGAAAAATAATTTACTGTTTCAAAGATGGAACTGCCATTTTTCTTCTGGAGGGGAGAGAGACAATGTGTACTCCTCTGGAAAATATTTTAAGTGTGAGAAGTAACCAACCGACTACGTTTTTTATTATTATAATGATATTAATCCATTCATACAGGAGTAGATACCTCAGGGACCTAAACAACATTCAAAAGGCTCCAACTTCCCAACACTGTTTTATTGTGAACTGTCTCAGTTTACTTTCCAGTCGCTGTGATGAAATTATCTTATATAAGCAATGTAAAAGATAAAGGATTTACTTGACTTGTAATATTGTATATGTTTAAAAGAATTAATGATTGTGATAAATTGAATAGTAAGTATATTTATTGGTCCATGTTTTAAAATACATTAATATGTTTCAACAATTACCTGTAAATAATAAAAACAGCAACTACAATGAGCTAAAATTCTTAAAACACATGATCACTCTAGAAAGATTCTATAAAAGAGATAAATACTGCATAAAATTAGAACTGAAAAAAAACAAAACATAGAAGGAGTTGGAGAAGAACACAAATTCCAAAAACATAGTTCCATTCATATTTAATGCAGAGCATGGATTAGAAAATCAGTAGTTAATGTAGAAAAATAGATTGGCTGGTTCTTACAATGGTAAAGGCTAGAATTGATCATAGCTTTGTTTAATATAATTTAATTCTGTCTTGTTTGTGAAGCCAAGTAATGAGTTTCAAATATATGAAATAAAATGAAAGATAATTATTAATGCTACACAAAATTAAATTATGCTGATTAATTCATCAATAGTAGATTGCTTTTCCAGTATTTTAAAATATTATATGTTTTATAACTCTGCAGAAACTATAAGTAACTAATAGAAAATAATACATAGCTTTTCATAGATTTATTTGATTTCTAAGATAACTTTCTATAAACACTACCTGATGCCAATTTACTTGTGAAAACACCTTACGAAACAGCTGAAATTTGTAAATATTTTTGTTACAACACACACTTAATACATCATACCTAGGGGTAAAACTACCACCAAACATCAGTATGCTCCTGTTCACTCATGCATCTCTTTATATCCTGAACATTAACTATATTTAAGGCTTAGAATACATAGAAATTAAGATCAATTTCACAAAACATGAAATATGAAAAAAACAGATATAAATATTTAAATTATTACTTCATTGAGCTGTTTTAATTAGTTGCAGATATTCATCATGTATTCCATTCTGTATACTGTCTTGACATCATAAATATATATATTTATATATATATATATAAATTGCAGCATAATACACTAAATTTGTGCTCCATGCTAAACATTATCTTATATTTGGGTAAGACAAATATTGCATTGCAATTAGCATTTTAATGTTTATTAATGGTGTCTACATTTTAAAATATGAGTGACTAAGTATAGAGAAAATAATTCCCTTTTACAAATGTCAGGGTAGCTTGTGGTAAATACTGACTCCTTAGGACAGTCTGTTCCACTAAAAAATCTATCTGAAGGTTCTTATATTTCTGACTTAAAATTTTCTACTGATGCTTTGAGCTAGGATCCCTATCAATCTTCTAAGAATAACATGCTATCCTTCTGCTCTTGGAATAGTAAGTCAACTCTATGAAGTCTCTGCAAATATTCTCACAAAAGCTAGTGGATCTTCATCTGAGTACTATTAGCTACATACATGAAATATCTATCTCTAATGCAAGGACTACACTTAAAATATACTCAATATGTTTATTGAATGTTTACTAGAGTTCTCATGCTATATTTTCTAAAGATTCTAAAATGAACTATGACTGAAGCCAAGTTCAACAGCTTACTTCCAAAATCTACCCTACTTCATTTGTTGTTTTCAAGCCTACTGTCCAAATATATTACCCAATCATCTTAGGTAAATAAGAATATCATTGAATCATCATCCACGTCCCTCCAAAATCTACAATGAGGAATTTTGATATACACAAGAACCTAAAATAATATATTAAAATAACATACATTTAAAATATTTTTTGTGAAATTTTTTAGTCATATCAATATGCATTGCTTAAAAATTAATTCTCAACTCATTTTTCCCAGAAGTTATCTTTATTTGGACTTGGTATTCTTGTTTTCTAAGAAAATTTTTATTATGTATAAATAATGTCTTTTGGTTTCTAGTGCTACAACCAAACACCAAGATCAAAAAACAAGTTGGGGAGGAAAGCATTTATTAAGCTTGAACTTTAGCATTGCTGTTCATTACTTTAGGAAGTGAAAGAAGGAACTCAAAATATGACAGAATCCTAGAAGCAGAAGGTGATACACAGGCCATAGAGGGATGTTGCATACTGGCTTGGCTTTCCATGACTTCTCAGCCCATCTTTGTAGGCGGAGTTTACTTAGAAGGCACCAGTACCAGATAAATATTTATTAAAATATAAGTCAGAACTCACGGTACAGTTAACAGATTACAGTAGCACCTGAAGAGGGACTGGAGTCTGGAACGGTGAGGACAGTCGCCGATGCTACCCCAATCATCCAGGAACCAGGAAGAGAGCTTCTTGTGTTTCCGCAGCCCCTTTTCAATGGGCTTTTCCCCGCCCCCTTCAGGGGGCCAGGTGCCCTGTATAAGTGTCTTTTGACCTTATCAGCTGACACCTGAATCCCACAATACATCTTCTTAAAAAATTCAGGACCAGCAGCTTAGGAATGATACCACCCCCTCATTGATCACTAAATGAGAAAATGCCTTAAAGTTGAATTTCAGAGTCATTTCTTCAGCTTATGCTCCTTCCTCTGATGACTCAAGTTTGTTTTACATTGACACATAAAACCACCCAATATAAATAAACACAACTATATAATATGTTGATGACACTAAACATTAGAGATTCTATAAACATTTGAAACATTCTACATACATATAAAACTTGATATTTTTAGCCTTAAATTATAATAACCATCTATGTACTCTGGTTAATATTATTTCTTTAACTTTAATTGTTAATCTTCCTGTATAATACTATTTGCAAGAAAACAGGAAAAGAAGTGAAGTCAGACATACTATTTAGCAGACTTTCTTTGGGCCACAAACCAGCTCCCCAAATGTGATATGGATATGAATTATTTATTCTTGGCTTTATTTTATGCTTGTTCCACTAGCTCTTATAACTTAATTTAACCTGTTTCTCTTCGTATACATTTTACATCAGAGCTTAAATCTTTCTTTATTTCTGTATGTTCTGCTTTTCTGCTTTTTGTGTCTGACTGACTAGTGGCTGCCTGATTTCTGGGTCCAGCCTCTCTTTTTTATCCCCTCATTTTCTCTTCTTTCTCATTCTCTTCTCTCATTCTTATTTTCTCTTCCCATCAGCCCTGTCTATCCCTCTATTCCCTAGCTTTTGTCTATTCAATTTTTCATTAGACTAATTAGGTGCTTAGGCAGGCAAGGTGAAACAACACATCTTTTACACCATTAACCAATGAAGCATAAACAAATGTAACACACTTTCACATAAAGTTAAAATACTCTTCAGCATTAATAAATTAATATATATATATATATATATGTATATATGCCTAGTTATGTGAACATTCCACAATGCTATGATCCACTTTTTATCTTGAAAGATTACACTCTGTAATCCCGAGTTGCCTCAAAATACCTCTGCTGCCAAGGTTGGGCTTAAATTTACAGCAATTCCACAAAAGATATAAAAAGCCTAAGCATAAGCAATTAAACTCAACCTTTTATATAAAACAATTTCATTTAAGTTTTTATTATTATTCTCACAGTATCTCTACTTGCAAATAGATGGGAGCTTCTATGGGATATAATTGTAATGCAACTGACCATCCTGCTTACCCTTTTTATTATGAGCTCTAAGTCATCTCCAAAGTGTCTATACCTGACTTGGAATTTATCTGCAGTATGTTTGAACTACAAGTCACTTATAAGTTAATATATACTTCTATAGATGAACTTTCATCTTTTTGTAAAGAATCCTTATTTGGATTTATTGAAGATATATATTTTTTCTTGTTCAATATATCCTGATTATATTATCCCCTTTCTCTATTCCTACCACTTCTTCCCCACCTTAGCATCCATCCAGATTCTTTCTGTCTCTCATTAGAAAATAGCAGGCCTCTAAGAGATAACAACTAAACACAAAGTAAAACACAAGATGAAACAAAAACTATCAGATCAAAATTGTACATGGCAACCCAACATGAGTAAAGGAGTCCAAAATGCAGGCACAAGAGTCAGAGAAATTTATTCTCATAGTCAGAAGTTGTATAAAATTACTTAGTTAATAGCTATAGTATATACACATGGACCTGATGCATATCCCTATAGATCCTATACTTGCTGATTCAGTCTGTGAGCTCATATGCATGTTGCTTAGTTGATCCACATGGCCTTATTTTGGTGTCCTTTGTCTGCTCTAGACCTTGTAATCTTTCTGCCTCCTCTTCTGAGAGATTGTCTTAGCCCAAAGTGGAAGGATTTAATATTCTCTGTATTTACTTCGTTAATACCTACATAAAGTCCTTATAAATCTTTTTTGGGGCCTTGCTTGAGTTTAGTATATGGTTCAATTTTCTGTCCTGGGTCTACAATCTTTTCCTAAGCATTCAATGCTGCAGTACACCATAGCAGTAATGTATGCTTGTCAAAGCTGTCTGAACCTTTACATCAACAAATGAACCCTTACCTAGGATTTGATCTTGAGAGATGTTAAAACCTCTAATCTTTACTTATTCAATGTCCCTAGCCTCTTCCTTCAGCCAATTTCTCCATTGTAATTATTGGCTATAGCCCAATATAACTACATCCAATCATTGGGCATTATTCAATATTTTGTTGACCATGTTTTATATATGTGGAATGAATCCCATGGAGTAAAATAGCTTCTTTGATGTCCTTTATATCTCTCATATGCATAAGTTCCCAATTATATTCTATAAATCTTGTAGATTCATCATATGTCTGCTTTTTCTTAACAGTAATTGGGTAGATCATAGAAGGTAATGAAGGAATACCCTTTAAGTTCACAACTTTAGGTAAATCATCTAGATCCCCATAAGGTATCAGTGATGGTTGTTCTGAACTGCTTTGGGTAGATTGTGCCTTAATATCTTTCTCAGTTATAGCTACACAGTTCTTCTATTGTTGAAATTTAGAAAGCACTAATTTCTTTATGGTCTGAATCACTTGAATAGCCAATCTTTCTAATGATTCCATGGAATTAATACTTTTTTAAAATTCTGATCACTAACATACATCTCTACACATCTAAACTTCTCTCTTAAGAACCTAATATTTGTGTTCAAGGAGAAACATCTATCTGAAAGCTTGTCATAACCAATTACTAGAAAATTAATTTTACATGCCAGCTTATCATTGGCAGATTACATATTATTCATTTCAGAGAGCAATTTTTCATTCTTAGACTTCAAGTCTTCCATTAGACCAATTAGCATCTCATATTTAGTATAGGTATCAGACCAATTTTTGTGAGATATAAAATGTATAGTCAAGCTGAGAAGTAACAGGACTGTGAGCTTACATCTGTCAATAACATAACTATGCAAGACGTCCTCGATTATAGCAGTAAAAAATTCTATACACTTGGGAAGCTGTATTATCTGATATTTTGAAGAAATTACTATTTTAATTTTTTAAATTATATACATTCTATATGAAAAGTTATTTACCTCAGATTGGATGTAATGATGATATATGGCCAACAGATGCCATAGGCATAGCTCCAATTAGTCAGGGAATGCTGACTCAAGTCTTCAGCTTGGCCTGCTATGAGTATACGTTAATGAAAGGCAATTTCTTACAAAATCAGAACAGTTCACTAGCATATCAGCTGCTTACTCTCACTATATTGGTAGGATTTGTAGCTTGGCTGCAGAAAGGTCAAGGAAAGCAGGAAGCACAGTGGCAGAAAGCACAAGCATAATGAGACAAGCTGCTGATCTCTATCAGACAGAAAATATCCCCCTTTAATAGCATCAGAAGATCAAATTTTAATCTATCTTGGAACCTATAAACTCCAGGATGAAAGCTGCTCAGGAATCATGTGAGACTCCTTTGGTCTCTAGTGTGGACAGATGCAAGTCCTCCAATGTGGTGAGATTCAGGTGTCAGCTGATAAGGTCCAAAGACGCTTGTCCAGGGTCCTGGGCTCCTGGAGGAGGTGTGGCCAACCCCATTGATAAGGGGCTGCTGAGAGCCTGAGAATTCTGTTGTTCTTAGTTCCTGGCTTCTAGAGAGACCGGTTTGGAATCCATCCATCATCCATCGCTTGGATACTCCAGTCGCTGTTCAGGTGCCACTATAAGATGTTACTTGTATCATGAGTGTTGATTTATATTTTAATAAATATTAATCTTGTACTGGTGCCTTGTAAGTAAAACTCCGCCTACACTTCAATATCCCAGTACTGAAACTTTAGTCACAGTCTCAGTAAACCCATGTTAGGCACCAGGTATAGTAAGAATTATTAGTAAGATCATATAAAAGGGTTGATACTTATTAAAGAGTTTATATGAAACACGTACTGATAAAAGATTGAACCTTAAGGCAATTGCGGGAGGGTTGAAATGTCCATTAAAGGGGCAGAAATCCTCCCTTTAAGAACAAGAATATGGGACCAAACAAGAAGGGAAGACATTGTGCAACTGGGCTTCAAAGGGGCTGCTTATGCCCTATACAAGAGTCCTCGATATTTAAAAACCACACCTCTAAGTCAAAGTAAATAATGCCTGCTCCTTACTACATTTTTTTGTTGCATCTTTGTGTGGTTTGGGTATCAGCATAACTGCAACCTCATTAAAAGAATTTGGCAATGCTCCTTTTTTTTTTTTTATTTTGTAAAACAATTTGAGTAGTATTGGTATTATCCCCTGTTTGAAATTCTGGTAAATTTTCTGCATTGAAACCATCTGGCCCTGGGCTTTTTTGGTGGGAAGACTTTTATTGACTGCTTCTATTTCCTTAGCTATTACAGGTCTATTTAAGTGATTTATCTGGTCTTGACTAAATTTGGTAAAACGTACTTAGGCAGAAAATTAATTTCTTTTAGATTTTCCAATTTTGTGGAGTAAAGCTTTTTGATCTATGACCTAATAAGTCTCTGGATTTCCTCTGTGTCTGTCTTTAAGTCCTCACTTTCATTTATTATTTTATTAATTTGAATATTCTTTCTCTGACTTTGGTTACTCTGGATAAGGATTTGTCTATCATGTTCATTTTGGAAAGAATCCACTCTTTGTTTCATTGATTCTTCATATTGTCTTTGTTTCTCTTTTGTGAATTTCAGTTCTGAGTTTATTTTCTGCTGTCAACTATTCCTGGGATATTTACTTATTTTGTTTTCAGGATATTTCCGTTGTGATTTTAAGTAGATAGTGTGAATTTCTTTAGATTCTTTATGTAGCCATTACGTGCTATGAACTTCCTACTTACTTTCATGGTGTCCCATGAGTTTGGGTATGTTGTACATTCATTTTCATTAAAATCTATGAAATTTTTAATTTTTTAAAATTTCTTCCTTGACCTAGTGGTAATTTAGTTGGAATTATTTAGTTTCCATGAGTCTGTAGGCTTCTTGTAATTTGTTTTGTTGCTGAATTCTGACTTTAACTGTGGTGATCCAGTAAGATACAGGGATTTATTTTGCTTTTTTTGTACCTTTTGAGACTTGCTTTGTTGCCAAGTTTGTGGCCACTTTAAGAGAAGGTTTCATGAGGTGCTGAGAAGAAGGCATATTCTTTTATTTGGGGGTTAAATGTTTTGCAGATGTCTGTTAAAACCATTTGAGTCATAACATCTGTTACTTTACCTTATATCACTGTTAACTTTTTATCTGTCAGACTTGTCCATTGGTAAAAGTAGGATTTTGAAGCTACTCACTGTTTATGTGTAGGGCATAATTTGTGACTTAATTTTTACTAAATGTTTCTTTATTAACAGGTAGATGTGGGGTACCTTTATATTTTAGACATACATGTTCAAAACTGAGACTTCATCTTGATGTATTTTTCCTTCAGTGAGTATGAAATGTCCTTCTCCACATCTTGAATACCTTTCATTTGAAATTTATTTTGATAGATATTAGGATAGCTACACCAGCTTATTTCTTAGGTTCACTTGACTGGGAATTTTTTTCCAATGTTTTACTCTGAGGTAATGCCTGTCTTTGAATTTGAGGTGTGTTTCTTGTATGCAAGAGAAGGATATATCGTGTTTCTGTAATCACTACATTAGCCTGTGTATTTTTAGAGAAGACTATTAATAATCAGTGATTGTTAATTTCTGCTATGATTTCCTTTTGTTGTTCATGGTAGTGTGTGTTTCCCTTCTTTAGGTTTTGCTGGTGAAGAATTACCTATTGCCTGTGTTTTTGTGGGTATAGCTTACTTCCATGAGTTTGAGTTTTCCTTCTATTTTTTATGTTTATTTTTAATTATAATAGTTTTATAATTCTGTTTTTATAATTTACATGTTTTAAAACGTTATGATTATTAACTCTGTGTGATTCAGTTAATTTAAATTTTAAAATTTTTTTAGAATAATCAGTAGTTTAGGGGGGCTAATTTCACTTATCACTGGTTTGTGCATGCCTAGCATAGGGTTCA
The DNA here is from genome assembly GCA_033318265.1 of Phyllotis vaccarum. Classification (NCBI taxonomy): domain Eukaryota; kingdom Metazoa; phylum Chordata; class Mammalia; order Rodentia; family Cricetidae; genus Phyllotis; species Phyllotis vaccarum. The sequence goes on along the minus strand of JARWLC010000013.1, from coordinate 26,039,526 downwards.
TATTGCTAATTAGTTACATGTGAGTAGATAGGCAAGAGTTATGTAAAATGAAATGACAGTTAAATACTCTCTAGTCTTTCTGAAATCGAAGTAGATTTGGAGGTCAATATTAAAAACAGTTTATGAAAAGATACAAAGAAATAACTCCCTTAGTGGCTAATACAGGTACTCATGCATTCCTAGGTCCCAAAGGTTATCATATAATTATGTTATGTTTTCATATATTATCTATATGAGTTATAGAATAATTTTAATTCATAGTTATTTTAGCATTGTACTTGCATGAGCATACATTTATTTTCCAGGTGAGACTTTACATATCAGTTAAATATAATACAATCATTTTATGAATTAAACAATTTTTGGAAGTACTATTTTCCATGTGAGAATAGTGAATTATGTTCATTGTAAGTTTTTCAGCACACACTAATGTACCTATTGCTTTAAAATATCGTTTTCCAGATTGTATAAGGAACAACTGAACTACATGTAAAAAAATTCCACTGTTGTTTGGGACATTGTTAAAGGTGCATCAAACTCAACTTGTACAAAAAGAAATATTAACTTAAATGCAAATGTAAAACATATTCCTGGATGAAGGTCAAGAATTTACTTGGTTGAGAATTTATTCGTTCCTCATTAAACTTAGTTCCATATGGGACATCTTAAGAGGTGTGCCATATATGTTTCACTCTTTACAACAAAGTTATCCCTGATGATGTACTTCTTCTAGATACAACCTCCCAAAGATTCCGCATTCTTTGAAATAAAAGTACAACAAGTTAAAGATAAAGTAATTGAACACAGGAGACTGAGGAATACTTTATATCTAAACAATAATAATGCAAAAATAAATAATCTTCAGTTTTCAGACAGAGTAAGTGACATGATCTTCAATTTTCCAATTTTGAAAACTCTTCCTCAGTAAGGAAAACAGGAATTATGGAATTATGAACTCACTTTGTAGAGAAAAGACTAGTCAGAGATGAGGAATAATGGAGTTCATGGTAAACATTACTAAGTCCTATAAATCCCTGTAATACCAAGTTCCCATCTTCCATTTATGTCCTTCCACATCTTTTCACAAATGCTTAAGGGATCATAACTCCTGCTGCTTAAAGTAAAAAAGGAAGCTGTTACTCTTACACTTTCCAAGTTGCTCCTCTTTCTGCCCATGTCAGTTGTTATCATAAGCCTCAGTATTTTTACTCTGTTACCGTGATAAGTATGCTTTAATTCCTTGGTGTCAATGAAAAGGAGACAGCTATGATTTTTTTTGTTGTAGTTATTTATTTAACCAAGCAAAGATATATTACATTTGCTTATGCTACATTTGTTCAATGATATAAGATTTTTTACATTTGTTTATGCTGCAATTGTTTAATGATATAAATATATGCTGCTTTGCCTGTCTAAGGCACCTGATTGGCCTAATAAAAACCTGGAGCAGCCAACAGCTTAGCAGTAGAAGAATAGGTGGTGCCATCATCAGTCATAGAAAATAAGTAGGAGAAGAAATATAGGCTCTAGAGAAGATGAGAGAAAAAAATCATACAGGTCATACAGCCTCTCTCTCTCTCTCTGCATCTCTCTCTTATGAGAGAGAGAGATGCCTAGGGTCAGCCAGCCAATAAACTGCCAGACAGAGAGATACAGAGTAGAACATATAGAATGAAAGTTAAAAAGCACCAAGGCAAAGCATAGATGAAGAGAAACAGGTTAAATTAAAGTTAGTGAGACAAGCACAAGAAAATGCCTAGCATTTAAAACTACTATCAAGTCACTATGCTTATATTTGGGTGTTGGTTAGTGGCCCAAAAGAAAGCCCACTACATTTGAGGGACATCCTAGGGTAAAGTTATTTTTTAGAACCTTCTATGGGGATGAATTTATGAATAGCTATTGTTAAATTTTAATTTATCATGGAATATCTTGTTTTCTCCATCTGTGATAATAGAATGTTTTGTTGGGTATAGAGTAGTATTGGTTCCTATCTGCAGTTTCTTAGAGACTGAAGCACATCTGTCTAGGTCATTCTGACATTTTGAACCTTGATTGAGAAGTTGAGTGCAATTCCAATAGGTTACATCTGTCTAGGTCATTCTGACATTTTGAACCTTGATTGAGAAGTTGAGTGCAATTCCAATAGGTTTGACTTTATGTATTACTTGAGTTTTCTCTCTTTCAGCTTTTAATCTTTCTTTGTTCTCTGTGTTTATTGCTTTGATATTACACGGCAAGGAGTTTTTCTTTAATGGTCTAATCTACTTGGTGTTCTGTAAGCTTCCTGTACTCTCTAAGAATCTCCTTCTTTAGATTAAATTTTCCACTATGATTTTGTTAAAAACATTTTATGGGCCTTTAAGCTGGGAATCTTTTCCTTCTATTAATATTATTTTTAGATTTTGTCTTTACATTGTGTCCCAGAATTCCTGAATATTTTGTGCAAGAAAATTTAACATTTACTTTGGCTGTTGTATCTATTTCTTCTACTGTGTCTTCAGTGCCCAGAAATCTCTTTTCTATCTCTTGTATTCTGTTGGCAACACCAGTGTCTATAGTTCCTATTTGATTATCTATATTTTCAGTTTTCAGTATTCCCTCAGTTTGTGTTTTTTTATTACTTCTATTTCTGTTTTCAAGTATTGTACATATTTATTCATTTGCCTCAGTTGTTTGTTGTTTATTGACTTTCTTGACATTTTTAATGGATTTATTTATTCCTAATTTTTTATTGCTGTTTTCTTAATTTCTTTAAAGGTTTTTTTTTTTTCATGCACTCTTTACGAACTTCTATTATTCATATAGAGTTGTTTTAAGGTCATTTTTGTGTTTTGACTGTGTTGGAATATTCAGGGTTTGATGTACTAGGCAGAGAGAGCTCTGGTGGTGATATATTGCCCTGGATGTTGTTGATTGTAATTTTACAATGATATTTAGGCATCTGGATTCGGAATAATTATAGGTCTAGATGCCAATTTATGTATTTTTTTAAAGGATGGGTGTTTTCTTCTTTGTCTTTTTTTTTTCTTCTCTAGCCTTCTGGCTTGTGTTACCTGTGGTTAAATGGAGGTCTCTATCCAAATTGGGGGGTGACATTTTGATGGTCTGGATAGCGCCTGATAACAGAAGCATGCTGCAACCCATGTTTGGCCTGGAGTTCTAACCATGTGAATGACCTCTGATCTGTCCAGGAGTTCTCTGGGGTTCATGATACTTGTCTGTTTTCTTGCTGGATAGGAGACTTCTGCCTGGTTTTCAAGGAGTTGGCCTAAATTTTGGTGAATCTGGAAATTAGTCTGGCTCCTGGTATAATAAGAGGCTTCAGCTAGAGAAAAGGTCTGGAATGTGGTGACAATAAGGGCAGGACAGTTATGTTTATGCTGTACAGGTGGAATAGGGTGAAGGCTCTCCTGTCCTCTGGTTTCTTAGGATGTTTCTACTAGAGAAGAAATGGATTTTTTACATACTATTTTGTTCTTTCTATTATTGTGTGAAGAAGTACATTAAGAATTTTGGAAATGATATCTAAAAAGAGAAAGAATGAATTGGCAGCATCGCAGTCTCTCAGCTATTTTACACTAGTGGTGAGAAACTTCATCTTCATTCTCTTTTGTAAGGTAATAATGTAGCATTTGCTGTCTCCATGCCAGTTTCAGAGAGATTCTTCCATGAAAATAAAAAAGTTTGTTTACTTAAAATTGAATCGCAAACTTTATTGCCCTTTCTAAATCCAAATGAGCCAGTAAAAATTCTATCTGATTTCTACAGAGTAACGTGTTTTCAACTTTAAAAAAGTTTTTTTTTTCGTTATTTTTAAATGATTTGTTATGTCTGTCAGTCACTAATGATTACAAGAGATGTATTAACATAAGTTGAAGTATTTTTTGTTTTTAGTTTTATGAATTCAAATTTTTTTCAGAGACTTTTGGGAGAAAGTAATCGAGGATTTTCCAGTGTGATAAATAGTATTGTACTGTACAAAATAATGGCAAAAATCCCTCAACCTTTTTACAGTGAGATAAATGTGTGTTTCCTCTTCTTTTCGAATGAGGACAGTTCGACCAGATATTCAACTAGTAAGTAAAGTAGTAAGTTAAATCCAAATGCCACTAGTGTAATTTTTTGGCAGATTATTAACTCCAATAATATGGAGGAGTTATTTACTATGTGTCCTTCAATTTGGCAAAAAACCCTACCAATTTCTTACATGTTTTCCACTCTGAATCACTGTCAGAAAGACTATTTTGCTTTATGTCTGTCAAAGTTCAAAGACTGAAAGATTACTTAGATGGAAAAGTGAAACATTCATATCCTTGAAATTTGTTGTTATTTTAAAAAATTTCGGATTTTAATTGAATTTTGTGTCTAGGTATTGTAGACAAAATCATAAGTAATCTAGTTTCCATGAGTTTTTATTTAAATCCATGTAGGAATGAAGAGGTCTTACAACTATACTTCTATCCATAGTTAATGGACAGAGAATTTAAATGTTTTGATAGTCTACCTATATTCAATAATAAAATAGAATATTAGAAGTTCAATGTATTAAATAGCTCAAATTATACGAAACAAAGCTTGGTATGCAATAATACAACAGTCTTCAAAATCAATATACTTTAGTAAAAATCTTAACTGCTTAGGTATATGTGATGTGATTGTGTGTGTGTGTATGTGTGTGTATATATATATATATATATATATATATATATATATATATATATATATATACACATATTCATTCACACACACAACTTCATCAAACTCTTTTCCACAGAATCCTTGTTCTTTGAAAAGTTTAGCAAAGATCAGAACTTATGAATCTTTATACTTTAAAACAGACTAAGCTGTCATATAGAATATACCAGAATTTAAAAAAAAATTGAAAGCCAGATATGACTGAGATGCATTTTTAAGTGTGAGCCCCATACCTTTCTTATACTCTATATATGGAGTTCATTTAGCATTTTAAATCTCAAGATAGTAGTGAAGAGTACTATCTTAAAATATCAGTGTTCATTGCCATATATGATCTTCAATTCAGCACATGCCTTCAAGGTAATGTTTGAAAAATCTTGGTTGGACCAAATCCTTTCTCTGGTACCTGCCTATGTAAATACCATTATTGTGTCTCTTGTTGTATTATACAACTATAGGCAATATTTCTTTAAAAGTTTCTGAAAACTAATGGCATTATATCAAATGATACATGAAATTGTCAATTCTCTAAATAATAAAATGATGAAGAATAAGACTATTATCACAAAATCTACTTACTTCCATCAAAGTGTTCCATTGATTAATCTATTTATCCAATATATGTGCTAGCAAAATGTGCTTTGCTATTATATACTTTTGTACATGTGTTGTGTAGGTTTTCTGCATTATTGATATATAAGAACACAGGAGATCTTCTCTATTTCCCCTTCCCAGGATGTCTCTGGATGTCTCTCTTAAGTTATTTCTGTTACCAAGCTGTTCAGGGGTTATGGTTTGCAGAGTAGATATTCTTTGCTTTATGTCTAAAATCCACTTGTATGTGAGTATGTACCATGTCTATTTTTCTGGGTCTGTGTTACCTCACTCAGCAAGATACTCTCCAAATCTGTCCACTTGTCTACTAAGTTTAGGATGTCATTTCTTTTAACTGCTGGGTACTAGAGAAGATCTCCTGAGTAAATAAAAATCACAACTGAGAGTGAAGAAGCAGAGATGGGAGCAAATCATGAGAGAAGGAGATGGTTGAGTGAGGGGAGCATCAGAAAGGGGAAAATACAGAAATTAATATCTTGATAGAAGGAGACACTGTGGAGTTAGAAAGAAACCTGGTGCTAAGAAAACCTTCAAGAACCCACAAGTCTTCCCTGGATAGGTCTCCAAGCAATAATAGAGAAGGTGCCTAAACAGGACTTCACCTATAAACAAGTAAATGACCACCTTAATTGTCATTATAGAACTTTATCCAGCAATGGATAGAAGCAGAAGCAGAGACCCATAGCTAAGTATAAGTCATTACTTATGGAACAATTATGGTCTCCAATGCCCTGTACTGTAATATTAATGTGGAACTTTTGAATTAGTTATGTTCAACATATATAATTATACACAATTACAGGTTTCAATATGACATATTCTTACATAAATATAATGTATTTTGATTACCCCCTTACGTGATGCAGTATCTTATATTGTTTTTCTCTCTCCCTGATTCACTTTCTTTTCCAATTAACCAGTGAGGTGTGTGTGTGTGTGTGTGTGTGTGTGTGTGTGTGTGTGTGTGTGTGTGTGTATGTTCAGTTTTGTGTGTTTCTCAATAATTTTAATTATATTCCTCAGAGACATTTATTTACATCTTAAAAAATAATATGGTGAGTTTCTTGGAATGTTTGTGTTATGTATAATTAGAGGTAGAGGGGTATTATTGTTTTCTGATAAGATTATTCACTCAAGGAAGACCAATACCTTTTACTACTGCATGACAGTGCCTCACTGTGGTAAGGTTAAGTATAACACAAATACAGAAAACAAATGTTCTAGTAAGGGAAAATAAATATCTTTAATTTATAAGTGTATAGATTGGCATTTTAAGTATTTTGTATGTTAATATAAAAAGTTATTCTACAAACAACTTATTTTGTGGAGAAATGTTGATATGTTGTTCTTAAAATTGAAAAATGCTAAAAAAGAAATTTGCGGAGGAATGTTTTGTTGTAAATCAATCAGTAGAAAATGAGAGGAAGAAACACGAGTTTTGGAAAAGTAATTAGAAATACTACTAAATGTAAAATTTCCATGTTAGAATCAAAGACATGCCAAGTATAACTTAATGAAAAACATTACTGAATAATAAGCAAAACCTATATTTTATATGTAGGCAAGTTTAGCAACATAATATTCTGGTGCATTTTTGACTTGTGGGAAGGCATTTTTGATGCATTTGTGAAGATCTGCATAGAACCATAAGCAGTGTTATGTTGCAACCTTGAGAATGTATGTATTTATTTACTTCTATTTTAGGATGCAAGATACCTTAAGCCATGATTATTATTTATCAACATTTACAATCATTCTGAATCATCTCTTTAGAGATGACTAAAATAAGAGAAAGCAAATCCTCAAAGGGTTTTTATGATATAAATTCATAACAGTTTGTTAAAGCAGAGTATTTTCTCCTTCTAATTTGTACTATGATCTAGAACACTGTGGTGAGTTTTATGTTGGACTGCTCTTTTGAAAGTATGCGCATTGACTGTGATAAATATGATGAATATTTCATAAAGATTTGGACACAACCAGTCTATAGAGTGCAGACCACTCCTCTAAGTAACACTGTATAAACAGAAAGCAGAAATCAATTTGTAAAGTGATCTTTTTAAAATCACAAGTATGTAAATATTAAAAAATAGTTCAGTAATATTAAAAACTATCACTTCAGATTTTCTTGTTGGAACCATGATAATTACAATGCAACACTTTGTGTTTATTTATTTATGATGAGAATCTGACAAGGCCAAGCTGTCACTGTCTTAAGAGCATCAATCAGTCATCTTCAGAGACATTAAATGAAAGTTCAAGCTTATGTAGACATAATGTAACAACTTGAGAAAGTCAATAGAGATGAGAAAAAAATAAAATTTCACTGACAGAGCTTCTCTATAGCTCCCCCACTCAGTATCTTATATATATATATATATATTTTCTGATTATGAATGTTATTGTTTAAAAGTTGGGATCATGGGTTAAAAGGCAAGTTTAAAAATACAGGCAGGGATTTTATCATGCATATTGTAGGATTTAGAAATGGGATGGTTGTGATTCACTTAGTTAAACATACATCATAGAAATGTCTGAGACTCTTAGAGTAGTATTGGTTCCTTCAATAATTCATCTAAACTAAAATTTAGTAAACAAATATTCACAAAAAAACTAAAAAACACTTTCTTCTGTTTCCCTTCTCCAGAAGTCTCAAATCAGTGATTTGAAATTCTGAGGTGCTTTAAGTATACATAATTCTGAAATAAATTTTTTGTACTTCAAATTTAAAAATGTGAACATGGTGTAAACCTATTCTCAATGGAAGAAGTCAAATGCATACACACAGCTATAAGAATATCGGTAATTTAACAAAACCAGTATATTCATCCTCATATATGTGAATTTAGAGGTTGGTATAAGCAATTAATTATTACTGATACATTCTCTGGGGAACAAAAAGACAGGGATCATTTTAAATAGAAATGTATAGAGAGCAAAGAAAAAATTGTGAGTTTTTAAATTGCCTTTAACTTTCATCAAATATACAGAAATGAAAAAAACAGATATACCAGGTAAAAATTTCTTTATTTCTGCACACGTTGATCTGGCTTCCAGCAGGTTCTTGGAAATTCGCTGGCCACTCTGAACCCTACATTAAAAGACACACTAAGTGGATACAAATAGCTAGACTGAAAAGAGAGCAAGGGAATAAGTGCTATAGTAACAATCCCCCATGGGATTGTTAAGGAGTGCACACTTGTAGTGATGGGAAATACATTGTATTGGTGGTTAGATGAGGTTCTCTGTGATCTCAGCCTAGTTCTGAGTGAGAGAACTAATAACTTGGGACAACAGCTTGAGCAAATAACATTAGTTTAGAACAGAAGAGCAAAATAGGACATTTTTGTAAATACATTCTAAAAGAAATTAAATTAAAAGGCTCTCATGGCCCCTGTTTACAATTTCAATGTCTGTAGAAAAATCTTTTGCATACAGTCTTAACATATGGACAGGCTTTATTATTTTGAACAATTTAAAACAGAAACTGATAGCCAAAAGACAGACCAGATCATTGGTAAAGTGCACTTTAAAAAATAACTGCCATTTACATTGAGTCTAAACGTAAACCCCCAAGGATATTTCATACACAAGTATATTATAACATTTTTTAATGAAAATTTACATGAATAAAAATTGAATATATTAAATTAACTGCTTTCAGTAATCATTTTAGATCATTGAAATGAGTTCAACTATACTGTATAATGCAGTATTTACAATATTCTTTTGTACCAGTAAACACGGTGAGGTTCTATTTATGTCTGAATAATCTGTAAAATCACCAATGATTGCAATTTATAGCAGGAAGCTTTGAAATTCCACTAAAGAGCCCACCATTTTGTTTTGTATGCATGAGCAAACATGTCTGCCTTCATAAATTACAATTATTTGCAAAGAAATACACTAACTTTATTACCTAATTGAACATTAAATTTCATAGATTACAGTATTATCTATAGCATCATTCTCTACCTGTTAATTTGGAGGACTTATATTATTCCCTTCCTTCAAACAAGAGTACAGAAAAACATTACTTAGCAACTTGATGACCTTTGGGGCTCCTATCATGAAAATCATTATACATGTGAATGTCTTGAAGTGTTTGATTCTTTTTTCCCTAAGCCATGGGTTCACATTAAATGCATCTTCTTAATATGTTAAGGGATAAAGAAAATGAAATTTGTATAGATAATGACTGCTGCCACCCATAAAGCAGAATGAGTGCCTGCCATTTATTTCAGAATGAATGGACCTGGAGGACAATATATAAGATGGAATAAGATAAAAAGATGAGTACAAGAAATGAATCTTTACTGTAAAATGTGAAATTTACAGAAAGTGTTGTCTTGCAGGATAATGTTAATAGTAGTAATGAAATGAAGGCAAGTGTAAGGTAATAGGAATTTTATAAATGAATGCTTTATTTGAGTGTGGAAGTATTCCACTATCTTAATATGCACAATTCATACATGTTAGCTAAAAGATTCTATAAATGTCTTTGCAAAGGAAAAATGAATTTACTTCTGCAAATATGGGTTATTATTGACTTTATTCATTTAGATATTTAAGCAGCATGTAAATCATAATAGTGGGGTAATATTTAGTAATGGATTCAGATTTAGACCATGGAAATACTTTTTGTATGAGTGTCAGGTAAATCATTTATGATACATTTGAGCATAAAAGCAAAATTATATCAATTATTTTTTTTAATGTTTTCAGCTGATCAAAGGAATTTTATTTTTATATTTATCTGTTGCTTTAAAATAAAATTTAAAGATCTTTTGAGGAAAGTGTTCTTTGTCATGCTAACAAAAATAAAAATAAAATATCTCTCCTTTTGTGACTCAGTAGCAAAGTTAGTTAATGCATATATGTTCTAAACACTGTATTGCACCAGGATTTCTTTCAAGCCACTCACTAGCTCCCAAATCATGACGTATATATATTTTATTAGTTATGAATATTCAACCTTAGCTTTGACTAGTTTCTTGATAGCTCTTACAACTTACTGTTTCACTTCATCTTAATTTCGCTTTCAGCTTTTTTATCTTTCTAAGTTACCAAATAAAATCTGAATGATGAAGGAAACTATTCTCAATTATTTTGGCTTAAAATTTTAATATAGTTTTAATAATTAAGGTATTACATATATATTTTTATATTTTTTATAAAATGTTCAGAAATGTTTACTCTCTAAGTAATATTATTTACTTTTGACTATAATTTTATATGCTTATTTATATATTTTACTGTCAGATTTTGAGCTGCACTGTACTAATTCCATTTATAAAAGGCAACAGTCAAAATGACGGTTACCTTTTTATAGTAGAAAAATACCAGGCTTTCATAGAACCTTTATTTCTGTTTTCCTAGGTTTGTTTGATATTGAGTTTACAATCATCAAAGATATTGTTATTCTTTTTATCTTGTAATAGTATTGTCTAGTACTCACCTTGCTCACTGAATAAGATTCATTCTCATTTATGTATTCCATATGAGGTTTTAGGAAATTTTCATTAATGTTAAACAGTAAAGCCATTTTGCTCATGAAAATAGCAAATCAGTCCTAAAGGGAAGAAATGCTTGCTTCAAAACAAAGGTGAAGAATAATCTAGTGACATACGTTATGGAATTAGAAAATACTAACATAATTCTCTTTATTATGAAATAAAGGTCAGGCAAGAAAGTCCAATAAAGGCTATGAAAAAATAGTAAAGCTGAGCATATTTTTTCAAAACATACATAATATTGATAAACATTTAGCTATACCAATGATATAAAATGAGACCATTAAAATTAAACAAGGCAACTAAAGAGAATGTACACTTTGCAACCATTACTGCTGAAATACAATAATCATGAGAAATTACTATAATTAATAAAATTACACAATCACAGAAATCCTAAAAAAAATCAGCAAATTTCTAGACATATGCATACTTCCAAGAATGAGCAATGACTTAATAGAAATGATAAACAGACAAGATAAGCAATAGAAAACATACATCTAAAGAAAAATTTAGGACAGAAAGCCTTTCCTGTTGAATTTTATCCAGTGTTTACAGAAGAATTATAGGTATGACTTTTTAAATGCTCTCTAAACAGAGAACGCTTTCAAATTTAAATGTTCTAATTCAGCATATTGTGAATTTTCAAACTAGACAAGATCTCTGAAAGGAAATAGAATCACTGGTTAATATCTGTGATGAGTGTGACATTCGTCACACTTCTCATTTCACTGAAAAATATCTGACAGCCAGCAACTAGATGAAGGATATGTTTATTTTGATTAATATTTCAAGAGTAAAATCTATCATGGAAGGGAAAGCATATTGGTGGGAATAGAAGGTAACCTGACACATTGCTTATGAAGTTATGTAGCAGTTAAACACTGATTTTCAGAATGTGGTTCCCTTTTATTGAGTATAGAACCACTACCAAAGAGAATGATATATTCTAGAACAAACTACTGGGAAATAAAGATGTTGCTTTGTTTATATCTAATTCAATTTACTAATATGATATTATTTATAATATAGGGAATTTAAAAATATGATACATATATTCTATGTATACATATATATACTACTCTACATAATAATTAAGAATGTAATGCCTATAAAATTAATAGAACCTTATGAAATAGTAAGTAAAGAGGCTATGTGACTTTAATTTAAGATATTTTTTTCTTTAACTAGAAATAAAGTAAATGGTATTGTTTTGTTATAGTATAGAAAAAATGTATCTGCAAACGCAGAAATTAAATTCATAGCTTTAGGGGTTGCATCTCCCAGATAAATACTAAATGTTATAATGTAACATTGTATATTTTAAAAATAAATTATTCACAAATAATTTTGATTTTTAAAAATTTTATAGCAGAGTTTAATCACAGGTATCCCTTTGCATTCTTCTTTTGAAATATTCCTAAATGCCCCACTTTTCTATATTTCAGTTTCATGGCTTATCTTTTTATTAAAGCAATTTTAACTACTCCAGTGTTACCTCTATACACATATTTAGGGATGACCGATTGGTATTGGATAGACAACTTGTGTTCTCTTCTCTGGGGAAGATTCTCCCGTTCTCAATTTTCCTAAGTTGCCTGTAGTTCTTTGTATAGAGTTTTGGCACCTTGGGCTTTTCCCATTTCTCTTTGTCATACATTTTGTTCTTAAAATATATCTATTTGGAGGGGGTAATTGCCAGAACTCACATATGTACATCAGAGGACAGTTTATAAGGCTCAATTCTATTCTTACACTGTCTGATACCTAGTGATAAAATTCAGGTCCTTTGTATTGGTGAAAGTACCTTTTAATGTAAACTAAGAATGTAATAATAGTGTCTCACATTCATCTAGCTAGTGACAACATTGAAATGTAATGGATACCAACTTAATACTTTCCCACTACTTATGCTAAGGTGAAGAAAACACAACCTATATTGACTTTATTTTCTATGTGTCTACCAACTCTCAACAGTTGAATGATGACAGTGTATGAAATGTTTATAATGCCCAACTTCCCCAAAATTCTTTCTTTGAATACAGGAAAAGGCTAATGAGACATAGTTTAAAATTCCTATATGGTTTCGTCTTAGACCTATACCATTACTTTTCAGCTCTTTCATTTTACCTATTATGTTGTCTTTCTTACTTCTTGCCCTATACCATAGCCAAATTCACATAAAATTGTGTTTACTAGAGCTTGTTTCTCAGGAAATCTAATTTACATCATCCCTTTAATTATTTTGAAATATCACAGTAACACACAACTACTGTTACTTTAAGACAGTTGATTTTCTGTGAGGGTTATTTTAGAATCTCAGAGAGTCAAGTTTCAGCTATCTTACTCCCTTGTTGAACTTTTCCTAGTGCTAGGAATAAAGGTGTGTGCCACCATTGCCTTGAACACACAGAGGTCCAGATGGATCTATGCATCCGAGTATTATAATTTTAAGTACTTGGTCACCACTCCTTGATTTTCATAGCTCAATCTATGAGTGGCTCTGTCCTCTCATTTTTTAGGCAAACTTTATTAGATATACAATACTTCACCACATAGAATCATAACTAAAAGCTATCACATTTACTTCATGTATACAATGCAATTACATGTTCAGAAACAAAAAAGATGCATTGCAGTAAATTATAGTAAAAGACTCAAGAGATGCTAAATGTATCACTGGTATATAGAAACATATGAACAATTTTAATGTACATGTTTTTTTTCTTGTATAGCAAAACAGAAGAGTATAATAGTGAACTAATACAAACAAACCCCCCCATCCACACCCATACACATAAATCTCCATGATACAATTATTAGGTTCACTAATATTTTTATGCAACTGGAGCATTTACTGACAAAAACTAATAAATATTTTTAAATTTATAATAATAAGGTTGATATTGTACTTATTTGTTTAAAACTCTAATACACACATTTATTATGCATCTATGTGCTATATTCTATTAATTCGGTAAATTGAGTTAGTGATGATCTATATTGCTTTGTGCTGCTAAGATATTGTCAATCCACCACCTAGCTCTCTTAACAGTTCATGTATTCTTTAAATTCCATTGTCTGTCCATAGTTTTAATAGGTTTAAATAAGCTCCTGGTGCATAAAATCTGTGATTTCTTCATTTTTCTTTTCTTCTTGGGAATGGTTGTTGTTTTTACAGTTATGTAAGGACAATGAAATAGTATCTGAAAAAGGAAAAGACAAACACTATTTATCCTTCCTTCCTTTATAGAATTTAAGAGTCGATATTTTTTCATAAGTTGATTTAGGAGCGATAGAGTGTGTACACAATTTTAGTGTAAATGCTATGTTCCAGATGCTGCATATATACTCTTAAATTTAAAATGAGTATAGCTAATTGAGAAGGAATTAGGGAAATAGGGATATATTTGGGAAGAGTTGAAGGAGATACTTTATATAATATTAAATGAAAAATTTTAAATAAATGATATGGAAAAGGTTATTAGAAATCTTTAGGCTACACTACTTGTGTCTTTGCATAAAAGAGGATTAAGAACAATGTCTATTCTAAAACTGGTTAAAGAAACAATAATTAATACAAACAACGTTCTCAGGCTGTCTCAGAAAGCCAAATAATATCTAGCAATAAAACATACTATTTTAACTATTGCCTCATCCTGCTAGTACTTATCTTAATGTGTCTAAATATTTTATTTTTATTTTTTTCTTTAATTTTTTGATGTAATATAACTGCTTTATTAAAAAATCCAAAATTGACAAAGGAAAAAGATGATGACAGTCAGGATTTCTGCCTTCCTATATTTCTTACCAGTAAGTTTATATCACTTTAAATACATGAGGATGTATTTTATTATTTCATAAACCATGTTTTTACTTTATAGTGTATATTATATTTAAATTTATAATTTTATAACCAATTTAATATTAAATAAATATGTTTCAAATATTTACTCTTGGTGATTGCTACAAGATGTTGACATTACCTAGTTCAGTTGCTGACATGAAGAAAATGTGCACCACAAAGATTAGTAATTTTGGTCCAAGCCATATGGCTACCAAATAGTAGATCCTAGATTTGTCCTGTTATTAGTAATTTACAGTAGAGTTTAAAATCTTTTATTACTTTTCTTATAATGATTATTAATGCTATTATAATTACCTTTAATAGCTTATTGTTTCTGAATTGAGGTTGTTTCTATATAAAGTAAAACTTTTCAATAGAACTGCATAAGAAGTAATGAAGCATATTGTAAAAAGCATTTCTAGTGATAAGTAGAAGCACAAATTAGCTCCATTAATTTTACACGTTCATATATTTTCAAATGCTTATACTATTTTTTATCTTGAGTATAATCATCTCAAAATTTATGCAAATATAAGATAAAAGTTAAACTACATGAAATTTCTAAATAAAAGTTAAACTAAGTTTTCTACCATGGCCCTATTCCTGGTCACAAAAAGTAAGTACTCAGAGAATTTACTTGCTACTTTGCTGAATACAGTTTTTAATTCAAATAGAGGATAATTTTGCTTGTTTTAGCTTTTCTTTTAAAACCAGTTTTGTGTCAAACTCTTGATCCTCCTGCCTCTGTCAGCAAATCCTACTGGCATGTGCTCCAATGGTATGCAACTGTCGGTTGGCATGGGCAGTATGTAGAGCATCGAGGAGTGGGATCAGACTCTGTTCCTGTGCATGAGCTGGCACCTTGGAGCCTATTCCTTGCAGAGGAACACCTAACCCAGTCTTGACTTTGGGATGAGGAAATTGCGCTTGCCTGTAGTGGATGTGCCATGCTGACCTACACTGGGACTTCTTGCCCTTTTGGGCAACAACCTAGGTTCAATCAACATGTAAAGTTAGATGACAGAAAACCACCAACTCTAACTTAGAGCTGTCTTGTGATCTCCATAAAAGTGGTGTGTGTAACTATATACATACTCTATACTCATACCATGATTATATGAATTAAAATGTCCTCCAAAGGAAATGGCACTATTAGGAGGTGTGTCTTTGTTGGAGTAGTTGGGGTCTTGTTGTAGGAAGTGTATCACTATAGAGGAGGGCTTTGATGTCTCATATATGCTGAAGCCATATCCAATCCAGTGTCTCAGACCATTCTCTTGCCTATGGAATCAAAATATAGCTCCATTTTCCCACTCTTAGCTCTTTCTCTAGCACCATGTCTGTCTGCACGCCTTTATTTATTACTATGATGATAATGGACCAGCCTCTGAAACAATAAATTGTAACAATGAGGTCTTTTGGTCTCGGGCAGCCAGAGGTTTAGAGAGCCCGAGACCCTAGATAGGTGTCTTTAGACCTTATCATCTGATCCCAAAATCTCACCACAGTAAATAACCAAATTAAAAGTTCTGACCTTTATACGAGTCGCCATGTGTCTTATTTAGGGTTTCTATTGTCATGAAGAGATGCCATGACTATGGCAATGCTTATAAAGGATACATATTTAACTGGAGTGGCTAACAGCCTTCAGAGTTTCAGTTCATTATCATTATAGTTGGACATGATATTATGTAGGCAGACAAGGAACTGAGAAATATAAATCGTCTGCAGGCAACAGGACGTAGTCTAAGGCACTGGGTGTGGCTTGAGCATATGTTATACCTCAAAGCCAATCTCCACAGTAACACCATTAATCAAACAAGAACATAACTACTCTAACAAAACCACATATTTAATAATGTCACACCCTTAGGGGCCATTGTCTTTAAAACTACCACACTGCCTTCAAAATATCTTTTTTTTTTTACAGCAATAGAAACCCTATCTAAAAAAACATAAAATACACAATCACAAAAAGAAATGAATGAATGAATGAATGAATGAATGAATGAACTACTCAGGTTGCATTTCTAGTAAAACAGTAAAAACTTTCAATATGTTGTGATAAAGTATATTATTTATTGTAATTTTGTGATTTTTTTTATTAAAGATTAAGAAAATAAAGTTCTATTTGTAGTTAAATAATAATTTTTCTCATATGAATAATATAGTGGACAGAGAAAATCTGAATTGAAGATACATTTTAATGTGATACAAAGTTAAAAATTTGTAAATAATCATGTTTTGATAAGGTATTATTAAATCTCTCCAGTTTGTAGTAGTTTTTAATTAGTTAAACAGTTATTTTTAAGCAAATTTCCACTAACAGGAATTAACCATTTCAGTATAATATAGAATTATTTTTCTCATCTTTGGAAGCAATTCTTCTCTCTAGTCCTCAACTTTAGGTTACCTGTTACATTTTCACTGTATCAACAATATCTTCTTGTTCTTTGCAAGAACACAAGGGAGAGGCTTCTTGAATTTCATATCACTGAAATACAACAAGCGTTTTATATATTATATGCTTCTGTAGGGATATGTCTTAACGATTCAGTTCTGTCTTTCAAAATTAGGTCCAATATAGGTATAATTGATGTTTTATTTCTGAGTAACACTCTTTATGCTGGAAATAGTACTTTCTCAGTCCTTTTACTAGCTGATGGAAATTAATTGCTTATGGTATTAACATTATATAAATCTATAATAGTCATTTATGTTTTAGGTTTACACACACATGTGTGTGTACTTAAATATATCTATATATGTGTGAATATGAAAATACCACTTGAGGAAAATACTTAGAATTATAAACTAAGGTTAAGCTATGCTTATTTTTAAATACACATGTCAAATATGATTAGATAACCTATAAATGATTTTGCCATATTTATCAGTAATAAGTGTTTTACTTCATCTTAACAAGCATTTGAAGTTTTCAAGAAACTTTTTTCATATATCTGTTTTAACATAGACTACTGAAATAACATACTATATTTCTGAAATTTTATATACTTATTTGAATAAGTATATCTTCTTTGACGAAGTTTCTATTGAACTATTTCATGCATTTTTTGCTAACTTCCGTTTTCTAATCTTGAAGTACAAAAGATTTGTTTCTCAATTTTTAAAGACATTTTCATGAGAATTATTTTTAATAAATTACAACTTGTCATAATGAAGTTGATAGATGATGATAGCATTAAGCAATGTGTTACCATATCCAACACTGCCTAATTATTATTTTTTGCCTATACTAGATAGAAGTATATGGTTGTTGTTTTTATTTATATTCATGATCTGTTTGTTATTAATTTGTATGTCCTATAAATGTAATGACTAGATAACAATTGCTGCTTTTTTAATTAGGGGAAGGCAAGATTTTGAAAAGTATTTCATTTGGCCTAGAACTTACGCTTTTATAACCCAAGGCTGACTCATTCTCCTAATACTGGAATTGTAGACATTATCACCACTGACACCTAGATGTCTCTGTGAAATATAAATGTTTAATTTCTCCAGCATTATTTACCACTATCAATTTGTGTATTTATAAATATAACTTTCTGGAATGTTGCTTTAAATTCATTAAATTGCCCATTCTTTCATCAGTACCTTCTAGTCTTGACTCCTGTAGGTTTCTGATACATCTTAACTATAGACAATGTGTAACTTTACTTTAGTACTTTTTTAAATAACACTGTGGAAAAGATTATATATTTGTTTCCATATAAATATGAGTGTTAATTTGTTGATATCCAGAAACAACTTGATAGAATTTTGAGTGTTTGGGTTCAATTCTGTAGATCAACTTAGGAAGACATCTCATCACAATGGCTTATAATATTAATATCTATAAGTGTCCACATTCTCTAAAACTTATCTGTATTTTATATGTTCTGGTTTCATTTGTTACACAATTT
Source organism: Phyllotis vaccarum (assembly GCA_033318265.1). Taxonomy (NCBI): domain Eukaryota; kingdom Metazoa; phylum Chordata; class Mammalia; order Rodentia; family Cricetidae; genus Phyllotis; species Phyllotis vaccarum. Next base: position 26,020,930 of record JARWLC010000013.1, on the reverse strand, counting down.
TTTAAAATTTAAATATCTGTCAATTATATACATTTACAAATTATCAAGAAAATGTATATCTAAAGCATATTATATCCAAATATTTCACTATTAAAGGATATTATCGAGAAATATTTATTGTTATTTTTTACTTAGTAAACTCATAAAGCCATGTCTTGGTAAATTAATTAATGTTAATGTTGTCCAATTATCCATCATAAATAATTTGTGCAACATGATTTGCCCTTCTATTTGGCAAAATGTGTATGAAGCCTACATGCTAGTGAAGCTTCTCTTTATCCTATGGAGTCATGTGTTTGACCCAGATATTTAATTTTAATTTTAATAGAGATTGAGAGAAACTAAATTTTATATGAGAATTGTGGAACTTCTATATTTTTCTTATTTCAAGATGTTTGTGAAAATGCTCAGTGAATGTAATCACTGCACGGTTAACTAATACCTTTTTTGTGGTATCTATACAGCAATTTTTGGGATGGATATGTCAGAGTACTAGGTAACAAAACATTTGGTAGTGTAGGAGGGAAAGTAGATGGTAAAATAAACAGGGTTGGTGAGCTATTTATTTATGTTAGTACTCTCATTATTGATATTTTTGTACAATATTTTATGTATGTGCAAAATTGATAAATTTTACTCATTGTAAATATTATCCAGCTTTCCTATTTCCCTCTTCTTCCTGTTTAATTTATATTGAAATTATGACTTAAAGTATTTCAAAATATCCATAAGTTATAGAAGGTCAGATTCAAAATGCACAGTTTTAAGTGTTCACAAATTAATTTCAAGCAGTTACTCCCATATGTACTTGATAGTTAGCTTTTGAGTTTGTGAATAAATATCATGAAAGACTCTTTCACTTCAGGGCTCATAAATAGTGTCAGATATTCTTATTTGTCTTTTACAAGATAAAAATATTTATAAATTTGATAGCTTAATATAATGATAGCAGAAAGAAGTATTGTGGAACTTAAATGTATGCAGGGAAATAAGGAATTCTTTTAAAAACGTCTCAAATATGTAGTATTCTCTGTAATTTAACTCTATCAAATAATTATACAAGAAGTATAAGTTACTTTGGCAGTTTGATAGAATCAATGCATGATAAGTGTAAATCTTCTCAAGAAAAATTCTGTGAAATACTAGCGTGAGATTACCTATCCAACTGAAACCAGATGAGAATTATGAACATTATAATGAGATGAAGTGAATACATTTTGTCCCTGTTATAGCAAAGGTATGGCTAACAATTTATTGACTGTTAATAATCCATTTGCTAAAATGCCCTTTTGCCCAGTGAAATCCTACCTTTATGTAGATACTAGCCTTTTAAATTGTTTTATTTCCGTAAGTATACTATGTTTGCACATTATATACTTTCATATTTTAAAGAAAAATATATGAATTTCCAAGAATATAGTAATAAACATCAAAAGTATACATATGCAATTACTTTTAGATACACTAACAGAAAAAAAGGGACCATATTCATTAAAGAAGGATCTTGTTTGCTGGATTTATTATCTTTTCCTCTTAGCTCATTAAGAAAGAGTCCAGCAAAAGGCTAAGGTCTCAATTAATTTTAATGGGCAAAGTTTAATAGAGTGTGTGTTTTAATTGCTTTGAGAGTAGGTCAAATTGTAGACAAGTTTGCTATTGATAGAAATAAGATTTTGATCAAAGGTACAATATAATTTTATAAGAGAATTTGAAAACACAATTAACCTTTATGAAAGAATATTATTTTGTCCAGAAAGAATATTTACTTATATGAACTTCCAAATTAAATGAATAAAATCAATGGCATACTTACTATTATAGATTAATTTTCCTATTATAGATATTCAATAAATATGTTAGTGAATATAAAACATCCATCTGCCATCAGATTGCTTTTCAATATAGAGCTTAACCTTCTAAGTCTCAGAATATCTATCTGTAACATAGAAGACAAGCATAATAATCCAGAAAATGACCAATCAAACTAGCCAGTCAAATATTTCAGTGGGTAATTCTTTTCTAAATGGCATCGGGTAAAAGATGATTTATTTGGATACTAATACTTTAAATTTCAGTTAAAGTGTTTTTGGCCAGATTCCAATATGGTGAATGTTCAAATGAATAGATTCTTGTTTAATGCTGTTAGCAAGACAATGATATATATTTGAGACATTTTTAAAATTTATAATTTTTTAATTTATAAAATTTAAAAACAAGAAAACTACCACCAAATAATTCAATTTCACCTTCAAAAGACAAGCACATTAAGTTTTGTCATTTTGTGAAAGGAAACGTGCATTTCACAGGGAGACATTAATGAAACCTCTGAGGTTTTAATAATTAATTATTTAAATCTTTAAATAAATAAATGATATAATTTTATTTAAATAAAATTTTAATTTATTTTGTTTAGAAAGAAACGACAATGAAAGCAGATGTATAATATGTAGTTTGTGTGTGTGTGTTTGTGTTTTTAATCAGAGAATGAGAGATCGAAAGAGCTAGTGAGGGTATAATGATGAATAATTGCATGTGTCTACTTGGTCTAGGCTATGGTTGCAAAGTATCTGAGCAAATACTTATACAGATGTTAAGAAAATACTTTATAAGCCTAACTTGCACTTAGCTCCTACTTTGGCAAGTACTCTCCATAATATGGCTAAGTGTAGACTACTCAGTTATAATCCTTAGGGCCAAAGATTGAATGGGACTAGAATGAGGAGAAAATACCTTCTACATTATTAATAAAGTTTAATCCAATATAACCATGATGGAAAACAGTAGAAATTTTAAAATAAAACCTGTAAATTCTAATATTGGGTATATTTCCAAAATAAATTAAATTTCTATGGTATGGATATGTCTCCATTCACTTAGATCACATTACTCACAATAACTGATATAAGAAGTCAGCATATAACTAATATCTAACAAATGACTAAGAATACTAACATTATAGTACTATTCTGGTTTAACAATACTGTAATGTTACTCATTTGTTAAAATATAGACAGACCTATATTATGTTAAGGGGATTAAACCAATACAGAAAATCAAAGAACTACTACTTCCATTCATTTGTAGAATCTCAAAAAAAAATCTCATAGAGTTGGGCAATTAAATAATGGTTATGGGAAATAAAGAAGAATTTGGAGGAAAAGGTAATTCAATTAATATATAATTATCAATAGGTAAAAAAATAAATACTGGTTTCTATATAGTAATGTGACTACAGTTATTTTTTTAATTCCTAGAAGTTTTAAGATGTTTCGATCACAAAAAATGTTCAATGTAATAGATATACAAATTAGACTAAGAGACTGACACAATGTCTATATTACTATTTTACAAACCATGCAATAAATGTGAATGATGATTTTGTGTCAGTTAAATAAAAAATAGATTTCAGATTATAAGTCATCTAATGCATTTTACACTGTTGGCCTGCTGCATAGTCTTTAGACATAAGATTCCAAAATAAACTGTTAGGTAATTTTTCAGCTTGCTATGTTATGCATTTCAGAATGTCCAAGAATTATATTATATGCAAATATGAGTGAACTGTATAAAATGAATTACAAGAGACAACAGATGTATTGAGATATAGACAATAGACTGTAGATAATATATATATATATATATATATATATATATATATATATATATATATATATATATATATATATGTGTGTGTGTGTGTGTGTGTGTGTATGTGTGTCTGTATGTATGTGTGTGTTTGCATGTCTGTAGATAAAGCAATGGACTAATGGAGTAATAGACACATATATAAATGCCATAAGTGTAATTACATATTTACATAAATATGTATATCAATACAAGAATACTTTCTTCTTGTTTGCAGAGAATATTTATATCTACTGAGTGATAAAGTATTTATTTTAAGCATACCTTATAAAACAGGAAAATGTTTTTTCGAGTATAGATGCTATGGAATAAATTAAAATCAATACAACATTTTTTTCATTTTCTTCATGTGTAGGGTTTCTGAAGTGTACAAAAAAGAGAACAACAGAAAATAAAATTTAAAGAGTAATGTGAAATTCCAATAAAATATTTTCACTGTTATTTATCTAAAATATCTAATATAGCATACTAGACTGTGAAATTTGGGTATCAAATATATGTATAATTTCAGGTTTACATAGTTAAGAACATTTTCTAGGGAGACTTTAACTGCTAAATATGATTTGCTGACTATCATGGTCTTAATTTGAATTGACACTCATACTCCATTTCCCTTGGTATGTCAACAAAAAAAATAATTAACTCTCATTCATCTCATGTACTAGCCTTGTGATTTCATAAGTTTTAAGTCATATAAATGCCGTTTGTCTAATGTACATGCCTATACATCGGTGTATGTTTCATTCTGGAATGCATGCTGAGCTTGGTAATGAGTATGGAATCAACACAGATGCTTCTAAATGGAGTATGAAATTTCAAAATCTCTGGGCAATAGTCTTAGAAATTGCAAGAAAACAAGCTGTACACAGATACCTTGACTGTGTATGTCTCTGTATGTTGCCTTAGAGAAGGGAGATAATGAAATTCAGTAAATTTCAAAACATTAAATTTTATTACATTAGAACATAAATGACAAAAGATTATACTTCTTTCTCCACTTTCATATGTATATTTAAAATATATTACATTCCTTGATGCAAGAGGGAGAGAACATAGAATCTTAACATGCAGTTTATGGCTTAAAAATTATCTTTCTACCATATTCTTAAAATACTTAATAATACAATATTTTGTAGCCAGTTCACCCTTCTGATGTATTCTTGTCATTCACTTCACCATAAATAATCAATATGGTATAGGTTGATAGTTAAATTGATTATAATAAGCAGTTAGTTTTTGAGAGAAATGAAAATAAAGCAGAGTATTAAATCATTAATATGATAAGAATCAGGGTAAATTATTTTTGTGGTGTCTCCTTTCAGATAGGTCAGAATTCTATAACAATTAAGAGGTTAATAATGAGTCAGGATATTTCTTAAGGCTCCAATAATAACTATGTTAGTAAGAAATAATTTATACTTTATACATTGGTTTCTTTATTATTATTTTTATTTAAGAACTTTTTATTCATTTTACATACCAACTCCAAATCCCCCCTTCCTCCTTCCACTCCCTACAGCCTTCCCTCATAACCCACACACCATTCCTCCTTCGAAGGGTAATGCCTCCCATGGGCAGTCAACAAAGCCTGCTATATTCAGTTATGGCAGGTCCAAGCCCCTCATCTCTGCATCAACACCTTACAAGGTATCCCCCAAAGCCATTTTATGCACTAGGGATAGATTCTAATCTCACCGCCAGGAGCCTATTAAACATTCCAAGTTACACAACTGTCTCTCATATGCAGAGGGCATAGTCTGGTCCCATGAAGACTCCACAGCTGTAGGTCTAAAGTTTGTGAGTTCCCGCAAGCTTGCTTCATTTGTTTCTATAGATTTCCCCATCATAATCTTGACCCCCATTGCTCATATAGTCTTTCTTCCCTATCTTAGGCTAGACTACCGGAACTCGACCTGATGCTTGTTTGTGGATTTCTGCATCTGATTCTATCAGTTATTGGATGATGGCTTTATGATGACTATTAGGTTAATCACCAAAATGATTGCAGGGGAAGGGCATTTCAGGCACCTCTCCACTATTACTAGTAGTCTAAACTGGGGATCATCCTTTTGGATTCCTGGGAATTTCTCTAGGATCAGGTTACTCTCTAGCCCCATAATCTCTCCCCCTATCAAAATATCTCTTTTTATTTTACATTAGTTTCTTAACCGCCAAATCATTGCAATTTTTATGACATTATCTTCAAGTCTATTATTTTGAGGGAAAAATAAGATATTACATATAGTTCTGTAAAAATATTATTTATAAATACAAGCAAATCATAGATGGCATTATTGTTTTCAACTTCTGGTAACTTGAATAATCATAGCAGATAATGTACATACAGAGAATAAAAAAACAATTGTCAAAATAACTATTCACTCTATGAACATTTCTGGTTATGTTTTGAATTGTATTTATACAATTACATAAGTTATTATACAAATGCTCATTGTACTTCTAATTATTTTTTTAAATTATAGAATATACAATTGATTCTGTTGTGTTTTATTATAATAACCCTTTTTTGACTTTTTGAAAATATAGTAAAATTGCTTCAGTGATTTATAGAAGAAAGTGACAAAAATAGTCGTTATAGTAAATAAACAAGAAGTGTGATGGGTTCTAAAATTGTAGTGGTTTACAAAATGACTTAATGTCATAATTAAATGTACTGTGAAAATTCTATTTGTTCATATATTTTATTTATCAGGAAATACATACAAGAAACTTCTTACTTAGCCATATTATAAAATTCAGATACAGTTTTTAAAAATATTAATAAATTTATAGATTAGTAGAGTCAAAATGCCATTGCAAGAAAAAATAGAATGAAATGAGAGAGTACTGGAGAGCTGCCTCACTCACTGAACACAACCTAAATGCTTATTTCAAGTATTAACATATACCAAGTACAAACAAAACCAAGAATGAAATTAGAGAATCTTGTTTTCTTTTCCAACATATCTGGACAGAGCAATTTTTTGAAGAGTGATAAAGACAGCACAGCATGTTCTCATAAACTCAGAATTTCAGTTGAATTTTTTAATTCATTCAAATAATATACATGAAATGAAAACTGGGTTCATAACACGGTAATACAATTACGGATATTTAAAGGGTGATAAAGGATAACATATTTTACATAGATGGAATGATGCTAAAAATAGCATGAAGGTATATAAATATTTAATGTTCTGAGATTGCACAAGGAACCAGAAAAATGAATGTGTTATACCAAATGATTCATTGTAAAAGGACAAGAATTTATTTAAATAAAAATTGTTAACAATTCACTCTTTAAATTTAAAACTAATTTGATGTAAAATTTTCAGTATTTTCTCCTCATAACTAAAGTACACTTTTCCATGTTATTGAAAATAACTGTGAAAATATAATTTTGTAAAAGTGATATTTTATAAAGCATCATAATTATAACTTCTAAAATAAAAATTAAAAGTTAATAATAGTCATAAATTAAAACTGTAACAATTAAAAATAATTTAAACACATATGGGTTGTTTCTAAAATTAGTTCCTTAAATAATATTTCTATTAGCATGTTTAAGTTTTTGATTCATTTCCTGAAGGTCATAAACACATTAAAGACACAAATGAATATCTGTTCTAAATTCCCAAAATTTCATTTCTCAAACATGTAACTATCTCTTTCTTTGTGTGTGCACATGTCTGTTGTCTGTTGACTTTGTTTCTCTCTGTTTTGTCCCTCTGACTCTGTCTCTCCCTGTCTCTCTTTCTCCCCGCCCCCGTGTCTTTAAGAATTTTTAAGCACTCACAAAGGTTCAAGTGTTGACACCTTTGTTTTTAGGTAATGACACAAATGAAAGATTGTAGAAACAGCTAGAATTAGAACATAGCTGGAAGAAGTATATCATTGGAGGCTTTTATCAAGTATATTTGGACTTCATCCTCTACCACTCTTTTTTCCTTCTCAGAAGTCATAAAATTGTCCATTATTAATTGAGCAGTTTATTCTACTTTGTATGTCTATTATGATGTATTGCTTTTTCATAGGCCAAATACAACAGGAACAAGCAACTTTGGACTGAAACCTTTAAAAAGATAAGACAAAATAAGTCTTCCTTAAAAGCAAGTTTCAAGGCAGTGCTCAGGAGTCAGAGGCTTGAGTATTGTCACAAGTCTGGAATCAGCCTGAACTACATAGTGTTGCATGCTAGCTTGTGTTACGAAGTGAGATCCTATCTCAAAAACAAATAACAAGTTAATAATTTTTACTTACTTGGAAACAAGACTGAAAAATTATCATTCACTTTACATTAGAAGCATGGAGTTTTACAATTTTATTAGTCAATAAAAGACTGAGAATTGATATTCTAAATGTAAAAAAGACTAAAATAAAGTTAAAATTCCCCCTGTGACCAAAGGGCCTTTGACTATAATAGAAACTTCTCTAAAGAACTTTCAATAATGCCAAAAATACATCAAACTGTATTCATTGTCCCTAACAATTAGAGAAATATAAATCAGAAAACCTTTGATATTTCATGTCTCCCCAGTCAGAAATTCAAAGTTCAACAATATAAGCAACAACAAATGATAGCATATATTCAGAAAAATGAGAAGCCCTTTTCACTGTAGGTGAAATGGTAAATGGTCCAACCACTATGGAAATAAATTTGGAGAATTCTCAAAAAGTGAAAAATTAATCTATTGTATAATGTAGTTTTTACACATGCTTATCCATGTTCATTGCAGCTGTAATTATACTAGTTAGAAAATTGTAACAACCTAAAAGTCCTTTAATAGATCAATAAAATGCAGTACATATACACTACAGAATATTTAGATATACAGTAAAATGAAATATTTTTTCATATACACTACAGAATATTTAGATATACAGTAAAATGAAATATTTTTTTCAGGTAAATGGTTCAAACAATAAGAATTAAATTGAGCGTGATAACTCAAATCCAGAACGACAAAACACATGTTCTCTCTCACTGGAGGCTCCTACCTCCAAATCTTCAGAGGTAAATTTATAGCCTTGAATAATTATAGAAACTATGGCTATCTCTGCAGTTGGGGGACAATAGGAATGGCAATAGCACAAATGACTTGTTTAGAAAAACATGGGATAAATTGAGTAGTTTGTGAAGGAATGGGAGTTAAATATAGAAAAAAAATGTCAGGAGTTTAAAAGAATTTCTGGATATATGTGATGTGATGGAGAAAACAAGAAAAGGAGTGCTTCCTCAGAAATGGGAGAGATGTCAATACAGAAGGAGAAGCCAGTAAAGTAACAATAAGAATGTCAGAGAACATCATAAGGGATTATAATGTTAAATATTTACATAAAAAAGTAAGATCTATAATTCCAAAGCCTCCAGGGCTTTCCAAAATGCTGCCAAAATATTATTGCCGATTGCCTTGCCATTCCCATTGCTTCCAGAGATGGAAGGTTAAATCTTTACCATTAAAGACACCATGCACTTCAGAAACAGATCCTGGAGATCTATGTGCTGTAAACAACTTGAATTTTTTTCCCTGAGTACTAGATTTTGCCATACTGTAATGTACTAAATAAGCTTTTGAAGTAGTGGGAAAATCAGAAATTCTAAAAACATATGACAGTTGTCAATCACATCAAAGTCCAGCGTGGCAAAATAACCTCAAGGTTGCTTAGTGGCACATACATCTTGACAGAAACAAATAGCTCTCTATTTAGATTTAAGACTCACCTAATCATGACAGGTAATGGAAGCCTAGCCAACTACTCAATGATAGTGAAGTCATGGATACTGAAGAAAAATCTATAATCGTAACTTTGCTAAATTATAATAATCCCTAACAACAATCTATTAACATTTGTCCTTGTATTCACAGATAAGTGCAGTTTTCATCATTCATCAAGGAATCTTTCCTTTAAAAATGATAAACATCAATATAAAAAACATAATAATCAAACAGAGAGTTGTGCAACTCAATGAATGCATTTACAAAACTTTTATTATCAAAAGTTATCAGAATATTGTCAAAGAGAGGTGGTAATGTTGTAAGAATCAGAAGATCAGGAAGTCGTCTGTAACAGTCTTTTAGTAATCTCAGAAGCAACACAGCAAAATTCTCACTAACACGAGTGCCTGTTGCACAAATTCTGGTTGTAATAAAGGAAACTCAGAGCCAGATTTCAGGGAAAGGCTGAGATATCAAAGAGAGGAAACACCACAGTCAGATCTCACCCAGCTGTCTTCCAGCTTCCTCAGCCTCATTACTCGTGTCTTCTACTGCATTAATCTATCTCTCTATAACTCCCTTAAATACCTTCTTCACATCCAGTTTAAGGTTAAAAGCATGAGATACACTATTTGGTAGTTAGCCTTGAATTTACAGAAACACAGGAGGATCTCTGTCTCTGGAGTTATGGGATCAAAAGAATGGCACCACCATGCCACTGCCTGCCTGGGAGCCTGGAACTCCCTCTGTAAATCAATCTGGCCACAAAGTCAGATTGCTGAGATTAAAGGTGTAGGTCACTGCTCCCAGATGAGAATAGGTCAACACTCCTGGTCTTTCCCCACGCTGGAATTAAAGGTGTGAGTTACTACTCTTTGATTCTCCTGGATTGATTTTGGGTAAATCTCTGATATTTCAGACTGTTTTTATTGAATATGTAACATCACAAGTTCTCAAACAGGTGTTGAACGTAGACTAGATCAATAGGCATAGAAAAGTGCATAGGTAAAGCCAGTTAGGCCTCAAACACACACAATGTAACACATGAAATTAAGAAATATTGGGAGTGAGAGAAATAGAAACAGAAATACATCAGAAAGGGCACACAAATTGGTAATTCAGGTACAGGTGGTTGGCCAAGAAAACACATACAAATAACTATTGCCAGACTTATTTTGTTATATTTAGGAATATCATATATACCTATACATATATGCATGCTTTAAGAATTCTTTGAAAAGGAGGTCATAAATTAGAAAGAGTGCATGGAAGAATATATAGTAGTATTTGGAGGGAGAAAAATTTTGTAATTATCATAATATAATCTTTTTAAAAAGTAGGTAAAATAATACTTTCAAGAAAAAACATGATAGATATCAAATAAATCATACATATGAAATTCTTGTAATCAAGAGAGTGAGGAAATATAATGGTCTCAGAATCAGCCTTCTATAGATAGCAAACTTCAAGACAGCCTCAAAAGACCCCCCCGCCAAGAATGACATCTAAAAATATTATACAATTAAAACTGACCATTTTCATACCATGTGACTTTTCTAATTTTCAGTGCTAACATGCAGAGAAAGAATATCCACATATCAAATAATACTTAACAAAGTTGATAGCTTGATATATAGAGTATAATGTAATATTTTGTTGCTGTTTATCAGCTTTAGTAGCAAGAACAACACCATTTTCTATGACATGCAGGATTTCTCAAGGAACCCAAGAACAGAAAGAAATCAGGGAGGTACTAAAAACCAAGGACATCACAGAGCTTTCACTTGTAGTATTTTATAATGTCTATTATTTGTCATTTTTCTATTTTTTTTTCTTGGGAAATCCACTTTCTTTGGTACTTCAGTTTCCATGACAACGTTAACATTTTAAAGACACGATAGCATGAATAAAAATAAAATATAAATCTTTTATTTCATTTTCTGTTTTAAAGTTGTGGATACAGTATTGGATTAATTGATTTTGTTTCTGATACAAACAAAGCATCTGTGAAACTGTAGCTATGGTAAGATTATACTATAAGATCTATCAAACATTGCCACTCAACACATACATTTACAAATTTAAAAATTCCATGATTAAATCCTACTAGGATATCCTCAAAAGCTGTCCTTGGCATAAACCTGTAACATTTCATGTTTATCTATGATTAAACTGAATTTACTTCAAGTCTAAAATTTCCCATAAACTATGATTCTTCTTTACAAAAATTTATTCAGTAGAAATCAGTTATAAGGTTTGGAAAATAGGAATATAAGCAGCACATTAAATTTATCTTTGCATGTTCACTCTTTGAATTTTCTACTATATCACTTACAAAATAGCTTGAGACATAATTTGGAAAATAAATATATCTTCATGGTAGTCAGTTTTCCTTCTCTGAATTAGAATATCTAAGATATTACCTCATAAGGATGTGAAATTATTTTTGCTTCCAGGTTATGATCAATTGGCTTTCTTTTTTTCAAGCATGTGGAAAAGCTTGGTAAGAGTATGTGGAAGAATGAATACCCCCATTTTCTAGACAAGAAGTAGTAGGAGGGGTTTGAGACAATTCTTTGAAAACACGTCCACAAAGACTTAATATCCTCTACACATCCTGCTTTCTACCCCATTGACAAAATTTTTAACACATCCAAATTTTAACAGCTCTTTAAAAAAATAGCAAATGGATCTTGTAATTTTACATGCAAAATTTCGGTCTTATTTCCTATCTTCTAATCCTACTTTACTCACCTGCTTCTGCCTTACTCATTTTCTTCTACATAAAATGTTATTTTCACAAAAAGAAAACACAGAAAGTTGTTAATGGTTTATGAAAGAGGATCAGCACAGAAAGGAGTTTTAGCTCTTACTAAGACAGTATCAACTTTATCATACATAATCGACCTACACCTAGAAATAATTTTAGAGTAAAGTATACATAATTAAAAACTTAGAAAAACAACTGCTTTTAATAAAATTCTAAGATTAAAGTATCTGTGTCCTGAATGAGAGTAGTTCCGTTTCTTAAACACTCAGAAATTGTGCTATTTGTATTTCCATTGTCACTAAATCATTGGAAACTATGCTCATTAGATAGCATGTATCCTACTAGTCAAGGATATTCTGTGAATTAAATATAGTTGGCTACAATATTTAGTATATAGTAATTTGATTTTAAAAGATTAACTTTTTTCTCTCTGACATAAGATTTTTGTGAGTCTGAATGATGTAAAAAATGTACTTTCATTCTGTGTCTTTCATCTTTTTTTCTAAGAATGATTTCATTAATATTTTGTGCTTCTTTACTTTCTTTACCAACACCTCATTGTCAGCACCCAGTAGCTGCCTGCTACCTCCAAGCTGGTTTCTCATAAATATCATGGCACTTTGTATTTCACCTTTCTCCTCATCCAGTCAGATACTGAGAATTACAGCTTGATTAGCCTACGGTTTTTCTTTCAAACTCTAAAGAAATTGTCCTCAGATTTTAAGACAATGCCTTATGAATATATTTTTTTTCTCACTTGTTATGTCTATTTTCACTTATGTCTTGCACCAGTGATTTGGCTGAATTTAATATTGTGATCATTAGTTTGATTTTAACATTGCTTATAGTTTATGAAATGTTATTGTTTTAATATCATTGGATTCTTTATTAGATAGTTAGGGATTTTTCTCATGTTTACTAAAGTGTGATCTCTCATTTACCTGTATATCTTTCTAAGACTGAACAAAGTATTTTAGTACATAGATTCGGAAACAAACTAAAAAAGAAAGATAAACAACAATCATAGTCAAATTCAGTAACTTTTATGCAATAAAAAATGGATACACTGACTAATTTTCTCACATAGAAAATATGTCATTGGTATTTTTTAAAGTTACGATTATTAATGTTCTAGGAAGAAAATCTCGTTTATCTGTGAAGACTTCCTAAGAAATAGAATCCCAAGAATATATTAGCTCTTGTAAATACAGACTGAATATCTCTTGCAAACCTTGCTTTCTCTCAAATTCATAGTTTTTTTTCTGTAACTTTTGCTATATCCTAGATGTATCAATGCTATATTGTCATTTTACACTAATGTATTTATATTTCTATTATTTCAGGGAAGACCATTTTATATTGAAGAGCTAATTGAGACATTTTTCCCTGAAGAAGTCTATTTACTTTCACTATTAGCATTCTTTAGATACAGCTCTTTGCAGAAAATGGATTTTTTTTAATTTTAGTATTGATAATTCAAATGAATCAATACTATTCCGAATACAAAATGAATAGAAAAATTGTTAACTATTTAATCCAAAATATAAAAATTAAATCACTTTCAAACATATGGAACATATAAGATACACACAGTTATGACTTCTACATATGTGTAGAAATAATTATACAAACTTATAATAAAACAATAGTAAGCAAAACCTAAAAAAATAATATATGGAGTAATGCCTTATAGAGGGGTTGGAGGATTCAGAGTCATACAATGATTTAATCTAATTTAAATTATATACTCTTAGAGCCATATGTAATTCAGCTATCCACTGCTATAACAAGAGAGCTGATATTGTCACTTCCAAAGCATGAAAGCAAGCTGCTTTGGGCCTATGGTTATACAGTATCACGATAATAGTAGCTCACAGTTCTGGAATACAGAGCACCTCAGGATGACTGGGAGAGTTAGCAAGAAGGAACAAGAGAGAGAACAATGAAAATAGTAAATTACCAGGTTATCGAGTTCACTTCAAGGACATGAACCTAATAGTCTATCTTCTTTAATAATCATATGCAAGACATGCAAACTTTCAAGACATTTCTCCTTTCAATGAATCTTTTTGTCTACAACTCCCTAACCCAAAGTTTTCTTGACCTGCAAATGAAATTATACATTTGCTAACTGACCTAACAAGAAGTTAGATATTTCTATATTGGAAAGTTTCTGAGAACAAAGAATGATCATTGATGATCAAGATTTTCTTAGCATCTGCCTCATTTTCATCATGTATCACATTTTAAGAACCTACCCCCTCACATTCACATTGTTTTATTTATTTCAAACAAGTTTGGTCATCTTTACCCTATCTGACCAATTGCTCTATCTAGAATTCACTTAATTTATTGCTGATCTATTTCCCTTTATATCAGACTTAAAAAATATCATCTAACACCTTCTGTTATAGTTAGTTTTGATAATTAACTTGATAGCTGGCAATAAAGACTCAATACTTAGTAATATCCTAAATGTAGCTGTCATTATTCTCTACACAGGGTATCATAAACTGTATAAAAGAAGACAAAGCAAGCTGAACCTAAGCATGCATACATTATTTATTTCTCTTTTCTTTTAAAGTAGATGTAATATGCATGGCTATTCCAAGTTTCCAATACCTTGACTTTCCACAATAATTGAATATAACCTGATATTGTAAACCAAATAAATCCTGTCTCCCAAGTTATTTGGTCATGGTATTTTATTATAGGGACAAGGAAAAAAAACTAAGACAACAAAGGAAAAAGAAACTTATGCAAAATGGGTAAGAAAATGTGGAGACATTACTATGAAATTCTAAAAACTACATTTACTAAATACATATTGAATAAGGTATGATGTTCTATTGTTGTTTGATGTCTTATTTCATATTTTTGATCATAGTTTTGACAAAGAGCAGCCCAAAATGGATTTTAACATACATTCCTACTGTCTGAGACTCCTAAATTTTGGAATTGCTGAAATCTGTAACTATATTTAGACTAAATAAAATTTATTGGGAGAAAAATATAACTATAGTCATTGATTGGTTTTATATTTTTCTCTTTTTATATATATAGTTATTGCTTATGCAGGGTATATTAAATATTTATCAATGTAATACCAAGTAAGATAAATGTTTATTATTAATATTATAGAAGTGGTAAATAATATACTTTCAATTAAACCAACCACATGGTTTTTATATGCCTTCAACAAATACAGATAACCACTTTATATCAAAGAGTGACAAGGGGAAATGTTATACAATTGTGGATATAATTGTTTCAAGATGATTTAAATGATATAGTTTGCATAAAAATATCAGAACATCAAATATTAGTTAATTTAACTAATAGAACATCAAAGTTATTTCATATAACATATACATGTCAAGCTCAATTGTAGTAAGAAGTTGTTTCTGGTCTGTCCAGCCCAAGGTCTGGACCTGCATTCCTACAGCTGCTTAGCCCTAAATAATCACAGATAGGCTTATATTAGTTACAACCTTTTTGGCCTATGGCTCAAGCTCATTACTTGCTAACTCTTTCAACTAAATAGAACCCATTTCTATTAATTAATGCCTTGCCATGTGGCTAGTGGTTTTATTAGTGTTCCTTTACATCTTTCTTTCTTAGATGGTAGTTGGCAGCATCTCTGTCAGACACTGCCCCCCTTCCCCTTTATCAATGATTAGATTTCCACTAGCTTCTAAGATGCCTTGCCATAGGTCAAGAAAGTTCCTTTATTCACCAATAGCAATTCACAACATACAAAAAGACAACTCACATAAATCAAATGTTTTTCATGTAAGAGAGTAGAAAGTTTCACATCTAAATTCTCCTCCATTTATCTTACAAGCATGATCTATTTTATTTTAATTTTTTAAAAAATATGCATTGCTATGAAAATTAATTATATACTATAGAATAGAAAAGTAAGAACATAGCTATAGTCCTTCAACATAGCATATGTAGAGCACAGGGAGATGAAAACAACATTCCTGACCTTAATATGAAATGGTCCTTTTTATAGACATCCTGTTCATACTAGGAATGCCAATCAAAAATGTCATGAATATATATCAGCAGCTGTAAAATTTGATTAAAGTTTAATGTAGCTTTACTTCTTATCTAAGTCAAAATGAATTTAAATGGTCAACTATCTGTGAAATTGTAGTTTTACTTGTTAATTGTTCATGATCTTTACAAGAAGGGAAGTTACTTTTAATTTGTTCTAAAATTCAGCTAATATTATACTAAACTTTATTGAAGTTTTAATACTTACATAACCTAACCACAGTACTAAGTAAGAATAAAATGTTAAAAATAAAGCAACTCTTCAGGAAATTTAACATATAACAATACATAATATGGCTTTTCTAATTCTAATAATCTTATTTTTCTTGTTATTCTTATGTTAAAAAATCCTTACATAAGGAAGCAATATAAATTAATGAAAATTTTGTATCTTTATAAAGTATTAGGACTCAAAACTATCAAATATAAAGCCATATTCAGTATCATTATATGTAAGAAGTTTCATAAAAGAAACAACATTGGAAAGAGGGACGCAGCATAGATGTAGAATTCATACCCTTCACGTGAAGAAGAGAGAGGAGACTTATATTCACTGTTAAATTAGACCAAAAATATTAGAGACCTTTCAATCATAGGATAATATTTGTATCCTACTTATCCCATTCTATGATGTTTTCTAGTAATGACATATACCAGAATATTATGCACATCAATGTAAATGTAACAAATACATATTGATTTTATTTAATTGAGTTATTCTTTATAATTTCTACTGTCTTTTATATTTTTTGCCTATATCATTTAAGTAACTTATATTTGTTTCTCAGGAAAAAGCATAATCAAAACAAATAGAAGACATGAAATTAGGTTAATTTTAGTTTTCCATTTAATGAATTATCTCAGATTTTTATTGGCACTAAGACAAATTTTCTTTATTAATCCATAAAGCTGTGAGTTGGATGACTATGCAAAGTTGACTGTGTTCTCTCTTTTTGTTATTAAAAAATCAAATCAAGATATTTTTCACAATTGGTTTTCTATCTGGAAAACTCTAGTGTTATGAATTGAATGTGCTAAAACTGATTGAAGAATTAATATCAGAGACCTCATTTTCTTTGCTGGTTTTCACTTACTGCACACCTTTTCAGTTCATATAGGTGGCTAGGCTATTTGAGGGCATAACTTTCATGTATCAAGCCAGAAATGCTGCTTTGAGACATACTTATGCTTGAAACCTCCTTGAACTTATAGTATAAGATAAAGGCAACCATTTGCTATCATTTTTACCATATTGATTGCAAAATGATTTACATTAGATATTATGTATGACTCTTACAAATAGCACATAATTATTCTGAATTATTACATGTTTAAATTAACAGTCCCAGTTGTTCAAACTTAGTATTAATGATCCACTTATAGTTAATGAAATTAATAGTAAGATGTGTAATTTCTACATCCTCAGGTATTATTGTATAATTTACATCTTTTTCACTTTATTCTCTTATGATTTTTATCTTTGTGTTAAATGAATTTTGCTTTTATACTGTATTCTGAAATTTATTTTTCTATGATTTCAGAAATTTTTATTCTTTCAATAGGATTAAAAATTAAGACAATCTAGCGTTTTTACTGAGTTAATTTAATTTAAATAGAATATAAAGCAACATTTTTCATATATACTCAATTTTTGTACTCATTTTGCTTATCGTTTGTATATTACACAAGCAACATATAGATATTATATAGTAAGTCCAACATATGCTTGTTAGGACCAGTTTCTGTTGGTTGATTTGATTTTTGTCTACATGAGCAATATTTCCCTATATTTTTGCTGTCATAAAAATTTTCACTCAAATCAAACTGTTAAAATAATTAAGGGTTCCAAATCTGGAAGTAAAATCCTATATTTCTAATACTTCACTCTTTGTTGTTTTTCTATTGCTTTTATAACTTGATCTTTCAGTGTTTTTCTTAGAGAAACTTTGTACAGGATATAGCAGGTGTGTGGGCAGTAAAGGCACTGATCAATTAGTGTAGTTAGTAATTATTCAATTATTGGATAAGGATTTCATTAAGAATCTTTAGAAAATAGTCGTTCTTTCTTCTTTTCTTTACCAAGGAAAACTGTGCTCTACATGTCAAGTTGATTTTTAAGGCAAAATAGGCAGATGAAAATTCTGTCTTGTATTTAATTTTTGTTCATACAGCTCCTCAGAATCATTCAGAGGTGGTAGATTATTGGTGTAGTTTAGATTATTTTAGATATTTGCACATGTCACTATACATAACTTGCCTTTTAGAATAACAGAAATACATTTGAACCTCAAAATTATCTATGGATGCCTCATTCATCAGAACTTCCTGTTTTGATATCTGGACAGCTACGTAAGTGCTAACACATACACATACAAACACATATGTGTATGTATAATTTTTTATACAACATACTGATTCTATATTGTGGTTATATAACCATGTCTGGTAATATGATGCCAATCTTTTTCCTAAAATATTCTTTCTACACACCCACTTAGGAATTTTTTTAACCTCTTAATTATGTATTTAGTTTGGAATAAATTCCTCCTCTCTCTGAGAATTTATAATACTTCTCTATGTATTTCAAACTGTAGAGATTAGGTAATATATTTCAGTGACACTGAGCTCTGCTTTCTTCTTTGGGGAATTTTATTGTCATTCTTATCTGCAATTATCTCTTTTAGACCTCACAACCAAACTAGAATGTAGCACTTTTCTATAGAGTTTTTATTATTTTTTCCAATATATTTTAGCTCAGCACCCTAGATTTTGCTCAGTCAAAAGTTTTAGAAAAATTTAGGGATAGAACTATAGGCCTATACTGGGGTTAGTCACATCTACTATGTAAATGTGTTTCAAATTTAACAAAAACAGTCTGAGATATCAGAGAGGAAAGACCATATTCAGATCACTCAGCTTTCTTCCAGCTTCCTTAGCCTCACTCCTCCCGCCTTCTTCTTGGGGACATATTTGAAACATACCCCCACACTCTACCGTTTTTTGTAATTATTAAAATTTCCACTCTTTTGCATCTACATCCTTTGTCATATAACATTGTAAGACCCCAAGACTTCATTATTTTAGCTTTCCAAGTTACCTTTGCTAAATAATTATTACATATTTGCAAAGAGCAACTGATTGGGATGTTCTTCTTTATATTGTGAATATAGGAATTTTTTAGTGGTTGATGAATAAGGCTGCTTTTGCCTCTGTCAAAGGATAAAGGCAGGTGGGAAATCCAACCAGAGATACAAGAGAAGAAAGAAGCTAGCCAACTGCCCAAATAGTAATGTGCCAGCAGATGATTAATGCCGTGGCCAGGTGGCAATACATAGATTGATAGAAATCAGTTAATTTAAGATGTAAGATCTAGCTAGTAATAAGCCTAGGCCATCAGCCAAGGATTTATAATATTAATCCTCTGAATGATTATTATTAAAATGGCTATGAGACAGGATCAGATGGAAAAACATTTGCCTACAAGTAATTTCAAAATTTTATTCAATATTGCTCAAATTTTGCATTAAAATTTCTATCTCAATGTTGTAAAATTTTTCTAATACTTATTGTCACTGATATATTTGCATAAACAGTCCTGGAATTTATTGTGATACTTCCATGTATGCATATAAATTGTATTGTGTATAACCATTTATCCTACTCTTGCCTGATCTAATCCCTCTAGCATTTTTTCAGAGCATAGTGTTTATATTTCCACTTTTGTATATAATTGGGTTTTTTGTTTTGTTTTGTTCTGTTCTGTCCTACTTTTCTCACAAATGAGAAACTACATGTCATGCTTAAATTTCTATTATGTTATTTAACTATAAATGATTGCTATGAGTTCCATTTATTATTATTCAAATAATAATATAATTATTGTCCATGTTATTGTGAAATTTTTTCCTATTGATCACAGCATAGTTATTATGAATAGTATTTATATAAACATGTCCATTTATGTATATACTTCAGTTGTTTAATCTAGATAATTTGATAATTCTATGTTTAGATTTTGAACAATATTTATAATGTATCTCATAGTGGCTTCATTAATTTGAATCCCTACTACGATTATATAGGTTCTTCTATTTTTCTGCACACTTGTCAAAATTTATTTTTGCTTCTGTATCTGTTTCTTATCTCAGTTATGTCTGTTCAACATTGGGTAAGATGGAATAAACTTGTATGTTTCTCATTCTGAGGTGGTTTTGTGGTTCCTTGACTTTTCTGTAACATTGCATAGTTTAATACATGGCAGGAAAATCTGAGCTCAGATTTTGTTTCATAATTGGTATTGTTTCTTCCTTCTAATGATTATGATATTTAATTTCAGGATGCTTTCAACTTCTAAAGTATATTGGAGCTCCAACTGGTAATGCTATAATTTTTGTATATCATAGATATTTAGTTTGGAGAATTCATAAAATATGTATAAAGATTTTTATTTGTCCCTTGAAAATACTATTTATTTTTAAGAAGGAAACTTTATTTGACCCTGCTCTGATTTGATGATGCTTTTTTCTGATCAAGGTTTACTTTTATTTGACCACTGCATCTCTACAGTTGCTTCATTTTCCATTGATGCAATTTTTCTCAAAAAAAGCAGTATTAACTGTGATGAAATTTGAATAATAATTTATAGTGACAGAAATTTGCCTTCTCCTTACATGTTCTTAGTGTATTTATTTAGACGATAATTTATTTCTCACAGGAACATAGATATCAGCTCATAGGTATTTCCTTTATATTTTACTCTATTCCTTATTTTTTAAATTTTAATCATATATCTGTCTTATAGCTCAAAATTTCCAATTACCACCATTTTAAATTTTTTCTTTCAGCTTAATTTTCTATCTCTTTTGGCACAGTTTAATTTTTTGCATTCTTTGTCTTTGGCAAATATAATGGAGCAATTCAGAAAGTTTAAAGTGCAGTGAAATTTTTACTTGAATTTTAATAAATTATTAATTTAATAACTTGATTCAGATCTGTCATGCCTGTCAGAAAATCAGATAGGCTGCAAGAAGACTTTCTCCAGTCCTTCTGTGTGCCAAGAACAACCCTTATTCTTATTCCTACAAACAGAATACAATCAGCAATCTCTCTTCCTTGTAGGCAGAAGCTTCTTAATCCCAACTAGTTCTTTGGTCTGGTTAATTTTCGTCCAGCCAGTTCCCATAGCTACTTATAAATTAATACTGCAAAGTTTATATTTATTACACACTGTTTAGTCTATGGTTCAATCTATTCTAGCTAGCTCTTGCATCTTGAAAACACGTTTATATAAATTTATATATTATCATGTGTTCAGTGGCTTTACATGTGTCCCATTAAATCTCACTTCTTTGGTAGAAGCTTACAGCATTTGCTACAACCTTTCTTTTTTCACCCTGTAATTTTCTTGGAGTTCCTATCTGTATGTCCTGCTATGCCATAGTCCATAGTAGCTTCATTATTAATGAACAGAAACAACACATATTCATAGCATACAGAAAGACCATACAACAATAATTACCGTTTTCTGTCTAACAAAAAAATGTTTTCATTTTAACATAGTAAAATTACATAGAGCAAAGTAAGTATCAACAAAGAAATAAAGTTATATCTAATGTATTTGTATATAGCAAAACTAATGAATATACTCTCTCATTTATCTTATTTTTGTGAGTTTAAAGTTTTATATTTAATTTTATATTTGTCATAATTAAGAAAACTATAATTATAATTATCTAGTATTTAACTCCATCTAAGACACCCAAAGGATATAATATTACATAAGTAAGCAGGAAGTACATTCTAAACAAATTCAAAAATTCTATACATGACAGAGATATCTCACTGTGTAGACAGTCATCAAAAGTCCCTCTGCAATGTTAGGACATCCATATTCAGCCTACAAGTCTAGAGCCTCTGGCAGACTCTTAAGTGAAGCAGGAAATTTGAATGCATTTTTTTTTTTTTTGCCAAAAGGCAAAGTATATCCATCCTTTTACTCTGTATCTTGAAAAATGCCTATCAGTTTCTTTTGTGATGTAGAAACCTTAAAGAACATCATGCCTTGTTTGGGCAAAATTCAGTGATCACTTTTCTAGGCATCCTGGATGTCCAATTTATACAGTATACTAGTAAGATGACAGGGCAAGAGCACTTTTGCCCAGTGGCCAACTTTTGCCACAAAGAAAGTAAACTCCACATGGAGTTTGTTCAATGCCCATCATCCTCTTGAAATAATTGGTGCTGCCAGAAGCAGACATGTCTCCCTATCCAGAAAAGTCTTAGTTCTTAAAACATTTTGAATGCCATATTTGGTAGGTCTTTGAATTATTTGAAAATTATCTACCTAATTGAAATATATGTTTGTTTACCTAGAAAACTTAACTAATATGTATATAAATTCATTATCATAGATAACTATTAATCTGTATTTCTTGTTCACTACAATTTTAAATGTGTTTCATAAACACTATATCTTAAACAAAATGAAAAGTGCACTAAACTAAAATTCATACCAATATAAAATATTTTGATATTAACATTGATTTTGGATTTTATTCAATAATCCCCTATTTTTATCATAATAATTTCCCCTCTTCCCCATCATTTCTATACCATATCCTTCTTTTTTTCCTTTAGAGATTGACTATGACCATTAACTATAAATAACCAATACTCTTTGAATAAAAACAAACATTTATAAACAATACAGGGATTTGGGCATAGCTTTATATTCTACTTCCTACTGTTGAAGACCCTGATAATCTTATGGGTATCCTGAGAAAAATTGAAATAACTGTCAAATTCTGGTAAGATCAGCTATAACATTTGCTGATAAATGCTATCTGTCTGTTAAGGTTCAAAAGATCTTGCTTGAACAAATCTAACCCATCTTAACCTGGAACAAACCTACTGCCTCTTGTTTACCATGAAAGCAAAAGCAGAACCTCTTTGCCAAAGCAACATGTCCTTAGACCCAAATTTTGAAGTCAAGATACCTTTAAAATATATATGTTGCTTTAATTTAGCAGCATCCACAATCAAATATCTTAAAGATTAAAAGTTTAAGAGACAACACAATAATCAATAATATTTAGATTCTTTGTATTTTTTGTTTTTATGTGGTTTATTATATTCTTTATTACTTTATTACTTTTTACAGTACTTTATCCATTTTTTAAACCTACAAATATTTTTAAACATATTGCAATCCCTGTAGATGTTTTTTCATCTGAATCTTCTATATTGTATTTCTGTAAACATTTTCTGGCCATTTTTAAAATTGTTAAGTAATGCAGAATCTTTGGTTATTGACTCTACTCTGTTTAGTTTTTCAACTTGTTAGAGGTAGCAATAAGTCATACCTAAATTCCCTGACTACTGGAAGCAGCATTAAGCAACTTGCATCCTCGTTCCTAAACCAGGGACTGTGATTTTAATCCCACAGGCAGTTTATGGGAGAAGCAGTTCAGTACCTCAGCCTGAGAGACACAATGGGATTCAACCATGTTGCTGCTGAAGCCTGCCTTGACCTTGGGAGTTACCTTTGTACCCTGACCCATAATGAGCAACATGAACTGGGAAGATGTTCTTGGCTTTATTTATTTATTTATTTATTTATTTATTCATTCATTCATTCATTCATTTATTTATTTATTTTAGTTTTTAGTTTTTTGTAGATCTGTGTGGATCAATGTCACGCTGGGTGCCAATTATAGCCAGAAGATTCTTGGACACCCTAGACCCTCATTCTGGACAAATCTATCCAACTTGTAGTCCTGCAGCCACTTAAAAAATTAATTATTCAGAAGATAATAAGTATAAACTATTTGGTCTACTACAATCTAGCTCATATATCTTAAATTAACCTATTTCTATTAATCTATGTTTTTCTATGTTGTGTACTGAAATTATGTTAGATTACATCTTCTTTCCCTGGTGGTAACTAGCTCATAATCTGCTATGATATAGTCATTTTCTTGGGTCTCTCTTGGACTTCCTGCCATTTCCTGTAACTCATAAGACCATTTACTCATACTTTCTCTCCTCTGATTCCTATATGTGTCCCAGCACCCACCACCAGCAGTCATTCCTTATGAATATACCAGATAAGAAAGTTAGTAAAGCAGGTAACACTCATCCATCACACTTTCTGGAAATCCACAGATGAAACAGAAACCAAGAAAAAAATATCACTCACTAATACAGTCAGAGAGTGCAGCTCCCAGAGCTGTTCCATGTAGCAAGAATGAATGCCAGCAGAGTAACTTTGATAAGAAATATGCTGGCACATAAGAAAGATTACAAACAGAAACAATTGGTCATTCATAGTTAATGAACCCATGGCTTTGCCATGTAGGGCTCCCAATTAGATAGTTATTTGTCACCTACTGTATATTCCCACATTCACCAGCACCCACCCTGTCTCAACAAAAACAAACCTAGAAATCAGCACTTAGACCTGTAATTCTCCCAAACTCAGATTCATAGAAGTCAGCATAAGAACATATTAGCAGCCAGGACAATGTCTCCACTTCAGCCTAGCTTTCCTGGAATATTTCCCAGCAGGCTAAATATTCCAGCATAGTTGAAGCACAAAAAAATACATTAAAACAAACTTTGTGAGGATTGTAGATATCCTTAAACAGGAAATTAATAAATTCATTAAAGAAAAAAAAGAACATACAAGCAAACAGCAAAAGGAAACAAAACTGTTCAAGAAACAGAAAATAGGAACAAGAAATAGAGAAAAACCTGAAGGAATTTCTGCAAATGAAAAAATTAGCAAGTCAAGTAGGAACTACAGAGGTAAGCTTCCCTGACAGAATTCAAGGGATAAAAGTGAAAATTTTAGAGATTACAGATAAGATAGAAAAAAAAATTGAATAGATATATCAAAGGACATGTTAAATCTCAAGAAATTGGGACACAAACATCTAGCAAATCTGGGACAATATGAACAGACAAAACCTAAGAATAATAAGAATAGAGGAAACATAGGTATTTCAATTCAGAGTCCCAGAAAATATTTTCAACAAAACAATAGAAGAAAATATTTGAAACCTAAGGAAATAGTTGCTTAAAAAGGTAGAAGAATTGTACAGAACATCAAACAGATTGGACTCAAAAGGGACACCTTTTTTACACATAATCAAAATACTAACCATACAAAGCAAAGGAATTATATTATAAAACAAAGGAAAGAGACCAAGTAACATAAAAACAGACCTCTTAGAACTTCACCTCTCTTCTCATTGGAACCTGTAAAAGCCGGAGTGGCCTGGACAGATGTTCAGAGACCATAGACTTCACCTCAACCTACTACATCCTGAAAACTTTCAATCACCA
Source organism: Phyllotis vaccarum (assembly GCA_033318265.1). Lineage (NCBI taxonomy): Eukaryota > Metazoa > Chordata > Mammalia > Rodentia > Cricetidae > Phyllotis > Phyllotis vaccarum. The sequence continues at coordinate 25,995,391 of JARWLC010000013.1, read as the reverse complement.
TCGATGTAGAAAACAAGATATTCCATGATAAAGCTAAATTTAACAATATCTATCTATAAATCAATCCCTGTAGAAGAAACAAGAAGTAAAACTCCAACTTAAGTTTAATAACTACACTTATAAAAGCATAGGAAATAAATAATGTCATGTTAGCAGAACCTAAATAAGGAAGAAATGTGGTAAGTCTCCCTTATCCCACCAAATGCACACACATACACACACATACATATTTACTATTAAACATCTGAATGGTTACAGAATTTGGATATCAATGTAATCAAGTGGATAATTACATAATATTCTAAAAGGAAAATAGAAACACAGTCACATGAAGAAAAATACAGCTATTAAAACTGTATTAATATATCAGAGACTATGGTAGTATTGCAATGATAGATATGCTCATCTATGATACCTCAATGCTCTGCATCTACCATAAATTAGAAACAAAAGGATTAGTAATGACAAACTGAATTTTCTGAAACAATGAATAAAAGCAAAGATTTTCTCTCTCATACTGTCACTGCTATGTCAAAACAAATAATACTGTTTACTAGAAAAAATATAAATTTCAATCAAAGAAACTAAAGAATATACAAGGAAGAATTACATTTTGTGTTCATTAAACAACAAAGAATAAATTGATAAAAATGCTGTATAAAGCAAGCCATTTACAGATTTCATCCAAACTTAATTTAAATTCCAATGGCAGTATTAAAAAAATTCATGCAGATGTATAAACACCTTGAATGGACAAATAAACCAATTTTAAGGGGTAAAATAGGATGGAAGTACTGCAGTTCTTGACTTTGGGGAAAACAAATATTAACAAAGATATGTGTAAAAGAAAACTTTGTGTGTCCTTGGCTTGTTTGTTGAAAGAATAAAAATAAATAAATACAGTAATTAAGTTAACAGAATACCTAACTAGTATGTACAAGGAACTGGATTCTAGCCCAACATGAAATTAATGAAGCGTGGTAGCATATGTTTATAATCCTGGTTCTCAAAGTTAGAATCTCATAGGTAACAAAATTAGAAGGATCATTGATTGAAAAAAAAAGACCTGAGCTATTGAGGTGGCTTTAAATTACAATAAAAGTAACATATTTATACATAAAAATATTGTATTAAAACACACAAATTTGTATAATCATGATTTAATCATAAAACCAGGTAGAATATATGTTGCATTTTTGTAATTTTCTTCTAGAATAAAATACAAAGCTTCTGGAATTTCAAATAAAATGAGTATTTCTAATGTAAAAAACAGTGCATGATTAATAGTGTACTATGTGTTTCAAAAAGTAAAAAATTACTGTGAATGATTTTTATAATAAAATGATGTGTTTGAGGAGTTCAATATAATCAATTTCTTTTTAACTTTATGTGAATTTAAAAGTATTGATGAGAATCAGTGTGAAGTTATTCATAGGAAATGATTTCACCATAACCTCAAAATATGTGTATTTTCATGTTTGTTGTAGCATTATTGAAAATGACTATGAGATGGAAACAGCTTAGTGAGTCTATAATCAGATGAAAGCACAATATTTGACATAGTAAATATTAGTTAACTGTAAGAAAAAATGGAATCTCATTACTTCCAGCAAAATGAATGGAACAGGCAAACTTTACGTATAGAAACTAAGTAAGAAAATGAAAGATAAATGTTTTGTGTTCTCCCTAATATATAAAAAGTAGAACATTTGAAATTATTATAGAAAATCATTATTAGAAGTTGGAAAATACAAGCTTAAAATTGGGATATTATATTCATTCTGGTGACACTATATGAGTACACTGAAATATCAGAGTAAATTTTATTAGTATGTACAATCAAAAAACTTTAAAAGTAAGAATGATTAAAAATATTATGTACAAAGTACTGTTGAAAATATCATTTTTTTAAATCTTCTACATGTAAAGTCCAAATTTATAAAAGTATACTTCTCTATTTTTCTAATATATGATGCTGTTCTGGAGGGAGCTATATATTTTATGTTAATAAGATCACAAAATAAAATGTTTGATTAAACAGTATAAGTCAATTGATGTACTTTAAAATGATCAAAATCCTGTGATTTCTGCTATCATGCCATTTGTAATCCTCTGTTATTTATATTATCAGTTTTAGCAATATTTTTATTCATTAAGACAAAAAGAGAAGGTCAAAATTGGGTGGTGGTGGTACAAGTCTTTAATCCCAGAACTCTGGAAGAAGAGAAGCAGAGGACAGTGATTTACAAGACAGGCAACCTCTGTCTCTAAAAAATGGAGGGAAGAAATAAAGGAAATCAAGACATTTATTTTCATATATTAAATGTTTTACTATTAATAATAATTCTGGCCAAGTGGGTATTATTTCAAAAACAGTGAATTTATCACTATATAATTTGGGATGGTATTCAGACTGTGGTTTAATCCTGAATAGCTAAATCCCCATTGCACACATGTACAATCCACATAGCATGAAGAAATTACTTTATGTAATTTTGAAATATATATTTGAATAAATAGTCACCTGTCTGAATTTATGCTATATCTTTATGTACATCATCATTGCCAATGTACTTAAATGTGGAATCTGTCTTTGGTCTGACTGTGCATCTTTATGAAGATACAAACTGAGCATATTTCATGCAAAACAGTTAAGTACTCTTTTATAATCTCAGAAATCTTATGTCGTATATGGGGTGACATATTTGTCCCCCCTCGTCAAACCATGTCGAGTAGACAAGAAGGTTAACACTGTTCAACCTTTACACCTACCTATAGGTGTAAATATGTACATATAATTTGTGGCTTATTAGGAATTTAATTTTTCATTTTTTAGAAAATTAATTGGATATAAATTATTATAAATATAATAATGTTAAAGTTTATTTTGAGCAGGAGTGTTTCTGTTAATTTGAGAGTTTCCTGTCAACTCTTTTATAGAGTACATCTTAAAAATGAATATTTATTTTGTACTCTGTATTATAAAATTCTGCCATCACTGTGTAGCTGAAACTCACATGAAATACTCTTTTTTTTCTACCACCACTTTGTTCAGATTTAAGACATGCACAACCAGACATTGGAAACACCTTTTTGTTTAAAATGAATGAATTAATTTATTTTTAAGGGGCAGTCAATAATAATTTCTAAGGGTAAGTAATGTTTTAAACACATTTAATTATTCTTTTTATTTTTTGAAATTATATTTCAACAATTTCTTTATTCTTTTTCTTCAGTAATAACTGTAATTTTAATTATGAGGGCAGTGAACTCATGGTTCAACATTCTTATAAAAACCACATTCATAATACTGCTACACAAAAATCAATTTTCCCACATTTGAATTTTGGGAGGAATATTAAAACCATAGCTTTAATATAATCTATTGAAGAATGATGATTTTTTAAAAAAATAATATTGTAATAAATGTGGTGAAAGACTTAATTCAGGTTACATTACTGCTTTTGTCTTGCTTACATTTAAAACAGTAACATTACATTGAAATAAAATGTATTATGATATTAAAATATATTAATATTCCATGTGTCTGACATTTTCCATTACGGTTTTAAATTTTTTTTTTATTTTTAGCTTGCTTTACTAAAGTTTAGCTTAATTATATAATATGTAAATATTTATGTTTTTAAATACTATATTTTGACATATTGAAATGGTTATTGACATATACTTAGTTAACATATCTATCACTTTTTATAACTTACCTTGTAAGATTTACAATTTTTCCTAAGCCTGATATTTATTAGCTTCTTGGCTTTTTTAGCCTCTTTTCTCTCTATACAAATGTGATGCTTCAGTTCTTCTAAAATAGCTACATAGAATATATACATTATAACATGCTAAAATTTAGCCTGGGATTTTTAATATGTTTATATTTATATTTAGATTGGTATTTGTTTTTAGAAGCCAGAAAATTAGAAGGAGGCTTGATAAAGGCGTAAAAGGTTGAGGAATGTAATGTAAGTGTAAGAGAAAAATTCCTGTCACTTTGTAAGATTAATAAAAATCTAGATAAAAAAACAAAAGTGAGAATGAGGATTCAAACAATATTTTCTGACAACAAATTGTTTTTGATAAATTAGCTGTCTTCTCAAACACAATTTCTTCAATGGATGAAGTTTACTTTGTTCATTGAACTGATGTTCTGCAAGCCTGAGTATTATGAGTAATGTCGATGACCAATGCTTCACAGTAGCCAGTACATATAGGGCTATCTTTAATCTAGTGTCAGAGCCTGGTACACTCCTAAGTTAATACCAACAGTGATCATTTGTGGAATTTGATTTTTGAAATTATGTTGATCACAAGTCATTTTAGACAAAGAATGAGAAGTTACAATAACATAATTATTTAGTAAGTAAATGTTAATATATATTAAAAGTACTAATATCCGTTATGACACTCTGATGCTATTATACTTTGCAAATGTTTTCCATACTATCAATCTAGAAATTTGGTATTTGTTAGATTGTTATTTGATATTTATAAATATTTGTTATTTTAAATATCACAAGTTTTAAAGCATCTCTTTTTAGAACTTCTCAAAACTTTTAAATACATACCATAAACCTTTAAAATTAAGTATACAACTTTTAGATTATATAATGTCTATTTTTAATTTCATAAGTTACACAGTAAGCATATATTAAATTAAGGCACAATGTTATAATGTTCAATGCCTTGAGACATATTTTGTAAATTTTTTTATTTAAAGTAATAATCAACACCTTAACCAAATCTTCAACTAGTTATAGCTTTATGAGCTATGAGCATAGACATGAGAGCGTAAATAATAGCAAAGTAAAATTTATCTAATTCAACTTGTATGATTTTTGTCATTTTTATTTTACAAAAGAAATCATTTAATATTCATGATGTTGTGGAGAGTAGAACTATAGTGTCTACTATTTACTTTCTGACAGCATTTTGGCAATTATAAAGGAGAAAGACGCCATTTTAATATCCACATAGGATGCATGCTTATTACTCAACAATTCTAGATATCATCAACTGCATTCAATATTTTAGTGAAGTGTTATTCATATAACTTGCTTTTGAAGGATGCATGGATGTGGAATATAATCGAAGCTTCATTCTTATTATCTGTTGACTGTGTAGAGATAATACACTACTACATATAGCACAATACAAGAAAATTGAAGCATTTTTAATTTATTTGATTCATCTTTAAAAATATCTTATATAGATAATTGATTGAGCACTAGCATAGCTTATTGAAAAAATAAGTAGTAAATGGAAATAAGGTTTGTAAAATATTTGCAATCATTTTTATTACACAATTGTTTGACATAAAAATGCTATTTTATGTGAAATCTTTATGAGGATAGTCTTTATTTTCTTCTTTTTGATTACTTCATATTGTTTGGATTGGTATTAGTAAACTTATCTATTAATACTTTCTAATTAATTTTTAATGGTATACTTCTAAGAATTTCATTAAAAATCAAATTAGTGTGAGTTTAAGTTTTGGGCAGTATATATATGTATGTATGTATATATATATATATATATATATATATATATATATATATATATGTATGTATATAATATACATTCATTTACTCAATGTCTATTGTGCTTAAAATATACATTTTCTGTTCTTTAATTGTCCTAGATTTAATGGATTGGTATTAATGACTATACTAAGATAAATCTCCCAGCTGGAGGAAAAAGGTATTATAACTTCCTTGTTGTTATTTCTTAGAGCAGTCATTTGAGTCTAAGTCAATTGTCAGATAAAGATAATAACAAACTCGCACAGCCCTTTGTGATAACGTACCCAATATGCAGTATTTCGCATTACCTGGTCAGAAATTTTAACTGATAAAAAGCAGTCATAAAACTGCCCTCTGAGCATGTCTGTGGGACATTTTTTATTAATGTTTATTGTGCAAAGGAGAAGTCTACTGTGCAGGATGAAACTTTTGAGAAGATTGTCTTAGGTTGTCTAAAAAAGCCATGCCAGTCATGGAAAGCAAGCCAATAAGCAATTTTCTTTTTTCATCATGGATCCCTTCTTTACTTTTCCTTGAGTTTCCACTCTAATTTACTTCACTGAAGGACTTGGGGCATGGATGGCAAATGTACTCTTTTCTACCAAGTTGTTTTCAGTCTATGTTTTATAAGAACAACAAAGAATCAAACTAGCAAAAAAAAAAAAAGTTGGTTTCAGAAAGTCAGTCAGCTGCTGTTGGAAGGGACTTGACCAAGTGGTTTTTTGAATGAATTTGAAAGATTTGGTAACTTTACAATTTTGGACTAGAAAAACAGTTGAATGCTGAACAAAGAATGTGAAAGCTGTCTGGTAGAATGCAGTAGTTCAAACTTCAACGAAGACTATGTTAGTCCAATGCAAGAGAATTAAAACCGAACAATATTAGCAACAGGGAAATAATCTATTCCTGTGATATTTTAGCGTAGATCCAGCTCCCATCTGCCCACATCCTAATATCTATTCTAAGGGTAATTTTAAAGTAATGTAGAACTTGGTAGAAAAAAATTTAATGCAAAATAATATCAAATCTATGGCATGGTTTTTATTTAATAACTAATACATATACACAATGAAAAAGAACAACTGGGAAGCAAATAATAAAATATATATTGGAGAGGAAAAGAGTCCTGGAACACATGACTTTTTAACCAAACCCTTGCTAGAATAGAGGTTATACATTTCAACATATAAAAGAGAAGACTATGGAGTTTCCTGTTCTTGGAAAGAAACTGAATAAAAAGGCTAGTGGTACTGTGATTCAAGAAGGGCAGAGTTTCTCAATCTGATAGCCAAAGTTAGCACTGTTAACATTTGGTGCTGTCTTCAGAGCATGAAGAGTGAATAAATAAAGATTTCACAAACTCTTAGACTATAGATTCAGAGATCTATTGACTCCTGTTACTATGTAGCACAGAAGTCCATTTAAGAGCGCTTTGAGATAACTGCTGACCCCAAGAGGCAAGTCCAAGGAAAGGCCAAGGAATCTACATGAATGACCCCAGCTAAAGCTCTCAGAAATAGCAGATTTCCTGAACTAGTCATTACCTGTGATCAGGCAATACTTCCATTGGAGGAACTGAGACATCAAACCACATAACCTTCAACCAACTGTTTGAACTTCTTATGAGTTAAGGGTTTGGCAGAGATTAGGGGACTGACCAACAAATGAGTGGTCTATCCTGAGACCCATGCCACAGTGAGCCTACTCCTCCCACTGCAAAGAGTGCCAGGACACAGAGGCTAGATTGCCCTGAGACATATTGTTGAAACAAACAAAACTAGAGAAAAAATACCAAGGTAAATTGTAGACGGAGTTTTACTTTCAAGGCGCCAGTCCAAAATTAATATTTATTAGAATATAAATTAACACTCACAATATTAGTAACAGCTTATGGTGGCACCTGAACAAGGACTGGCGTATTCAAGTGATGGACAAGCAATGGATGCACGATGGAAGGATGATGGATTCCGATTCTGTCTGTCCAGCTGCCAGCAGCCAGGAACCAGAAAGAGAGCTCCTCTTGTCCCAGCAGCCACTTATCAATGGGGTTGGCCACACCCCCTCCAGGTTGGCCACACCCCCTCCAGGGTCCCGGAAGTGTCTTATGACCTTATCAGCTGACACCTTAATCCCGCCACAGTAAATATGCCTCAAAATATTTGACTTAACACATGGATTGGTCTCTAGCCCAATTGTCATCAGACAAGCTTCATCCAGTAACTGATGGAAACAGATAGAGACTCAGAAAAACAATAGGTAAAGCTCAGGAAACTGTGGTAAAAAGAGGGAAGAAGAATTGCAGGAGCAAGTGGTGTCAAAATATTGCAAGAAAAGCTAAAGAATCATCGGGACCAAAATCATACTGATAGGCTATTGCCAACTTCCCAAGCCATGAAATCTGTTAAATAAAATATGCCTTAGATTTGCAACAATCTGTTTTTTACATAATATCATTCATTTGTATCTCTCTCTCTCTCTCTCTCTCTCTCTCTTTGTGTGTGTGTGTGTGTGTGTGTGTGTGTGTGTGTGTGTGTTTGTGTTGCATGAATGAATGAGACTCAGGGATAGATCGCTAAGAAAATCTAATCAGAGATATTAGAGAGATTAAACACCACAGTCAGATCTTACCCAGCTGTCTTCCAGCTTCCTCAGCCTGGCTTCTCTTGGCTTCCTCCCTTCTGTCTTTCTATACCCACCTTAAATACTCTTTTGGTAAATTAACCAGTGGCCCCACAACTGCCTTCCTGGGAGCCTGGAATTCCTTCTGTAATCTTGAACTCAATTGAGATTAAGGGCATAGGTTACCACTCCTAAAATACTCCCTGTGCTGGGATTAAAGGTATGAATCACCACTCTCTGATCCTCCTAGACTGTGGTTAGATCACTCTTATATCCCCCAAACTTCTGGAGCTTTTATTAAAACCCCGTGTGTGTGTGTGTGTGTGTGTGTGTGTGTGTGTGTGTGTGTGCACATGCATGTAACATGGTACATTTGGTGGTCAGAAGACAAATTTTGAAAGTTGGTTCTCCTTTCACCATAAGGGTTCTGGAAATCCAATTCAGGTCCTAAGTTTTGCTAGCAAATACATGCTGAGGCATCTCTCTTTAGCCTAAAAATACTCAGTTTGATGTAATTTTTCCAAAGCAACAGACAATTTCGGCAATGTCCTTCTATACAGAGATTTTTTTTTTTCAGAAACCCTTGTATGGTACTGTTTGGCTCATGTATTTGTTTTGAAAATAAGCTGTGCTTGGTACAATTCAAGGGCACAACTAACAAAAATCCATGTATATTAAAATACTGAATTTTAAAAATATAAATTTTCATTAATTCAATCTTTAGCAATGTCTAAATCTGATACTATTAATTTATTATTCTGGAAAGTACTCACTCAGTGCATTTTGAAAACAGAAGATAATTTGATCTAAATCATCTAATCTATTTCTTTTTTATATTCCTTCTTGAAAGGATCTCACAATGTAGTCCTGGATGACTTTAAACTTGTTAAATAGCCTTGATTGTCCTCAAACATGTACCCTGCTTTGCCAAAGAATGCTATTATCACAGTGAAGCATTATCATCATGTCTGGCAATAAATTATTCCATATGTTTAATAAGATCTTTCACTTAACATGTTATGTATTCTTTAAAATATTCAGGTATTTAAAGCAGTTGCACACAGTTCTGTTTAATGTAGTTAGGCTTTCATAATAAACTTCATTTTCCCTACAATGATTTGAATAACAAGTATGCTCATAATAATGAAATTTTCACATATATAGTGTTTTAAATAGAAAAGATGATGGTTTACATTGGAGCATTATTTTTATTACATTGTTTAATTTTTATTCTAAATACAAGGCTATATCTAAAAGTCTTCTATCACTCAATAAAATAAGAAAACAAGAATCCTTTTTGATGTCAGAAATTGAAAATAAAAAGTAGGCAATTTAGCATTTTAAATTCTTCAAATTAGAAATGTGTATTTTTATTAACATACATTTTTTAGATAGGTAATAGGAAATCTAGTTCACATCTAAGTTAAGTAGGATACATTAAAACAAATAAAATTCATTGATTTTAGGTAAATGTAATAAATTCAATTAGATATGAAATTAGTCTTTGAATAAAACATAAAATTATTTTGTTTGGAATTTCCAAATTCTTAGATGAATTTTTCAGTCTACTAGAAGCTATAAACATATGTATATATTACTCTACTGTGTCCTACATATAGCATTCTAAAGAGCAAATCTATCAATTTGGTGTAAAAATTGGCAAAAAGGGTCTTTAAAAAATTCCTGACAAAATATATGGAATGAAATGAGAATGGAAAAAGGATTAGACTATTGAGAAAAGTACACACACATTTTTTGCAGGAGAGATCTGTAATATTTTACTTACATTTATTTATTAAGGTTTCTGGGCACATGTGTGCATGTGTGTATACATGGGTGTGTATGAGTGTGTTTGTGCACACCCACTTACAAATTACAAAAATGTGCACATAGAAAAATCAGAACATCTTGTGGATGTAGATTGTCAACTTCTGAACTTATGTTATATGGGTCAGCAATATCCAACCCAGGGTTTGGAACTTGTGGGGACATATTTATCCACTAATTGAACTGTTATGCTTTCTTTTTTATGAGGAGAGAGAGAGAGTGAGAAGAGAGAGGGAGGGTGGGAGAACATTCCAACGCAAAGAAAGAACCATTTGTGATGGAAAAAAGCATACTATTAATGTTGGACATTTCTTCAGATTTGTTTATTACAGCACTTTATAGGTAATTTTTGTCTTGTCCTCTTGTGCTCTTCCTCTAAAGGGCAGATAATGTTAAATTTGCATCTGTATAAAATAAACCACTAGAAATTCAATGTTAGAAATGTCATCCTGTTGGCCTGAGTCCTGCTATGAAGAGCCGTTCATTCAAAAAAAGAAAAAGAAAAAAAAAAAAAAAGCTTGAACTTCCCTGGAGATTATATTTGATCTTCAAATCTTTTTCTTCCTACCAAAAGCAAAAGTTAAAGAGAATAAAATGTCTTCAACAAAGGTGGTGGTTTTTTTTTTTCTGCAAACAAGCAGCACCAGAGCAGCAGAAACAAGATAAAAGAGAATTAGAGCAGTCTCAGATAAAATCGCTTCTTTATTCCACAATTTTCCTTACATAATGCCTGAAGCTGAAGTTGCGTTAAATGAAACTACACTTTCTTCATCATAGGAGGAACAAAATCCCCAGTAATCTATAAATGTTGGTCTCTTCATGTTAATTTTGAATAACAAACTGTCATTGTCTCTTTTCAATAGAATATTATTAGTATTTGATTTTTGAACTTGGACCAATAATAAACACTGTTGCCTTAATCCAAACTATAAAAATTTTGAAATATACAAAGCACACAAAGCAGCAGTACAGCATAAAAGCAAGGAAAAATCTGTTTGCTGAAAGTTATTCAAGAAAATTCAAAGGCTTTTTTTGTCCTTTTTTTGTTATGCACTCAACTAGCTAATGCTACTTTTTTTCTTTAATGACTTATACTCCCATAGTGTTCTCAGAGATGACAGTTAACTAAAGAAGTTGTGTAGGTAAGGATCTCTAGATAATTTTCTCAGAGTAAAATTAAAATATATTTTGAATGAAGAATAAAAGGTTAATAAAATATGAATTTTACTATTTATACAATTAAATACTAGCCTTTCACACAGTTCTGTTCTTACAATTTGAAATTTACTTTAACAATACTTTTATGTTTAGAATAGCAACAATTACAAAAATACTATTGTACTATTGGTAGTCTATTGAAATTTTACTTTGTTCTTTTCTACCTCTAATATTTCTAAACATCTGTGTGAGAAAATAATTTTGTACAGTTATTGTGAAATTATTGGTAGAACCATGCCATAGGCCAATTATGAGCTCCATGTATAGTTATCAAATACATAAACAACTATGTGTCATATATTTTGTTAAATATTGTAGTGAAACTAATTAACAAGACAAAATTAGATGTCAGCTTTTATAGAGCATTTCATAGCATAAGTTTTTTCTTGTAAGTATGTGAATTACTGAAGAATACCTTCTATTTACATAGGCTCAAAATATGTGTATTTCATCTTTTAAAAATATTTATTGCTTTTGCCAAATATAACAAAATTTCTCCTTGCATTCATAACTTATGTGTCTTACTTACTATAATCCTTTAATCTTAGAACTTCACCTGATTGGAAATAATGCTTAGGCATGCCTAATGATCTAAACTCTAACACCAGAATTTATAGAATAGAAAGAGAGAACTTTCTCTCATAAGTTGACCTCTGGACTCCACACATTTGCTGTTAAATATATACATATAAGTATATACATATATATATATATATATATATATATATATTCCTTAATCACTTGAGCATCAATTATATAGACATCAATTCAAATTTTAAACTAATATACTATATAATATTCTTTAAATTATGATACAATTAATGACACTTCACATTTGATAGTTTTTATTCTAATTTAAATGTGGGCATTTAATTATTTTGTTTACTTGGAAATAGGGGGAACATTAATTAAAGTAGTAAGAACAGTTAATCACTTACAAAACAGAGGAAGAAGGGTAATCCAGCATAGATAATTTCATATACCTGAAATGAAACTGTTATATAGAAGGAAAGAATGCTACTCTTTGTCAAACGTTAGATGCATTTTGGAGTAGAAATACTATATAGCTATCTTCCAGGGTGCATTCAACCACTGCCATCTTGAATTAGTGCAGCTAAGATTAAACAGAAATCCTGACACAAATGAGCCTACTAATAATCTTTCATGGAAAGACTGGGAAAGCTCATAAGGGTGAAGAGACTTGTTTCTTGAAGCTCAAAATTCACACATGCTTTATAACTTGTTGCTGATATCTTGAGGTTTTGGAAGACATTACTTTTGAGGTAAAGAGACTAACCACATAATAAAATATATGATATCATTGCTATTCCATGGCTCTACAATTGTCCAAAATGAAATAATGGGGTAAAACCCATTGAAAATGAGTTATACGCATTTTTTAAAAAGTGAGATTTTCAAAGCAAGTCATTTTTTTCTTTCAAAGAAAATTTCAGTTATGCCTTTATTTTTAAAGCAATAATAGAATCTCCTAAACTAATATTGTAAGAAAAAGGATGTACTATGCAAATATGTGCATCTTGTCTATCTCAATTGTGGTGAATTATATATCTAAAAATTCTAAATATATTTTAAGCTATTCTCAAATAACTAGAAGTTGTAGCTGTTTGTATCATTGATTCTCAGTCTTCTATGAGTGCTGAACAAGTCAAACAAGGGGATGGAACTTTATTTACTCAGTTCAATGATTTTTGGATGAGATCCAAACAAACTCATTAACAAAATATTAAGAACAATTTTTCCCATTTTTGTCATTATATAGAATGTGACATGTATGAAGATGTGAATTTTTAAAAAGCTGACATATTTGCTGAATTTTAAAATCTATTCTTATGGTATATTACTAACTAGCTTCTTATTCTTTGAATGATATTAAAATAGACTATTCATTCCTTCTAAACACAAAAAAGTGTATGTTAGTTATTGTTAAACATTTTCAACCTCATTAAATTTCAAAGAATTTGATTTTATACAAAATACATCATACTTTATAATTTCCTGAACTGTATGATACCTGAAGAACAAAATTATCTACCTATAGTTATGTTTTTGTATTATCTTTCATCTATCATTTAATGTAAAATAAACTTTATAAATATAACTACAAGATTCATTCAATATAAAATATATAAAACATAAAAAATGAAAAGTCGAATACAAAATTCACACAGTCCCATATACCAGGTACAAGTATTTACACTTATAACTATTGTTTCCCTAGAGTTAAAAACATTTATTTATTGCAATTGTCACATAGAACAATCAGTCAAGATGTTTTCATTGCTAAATAAGTTTTAATGTGTTACCTTATGTTATAATAATTTATGTTTCTATTTTATTTTAGTGTTTTGAGTCACATATAGCCTTCTTCTTCATGGGCACAGTCTTCCTATACACTAGTATCCCCATCCTCTTTTTTAATTCTTTTCCTTCACAGTAAATATTTCTTCCCTTAGACCTAACATTTTTATTTTTGCTTTTATAGCATCTTTAAATATTTGCATTTCTACAACTATGTAAAATTTAGGTCAGATAAATGAGATCAAACATGATATTTGCCTTATTGAGAAAGACTTAATATCCTGAGTTACTTGTATTTTGTACTCATTTTAATCAAATACTGGTGTTTTCCATTTTCATACTCTAGCTTTATAATTTCAAATAAATTTTCTAACCCTAGTAATACTTATTTATCTCATCTGAAAATTGAGATATTGCCAACTGATTCTCATTGTTTTAAAGAGTATAAGAAACCATCCATGTATCATTCTTTTTATATTAACTTCTTTTTATTGTAAGAATTCAGTAAATATTAGATACTCACATTAATAATGCTATATTAAAAATATCTGTTTTTAAAGTCATAAAGTTTAATTTATTCTTCAGTGATATTATACATTCTTCCAGGCTGTTAGAAGCTTTGTATAAATATAAAGTGTTACAGTGAGGTTTCTTGGTCGCTGGCAGCCAGAGGTACACACCCACAGACCTGCAGTCAGCCCCAGACCCCTTAGCTTCCTGCAGCTGATCAGAACCCAGAAATGACTCAGAGGCTTATATCAACTTCATGCTGTTTGGCATATGGCTCAAGCATATTGCTAGCTTGCTCTTACATCTTAATTCAAACCATTCTCATTAATCTGCCTGCCACATGGTCCATGGCTCACCTGTGTTCCTTGTTTTGTTCTTTGACATCTGGCTCGGGTCTCTCTGACTCTGTCATGCTTCTCCTACCTATGCTGTGATTTACCCTCCTACTCTTTCTATGGTGCCTGTCATGTGCCAAAACAGCTCCTTTATTTAAAGATTGATATTCACAGCACACAGAAAGACATTCTCACATCACCTCCCCATTTCTGTCTAATCAGAAAGGTTTCAAAATTACATATTACAAAAGAGCCATCAAGCAAGAATTACAGTTACAATCTATAGTCCATTTGTATTTAGCAAAATTAAAGAAAATACTCTATCATCTACCTTATCCTTATGAATCTAAAGTTTCATATCCAATATACCTTTAAAATAACTAAGAAAAACTATAACTATAACTATCTATAACTATCTAATCTTCAACTACGTCAAAGACCACAGAAGGATATATTTACCTAAGTAAACCGAAAGTGCAAGCAACTTCCAAAATCCAGAAATGACAAAGATGATACCTATCTGCCTGGACAGTCACCCAAAGTTCCTTTATAAAGTTGGGGCATCCATCTTCAGCCTACAGGCCCAGAGTCTCTTTTCATTTAAGTGAATCAGGAAATCTGCTCTGCCCATTCAACAGTTACTTTTCCTTGAGTCCTGAAGAATGTCTGACAGTTTTCTCTGCAAAGAAGAAACGTGAAGGATCATCTCGGCTTGTTCTTTCAATGTTCACAGGTTAATTTCCTAGGGAATTTGCATGTTTCCTAGGGAACCTCCAGTTTAAACAGCATACTGGCAAGCAGTCAATATAAGAACAGATTCATGTCCAGTGGCTAACCGATACCACAAAGAAACTAATCTCCATATGGAGTTTCTTCGATGCCCATTTTTTTTCTTGAAGTAAATTGCTGCTGCCAGGAGCAAACCTGTCTCACTGTCCAGAAAAGTATAAGTTCTTAAAACATTTTAAATGCCACATTATGTAAAAGTATTTGAAGATTACCTATCAAATTGAATTTTATCTTTGTATATTTAATAGTCTAACTAACATGTATTTCTTAATTATTCATTACAATTTTAAATCAATTACATAAGCATCATATCTTAAATAAGAGTAGAAAATGCATACAGCATAAGAGAATTTACCTTAAATTTGTATCAATAAAACAAAATCCATACCAATGTAAAATGTTTTCAGATTGACAGCTGATTTCCTGATCTAAGCAAATTCAATAATTAATTTTTTAAAAAATCATTTACATACTAGATCCCCTTTTTCTTCTTAGAAAGAGATTAACTATGACTATTAACCATTTATAATGAAACCAAAACTCATAAAAAATATTTTGGGAATTTGCGCATAGTTTTCCATTACTACTTCCTGTTAATTACGGGGCATTGAAAATCTCATGGGTTCTTGAGACTGGATCATAGTCTATAGCCCTGAAGCTGATATGGCCATCTCTTCCCACCAGAGATTTTTTTTCAGGGGGGGCTTGGTTGATGAAACTATATTTGCCTGGAAGCAATCCACAGGTTCTCATCTTCTGTGGAAATAAAAGCAGAACTCTTCCAAAGCAATAAATCCTTAGAATCAAATTTCAAAAATCAAAATACCTTTAAAATATATTCTAGTTTGATTTAGCAGCCTTTGGATTCCATTGTCTTTCTGCAGTTAGCTCATTAACAGTTAAAAAATTAAAAGAAAACACAATAATAATCCAAATCCAGATTTTGTGTCTATTTTCCATCTTTAAGTGGCTTATTATATTTTTATTACTCTATTTCTCTTTTTAAAGACTTTATCTTCTTTCTTTTCTTTCTGAAGCCTATGTACCTTTTACACACATTGTAAAGTGTTTATGGGTTTTTTTCCCATCTGAGTCTGATTTATTGAGAATCCTTAATCATTTTCCAACCAGAAGAACTTTTAAAAGACTTGCCCTCTCTTAAAGAGCCACATAATTTTGGCAGATAAAGCTGAATCAGTAAGTTCTTTTAAAGGGACTGCATCTTTGTTCGCTGCTAGCAAACAATGCAGACCCAAGAAAATGCTGCTACTGAAAACATTATTTGTTTCCTTTTTGTTCAAAATAAACAGAAACCTTAAATCAATAACATGCTACTGAGTCTTCTTTGAGACTTCAGGAACCGGCCTGATTGCAGCTTATACTGCCTGCCACCAGTCCGTTGGTGCCATTTTGAATGTGGCACTTTCTCTGTACAATGACACACTTCAGATGCACAATTTGGAAGTGGTTTTGGCTCAGTTTCTGTGCTAAAAACCTTTTTAAACTTTCTCAAGCTTCAAGTGGATAATCGGCCCACCCAGGGATGCCATCTGTTACAGTAAGGTTTCTTGGTCCAAGGCGCCAGAGGTCTGGAACCAGAGACCTGCCACCCTAGACCCCTTAGCCGCCTGTAACTACTCAGACCCCAGAAATGATTCAGACGCTTATATTAAGTTCATGCTGTTTGGCCTATGGCTTAGACAAATTGCTAGCTTGCTCTTTCACCTTACCCCAATCTTCAATAAATATATAATACTCCTTTATTCTTTTCTATGTTTAAAGTATCTATCATATGAAAATAAACTTGGAAGGGATTTTAAAATATACCTTTAAAGAAAGACTATATCTTCAAATTTAGTAAAGATAAGACTATAAATACATTGCTATAAGAGACAAACTCAAAATCTGTTGGTTACAAGGGCAAACATAGCCATTTAAACAGAACTTGTCTCCATTTACTATATTTAATAATGCATATATATATATATATATATATATATATATATATATATATATATATATATATATATATATATAAGTTAGGCTTATTGGAATTTTAAAAAGGTAGCAACCCATGTTTGGTTACACAAACGTGAAAAGTACCTGACTAATAGTTCAGTGTCATAAGTAAAGAACAACAAAAAATATCCCCAAAACTGAGCTGTCTTTATGTATACTGCTGGTTTATAAAATTTAATTTATTCTAATATACATAGTTAATCATAAAGAAATGAAAAATACTATAAAAATGATACAAAGAAAGAAACAAAAAAGGCAAAGTGTAAGCATAAAGTGAAATAACAGATGGCATAGCTATATTATTTTAACTTTAATTAACACAGTTAAACAATAATATTCTTAAAACAGAAACTCCAAAATGAGATTAGCAATGCAGCACAAGATGGAGGAATATTGAACATAAGCCAGAGATACTAAATGAATAAAAATGACTATAATAAAACAAAGCTGCCATGTATTTGAAACAGAATTTAAAAAGTAAACTATTGAGAGCAAATTAAAGGATATTGAAAAGTTTTGAAAAAGTTTTTGTAAGAACATGGATATGAGAAATTTAGAAAATATTTCACATAATAATCATGTAATATAGGAAATTACTATATTATGAAAAATTGATATTATTAAAGACTGATAAAAGGTATATAAAATCAATATTTAAATTGAAATTTATGAGCTATTTACAGAAATGAAATCAGTTGGAGCAATTGACACAAATCCTTCAACCCCAAAACAAAATTTAAATAATATGCATTAATTTAAAAGATAAGGATAGAACCTTTAGACATGTGTATCAGTCTTTCTTTGTTTTGAAAAATATCTGTTGATAAAAGATATGAGACAGAATGTCTTTATTTGCTTACAGTTGGAGGGTATCATCCTACTTTGCAGAGAAGAAACAAGTGTGTTGCTGTGGGAACAGATAACATTGTATTCACAATAAGGAACATACATGAAATGAGTACTTATCCTAAGTTAAATTTTTTTGTATATGCAGTCTGAGACACAAGCTGAGGAATGGTGTTGCCCTTATTTATACTAGGTCTTCCCACAACCTTACCCCAATCTAGAAAATCGACAGGCCTAGAGACTACCATGTTGTTTAAAATCTGTCAATACTTTTTATGAGTGTTTCTATACCTTTTCAATATGACAATATTACTAAGCAAAACCATTCAGAGAACTCATCAGAAAATATCAGAGATGTCATAAAAACTTTCAAATAATCTTTTACAAGAAGGCAGCCAAAAGATGAAAAGTCTTCAAGTGTATTTTGAAACTATTCTTTAGCAAAGTATAGTTTAAAAATAAGTGGTAACACACTGATTTTTAATTTACATAAACTCACAGAGTACACATTTTCAAATCTTCTTGAACTAATAATTTCAATGAAATAGAGAGTAAAAGAAAATATATGTTAATCAAAGAAATGGTAAATTTGAAACTGAATAAATTTTATGTTTAATACTAAGCAGATAGAATTACAGTTTTAAGCAGAATTTCCATATTATCAATCATAGTGATATGCCAACAGTATGATTATATAAATTGTGGCAGCCATGTAAGAAAAAGTAGGAGGCAAAAGCAAAGATATTTTACATCAGGTTGTTTTTCTAAGCATAAAAACAGCTCAACCTAATAAAAAGCAGTGTTTATTACAATATAAAATAAGAAAACACATTAGAACAAAAACCAAATCTAAAGTATGTATTGAGAACTTACTAAAAATTAGTAGAATGTAAAATAATTTTAATTGTTACTATAGAGGTTTCATAAGTATTGATAAAATGTATAGTTATAAAGTTATGGTCATAAAAGTGATATCTTTAAAAAAACAGAAACAATGTTTTCCATTATTTTAAGTTATTTGTATATAAGAGCACACAAAAATACCTCAAGCCCCAAATAAAATAAATGAAGAAATAGAGCATGAAAACAAATTAACTGTGCATTGTGAAAGAATTAAGACAAATTTAACAGTCATTTTGTCTTATTGATGTGTCTTTTGCCTTACAGAAGCTTCTCAATTTCTGGACATCCCATTTATTGGTTGATGTTCTTAGTGTCTATGCTACTGCTGTTATGTTCAGGAAGTGGTCAACTGTGCCAATGTGTTAGAAGGTACTTCACACTTTGTTTTCAACCAAGTTCTGTGTAGCTGCATTTATGTAGTTATTAACATTTTTTATATCTGTTGATATTTGCTTTATGACTGATTATGTGATCAGTTTTAGAGAAAGTTCCATTGGTTTCTGAGAAAAAAAGTATATTCCTTTGTGTTTGGGTGGAAAGTTTTCTTAGTATTAATGTATGATGTTTGATGTGAGGTTTAAGCTTTAGTAGTATTTATTTTACATATGTACATGTCCTTGTGTTGGGCACATAATATTCAGGATTGAGACTTCATCTTGGTGGATTTTTTTTTCCTGAGATAAATAAGTATTGTCTGTCCTGATCACTTTTGATTGATTTTAGTTTGAAGTATATTTTGTTAGCTATTAAGATGACTCCACCAGCTTGTCTCTTAGGACCATTTGACTGGAAATCTTTTTTCAACCCTTTAGTCTAAACCTCTATCTTTCTTTGAACTTGAGGTATATTGCTGATATGCAGCAGAAGGATGGATTCTGTTTTTTTATCCATGATGTTAGGGTGTGTCTTTCTATAGGTGAATTGAGTCCATTGATATTAAGGGATATTAATGAACAATGATTGTTATTACCTGTTATTTTTGGTGGTAGCATGTGTGTGCTTCCCTTCTTTGAGTTTTTCTTCTGTGGAATTATCAATTGTTTGTGGTTTCTAGGTTGGATCTCATTTCCTTAGTTGGAGTTTTCCCTCTAGTGCTTTCTGTAGGGCCAAATTTGTGGGTAAGTACTGCTTAAATATGATTTTGTCATAAAATATCTTGTTTACTCTATCTATGATGTTTGATAGTTTTGCTAGGTATAGTAGTCTGAATTGGCATCAGGATCTTTTAGTGTCTGTATAAACATCTGACCATAACCTTCTTGCTTTCATTATTGCCATTGAGTAATCTGGTGTTATTTGATGGGTCTACGATTATACATAACTTGGCCTTTCCCCCTTACAGTTCTTTGTATTTTTTCTTTGTTTTCCAAGTTTAGTGGCTTGATTATTATGTGGCAAGCAGACTTTTTTGGGGGTCTAGTCTATTTGGTGTTCTGTAAGCTTCTTGTATCTTTATAGGCATTTCTTCCTTTAGATTGGAAAAGTTTTCTTCTATGATATTGTAGAATATATTTTCTGTGCATTTGAACTTCTTCAACTCTAGTTTTCTCAGGTTTGGTCTTTACATGGTGTCCCAAATTTTCTGGATGTTTTGTGTCATGACTGCAGGGGATTGTTTCGTTTCATGGTAAATAATTTTCCCACCTACTGGTTTAATAAAAAGCGCTGATTGGCCACAGGCAGGCAGGAAGTATGGGCGGGACTATCAGACTAAGAAAAATCTTGAGAACAGCAAGCAAAGAGGGCAGAAAGCCAGAGAGAAGCTGAAAGAAGCAGAGGACAACTACGCTGCTCTAAGAAAAGGTACCCAGCTGCATGTCTGAATAAGAGACATGGGTTAGATGAAGGGTAGAGAACCAGCAAGTGATATACCTGGGCCTTAGGCTAATCAGCCTAAAACTATTGTAAGCATCTGTGTGTCTCTGTGGGACTGTGAGACTGTGGGAATGTGGGACTGTGGGTCTGTGTGTCCCAGACCTTGAGGTTAGGTCCTAAAGTCCTGGCCAGAAACCTCCTACTACACATGACTTTTTGGTTTTAGTGTTTTCTTTGATTGATGTATCTGTTTCCACTATTCAATCTTCCACTCCAGAGATTCTATCTTTCATTTCTTGCATTTTTTGATTATGCTTGCATCTATAGATCCTGTCTATTTCTTCAGGTTTTCTCTATTTTCAGCATTGTCTTGGTTGGTGCCTTCTTTATTGCTTCTATTTTAATTTTTATTTTCTGGGATATTTCTTTCCCCTGTTTGTTTTCTTTTTCTTGGTTTTCTTTATCTTCTTTCAGGAATTTGTTAATCTCTTCCAAATTTTGTTGCATTTCTTCTATCTCTTTATGAGAAATTATTATATCCACTTTTAAAGCTTCTATTTTCTTCATAAAGCTTTTTTATAATGGTTATTTCCTTCTGTTTCTTCTTCATTATTATGATCATGTCTTGATGTTCAGCTTCTTCTAGTGGTACCTTTTTGTTCATTTTACTTTTCTATATATTCTTCCACTGGTGTCTGTCCATTGCTTTCTTGGTTCACTCTTAGTCAGATTTTATTATGATCTTAGTCAGTTGTGGGCTAGGGGCCTGTAGATCTCAGTTGTTTCTAGGAACACCCTTTTAGTTGCCAGTGGGCCAAGGAGCTATATGTCTACAGTTGTTGTAGAGGTTACTGGGATTGCTATGTGAAGATACCGGTTGGGGTTGGGGCAGTATTTTGCCATGAGTTGTCCCTCTGTCTAGGTTTTTCTGGGGGTTGTGCTTGCATGGATTCTCCCTGCTGGCTTTGGTTCAGGGTGGAGCTGGATGTGAGTAGGGTAGGGTACCAGAGTCTATGTCCCAGGACTGGACTTCAGAGAATGATAGACAATATGGTCTATCTAAAAAAAAATCAGTAAAATAGCAGGGAAATACATTTAAAAATATATTACACAATAGTGTAAATAAACGTATCACTTCTGGATTATATGTATATAATAAAGTGAGATTGCAAATTATATCTTATATGCATTTGAATACAGCAAACTTTAAAATATTTTAGAAGAAAAATATTTATAATATAAACCAGATATAATATACCTTCTTTTTTCACTTATAATTTTTGCTTCATACTTCATATTTCTTATACTAACATCGCTTAACAAAGATTCTACTATTTAGTTTTACCATGAATTTTAGTTTAGTACACTTTAATGCTACAATAAACAAACTTTTATAAAAATTTAACTTCTATATTAGGTTCTCATATGAAGAATATAGGGCTATATGACATATTAATTTAAAATTCGTTTTAATTAAAAGGCCAGTTTAATTGTCAATTTGTTTAGATTTGAATATATGCTTATTGTATTTTGTATTTGTAATGAGCTTTTATTCAATTGTGCTCTCATTGTAGAATTTAAAAAATATATACGAATGATAAAGATTTATTAATATTTTATTGTAGTTTATTGAATCATTAAAGGTTAATGAAACTATAATTCATAAATAAATGTTTGTGGAGTTTAAATCCTTTACAATTTTTATTTTCTATTCCTTTTCCGGTGTATCCTAGCAGCATATTCTGAAATAAGAAAGTCTGGAACATGTTACTACATTAACTTTTAATGTACTTTAAGGAGACTTTTGGCATCATACCAAATTAAGATTTATATTACCCAAGAGTATTCAAAATCTTGATGATTGTACTAGACGTATAGAATATGTTCAGAAATATTGACATTTTAATATGAAGCATTCAAAAATTTAAGCTATGGGAGCCAAGCCACTTATGTGGACATTCTTTAGTGTGTCTACAAACTTTTGCATTTTTAAATTTGTAACTAATAGTATTATATACTTACATTAACTCAATTCATTTTTTTCCTGTCAGAAGACATTTTATTATTGATTGTTCTGTATTTTATGGCCACCATAAAATTTGTAATTGAAATATGTATGTCATTTAAGGAAACACTATTTCTTTTGATAGAACTTGAAATTAATATAATGTTAATTTGATGTGGGAATGACTTTTGTATGATATGAATATCAATCTTTAAATAATGGAAATGGGTTGAGTTAAGATAGAGGAGCTAGCTAGCAATGTACCTAAACCATAGGCTAAAAGGCATGAAGTTAATATGTGTCTGCGTTTTTCTTTGGGAATTTGGGATTGGTGGTACAGATAAGTGGCTATAGGTAGGTTTGAACTATGGAGCTAGTCAGGGACAGAAACCTCATTGTTACACTAAGTAATATTACTTTTGTTCGTTTACTTTTTAAAAGGATCTTTTTCTGTAGTTCTAGTGGACTGAAACTCACTATGGCTGTACACTTGATGCAAATTACCTACCTCAGCCTCAAGAGTTCTGAAGTAGGAACCAATAAGTCAGTTTTGGTAGCATCTACATTGAGGCTTATGAAATGTGAATATCTTGAAATAGAAGCCTACAGAAACTGTGAGACAATGTCTTTAAGTTATTATATATTGTAGAAAATTTCTATACAGAAATAAGTAATATCAAAGATGGAGATTTTGAGAAGGCAAAAACAAGTCATGATCCTTAAAAAATGTTATTGTGTAAATACTTTGAGGATTTTTTTTATATCGCTCCCCACAATTCTTTCTATATCTGTACACAGTCAATTTGTTCTCTCTCTCTCTCTCTCTCTCTCTCTCTCTCTCTCTCTCTCTCTCTCTCTCTCTCTCTCTCAATATCCTTTTAAATATGTTGAGTCCATTTTTGTTGATCAACTATACTTGGGTATGGAAGTTCCTTTCAAGTGTGGTCATAGCATTAAAAAGCACTGACACTGTGTTTTCCAAAGTGTCTCATAAACACTCTCCCAAGAATTACGTACGATTGTCAAAGCTATTAAACATCCTCCATAAGCCTTATTGTGGAAGGTACTAATGTACGTCAGTAAACATAGATAAATGAAGCTGGTGCCCAACTAGAAGCTTTGCTTTTACTGATTAGCACGCATAGTATAAATTTTCCTTTGCATACTGCTGGAAGAAAAAAAAAATCATTGCTTTTATGTGTACAAACATGTGACCTCCAACAGAGACCTGCCTGAAAGATATAATGGGGTATTTTGAAACAAATATTTGGGGAGTAACCAAAAGCTTTTTTAATCTTGTATGATGCACAGTCCATGAGATAGAGCTCATATAGATCACAAAAACCTATGTTGTAGACTACATATGGGAAAACCCATTAGTATTATACTACTAAGGGAACATATTCATAAAATCACTGTTAATGAAAGCATCATTCAACCTTATCAGGTAAGCATCTTCTTACTGTAGATTCAAAACAAAAGACTTCATAACAAGATTGGAAAAAAAAACAATTATCTTTATGACATAATGTTCTTTTATAATTCAGGTCCATTTATCTGTCTCTTCAAAATACTTTAGGGAAAATAAAATAAACTGCCAAAAAGGAGCCCTATGTTCTGCAAAATATTTTTTGGACTGAATTCCTAATCCATAAGGAAGGTTTATCAAAATGTATTTAAAACATGATTTCTCTTTATATAACAGTGTAATGAAGTTGTTTAGAGAAAGGGGGATATAATCTAGCAAGAAGAAATTATAAAAATTTTACTGGTTATAATAATTATTTGACAAAATTTTAAAACTGTGATGTGGGAATGTCTTTCTGTATGCTGATGCTGTGAATAGCAATCTTTAAATAAAGGAGCTGTTTTGGCCCATGACAGGCACCATAGGAAAAGTGGGAGGAGGCATCAGAATAGGTAGGAGGAGGAGCAGGTCGGAGTCAGACAGAAGGAGCCAGAAGCTCAAAGGAGTAACATGTAAGGAGCACAGGTGAGCCACGGGTACGTGGCAGACAGTTTAATAGAAATGGGTTGAGTTAAGATGTACGAGCAAGCTAGCAGTGTGCCTGAGCCATAGGCCAAATAGCATGAACTTAATATAAACGTCTGAGTCATTTCTGGGGGTCTGAACAGTGGCGGATGCTATGGGTCTGGGGCTGCAGGGTCTGTGGGTCTGGGCCTCTGGCTGCCTGGGACCAAAAAACCACATTGTAACACTGGTTATAATAATTATTTTACAAAATTTGAAAACTGTATCATTGAAAACAGTTTGCAGCCATTCATATCTTTAATGAGTTGAATAAAGAAAAGTAATTTAAATATTTTAACATATAATGTGAAATTTATATCACTTTAAAAAAGATATAAAAATTCAGTATATGCTGAGAAATAAAATACAGCTGGTAAGTTTTGCTGATGAATTATTCTAATCTTTTGCTTATGCTATGATTTTGTTGCCATGTTAAATTGCTACCATTACAAAACAGTTTATATCCTTTGTCTTAGCTGTCAACTCTCTGAAACTCTTCTCCCATGCTGACAAACTAGGCAGTTGATATGTACTCTACCAATTATCTTCCAACTTTAACCCTTAACATTATACTTAGCTTTGTAGAAGAACAAAAGTTGTGGGCCAGCTGGCAAGATCTAAAAAACATTTCCTACAAGGCAACTCCTCAGAGGCATCAAACTATTCTAAAATTGGTAATAGACAACAGAAACCGGTAACTCTATTACAGTGGATCCTAAGGAATGCAATATAGCTGAGCAGACTAGAAGATCTTCAAAATAGCTCTTATAAATATACTTGAGACCCTTATAAAGGATATGAATAAATAATTTAATAAAATCTCTGAAAACAGAATGAAATGAAATAAAGAAAAAAGTAAAAGAAATAAAAGTACAAATAGATTCTCAAAAAATGAGGGAGAATGAAAATAAAATATTTAGGAAATCAAATAGAAATCTCAATTAGAAAAGAAGAAATAATAAAGAGAAATTAGGGCATTGAAAATACAACAGAATAAATGGATAGTTGGTCAATGAAAATATTGAGCTGAAAAAATATTGAGGCACAAAACTAGGAAATTTGAGACAGTATTAATTACAAAATCTATGGATAATTAAAATATAGAAATGAGAGAAATCCAGGTCAAATGCACAGAAAATATTTTCACAAAATCAGAAGAAATATTTCTTAATCTAAAGAATGGGGTACCTGTCATACTACAAGAAATATATATGACACCAAAATTAATTGAACAAAAATCAAATTTTCCATAGACACAATATTCAAAACACTAAAATTATAGAACAAAGAAATAATATTAAAGGTTTCAAGTTAAAAAGACCAACCTACATATAAGGGCAAATCTATTACTATAACCCCTTTCTTTTAAAGAGAGAAAGAGAGGAGAGGAAGAGAGAGGAAGGAGAGCAAGGAGAGATAAAAAACTTCCGTTACCTCATATTAGAAATTTAACAACACAACTAAAAGCTCTAGAACAATAGAAACCTAACAGCACAAAAGAACAAATTGTAAGATATATTCACATTTAGGAATGAAAACTATAAAATAGTCAAAAGGAAAAGAACCATAGAAACAAAAAAAAGATCTTTTGAGAAAATCAGTAAGTTAATAAACACTTAACTGAATTAACTAAAGAGTTGATAAAAAAATAAATAAAAAATAGAGATGAAAGGAGGTACAAATTGATCAAAAAAACCCAAACAAACAATTCCAGAAAATCATGGGAACATACCTTAAAAACCAGTACTTAAAGAAATTGAAGTAAGGAAAATATAAATATATTATACATAAATTTAATATATAATAAATATATATATTTGCATTTATATGCCATCTAGCATAATCTAATAACTACTTTAAACAGATCAATAACTAGTGAAATATAAGTAGTAATGAAAAAGTCTTCCAATGAAATGAAATCTAAAGACCAGATGGTTTTAATACAGAATTCTAACAGTTTGAAAGAATTAATGGTATTGTGTCAAATTATTCCAAGAAAAAAAGACAGAAGAAACATTGCTCAAATTGTTTTACTAGACCAAATTTGTCCAATACTTAAACCATATAAAGACCTAATACAAAAGAAAGGCAAATTTTACTTATGAACATAGATGTAAAATTCTACATAAAATTTTTAAAACGCAAATCTAAAACCTTACCAAAAGTTCTTGCATAATGATCAAGTAGGCTTGTCCCAGAAGTGGTTCACAATACGTAAATTGATAAATTAAATCTATTGTGTAAACAGACTGAAACATAAAAACAATAAAATAATTTTATTAGATGCAGAAAAAGGCCTTTGACAAACTCTATTTCCCCTTAAACTCTTGAAGAGACTAGAGATACCAGAAACAAATCTTAAAATAAACCTACCTAAATGGAATTGAAATCAAAGCATTTTCACTATCAGGAAGAAGACAAGATTTTCCGCACTTCAATCCTTTTCAAGGTAATACTTAATAGAAAAAAATTAAGAACACATTGGAACTAAAACATCTTCATCAAATGTTCCTGGTCAAACAGGACAAGTGTGTATAGAACTTTTAATCTTTTAAGATCTTCAATTTCTTCCTTAAATGTCTTAAAGTATTTATTATACAAGTCTTCCACATTTTAGTGAGAGTTACTACAAGATACTGTTTATCATGAAAAAGATTTTTCCTTGATTTCATGCACCATCTATTTGGGTTTTAGGTTTATATATATACAGAAATGCTACTGACTTCATGTATTAATTTTCTGTCCTGCTACTTTGCTCAAAGTGTTTATCATCTATAGAAATTTCCTTATAGAATTTTTATAATCACTGATATACACAATCTTATAGTTTGCAAATAAAAAATACTTCCATTTATTTCTTTTCTCTTTATACCCAGGTGATTTTATTCATTTGTCTTTATTGCTCTAGCCAAGATTTCAAATAGACTCAAATTTCAACTCCAAATTGATGAAAGGTCTCAAAATATGACAAGAAATATTGAATATTATACAAGAGTAATTGGTGAATATTTCTTAACTAGACCTGAATTTGACTTTTATTTAACAGACAGTAATAGCGCAGGCACACAGATAAACAATTAATAAATGCTACCTTATGAAACTGAAAATCTGTACTACAATGGACACCATTGTTAGATATACTTGACAGACTAAAGCATGAGAAAAGAAAAGACTATTACTAATCTATAGCTATATAGGGATAATGTCAAAAGCATATAAAGTACTCAGAAAACTTGACACCCAGGAAACAAAATACCCAATTTTTATAAAGGACCTAAATATAGAATTCTTAAAGGAGAAGCACTTAAGAAATGTTCAACATCCTTACTCATCAGGAAAATGCAAATAAAAACTTTGAGATTCCATCTTAAACCAATGAGATATACCAATATCAATAAAAATGTTAGTGCATGCTGTATGAGGAATAATAGTGTATTCATCAATTGCTGGTGGAAGTACACATATGTTCCTCCATTATGGAAGTCAGTGTTTAGATTACTCAGGGAGCTAAGAATAGATATCTTAAGATCCATCTATAAAACTTTGGGGAATATAAGAAAAGTTCACTTTATCCTACTGAAGGGACACTTGTTTAAGCAAATTCTTTGTTGTTCTGTTTGTAATAATAAGTACTTAAATGCTGGCTACATCTCTGTCAATAGATGAAGAGATAAAAAATATAGTAAATTTACAGAGTGGACTTACTCAGCTCTTAAATTAAATCATTAAAATTTCATGTAAATGGATAGAATTGTAAAAAAATCATTTTAACTGAAGTAATACAAACTAGGGGAGACAAATATAGCCTGTATTTACTTATAAGTTGTTTCTAGCTATTAAGTCTTCAATGAGCATTTTATAATCTATGGAACCATAGAGGTTAATAAAGTAATGGACTAGTCAGAAGTGATTTGTCTCCATTGAATAAAAATTAACATAGATAGCTATGGATATACTGGACAAGGAAAGGGATATGAGACTGAAAAGAGATAAAATGAGAAGAGGAAGTATGAGGTTGGCAAGAGAGGGGATACAGCAAGAGACAAATAAAATTAAAGGGGATTTTTAAAGACGTTTTATAGATTTCTAATATAGTAGAATCTTCCTAAACTATAAACATTTATCAAGATGATTTAAATAAATGGCCAGAAACCTGGGATATGGATCCCTAATGGACATCTCATCACCAAATGGAACTTTCAATACTGAGAATGGATTACATTTTATTGTGCTTTTGGTGAATGAAGCCCCAATGGGAACCTAAAAATAACTCATACTATTGTTAAAGCTATTGTTTGCTCTCTATGTTAAAGCTACTGATTTCTCTCTAGGAACTGACAGAAATGCCTTACTTCTGAAAACATCAACTATACAACTCATTGTAAAAGGATAAGTCATGATCCACCTAGAACCTTCATCATCAAACCACTCTTTTGATACAGACTATCACTCATAGCATTTAGAAGTACACCTAAAAGGAGAAAGGTGAACAGTCACCCCCATTCAAACTATTATCTCCAGTGTTGACACACTCAATAGTGTTAGCTCAATAGTGGCACATGACTTTTATGGGACTAACCAACAAATAGCTCATTTGCTTTAAGGTCTTGCCTATGAGACGTAACCCACCACAAAATTACTTCAACTGTCAAGAAACTGAGACTAAATAACTCAGATATGTAGAGGAAAATTAAAAACTACCACTCTTCTAAAGAATTGTAGTAATGAAGTGACTCCTGGTGTCATCCTGCAATCCTCATAGATTGGTACCTATGTACACTGTGAGAGACCTTTGTCCACTCGGTCCTAAATGGAGTGTTTCCATCAGATTCCTTCCCTCAGTGTTCATGGAGCCATGAGAATGAAGAGGCAGAAAAATCATAAGAAAAAGAAGGGACAGAGCACACTGATGAAAAAAGACTCACTAAACACATCATGACTGACAACCATATGAACCTAGAGAGATGGTGAGAGCCTACACACAGTCTTTACAGGTTTAAGCCAGAAAAGATCATCCTAGTGCTAAAAGGAGAAGTGGACACAAGCCCCATCCTTAATTCAGAAGCTATCTTTACTTGATGCCTGCTTCCAAAATAAAATCTAGTGAAACTCAAATGGAGTCTCAGTACAGATACAAACCCCTCTTTTGATTTTTTGTTTGTTTTTTGAAACAGTGTTTCTCTGTATAACATTTCTGGCTGTCCAGGCTAGAACTCACTCTATAGAAGAGGCTTATCTTTAACACACAAAAATCTACCCGCTTCTGCCTCCCAATTATTGGAATTAAAGGTTTGAATCACCATTAGCTGGTGATATTACTCTTAAGTATAGGCTCTTTGCTTAGCAGTAGACGGCTGCAATAAAACAAGCTCAATGCCATCTTTGGAAGGTTTGTATCTTAATATTTGTCAGTTTGTTGGTGTCGGGGTTGGTGATGGCTTTGTATTGTTTCTCTACAGGTGCTTTGCCCTTACATTATAGCTTTTGGTTTAGCATTTTATGGGATTCATGCATTTATGAATATATGTGTTGCTGCATTTTTATGCATTTCTTCTCATTTTACTTTGTCTCTTTTCCATCTGTTTGATGTGTTCTTTCTTAATTTGTCTTTCTTTATTTCTTATTATTAGTCAATAAATTTCTGTTTGTTTCTAAGAAGAGAGAGAATACTCATGGATTTGGATCGAGGAAATGTGGGGAAGATCACGGAGGACTTGGGATAAAGGAAACCATGATCAGAATATATTGTATGAAAAATTCAATTTTAAGCAAAAAGTGAATGAATGAATGAATGAATGAATAAATAAATAAATAAATAAATAAATAAATAAATAAATAAATAAATATTTTCCTATGGAGAAAATATTGGCTTATAACCAATATTCAGTTTGAAGCAGCAATAAAAATTCCCCCAACTAAATTCTCTGGGCCCTACTGAGCCATACATACATAGTTTACATATTAATTAAAACTTTCAATAAAATTAAGATGAGCTTAGATAAGAGCTAAACTAATTTTAACTGCCACAGTTTCTATGTATTTTTTTTTCACAGTGAGCTTTATTTCTTAATATCAATTTGATTTATTGCCAAGTCTCACTTCAAACTGGAAGAAACACTTTTGGGGAGTATATCTAGTGATAGCAGAGTCTCCCAGCTTTTTCTTATCTACCTTTAATGCTTTAATTTACTGTTCCCTTTTAAAAAGTTTATCCATATACAGAAATTTGGTTAACAGTTTTCTTTCAGTGCTATGAATAAATTTAATCAATATTTTATGGTCTTAAAAGTTTCAGATGAAAAAAAATAACTGTAGATATTTGTATTAGAGGTTTCTTTATGTGATATGACACATCTTTCTATACTTAGAATTCTTTCTTTGTTTCTGTATTGGGATAGTATGCTTATGATTGTTTCTCAGTGTAACTTTTCCTGTTGTTATTGTTCTTGTTGGTTTTTCATCTTATGGTTTGCTCAGTGTAATATATTGATGTGGGAATGCCTTTCTGTATGCTGTGAATCTCACTCTTTAAATAAAGGAGCTGTTTTGGCCCTTGATAGGCACCATAGAAAAAGTAGGAAGAGAAATCAGAATAGGTAGGAAAGGATGGGCAGAGTCAGAGACAAACTGACCCAGCTGCCAAAGAAGAAGCATGTAAGGAAGACAGGTGAGCCATGGGCCACGTGGCAGACAGATTAATAGAAATGGGTTGATTTAAGATGTAAGAGCTAGCTAGCAATGTGCCTGAGCCATAGGCCAAATAGCAAGAAGTTAATATAAGTGTCTGAGTCCTTTCTGGGGGCCTGAGCAGCAGCGGCAGGCTGCTAATGGGTTTGGCACGGCAGGTCTGTGGGTCTGGGCCTCTGGCCACCCAGTACCAGAAACCTCACTACTACAATATATCTATATACATCCATTCATCAATCCAGCCATCCATCCATACATACATACATACATACATACATACATACATACATACATACATGCACACACACATAAATACATACACACACACATATATATAATTTATAAGTAAATTTTAAACATAAAGCAAAAGATAACAAGGCTATAATCTATAAGCACTGAACAGAATGGTAAGGAGGAACCTATGAGAGTCGTTCATAAATCCCCTGGGAAGGGGAGATTGACAGGACCTGAATAAATTGGAATCATCATGGGGAGAAGTCAAAGGGAGGTGTGGAGAAAACATGAGGGAATGGGATGGTTGAGTTTGGGGACAGACAGAGAGGAAGAATAAGGAGAAAGATACCTTGATAGAGGGAGCCATTTTGAGGTTACAGAGAAACCTGGTGTTAAAAGAATAGCCATGATCCCATGAATGTGACCACAGCTAAGGCTTCAAGCAATGTTGAAGAGTATAGCAAGAGGTTTCTGGCCTTCCTAGCACTATGGTTCAGACCTGCCTGTAGCCGCTTCCCCCACCCCAAAATGACTCACAGGCTTATATTAGTTACATCCTGTTTGACTTAAGGCTTCAGCATATTGCTAGCTGTTTCACCTTAATTCAACCCATTTCCATTAATCAGTCCTGCCACATGGCCCATGGCTCACATGCATTACTTTACATATTGCTTTTGCGGGTGGCTAGATTGATCTCTGTCTGTAGCCTTGAAGCTGATGTGACCATCTCTTTCCATCAGAGGATTTTCAGGTGGTCTTGGTTGATGAAACCATATTTGCCTGGAAGCATTCCACAGGTTCTCATCTTCTGTGGAAACAACAGCAGAACATCTTTTCCAAAGCAATATATTCTGAGACCCAAATTTCAAAGTCAAAATACCTTAAAAATATGTAGGTTTGTTTAACTTAGCAGCCTTTGTAACCATTTGTCTTTCTGCAGCAAGCTCATTAACAGATAAAAATAAAATAAAACACAATAATAACCATAATACAGACTCTGTGTATTTGCTGTCTTTATGTAGCTTATTATATTTTCATAGCCTATTTCTCTTTAGGGACTTTTTCTACCTTCTTTCTTTTCTCTCTAAAGCCTATGTACATTTTTTTCACACACTATAACCCATCTAGGGGTTTTCTTCATTTAAATCTGTTTTATTGAGACTCCTTAATCATTTTATAACCATAAGAGCTTTAAAAATGTTAGACTGTGCAACATTCCTTTTCTTGATGACTCCACGACACTCAGATTTTCAACATGGCAAGGGAACCAGAGCCATGCTTATTTTCCCAATTCTTAGAATAGTATTAAATATTGTGGAACATTTTACCACCCCTACTCTGGGGAATTTTAGATTCCACACTGTCACTAAGTAGAACAGTGCTCACTCCACTTAAGCATTTGGCAGCAGGGTCTCTTAAAGGGCTGCACAGTTTTTGCTACTAATGCTGAGTTAGGAAGCTTCTCTTAAAGGAGCTGCATCTGCTCACTGTTAGCAAAAAGAGTGGACCCAGAATATGCTGCTACCAAGAAACCATCATTAACTCTGTTCCCTTTTTGTTCAATACAAAAAGAAACCTTCCATCAATCATATGCAGCTTGTTGCTTATACCAAGTCTTCTGTGAGACTTTAGGAACCGGCCTGATTGCAGCTTATGCTTTCTACCACAAGTCTGCTGTAATTTTGTCCATGGCCCAGATGCCATACCATCTCTGCACCATGATCCACTTTAGAGACACAACTTGGAAGCTGCTTTCGGTTCCATTTCTGTGCTCTAGAAACCTGTTTAAGCTTTCTCAGGCATCATGTGGGTGTTTGGCCCATGTTGGGATGCCAGAAACCTCATTCTAGATGAAAGGGTGTCTAAACTTGTCTCTACCTATAATTAAATGACCCACTTGATTAACAATAGAGATCCTTCATCGAGCCTTTAATTTTAGCTATTTACCTCATTACTAATTTGATATTCACCTTCCTTTTCAGGGTAATAGGAGAAAGGGGTAGCCCCTCTTTGGATTTAAATTTTCATATGAAAATTGTGGAGGTGTTTGTATTTTTTGGCCCATTAAGAGAAGTAAATGACTATGAGTCAAAATAAATAAATAAGTAAAAGAATCTGAAGCCTATCTCTGAACCAAGGTAAGAGACCGGATCTTATAAGATACAGAAAACATTGGGGTTTTGTTTTGTTTTAGCTAGAATATTTTTTTTTAAAATTTAGAGTTATTCAAAGAAATAGTTTTATTTTAGATTCATTGTAGTACTATGGTTTCTCGGTCCCCGTGTGGCCAGAGGCCCAGACCCTGCCGTGTCAGACCACTTAGCCGCCTGCTGCTGCTGCTCAGGCCCCCAGAAATGACTCAGACACTTAAATTAACTTCATGTTGTTTGGCCTATGACTCAGGCACATTGCTAGCTAGCTCTTACATCTTAACTCAACCCATTTCTATTAATCTGTTTGCCACATGGCCCTTGGCTCACCTGTGTTCCTTACATGTTGCTCCTGTGGGCTTCTGGCTCAGTCTGCCTGACTCCGCCTTGCTTCTCCTACTTATGCTCTGATTTCTCCTCCTACTTTTTCTATGGTGCCTGTCATGGCCCAAAACAGCTCCTTTATTTAAAGATTGATATTCACAGCATACAGAAAGGCCCACATCAATTCATATAAATCAAAAAAGCAGCACTTTAATTTTGAGTTTCTTATATGTTTATAAATCAGATAATATCTTACTTATATTCCTTTATCTCATTTGGATTAAAAAAATAACATATCATGGCATTATTTTCATTGCCTCTAAATTTGTAAAGAGGAGAAATATTTATATTTCAGTACTAAGAATATTGTTTGAAACAAACACACATGTTTGACAATCAAGCTTCTAAAACAAATTTTTGTTGTAGATTAGTGCTTACCCTGGTAACTACTATTTATTGAGCACACTAGGAACCAAGCTAAGCACTAGAAGTATTATGTCAATTAATTTGCAAATGAATCATACAGAATACTAGCTTTGCATTTTTTTTTGGTCTCAAAAACTCAAGTATTTCTTTTATTGTCAGAACATGGAAAAGGACATTGAGAAACCAATTCCAAAAATACATACATATTTGTGTGTATAAATATATCTGAAGATTACAGGATTAATCTGATATCCTCATCCCAATATTAAGATTAGGTTAAGTGTTCCTCTGTAGGGAATAAACTTGGAGTTGCCAGTTCATGCACAGGTACATAGTCTGATCCTACTCCCAGAGGTTCCACATACTGACCATACCATTCGACAGTCATTTACCTTTGGAGGATTTAGTTTCTTTTTCTAACGATTCCCCAGTTGCTGTTTTTGATTCAGTGAGCCACCAAAAGCTCCATCCAGCCATCTCTGTGGGACTCCTTCTCATAATCCTTATCAATTTGCTCATATAGACTCTCTCTTTAGCGTGACAGGTAGCTCAAGCTGTGGCTTAGCTATAGATCTTTGCTTCTGCCTCTATTAATTGTTGGATGAAGATTCTATAATAACACTTAGGGTAGTTATTCATTTGAATATAGAAGAAGTGCTGTTAAGACACCCCTTCCACTATTGGTTGGAGACCTAACCAGGGACATCCTTTTGCTTCTTGAAGGTTTCCCTAGCACTGGGCCTCATTCCAGCTCCATAGTGGCTTTATCTATCAAGTTATCTTTATCTCTTTCCCTTAAGGGTCAATCAAGATAAACTGTAGGTGTCATTCCTACAATCAGAATTCAATAACACCTCAACCTAAGAAATCTTATGTGTCTAGAAACTTTCAAGGAGAAGAGAGAACTGGTAATCACTTTAATGAGGTAATATACTTCTCTTTCTCTGAAGACTGTTAATACATCTGTTTCCAGTGAAGTGCTTTCATAAACTGTCCAAATTAAGAAAATAATGCTTTCCTTTTACTTATTTTCATTTCTTTTCTTTTAGATGCATATCCAAAGCCCATGCATGGTTTTCTAGATAATATGAGGCTTCTTATTCATTCTATGGCATACTTTTCTCTGTAAAAGCTATAGTTATAGTGTAAATTTAAATTACTTTGACATCTATAAAAGAAAAATGTGTCTAATCTATTAGCCCAACTTTCTAAAGTATAGATAACTATCTTGAGTCTCAGAGTCTGTGATTATGTAAGATATTAAACCTTGTATTTTTAGTTATTTAAATAAGCTTGGTTGCTCCAACTATGTAGGATGTTAGCAATCACACATATGTGTCAGGTATGAAAGCAGAAACTGCATCATGATATATCCTTCCCCCTGATTGAACAAGCAAGGAAATTACTTTGTATCTTTATAAATGTCTCTCTAAAGTAATTCTGCGTTATACTCTTATAATCTCAAATGTAATCATGTCCAGTATCTGATAATAAATTTGGCTAAAAAATTGTGGAAATCATCTTATTCTCACCTGGTGTGATTAACATCTTTTTTCCTTCTTCCTGGTATACACCTGTGGACCTTCACTACAAAGTAATAGTAAATAAATAAAGCTGCATTTCCTCATTTTTACTATCAAGCTTCTTCCATTAGATCCAACATTGACAGATTAGCTGCTGTGTGGTTTACTTTGTTTTTCTCTTCAAAACAAATAAGATTGTCTTTGAACTACTTTCATAGTCTTTTTAAAAAAATGTGTTTATTAATGACACTGAAATCCTCCCAAGCAAATATACTTCTATGCTAAAAAGTACCAATAAAATGTAATACTATGTTGTTGGCTTTTTAGCTATTTGTCATGATTTTTTAGAATGCTCTTCAAATTTATTTTTTAACATTCTAATATCCTCAAGTCTCTGGTTTAAGTCAATTTCAAGCATTTATATTGTTATATAAATAAGTTAGTCCTTTGCTTTATAACTGACTCCTGAGTCTTTTTCACTGACTTCATTCATTCTTATCTTCTGTAGCCACCACCCTGGAGAATAGTGTACAAAGGGCATAGAAGTAGCCTTTGTCTGAAGTAGTCCCTTGTAAAGCAGCACATAGAAGTCCTTCTGTGAAGTGACTGATCTGTGCAGTGGCTTCTGTGCAGTAACTTACCAGACATGCATCGTGGCTTTTAAGAATGGCTTGCTCTCTTTGTTTTTGTCTTCATTGTCAAGCATGATGTCCAGCTTCTCAATAGTTGGGCCATCTCCTCCTTTCTTGAGTTCATGATAGAATAAAGCACCTTGAAGATAGGGTCCACGATGAGCTGGCAAAAGG
Source organism: Phyllotis vaccarum (assembly GCA_033318265.1). Classification (NCBI taxonomy): domain Eukaryota; kingdom Metazoa; phylum Chordata; class Mammalia; order Rodentia; family Cricetidae; genus Phyllotis; species Phyllotis vaccarum. The sequence goes on along the minus strand of JARWLC010000013.1, from coordinate 25,958,470 downwards.
CATATGGCAGCCTCTTCCTTTCAGAGCTATTAGCTGACTTACTAAATCATAGGCCAGATCAAAATATGGGTCTCCTTTCTGTAGTTTCAGTTCTTCAAGTAATAAATTATTCTTAATCCTGTTTCTCCTCTTAGCTTAGTATTTATGAGCATCATAGCTGAAGTCACTATTTTCCTGGGAACAAAATCTAATTAGTTGTTCTTCTGTTGCTTTGTTGAAACGTTCAGATTTTACTGTGCTCACTGTAGTCTTATGTCTACAGAGTATTAAAATTTGGAAGAGTGGATGAAGCATAGATTCAGATAGCTTTAGTGATTGTCTACATTTGGAGTAGAAACAATGTGAGAATATATAATACCTATTCTGAAAATAAAACTGAAGATTTTAATTCTTGTAGTAGTAGGTGGTGCCTTATTTTTATATTCAAATGACTTCCCTCACGGTGGTGTTGGCAAGAATGATTTACAATTGTAAGTACCAGTGTCTTTCATCTGGACTTCACATACAATCAATTATTATATTGGCAATAATGATTTCTAAATTCTGCAATAAAGGTGTTTGAAAAATACCACTGCTTTTATATCTTAATATTTGGATGTGCCTTTTGTGGACAAACATAGCAATTGTTACATACACAAGAGGTCAGCTTTCAATGTTTGCCACAAGGAAGCATTGTTTACTGAAGCAGAGAGTTATCAGTTAAATGTTCAGGTAGTTAACCTTTATCGTGGGGTCACATTGTACAGAAAATCAGTGCTGGTTCAGAGAACAGTTTTCCTTAAGAATCTATGGATGGTCCTAAGACCAGTTGCCAAGATAGTTTTAATACTTAATCTAATGAATACTTTAATAATTTGACATAACTATAGTTATATAGACTACTATATTACTAGATAATAAATATAATGAACCACCAAGATAATGGAATTCTTCTTTACCTTCCTGACCTCAAACAAAAGGCTGGTTGCTTAAAGCTAAGTTGTTTTAATCCTGACAACATAGTCTTTATGTTTTGGACTTATCTAACAAGTTCAAGAACAGAACAGAACAGAACATGTCTACTCCAAACTTTTGAAACTATCAGCTTCCCTGTTCAAACCAATCCACCATAAATTCAGGAATAAAGACCAAATGAGCAGCAAAACTTCCAGTCTTCCAAAAAAGAATAGGCTTCAGCTTCCTCAGTTCCCTGCTCTGCAGAGCCTTTCTATTTAGGCTTATTTTTAACTTTATTTTGTTGTTGTTGAAAAATGTTATACAATATATTTTTATTCTGCTTTCTTCCACCCACAATAAAAAGCTTTGCTTCCATTTGCTGTGCCTAATACTTAATACTGCAACTTGTAATTGAGATTTTCCCCACCTTTAAATTATTTAACTGAAACAAAGTGAACCAAATGAAGACCCATAGATGGTAAATTAGTGTACATAAATATGTATTGTCAATGATAGGCTTTAAAGTATAGACTAGAGAGCTGGGTCAGTAGCTATGAGTACTTACTGTTCATAAAGATAACACATGTTTAATTTCCTCCTCTAGCATCATTATTTATAATCATCTGTAACTCCAGTTACATAAAATCTAACAACATCCTCTTGTCTCCAAACGTATCAGAAACATGCATGGTATCCAGAATATACCACAGACAAAATACTCAAACACATAAAAACAAATAAGTAAATTAAGTGTAGTGGTTAGTTACTAGCCATGGAAGTTCTCATTGTTTGGAATGTCCCTATACTATTGTAATAGTTTTTCATAGTAATGTGTAAGTAAAGAGAGCAAGGGTATCAATGAGAACAGTACAGGAGAAAAGTGGAAGCTATTTTCTTTAGTGTTGTTGACCATTTTAAAGCAAGCCAATAAGAATATGGTACTTTCAAATATTCTCACTCATTTTAAAAATAGAAAAATACATATAAATATGTCTTAATCTATCCAGTAGAGTGTTTTTGTTTAAAATAACAAACTGACATTTTCAAAATTAGAAATTATTGGAAATGCTTTTAGAAACTATAAAAGTGATGGATATCAGGAATGAGTAGGAGGTTTTCTTTCAAAGAATGTTTAGACTGGGAGTGTATGGCTTTCTTGAATTTATAGAAGTTCTACAATAACTGGTAGTGAATTTGTCAACATAGTAAAAGAGGAAATTTCATTACATTTTGTTTTTTGTGTTGCTTTAATATCAAACTAATAAAATTGACATTGAGCAATATCTTGGGTCCATTATAATTATTATTAGACTAAAACCCCAAAAATATGAATAATTTGCATTGAATGTGCAGCTTTCCAGAGCTTCTGATAACAGAATGATAAATACTCCTAGTTTTTTTCATGACAAATGTCTTAAAATTCAAACAATACTTTTATCTTTCACGCCAAACTGATAAATTAGCAATAAATCTATGACAATGTATTTTTCTCCTTCTAGTTCTTTTGTGTACATAAAATGATAATTGCCTATTTTTGTTTTCATTAGTTACTGTCATCAGAGCAGTATTCAACTTTCAGCTCATTAAACATAAGCTTTAGCATTACCTAGATGCTATTTATAGATGCTAACTAGGGGACTCCCAAATCAGTTTTGCTGACTGAAAAAGTCTAGTTTTAGAGCTTCATAATCTGTGCTGTAATAGTATTTTTTTTTAATTAGCTGTCTCTGATGCTAAAAAAAGGAGACATATTAGTAATTTAAGGAAATGCAGGTTGGATATGGGACATGTAAAAATAAATTACCATGTCATAATTTATATTATTTTCTATATTTTGCAGTTCATAATTTTAAAGAGGAAATTACAATAGATAGAATGTTTGGTTATCTTGGGGTTTAACAAAACTTTGACTAGTCTCTCTGAGTCACAATTTTCTTAGATAAATGGACAATAAGAAAAGACTGTATTTCACAGAATGAACATGATTTATAAAAAATAATACTATTATTTATAATACAGAATCACTATATGGCATATTGTAAACAGAAAACAAATATTAAATTATTAATTATATACAGAATATTGTATATAATTATTGAAAGTTTCAGATAACTTTCAATTGTTTTAAATCAAGAATATTGTTTTAGCTGTGAGTCAAGTCACACTCAGAAAACTGAAAGTAGGGACCATTGCCATGAACAATATTCATGTAGATCAACTAATGTACTTTTGTACATAGAGACCAAAAGCCAGAGATTGTATAGAAAGAAAGAAAAAGAGAGAGAGAGAGATACTCTAAATTGGAGGTCTCCATTGGGCCTCTCCCTCTGAGATTGAAGAACTTCATGGGAGAGGGGGAGGAAAAATTATAGGAGTCAAAGGAGATTTAGGACACCGGGACACCAGGACACTAGGAAGCATGGCCCATTTAATCAACTAAGTAGAGCAGACATGAAATAATGAAACATCAAAGCAAGGGTCCTGCATGGGTCTGTACCAGGTCATTTGCATGTATGCTATGGCTGATAACTTGGTGCTTCGTGAGACTCCTAAGTTTGGGAGATGGTGTATCTCTGAATCTTTGCCTGTTCTCAGAACTCTTTTTGTGCTATTGAATTGCTTTGTCTGGCCACCATAAGTGGTCTATTATATCTTGTTTTGTCATATTTGGCTATCTTCTCCTGGAGGTCTTCCCTTCTTGAAGCAGAAACTTAGGGGGAATGGATCTGGGGAATAGAGGAAGTAGGAGTGAGCTTGGAGTAGAGGGGAGGAAACTCTGGTTGGGATATTTTGTTTGAAAAAAAAAGTCTACTTTCAATAAACAATTTTTTTAAAATATTGTATGTTTTACTAACTTTCTTTTTTTAGTTAAGTAACTATCTTTATGTTCTAAGAGCATATTTTATTTCCTTTAATCTGAAAACTCAAAAGAAAATTTGGTTATTTTCTTAAAATTCAAATGGGTAGAGTTTTTATTCGTTTGAAAAAATGCTTTTGAGTTGCTTCTTATAATTTCCTTAAAGTGCTCAATTACTTTTATTTCTACAGTTCTATATTCATAAAGTAATCATTTTATGAGTTGAACTCATTAGGAACAATTTTTGCATACTTGTAACCTATCATTCTGAGCATTGCTTTGTGTTTTCCATTAATGAGTACCTCCTGCATAGGATTCCAAATAATTCATAAAGTTTCAAAAACTAAAGTCACTTTGGAAAGTAGAATGTATGAAGCCTTATTTCTATCTAATTCGCATTAAATAACATAATACAAAATCAGATATATTTCTCTCCTAAATTGTGGAAGAGGAATATATATATATATATATATATATATATATATATATATATATATATATATATATATATGATATGGTAATTCTTTAAAATTATTTTTAAATACATTTTTCAATATTCACCTCACATTTTTAGACTTAATTTTCTTTTAAAATTGTGAAAACTTTAAACTTAATGCAATATTTTGATAAATTAACAGTTTAGATTCAAAATTACTATAATACAACATAATAGAGCATAAACCATAAATTTATTATTTTTCAAAGAAAATAACCCCATAAAACAAATATATTTGTCATCCTTGGCTTGGTTTTTAACTGGTATCAAACTGTTCTACTTGTCATTGTGTTTTAAAAAGAATATATTCTTAAGTGTGAACATAAAAATGATTGAGATACATATTTTGTTTCAGTTCTAATTGCTGTGTTCATTTTATGAATTAGTGAATAAAGAAACATGAACACACGTAAAAATTCCTATGAACATAAATTTGAATTTTGCATATGTATTTAAAGTGGCACTTGAAGTTTACTGTTTTTCTTATGTTCGTCAACATGGCTTATTTATTAAACCTTTCCTTTTTAGCTCTTAAGACTATGTAACCTCATGTCCTGGACCTCCAGACCCACAGCCCCATGGTTCCACTGAAACAGACAGACACTTATAATACAATTGTAAGCTGATTGAGTACAGGCATATAATTTGTTAACTGTTTACTCTTAAATTAACCCATGAATTTACCCTGTTCAGCCGTGTGGCTTGGTACCTTTTCTCAGAAAAGCATAGTTGTCCTCTGCATCTGTGGCATCTCTGTGGCATCTCTGTGGCATCTCTGTGGCATCTCTGCTCTGTTCTTCCTATTCCCAGAGTTTTTTTAGTCTGGTAGCGCTTCCCATACTTCCTGTCTGCCTTTGGCCAATAAGCGTTTTTATTAAACCAACAGGCAGGACAAATATTTACAATGTAACATAATCCCACTACAAGATTACTTGCCTCTAACTAGTGTATCTGTATCTAGACAACTTATTTTTTCAATATGTCAAGTTGCTATAACTGTGTTTCATAAAACTTCATTTATGCTATGAACTATAAGGAATTTGAGCTAATTCAGCAATGAGAATTTACATGAGCATTTACTTATCAATCCATGCTATGACATAATCATTATAAAAATATACTCACATGTAAGTAATTGATAAAAAGGACAAATGTTTTTATATATCATTCTCTTACGTTTATATTTAGATTTATCACTTGTTAGACTGCTGATAGGATTATTTCCTCCATTGTACCTTACTCTACAATGTCCTGCTGTACAGCTTACTCTTCCTGATAGTTCTTTTGCTCTTCCAAAGTAGACTACTTTTTATCTCTTTGTCTTCTCTAAGTGTTCATACTTAGGTATGTGAATTCTAAGTTCTAAGTAAGGGAGGGAAGTTTCTGGCTCTGTTTTATAATGCTTAATATAATGATGTCTAGTACAGGTTTTGGAAACATGATTTTGTTACACACTATATTGTGAAAAGTCCAGTTTGTGTATATAGCACATTTCATTATTAATCCATATGTTAAAAGGCATACAAGATAATCATATAGTTTCGTTATTCTTAGCAGTGCCAAAATAATCATGGATGAGCAGATATCATTTTAGTACTTTGGCATCAGTTATATTGGGAAAATTCTTAGGTGTGGTATAGTTAGGTTATATGGTAGCTTATACTTTATGAACTTCCATTCTTCCCTTTATAGCAGCTGCAGCATTTTATACACCCACTTTCAATATATAAAATCTCTTCGTATCCCCTATTCTCTACAACATTTTCCTGTTTGTATTTTAGTATTAGCCACTTTCCCAGAGTCAAAAATGAGTTTCAAATTAGTTTTACCTGTGCCTAAAATCAGTAAACTTCTCTCAGGTATCCTTTGTTCATCCATACAGTTTCTTTGATTAAGTGTATGTTTATTTTATTTGCCCGTTTATCAAATGTATTATTCATTTTTGTAATCTTAAATATAATTAAATTTTAATGTACAAATATTTCTCATGATCTATTTTCCTAAAACATTTTAACTTATTTATGCTCAAAACATAATGACCAAAACTAAGTAAACTATTCTTTTATGTATACATATGTGTATGTATATATGTGTGTGTATCTATCTATCTATCTATCTATCTATCTATCTATCTATCTATCTATCTAATCTATCTATAGTATTTCTAAAGATACTATTTTAGGTAGAAATACTCACATATGATACAATTATTATACTTGTTAGTAATATGTGCAATAGCTCAATTATCCATGTGTATTGTTACAATTTCTCCCAAACCCGTTTTAGGCTATCTATTTTTATTATTCAAAATTTCAATGCAATAAAAAATTCTGCTTGTCATATATATCTAGTATCATGTTAATATCAATATTATTTATTTCAATGATTTTACTGAATTCTTCTAAGTATTATAATATCAATTATTTAAGTTGTATACCTGTGTAGAAGATATATATTCATACATTTTTCTGAAATTATCCATATAATTAAATACTTTTGTTATCTCACAGCAAACCTCATAGACATAAGCAGTCATGTGCCACTTTCTCTACATAGCCACAAAGAGAACCCACACATTTTCTGCTTTGATATTTTATCATTTTGAACAATTATATTCACGGAATAATATAAACAAAAGCTTGTTATGTCTGTTTTCTATTTAATACAATAACTTCAATATTCATCATTGTAGCACATCTCAGCATTTTATTTATTTATTGTAAAAGTATGAGTCTACTATATGAATTAAATTCAATATACAATGTCTACCAATTATTGGGATACTATGAACTTTTGTATGCAAGATTTTATGATGACATTTATTATTTTTTCCTATGTATATGATTAGAAGTTTACTTGATGTATCTTAGAGTAACTTTAACTTCTGAACAACTGACAAATATTTAGTAAAATATTTTTCTTACCTTTGGATCCTAGACCTGTCAGATAATGTGATTTGAGAATACTGTTGCAAGATAAGTATGGAGGCAATTTCCTATGATTCCAGTACCTGGAGACAAAAACAGTGGGATCATGAACACGTTATCCTGGGCTGCAAAGCAAGACAATGTTACACACACACACACACACACACACACACACACACACACACACACAAACACTCATATGTTTTATCTTCTGTGGTTTGTTTTTTTACATGATTAGTGCCTTTTAAATAGAAAAAATGTTTTCATTATTTCCTATTTTTAATACGTAATTTATTTTTGTACTTATTTATCTTTATACATGTTTAAATAAAAAGTAGCAGGCTAGGTAACTGAGTTTGAACATACCATAGTGTATTATGTAAGAAATAGACATAAATGTTAGGATATAAGTAGACAATAAGATGTCTAAATTTGTATCACATAGCACAAAGTTTTCATTTGCATACATTTATATTTCAGAAAGTCACAGTCATGAACTACATAGACATATCTATAACCAATCAAGTATCATTGTTCTTCAACCCATTTTTTATGACAAAATATATGTCAATTGTCAATTCTGAATACAGTTTTCTGAGACACTATGCTCAGAGCTCCAAAAGTCCACAAATCATTCTTGTTAAAATTAACTTGACTAGTTTTAGTAAAAATGTTGAATGTTTATCTGTAAATAAGTATGTCTACGAATCAATTGATTAATAGAAATTTATAAATATTTGCATCTATGTTTTCTTTTAAGAGATTAGTTTTAAATGTGTGCTTTAAATATCCTGATTTATACATATTTAGAGAAATATATATGTATTTATATGAACACAAAGACGACACACAGACACACACACACACAGACACACATGAGAAGTGCTTATTTTTTCCAAAAATGTTGTTTGATTTTTTATTTTTGCATAAATTTTAAAAATGAAATAAAATTTCGTATTTATTCTTAGAATTTTCTACTAAATATATAACTGTACCTGAGAAACAATTTTATTGTGAACCGTATATCTCTTCATTCATTAAATACTTTCTTTTAATGTTAATAACAAATATACAAATGTTTTGCCCTTTATTATTAATGGTATTGTGAATGGTTTTTATAATGAAATGATATACAAAAATCAAGCAAATTTTTGTTGCTAAACTAGTAACTCACAATTATAAGAAACACCTGTGATATTCCTGATATTTGTTTTATAACTTAAACTTAATTTTCTCTATATAGTACTGTTTTATCTTGTACATAAACTTGACTTTTTAATGAATGAAACATTCAGGTAATTATTGCAATCTTTCCTGTATATTTTATCCTATAATTTGCATTTGTTATGGAAATGTGATTTTTATTTTTATATAGCTTGGATTCAAGCTTGAATATGATATATAATAGCTGCAAAATTTGAAAGTCACAAACATATTGATATTGCTATATAGACATCAAGATGTACTGTGCTTGAAAGAAAGCTACTCCATATTTGAAGAGACACTTATCTGTATTTCTGTGATATTTTGATTCTAGGAAAAATCATTTTATTGCATTTGTCTTCATTTATTAAATTTTAAGTGTCACATTTATATTCCTTTTTTACATTATACCAAATTTATGTATTTCAGTGTTATAAATAAGATCAGCAATAGACAGATTTATACATAATTGTTACTTAGTTTATTACAGTAATTAAACACATTTTCAACATAGGTTACAAATGAATAGACATAAATAGATTAATAATATGTGCATTATTTCTTGATGATGCTACCTTCAAGTCATTCCTTTCCTATTGTATTCTTTTAGAATAATAATACTTACCTTGTAAAATATAATATGATTATGATCAAATAGTACTCACTTTGTTTTGTGTAAACATGTATGCTTTTTGATACAAGTATTTATAAAAAATGTACTTCATTCTTGTTCACCTAAACACAAGTATAATTTGAAGTCAGGGAAAATAGTCATTTTTCTTCAGCTTGTATAAAAATAATAAATCTTACTTCTTCTGTTCTTACTGTAAAGTAAAAATTAATATCAAACTAATTCAAAGAACTGCATGCTTACAAAAATTGAATGGAATACTGTGCCTATATATTAGAAAAGATAGTACAAGAATCTTAGTTCTTAAAAACAATAATGAACACAAAAGAAAAAAATTATTACAGTATTTACAAATTATATTTGTAACATTTTGCATAATTGATGAATGCTAATTCAAACTTTGTGAGAAATACTCTAATATTATATTTATACTTTAGGCCCTGTGAACTTGTAGACTATTGCTTGTAATAATTTCTCTATGTTTGAACTGAGCAATTATTGTATGACATACACAGTGGTTTACAAGACTTTATACATTACATAAAATGAAATATTGTACCAAATTTTATTTTAGTAAAATTATATCAAAATTATTAATAATTAAATAGCAAACATTAACTTTCATAAAAAATTTGGGTTGACAAATTTCCTCTAATATTAACAGTAATTGAAAAGTTTAAATAAAGGCTTAGGCATTGCATTCCAGTATTCTGCATAAAAAATTAATACAATGATGGAGTATCTCAAACATAATAAAATTTATTTAGAGTTCCCAAGTCTTTATGAAAATAAACGTTTTCAATTTTTTTTCACAGGAGAATTATAGAATATCATTAAGGATTTATGAAAGACCTAGTATACCTTAAAAAGTATAACTCTGAGGATATAAAAATAAATATTATTATTTTGGCATATTATAAATAAATAGTATACCTTGACAAACTCCTTGATAAAATTGAATTTGTGCAAATGTCCATTTAGTTGATAATATATATGTGTGTGTGTGTGTGTGTGTGTGTGTGTGTGTGTGTATGTGTGTATGTGTTTATGCATAAACACACACATATATAATATATAAGGTAGGTTGGTATGGTCATGATCATGTTCCACAATTAAAATTATTAAGAAGTCATAAACTAATCAGCCCAATATTTCATTGTTGCATTTCCATTATCTCAGGCACTTCTCTTGCTATTATTACTTTTTCTATACTTAGGGACTACAGTAAATATAGTAATGTTAAAGCAAATAACTTTGACTAATACATTCTGATAAATAGTGAGCATCATGAACATTTTCTTTTATTCGTTTAAAGAATAGTATATTAGAGAATAAACTTCAAATTAAAAGAATAATTTTCTTATTTAAGTCACATTAGTAAGTATTTCATAATCACAGGGAATATTAATATTCTACTATTGAAGCTATGAAATACTTTTAAATATGGTTTCAAATAAAACTTCCCTGGTTAAAAAGCCATTATTTGCTTTGACAAGTTTTGCTAATTAACAAGTCAACATATACTATATAGCTAAATTAAAACTCCATAAGAGAGTTGTAATTGCTTTTCTGAGTTAGTCTAATGATGCATAAAGTTAAAGATTTTTTTCTTGGATAGTAACAGTTTTTTAATTGCTATAATTTTTACTAGGCTCAAGAACTTTTGGAAGCCAACTACCTAAATTTAACACTCAGTTTTAGAAATTTCTGCTTGAAATTATTAATATTATTTTTTACATGAATGGTTTGATTTTTGTTTTTAGTTTAACATCTATATATCTGATATGTCTCTATAATTAATTGTAACTTATAATGATTCAGGGCTCTTAAAAAGCCATTCACATAAGATATTTATAGTTATGTATGTAGGTTCATATATGTAACTTACTCTTAATCCTGCTTTAAATTTAGTGCAATAATAATTTAATGTTATATCAAAAGTCTATTCCACCAAAAATTAATCTTAATAAGAGATATAAAATAGATCAAACAGTTGTCATCTAAAAATTATTTGCAGCAAAATAAAATATCTTACTACATATGGATCTATGAAAATATAAAAAAATAAGAATCATTCAACAATGTTATGGAAAATTGTACATCATTGAACATGTAAATGTGTAGATTTTATACAGAAAAGGGTAAATAAGATTGTACACTAGTTAACAAGGTAGATCAAATATGATGTCAACAGTCCATTAATGTGGAAATGAGAGGTAAAAAAGGAGTCAAGGTCATAGCATTACGATGTAAAAAATACCACATCTACTATTAGTAGCTTTAAAGATGGTTGGTAAGAGAAGATTAGAAAACTGAACAGTGTTTAGATCTTTTCCAAGATTAGGGAAGAAATTTATCCTGTACATTTTGACAATAAATGCAGCATTGTTTCAACATCTTGATTTCAACCTTGTAAGGTTCTTTTCAGGCTTTAGATTTTAATAATGATTGGAGATAAATATTTTAAACCAATAATTTTCTAAAAATTTGCTAGATAAACACTAAGAAATTAATAGGTTATATTTAGAAAGAAAATAAAATTGAATCATTTTATATATGTACATATCATGAGAAAGATTAATGAAAGTTTTTAATAAAAGTATCATAGAAAATATATTTTATATCCCAATAAATATTAAAATAAAGAAGGTATAAGATATAAATAAATATTTAAATGATCTCAAAATAGAAAAAATAAATGAGTTGGAGCTCTCAACAATTGTGTTATGTTAAAAAGAGACATCATAAATATTATTTACTATATACATCAATTTATGATATTGTACTTATATATTATTTGATATATGTAAAAAGAGAAATTGTAAGGAAGGATAATACAACAATATTTCTCATGAAAACTGACATAAATTTGACTACAAGGAATATTTTGAGTATTAAAATTACCTATGTCTTGTTTGTGGTTGCAAGGGTATGGCATCCTAATTAAACTCATGCAATTTGTAAACAATAGCATGATTTAGCATATGTTATGTAAAAATAGCATATGTTAATAGGATATTATTTATACAGTGCAGTTGAGCTGGCATTAAAAATATATCATCTTTTTAAACTTAAAATTAAATTCAAAGCTCATTTTAACTACTCATTGACTATATTATAAAAATAAAGTCTCAATTTCCTAATTTATAAAAGATAGTAATATGAATATTTGCCTCAACCATAAATTTTTATTTCAAATAGTTTTGCAGGACTTTGCCTCACTATAATATGCATATAAAAGACATTAATTTTTACTGTACCAAGACATTAAAATAACATTCACATTGATTTTCATGGTGACTGCAGTGGTTTGTAATCCCATCATCAACAAATAATTGTTCACATTTCCTCACATCCATGCTGAAATATGCTGTAGATTATTAAGATCTTATTATTACTAGAAGAAAGGTAAAATCTCAAAATCATTTTACTTTTCATTTTCCTGATGGGTAAGGGATGCTGAATAGTTTTGAAGTGTTTCTTGACCATTTGCATTTCATCTTTTGAGAAGAATCTAGTTAGTTTTTGTCTCATATTATCAACATTTCTCTCTTCAGTGTTCTTAACCTCCTCTTCTGCAGTATCAATAAAACTTATACAGATATTATACATTCCTTGTTCAAATCTGAGCACTTATCTACATTGCATTCTAAGCAACTTCTACATCTGTCAGTTTCTGCATTCACTCACAATTACTGACAATACAGTCCCTAATTAAGGTTGAGAATATAAACATAAATACCTGTATAAACATAAATATTTAGAAGGAAATTCTATGCTATATCATTTTTTCTATGCAATAGTATTAAGCACCCCATTGGGTCTATAACCTTCTTTGTTTTGACATCTTGAGTAGATTTATACATTTATAGGCTTTATATGTATGTAGGAATAAATCATAAAATAATTCAAGTTTATTACAATTAGACTGTACCCTATATGGTAGTTCATACTTATAGGAAATGATGCATTTGTGTAAATTAAGAAAATTTGAGGAACCAACTCATGCTAAGTACTCTGAAAATCACATTAGAAGAGAAAAAGTAGCTGAAAAGGGGAAAGAAGAAGAAAGAACAGAAAAGGCTAAATTTCATGTCTTATTGACAATGTCTTAATAAAATTCATAATAACTCAGTAACTATGGAGGAAAGAAAACAACCATATAGGCATGTGTGATAGAGGAAATTTACAAGTCTTTAAAAAATTATTCTTAGTTTTCTACTATCATCCTAATTGTTACACTGTAGAAAACATTAATTAAATATTACTTTACAGCTCTGTAGGCCAAATATAAGATATATAAGTTAGGGAGGTATAGACAAGACATTTTTACTTTCATTGCTAGGAAATATTTTGTTAGAATCTGTTTGTCTGATTATTTTTTCTTATTATTTATGCCAAAAAATAGAGGTTGTTCTCTTCTACTTGAAATACTTGATTAATGTCATTATCTTACTCATAGCCTATTTTCTACATCTTGAGACACAACAATTTCATTTGTAATCTTCATTATTTTACAATTTTATCTATTACTTTTCCCTTTGAGACTTTCATTTTAGGGAATTGTATGATTATAGTTTAATTACATAATGATATATGATAGAATGTCCATCTATCTTTAATCAGATTTGAATCATAAACTTAAAATTTTCACTGAAGGTGATACTCAACAATTTCTAGGGAAAGTATCAATGGACTTCACTAGGAGTTGATTATTCTTTTTTCCAAAAAGCTAACATTCATCTTCCCCCAAAAACTCAATTCATAATAAGTTACAGTAGAAATTCTTATTATTTCACACATTATATTCTGATAAGAAAGGATAAGTGATAAATGGTGATGTTATAGTTGTTCAGAAAGATGAAACTATCATATTTCTTCAATATTTATGGGAGCGTTGTATTTCTTATCATCTCACCATCAGTTTAATTATATAAAGGGAGCCAAGTGTGGTGACACATGCTTTTAACCCCAACCTTTAAAATCAGAATCAGATAATATGAGTATTAGAACGTTCAAAGTCAGTCTGATCAATGTATCAAGCTCATATCTAGTCAAGGCTACACATGAACACCATGTCTCAAATAACAATAAATAAACAAATAATACATACAATATGGTATAATGGAAACAATATGACATTGCCTGTTACTCTAAACTCATCTACAGTCCTATTCCCACTATTTATTAACAAATTAAGACTGGAAATATGACCACTACATACTTTGAAGTATTTTGTTTGTCAACAGGGATGAATATGAAGATTAGAACAAATATTCCATATGTCTAACAGAGAAAAGAGAAGTTGTAAATGAATGATATAAAATTGTTTTCTGTGGTAAGCATTCTATTGTAGAGGTCAGGAAGAAAGGAGAAAAAGGAATAATAACTAGCAAAAATTAATTTGTCCAATTTTAGAATCAGTTGCAAAAACAATTTCTACTGTTCTTTGTTGCTTTACTCTTTTTACTCTTTGCCACCTAGCTCTCAAATCACAGACAGAGGTTTGTGGTTTGTTATACATTTATAACGTCCTTCATTTGGCTTGTTTCTAAATTATCACATCTACCTTTTGCTTCTAGATTTTTTCCTTTTCTTACTTCTATAATATTTCACTCTTACTCTGTGACTAGCTGTGTGGCTGGCCCCTTTTTCTTGTTTCTTGATCCTTTCAAATTTCTCCTTCTACATATTTTCTCTGCCTTCCAGCACTGACTATTTTTTCTCATGTCCTATTATTGGCCATTATCAAATTATTATCAGCTTATTATCAAACCAACCACATATTTTAGACAAATATGTATTTATATCAGATATACATAGAGTTAAACAAATGTAACCTTAAAGAATGCAATACATCTTTTAATAACTGAGCAAATATTCCACAGCATAAACTAATATAATTTATCTTCAGATAATGTTCCATAATATTCAACCCTATTAGGATATCAGATACTATCTGAACTTAGTCTTAAAATGTAATTATCTCTGGATATTTTTATAAGGTCTCACCCATCAAAAATTTCCATCAGAGAACCATAGGCTATATCTAGCATTGACAATCCTTAGTTTTTCCAATAGCTCAATATGCTTAATTTTCAATAACAACACACATATTTATACTAATTATCTCAGTTCTTACATCTAAAATTCTAGGTAACACCATGGGAAATCTAATATAACTACGATTCCCCTCAGATAGTGTTGATAAAACAACAACAATGACATGCAATCTGACAATAACTGAATTTTCTTCTCAGACCCCTTTGTATGATGATTTATTGTAGCAAAGAAAATTGCATTTTTTTAACTGTCTATGCCTACAAGGACATTACAGCTTGATCAAAAAAAAATCTATTGCTTTTAAACCCCATACTAAGACATTAACTCAACTACAACTGCATCCATGGTATTAGCTGGTTTTTTGAAGAGCTAGAGAATTCTTAGAGACATTTAGTTTTTGTTTACAAGAACTTGTTGGCATTACTATGAGAGTGGAAGACAGTCACAGCTCTCCAATCCTTACATTGGCTTTATAATGGATACCTAGATATTTGTAGATTATAGACTAAACTTCTTCATGATATGTTTTATGGCTTTTTCACTGTAGGCAACAAGCTATGAATGAATTAGGCTGCTTGTAGGCCTAAATGAAGCATTGCTAAGTGCTGCATGCATAAGAAATGGGTCTCCTTAGGATTTTGTTGTATGCTCTTTTTGTTATTGTGTGGCATAGAATCATTGCCTATATCATTCTTTCACATTGGGTGAGGCATAGCGAAGCATTTTGGAAAACAAATTATTTATAGGGAGTATTTTGTCTTATGCAAGAAAACACTTTATATTTTGTTTTACAAAGAGACTAACTTATTGGGTAGAAGCCATTAGAAATATTTATTCTTTAAAAATAAGCAATATGGCATATTCAAATCATGTACATAGTGTAGCATTGTTGGCAAATTATTTGTTTTCAGCTTGTATATGTAACCCACACTTGCTGTCACTGAAACTTCAAGCCAAATTTGAAATGAAAACAGAGACAGCCATTTTATCATATTACATTATTCACTTTATTAATCCTTTCAGAACAGAAGAAACACCACAGGAACACTTCAACTTTGATTGCTTTAAACACATAGACAAAAACAAGCTTGTATGCAGCAGTCTCTTGCCTTAACTTAATTTATTTTTCTAAAGACCAAGATGTCTTTGAACTAGAGGGACACATTTTTGAAAACCAGGAAATGTGATACCTGTCAACAAGGAAACATGGTATTAATGAGAGTGTATGTTAATGCATTAAATTGGTAGGACATCAGCAGGATATCAGTTTCACTGCCAACTAATTTTTAGAGATGATCTACCATTTGAATTAGTGTTAGTGATAAATTATTTCCAAGTAATATTAATCATACTCACTGGGAAATTAAAATGTCATAAAATGATAAAGTGTTAAAGAAACAGTATCTCACATCTACACCTGCTTATGCATCATAATATCACTGGAGTGTTTTCTCTGAATCATTCAGGACAGACTCTGTTTTTAATATGGGATGGAGTCATTTGATGATTTTATATTCTCATTATTTTAGTAGTTTAAGTAAAATTAAGATTTTTATAAAGAAAAATGGCATATGCTTTATTATGATCACTGGTTATATAAATAGAAATAACAGCAATCATGGATCAAATCCTTTTATTCTACTGTTTTACCCTTGGTAGATATGTATTATTAAAATGAGAGTTTAAGAATACTTAGTAAACATATTCAAATACAAACCAAATGTGAATAAAAATAAAGGGACCAGTGACATGACTCAGCATTTAAGGGACTTAAAGTTTTGTTTAAGGCTTCAGTTCAAGGAAAGTGTAAGCTCCAACAAACTGGACTCTGACTTCTACGTACACAGAGTTACACATGTATCAATTAACTTATGCATAGACAGAAAAAACTGCAGGCAAATAGATGGATTTGGAGAGTATCATTCTGAGTGAGGTAAAACAGATCCTGAAAGATAGATGTGATATGTACTCGCTCAAAAGTGGATTTTAGAAATAATGTAAAGAATATCCAAACTGCAAACCACAACCTCAAACAGCTAGATAACAGGAGGCACCTAAAAGAGATATCCAGGGATCCCTCTGAGAAGGGGAAATAGAGAAGATATCCTGAGTAAATTGGGAACATGGCATGGAGGAGCAAGGGGAGATGGGAACAAATCATGAGACATGGAGACAGTTGAGTGAGAGGAGCAACAGAGATGGAGAACAAAGAAATGGATATCTTGATAGAGGGAGCCACTCTGGAGTTAGAAAGAAACCTGGTGATAAGAAAACTTCCAAGAACTCACAGAATGTCCAAGGCTAGGACTCCAAGCAATAGTAGAGAAGGTACCTAAACAGGACTTCTCCTATAATCAAATGAATGACCACTCTAAGTATCACTATATAACCTTTATCCAGCAATAAATAGAGGCAAAAGCAATTATCCATAGGTAAGCACCAGGTCAAACTCCCAGTCCAGCGAAAGAGAAAGGAGAGAGGATATGAGCAAAGGGTTTAGGATCCTGAGGACAAGACTCACAAAAA
The DNA here is from genome assembly GCA_033318265.1 of Phyllotis vaccarum. NCBI lineage: Eukaryota > Metazoa > Chordata > Mammalia > Rodentia > Cricetidae > Phyllotis > Phyllotis vaccarum. The sequence continues at coordinate 25,940,831 of JARWLC010000013.1, read as the reverse complement.
GCTGATCTAAGCTATTGGGAGCTCACTGACTCTGAAATAATCACTGAGGGATCTTTATGGAAAGAAGCTTAGCCCTCCAAAGGTAGATGACATCCAAATGGCATGGGCAGTTTGTGAAGCCTCTTGTAGTAGAACCAGAGTATGTTCCAGTACATGAACTGACATCTGGGAACCCATTCTCTACAATGGAACACCTAACTCAGCCATAATATTGAGATGAGAGACTCGGACCTACCTCACCTGAATATGCCAGACTTAACTGACCTACCTTGTAACTCTTTGCCCTCCTTGGGGAATGGATGGGGGAATAGGGTAGGGAGGCTGAGGGATGACTGTGAGGAACTAGGAGGAGGGAAGGGAGGGAGAGCAGTGGCAGATATGAGAAAAATTTTGAATAATAAATTGAAAAAAGCAAAGAAATAAATACAAATATGGATTTTTAAAAAATAGGATCTATAGTTTACTCAACAAATGAATTGATTTTGTATTCAAGAGAATTCAAGAGAATTGTGAATTGGTAAAAAAAAAATTGGGTTATGTACATCATTCTATGCTATTTCTCAAGACATGCTGTGAAAAAATTTCCTATTATATATAATCTTCCTTCTTGGTGGAAAGCTAATTATGACATTGATTAAGTCATAAAGGGAGGTAAAATGGCCCATTCTGTAGGGAAGTTTATTACTTTTAAAAAGTGAACACTTCAAAATAGCTCCATAAATTACCTATAACTCTCCTGACTAACTAGGACCCTCCAGTACCAAAGAAATTTAAGCATTAAGAACTGCTAATAGACATTTTATGACAACCTGGCCTTCCTAGAAGATTCTCAGACAACTGAAGTGCTTAGAATAAACAAAGATTTGCAGAGAAGAAAGAGACATGTGTCCTTTGATTCTTTCCCCCATACTGAGCCATAGGATTAATTGTCTGTTAATGACTTTACTTCGTCAATACTTGTGAATACATACATGAATGCATCATTTCATTTTGTATATTGGACTGCCATATTTTCAACAGCATTCTTTTTGGTTGCTTTGAAAACAATTCCTTTTCCTCCAGAACAGAGTAACATTTCAAGTTCAAATTGCATAGAGTAGTTCTGAGTCACTAAGCTGTTGTTTTGTTGTTTCAGTCATTCTGTCCTTCCTTCAGAATTAGTGCTAAGATTTGAATATAGTTTTGTACATAGTAAAGAAGTGCTCTTTAATGAGCTGTATTCCAAGCCTGAAGCTAGAAAATATTGGTGGCATTTCTTCTGAACCCTTTCTAAGCATAATTGAGGAGTCTAGGGGCTCTGGTAGCAAGACGTCTGTTAGTATAGTATAGTACAGTAACTACTTTGATCTTCTAAAAATTAATTCAATAATGTTAGAAATTCCTTATGTTATGGAAATGATTATTTGAATATTTCAATAATTTATTTTTGTGGCTACATTATACTTTCTGTCCCTTTTATGACAAAGTTTTGGTAATATAAAGTCCTTTGTTTTGAGAATGTAACTCCTTTATAAAATGTTCTTTAGACATATCTGGTGGATAAAAAGAAAAACAAAAAACTGACATTTTGAATACTCAACATATACCAGACACTTGGTGTGATGCTTTAGTATTTAGGAACTGAATTAAGTCTTTGAACTCCTCTTCTATATTATTTACTGAGCTCTAGAAGCAGGAGCCCTAAAGTAAATTTATCCATTGGGACTCACCATGGGTTGTTGATATATGAATGGTTTCCAAAGTGACTTTTTTGATGGGTCTTCATATTTAGTAGAAAAAAGGAGAATTAATTGATGATGGAGTGGTAGCAATACTTATCTGTGAGTTAAAGGATAATGTTTGGAGTGTAGTAAGAAGTTATCTTGGTCTAGCAAAGTGGCCACAATAGATTATTTTTTAAGGTCTATAATGTCACTAGCATAGGGAAGCTGGCGTCGTTTCTAGTACCAAGCATAATTTCTCCTCTGTTGAGTGGGCCTTAAAAACAATTAGACAGCTGTAGTTTACATCTGACGTGTCAATGGAACTTATTGTACCTCTTTGCATATTTTGTTATGCTAGTAATTATCATTTTTGGTATGTTTGCAGCTAAGTTGGATTGTTTGTTTCCCTTTTGTGGCATCTTACTTAGTATTTTCTGGAAAAAGGGAGGCTTGATCACAAAAAGAGTCTTTCATGTCAAATCCAGCTCAAATAATCCATATCTTATATTCTTTATGAGGAAGTCTGCTGTAAAGAAATCTTTTTTAGAAAGGGCTGCATAAACAAGAATGGAAGAATGGTAATTTCAATAAACATGTTAATGTGGAAGAAGAAAATTCCATGAGGTCTTATTCTCTAGACAACAAACTATAGGCAAAAAATGACAACTCAAAATAGATTTATTATCCCCCATGGTTGGTTATCCAATGCAGAATATCAGATCAGAGGGGTCAACCTTGTAAACCATGTATATAGATAGATAGATAGATAGATAGATAGATAGATAGATAGATAGATAGATAGATAGATGGACTCACCAAGTTTATATATATAGATATACATATATATATATATGTTTGTGCACAAATACTTGCATACATATGCATACAAAAATAATAATCAACAAAAAGAGGCTATAAACCTAATAGTGGGGGCAATGGAACAGTTTTGAAAAGGCTAGGTGGTACTAGGGAGGAAAATAGAGTAGGTAAGGTAGTACAATTGAAAAAATATATAAAATAAAAATTTCTTAATATAAATTACTACTATCATTTTTCAGGCAAGGAAAATAAAAATAAAACCTTAAAATAGGTAAATTACTCAACTCAAAGCATTTAATAGGTGGTAGGCCAAATGTCACATTTTAACTATATGTGTTTTCTTTGTACTTATTTCTAATATTATCATTAAATAACTATTTTATAACACAGTAAATGGTTCATATGTTATAATATGATGTCTCTGAGACTAGCTGAATAGGTTTTGCACTCTTTATATGCCATAGTCTTTTGTCCTAATTGTATCTGATCATGAAAGACTAACCATAAACTGTGAAACAATCTCTCATGAAGAAAAAAAAATAATTAGGGTGTTCTCCCACTTTAGAAAATGACCCAATCCACAACTTAACTAAGTATTTAGTGGCAAATCATTGTCTATTCAATTATTTCTGGTACATTTATGATCTATTCTATCCATGGGCAGATTTAGTTACAGATGAGACAAGGAACAATAATACCTGGCTGTCTCCAAAATTATCTGCAATTTTTATGTATCATGTATTCATTGTTTCCTATTCTATTTTGTGCTTAAAATCATTATGTAGAAATTCCACAGGGCTTTAAAACATGGTATTTCCTATGGTCCCATCATCATAGACAGGATTAGTGTTTTCTTCATTTATCATCATTCTGACAAAATACCAAGTTGTTCGTCAATCACATAGTAATCAAGGGCTTTAGTTTCCTAGCAAGTTAATAGCCCACTTTCAATTTACCTTCTTAGAGTTTCAGAGTGAGGGCAAACAGATATATAATGACCCTCCTAAATACCCCTTCTTTTTTGGTAATGCATGTGTAAACAGTAATTGTAATCTATCATGTTAATCTAAATTTTGCATTTAAAATACCTATGAAAATATACTTAATATGGGAGATTTCAGACATGAAATATGTCAGGTGTATCTTTTATGTCCTGTCATTCTAAATGCTGATTGTTGCTATCATAATTAGAGATGTTGGTTTGTATTCTTCACAATAATCTAATCTTACTTTATAGAGAACAGGAAGTATTATGAGGAAATAATATGTTTTGATTAACCTAGCATGCAATAAAATATTCCTACATTCAACTTGATGTTTTGCAAACCATCCTATGTTTATTTGTATTTTTTTAATCAAAGACATGATTTATTTTTATCTTAAGCGTATCAGTCAGCATGAGTGACAAATCCCGTCTTACAAAGCAAGTAATAATTAGATGTTTAGTGCAAAGCAGAAAAACTCTAAAGTTATGTTTTAACAGTAGTGATTATTAACAAATATGTACAGTTCTTTGGCTTGATCACTATGAGTATAGAACTTCAAAAACATAATGATTCAGATAGAACAACTATAGCTTGTTTGAACTTTAAATGATAATTTTTAAACAATTCCAGAGTTATAATTTATAGTTCAAAATTCATGACAGCTATCTAACATGAAGTAAAACATCAATATTTCTGCATGGATGTGCTATCAATCAGCTAGCTGTTGTCCTTTTGATGAACCCAGACAGAATTTATGATTAGTACAGGTGAAGCTCTAACATGGCTTATCTTTAGCAACTTTTGAAATCAATGAGTTCATGGCCACAGGGACTGGCAAGAGCAGCACCTGGTAGGATTCATTAGGATTATACTTCTTGTATAAGGTAATAGTCACTAAGTCCCTTAGTCTTGTTATCACAACTCATATTAGGACTTGAAAATTTTTCTTTTGCAGTCCTTAATAGTGACATACATTGAAGCTTCTGGACAGGTGTAGTTATTGGGATTCTCAGCTCACAGCAGTCACAGTGATACAGCTTCTAAGTTTATGATGCCCTAGTCCCTAGCATCAACAGCTCTTTATAATGTTTCTAGCAACAAGTATTTGAAGTTTCTGTTCCTTTGCACTTTACAGCTTTGTATCCTTCTTTAGTCTTAGTTCTCTGCACTGCAGAACTCCCTCTACTTTTCATTTCTCTTCTCCTTCATCAGGTCACATTATTAATTCCATAGATGTTTCCTGTTATTCTAAGGTTGTGACTGAAGCTACTGGTTCAAAATTATTGCTACTACTTTTGCCACTTCTTTGCTTTGATGTTGCCCCTGTAGCTGTACTGACAAGACTCTTGCTGCAGGTCTCATGTTTCCAGTTTTCCTGTGACTGTCAAATTCACTAGCATCTGACTTATGTTATTCAATACTGCTGTCACATGTGTTGGATCTACTTTTATTTGGTCTTTAGCTGCTCACTTTTCTAACAAGGAAAGAAGATGTTTTCACAAAGCCTAGTATTAGTGATTCTGAGCAAGAGAATATCTGTCAGTCTCCTCAACAAGTGAGTGGAAATTCCTATGTATTCAAAAGGAAACAGCTGTCTACATAGATTACAGTGACATACATGCAAATAATGGATTGTGGTCATATTATATAACTTGCAGTTTTAGAACACATCCTCTCCTGGATGCCTAGAGAAAGTATTTCCCACCTTTCTTTGAAAAACTGTTTAAAGACAATCCTAGCTCCAAATACAAGAAGCAGACATGGCTAGGGCTAAGTTTCAGCAAATAGCTGCAAACATTATGTAGCTTTCCACATGGACGGAGAAGGCTTCAAAATAGCTGTCAGGAACAAAATGGCTGCCTACATGACTGAGTCCTTTTGATCAAAGCCATAGAAGAGGAAGGGGATCTGAACAGTTCTCAATCCAGGAGTCAAGATATGCCATCTCTATAACATTTGATTATTTATAGAAAAATAGACATTAGAATAGACATTAAAATTAATAGACATTAATTTTAAAACTCATTGAGATCTTAAAACAATGCTTTGTATTTGAATATAATGATAATATATAATAATGGATCTTTGTGACATTTTCATGCATGTATATATTTGTTTTGATTAGATTTACTTGATTGTTACTGTTTTCCATCCCCTTCTCACTTCTGCTGAACATAATTATCATCACATAACCAAAAGTATCACCTATTTCCTTTCTGCTCCTTCTACGTGTTTCTTCTTTTTTATTTCTCTTTCTTTCTGTGCTTCTGTCTCTCTGTCTATCTTAATCTCTCTCCCTCTCCCTCCCCCCTTCCCCTCCAACTAACTAAATGTATCAAGTCCACCTGGAACCCTTCTCTACCTATGATGAAATGTGAATAGGCACTGTATGTTCATTAGTGAATGTACAGTTAATACCAGAACATCATACTTCATAGCAACATATCTCTCCTTTCTCTGACCCTAAATTTTTATCTTCATTTTATTTTTTTATATAAAAAAGTTTTTTATCCATTATCCCCCTGTTCCCCCTCCCTTCTCCACTCCCAATCCCTCCCAGTCAGCCTTCAAACTCTCTCCTCCCCATCCACTCCAGGCAAGTCTGATTTACTCATCCCAAAGTCAAGGCTGGGTTAGATGTTCTTCTGTGGGGAATGGGCTTCAAGCAGCCAGCCCATGCACAGGAACATAGTGTAATCCCACATCTTGAAGCTACTCATACTGCTTATGCCAGTTGACAGTTACCTACCCTTGGAGAGCCTAGCTCCTTTTCCTGATGGATCTCCAGTGGTTATTCTTGATTCGGTGAGCCCCCTAGAGCTCCATCTAGCCATCACTGTTGGAATTTTCCTCATAATCCCTCTCCCCTTGCTCATACAGACTCTCCTCCCCTGCTGTCAGCTGGACCATGAGCTCAGCTCAGTTCTCAGTCATGGATCTCTGCCTCCACCTCTATTCCTTGTTAGATATAGGTTCTATGATAACATCTAGGGTGGTCACTCATTTGAGTAAAGGGCAAGTCCTGTTTACGCACCATCTCTACTATTGCTTGGAGACTGGCCAGGGACATCCTGTGAGTTCTTGAAAATTTCCCTAGCACCCAGTTATAGGGGGATTATATTGCCCCTTTGTAAATAATTGTCCCTGCCTATGAGTTTAATTAAAAGCAATGATTGGTCAAAGGCAGACAGGAAGTGTGGGTGGGGCTACCAGACTAAGAGAACTTTGGGAACTGGAAGAACAGAGTAGAAGGCCAGAGAGAAGCTGGAAGAAGCAGAGGACAACTATGCTACTCTGAGAAAAGGTACTGAGCCACATGGCTGAACAGGATAAGAGCCATGGGTTAGATTAAGGGTAAAGAGTTAGCAAGTTATATGCCTGGGCCTCAGGGCAATCAGTCTAAAACTATTGTAAGCATCTGTGTTTCTCTTCTGGTCTGTGGGCCCCTAAACCTTGTGGCTAGGCCTGAAAGTCCAGGCCATAAAGCACATACTACAAATGGTAGCCCAACATGGGTAAAATATACCCACATAAAGCCATAGAAAGCTTAAAAAATGGTCTAGAGCCCAAAGCAGTTTCTGACTTGTGTCTCTTACATGAACTGTGGTAAGAGATGCCATGGTAGGGTATGTGGGCTTGGGCCACAAAATGGCAGGCTTTTGGAGTACAGCTTAAGGTGTAAAATGGCTGGTTCCTTAAGTCACACAGGATGCTCAATAGAAGCAAAAAGTTGTAAATGATGTATTTAAGGTTTCTGTTCATAAGGACAAAAAGGGAACAAAATCAAAGATGTCTTTCTAGTGGTGATATTTTCATGGATAAGCTCTGTTTGCTGGAGGCAAAATGAGGCTTGGCTTTAAGAGAAGCTCACTGATTCAGCCTTAGAGGCAAAACATTTGTGAGATTTTTAAGAGGCCCTGCTGTCTAATACTTAAATGGAGTTAATGAGCAGCAGATGGCAAAGCTATACTTGGTGATTATATGGACCCTAAAATTCCCGGGAATACCTCGGTTAAAAAGATAAATTCTATGAAATTAGACTAGGAGCTGGATGGAGCCATCCATCCATCCTACCAACCTTTAATCCTTAGCCAAGGACCTTGACAGATTAAAAGTGTGTTCAGAAACTGAAAGAAATAGAAAAATCTGGGTGGAGTCAATCAGCCTAGCCATGCAAAAGTGTGGTCAGAGACAGAAAAATTTAAGAAATTAATATACAGTAAAGACAATTTTTTTAAAGTCTAAGTGGTTTAGAGTATGTTGAAAATATATACACACAGGCTTAGAGAAAGAAAAGAAAAGGTAGAGAAAGCCCTTCAAAAATAAATAGAATAAAATAAATAATAAAAAATAAGCCACATAAAGATGGAAAATACAAAGAGTGTCTGGCTACTGTATATTATTGTCTTATCTTAAAGCTTCTTGACTGAAAATGACTTAGTAAAAGGTGTTAAAAGACAATTGATTATAAATGCTGTTGGATTAATTCAATTTATATGCTCTGTAAATGAGTTTACTTTAATGTTGAAATCCAATGATATGCTACTTTGAAGAAGAGGTTTTCTTTTTATTTTCACAGAAAATGAGAGGCTGTGGATTTATTCCTGGATAAAGAACATAAAGTTTGATAGAGGAAGACACCCTGAAAAATCTCCATTGGAAATGGATGGCCCAGATGATTCAGAATTTCAGAGCACCTCTGTTGAAGTTTCCAGGTGTCTGTATTCAGAACAATTTCAAAGAGGCTGGCTGAGATGACCCAACCTTACAGAGTACTCCACTAAAGACTTGTGCCTAATCCTAAACTTTTCTTTGGATTCCTGTGAGATTGCCATTGTCCCCATTCAGCAGGAAGTAGTTTAGAGAAGGACTCTCACATTCCCAAAACGTGAATTATGGATGTTCGTGTTTATTTACAGTGTTGTTTATAAGTTATTATAGATAAGAGGGGGAAAGAATATTAGATTTGGAGTTCTTTTTGTTTTAAAAAGAGAAAGGGGGATATGTAGGGGGATTATATTGTTCCATTGTAAATGCCTATAAGTTTAATAAAAAGCACTGATTGGCCAAAGGCAGACAGGAAGTGTGGGTGGGGCTATCAGACTAAGAGAACTCTGGGAACTGGAAGAACAGAAAAGAAGGCCAGAGAGAAACTGGAAGAAGCAGAGGACAATTATACTGCTCTGAGAAAAGGTACTGAGCCATATGGCTGCATAGGTTGAGTTGTGGGTTAGATTAAGGGTAAAGAGTTAGCATGTTATATGCCTGGGCCTCAGGGCAATCAGCCTAAAACTATTGTAAGCATCTGTGTGTCTCTGTGTGTCTGTGAATCTGCAGGCCTAAACCTTGAGGGTAGGCCCAAAAGTCTGGGCCAGAAACCTCTTACTACACCCAATCTCTTTCCAATCCTATATTGGCTTCCTCTATCAAGAAATTCATCTCTTTCTATTTCCCCCTTTGCTGCTCTCACTCAACCATCTTCTGCTTTCAAGATTTATTCCCAGATCATCTTGGTTGATACCTATTATGATCCCAATTTGCTAAGATTATCCCTATTCTCTCTTTTTAGAGGAATTTCGGTTTGTCTTTCATAAGTTCCCTCTGATCACAAGCTGTTTAAGGGTTGTGGTTCACAGCTTGTATATTCTTTTCTTTTTGTCTAAAATCAATTTATAAGTGAGTACATCCCAAGCTTCTCTCTCTGGGCTTGTGATATATCACTCAGAAAGATTTTCTCCAAATCCATCCATTTGCCTTCAAATTATAGGATGTCATTTGTTTTTACTGCTAAATAGTACTATATTTTATATGTGTTTCACAGTTTTTAATCCATTCTTCAGTTGAGGGGCATCTAGGTTGTATCCAGATTCTTGCCATTATGAATAATGCTGCTATGAACATAGTTGAGCTAATGCCTTTGGGGTATGTATATACATTCTTTGGGTATATGATGAAAAGTGGTATCATTGTATCCTTGGAAAGATTGATTCCCAGTTTTCTGAGGAACCTCCATACTGCATTCCAGAGTGGCTGTACAATTTACACTCCCACCAACAATGGAAGAGTGTTCCCCATGTTCCACATCCTCTCCAGCACAGGCTTTCATTTGTGTTTTTGATCTTTGTCATTCTGACAGGTGTAATGTGGTATCTCAGAGTTGTTTTGATTTGCATTTCTCTGATGTTGAGCAATTTTTAAGTGCTTTTCCTCCATATGTATTTCTTCTGTTGAGAATTTCTTTTTTAGCTCTGAACCCCAATTTTAATTTGGTTATTTAGGTTTGGGGGCTCTAGTTTCTTACATTCTCTAGATATTTTAGAGATCAGTGCTCTGTCATATGTAGGGTTGGTGATCGTTTCCCATTCTGTAGGCTGTCATTTTCTCTTATTGACTGTGTCCTTTGCCTTACAGAAGCTTTTCAGTTTCAGGACATCCTGATTATTTTTCTTAGAGTCTGTACGACTGGTGTTAAATTTAGGAAGTGGTCACCTGTGCCAATGAGTTGGAGGGTATTCCCCACTATCTTTTCTATCAAGTTCAGTGTAGCTTGGTTTATGTTGAGGTCTTCCTTGGTTCACTCTTAGTCAGCACTTAGTTATGAGCCTGGAGGCTGAGTATTTCCAATAATTATAGGGGCTGTTCTTATTCTGATCTTAGTTGGCTATCGTCCAAGGAGCTGTGTGTCTACAGTAGTCACAGGGCTTGTTCTTGGTAGGGTCTTAGTTGGCTCTTAGTTGGCTTTCAGTCAGCTCTTAGTCACGTCTTAGTTAGCTCTTAGTTAGCTTTTAGTCAGCTGTGGACCTGGAGGGAGGCTTCTGGGTATCCAGTTGTCTTGGGTGATAATGCAGATCATAGTTTTGGTGTGATTTGGCCTGTGAGATGTCCCTCCAGCTGTTTCCTGGGAATTGGGCTTGGGGGTTGGGTGCTCTCCTGGATTTCTTTGGTTTAGGACAGGGTTGGTTGTGGATGGGGTGCCAATGGCAGTGTCTACAGGCCATGGTTAGAAGACCAATGTCTCTGCTTGGCCCGAGGGTCAGGTTGCCACTCATCTCTTAGATGTGTACAAGGAGGGAGGCTTCTTCGTATCCAGTTGTTGGTGGGTGATGTTGTAGGTTACAGTTTGTGTATGGTTTGTCCCATGGGATATTCCTAGAGCTATGTTTTTCTGGGAATTGGGCTGGGGGGGGGGGCTATCCAGCTTTCTTTGGTTTAGGGTGGGGTTGTATATAGTTGGGGTACTGGGGGCAGTGTCTTCAGGCTGGAGTTCAAAGACCAAGGTCTCTTCTTGGCCTGAAGTTCAGAGTGCCACTCACCTCCTAGTTAGCTGTGAACCAGGAGGGAAGCTTCCTATTTCAATTTTTAAATCTTGAAATGTTTCCTTCACCTGTTTGATTTTTTGGTTGTTGTAGTTTGGGATATCTGTATTTTCTTTCAAGGATTTGTTGATCTCTTCCAAGTTTTTTGTTTGTCTTTTCTTCTATTTCTTTAAGGATTTTTTTTGTAATTCTCTTTTAAGTCTTCTATTATCTCCATTAATTTTTAATATCATTTTCTTAAGCTTCTTCTGAATTGCCATCATTAGGTCTTGATTTTTTAGAACCACCAGATTCTGGTAGTATCGTGTTCTTTATTTTGTTATATCTATTCTGCACTGGTGTCTGTACATTGCTTCCTAGGATCACTGCATGATTTGTCTGTATCATAGGGAGTTGATTTTGATGCAATCTGTTCTGTCTATGTCTGTGTCTTAGGAAGCCTTTCTTTGTGAAATCTGGGTTCTTGGTTCCACTTGGAGGTAGTGTATTTTGTGTCACAATGACCCCTCTTAATCCACTAGGATCTGACACTCTGTGAGTCTCAGGTGGCCACTTTTGATCCAGTAGGTTCTGAGGAACTGAGGGTCTTGGGTAGCTGCTCTTGATCAGATAGGAACTGAGGAACACTCTTACTCTCTTAGTTTCTTAAATGGATGACTGCAGAGAATCTGTGGATTTCTGGTTGCCACTGAAGTTAACAGGTAAAAGGATGGGTTGAAGTATGAGGTGGGGTTTTATAGCTGAGGATGTCCAGTGAACTGGATTTTACTCGGGTTTCTGGCCCACTGGAATTTTCTTCACTGGCCTCTTAGTCTGAAGAGTACAGAGCTAGATATATTTTAAATAAAAGAAGCTTTAATGTATATTCAGAAAAATGATATTTAGAAAATTGGCTTTAGAATTCTAGAGGTGTTAATTCTCCTGTCCAACTTTTGTCAGTGAGAAAATGTGTTATTTTTTCAAGAAATATTTTTTCTTTCCATTAGACCATGTGTTTTGTTTATAACATTGCTTACTCAAAAACTGGATAAAATTATTAATTAAAATATTTAATTAAGAATCACTACGAAGTGATGACAACACCATGCAACTTAACCTAATTCAAACTGTTAGTTTGAACACAATCAGAAGGAATTAAAATGCCAGATAAATGTACCACTGATTGTCAATGTCAAGCATTCTATATCATTAATCTAATTATGTATGAGAAAATCAATTCCATGAAAATCAAGTGACTCATTTTTACATTTCAATATTACATAACATAGATAAGCTACAAATTGTAATATGTGAATATTAGTAATATTCTTATCACTTTTTAATCTCATTCATAATCCTAAAGGATCTCTTTACTATTTTCTAATCTTCTCTTTGTCTGTTTTATATATGAAAGTAATTATGTGACAGCTGAATTTTGATGTGTATTTTATCTTTCTTGATAAGATGCCTTCTATTTATAAAATATCTATTCAGTCTTTTAGTTAAATAATCTTCTAGTAATATGTATATATTATGTTTATATATAAAATGTTCTGTATACATAATATATACAGTATATTTTAGTTGTTATACACTAATTCTACAACTTGACTATTTGTAATAGTGCAGCCATATACATTGAAATTCCAGTATTCTTACAATGTGCTTATCTCTTCTCTTTCAGGTAAATTTATCTAGAACTCTGTAGATTAATCATGTTATCATTCTACTTTTAGGTTTTAAGGAACAAATACATTCTTTTTTTCTAATGACTGAACTAGTTAAAATGCTGAACAGCAGTACATATGAATCCGTTATTCCCTATAACATATTAAGTGTATGCTATTATTTGCTTTTTGATGGTATCCCCTCAAACTGGAGTGGGATATAGCCTCAATTTAGTCATAATTTTCACTACCCTAATGACCAACTCTATAGAGAACTTTAAATATAATTATTAGCCATTTGCGATTTTTTTTCTTGAGAATGCTCATTGTGGTAACTTGTTGATATTGACTGAATTACCATAGGTTCTTTGTTTTTAAACTGTTTAACTCTTTACAAATTTATACATTGTGGATGTTAATACATCCCATGCAAACCATTTGACATTGTCAAATTCATATGGTGAGTTAAAGTATATTATTTTAACTTTTGATTAGAAATATTAGAAAATATTTATTCAGGAAACATATAAACACAGGAATGAATAATACAAATCTAAGTAATAAGAAAATAATATCCATATATACACAAATAAGTATGTATCTAGAACACTTTGTTTTAGATGCTGAAGTGGATACTAGAGATAATCTGAAGAATAAGTCTTTAAAAATCTATTTTCTAAAATATGCCAATTCATTGGTTGCAAAGGCACAAAAACATGAGAAAAACTTTTCATAAGCATATATATCAGTGTTTACACAATTCACAATTTAAGATTAAAATTTATTATGATTGGTAAATTTCCATACTTTTAAATTTATTGATACAATCTAATTTCTGTATATATTTATCACCCAATAAAATACTTTTCAATTCAAATCATAAATATTGCTGTTTCCAGGATGAACATCAAGTGAAAATAACATACTTTTTTGAACATTTGAAACATATATGAAAATTTCACATATATCTCTTAATCACTATTTGTAAACTTATACTGTTTAGTGTGCATCAAATACTTTTTCTATAGTTGAATTCCATCTCATTGTATAGTAACACCAATTTGCATTTATTTACTTAGTCATTAGCTAATGGCATTGAATTTTACTTTTAAGGCTATTGTGAATTGTCTTGAGGCTAACCATCATGAACATGTATTATTAGATATTTTTCTTATTTCTTGGCAGACAATTAGGTGAACATTGTGATATTTAACATTTTTTGTTATCACTAAAATGGACTCCTATCCAAAACATTAAAAATAGAAGGGAAAGAAACCTCAACAACATGGATTTGAATTCATCAAGGCTGACTCTAATAGTGCCATTTCTCAGTATACACTCTATAAAGAGTAGAGACAGATATTGTGCTATTAATATTACATAATACACTGAGTTATTCATCTCACTACATTATGATAACATGATTACATTAAGTATTTTCATTATGGGAAATATGCTTTGTACTTAGTTATACATAAACTTATTTTACACACAATTTTATAATACATTTATGTAGTTTTCTTCCAAAATTATCATGTAAGAATCATTTATTTCTGTATTCCACACAACATTCCTTGTGATCAGAAAATATACGAAGAAGTGTGACAACTGTCCAAAACTCTTTGAGTTTTCTAGTATCATCATATTACTCATGACCTTGAAGTGGATCAAATATAGTAAAGTAGTAACTATAAATAGTGTCTACTGATACCAGCCTGGAGGTGAATTGTTTTCTCTATCAATAATAAATTATAAGATAAGTTTCTAAAAAAGGGCACAATAAAAAATGATATTTGTTTATAATAGTTGAAGTTTCATTGACAGAATTGGTGTTAAAAGTGCTAAGGGAGTATAAACTTTGAGTGATTTTGAAGTTTTATATGGCTTATGCTGTTCTGCCTAGTGACAGCCCTCCAAACCCTTTTTTACTGATTGAAGACTGTACTTCTGCTTTAGCAGGTATTAGGCTTTGATGTTTTTCCATAACCATGATAGTAAGTGAAATAAGACCCTTGTCTTGGATTATGAGGCAAGAAGCAGATGTAATAGGATGCCTTGTTTTGATGAATAGATGCAAAAAGATTGGTTAGCTGTGCTAAGAATATTCTTCAAGAATCCCTCTGTTCTCTCCAGTATATATCAGGATCAGAGAAATCCACTGCATGTGAGGAGAAATGATCTACCTTGGAAGAAATGGAAGCTTACTGTTTGGACCAAAAGAAGTCTAAAAAACAATGGAAAATTTTTGCCTATTTTTGAGGGGAAAAGCCAAAAAAAAAAAAAATCTCCAATTAGGGGTAGTAGATTTTCCTTGTTCCTATTTGAGAGATTTACATCACTACAATGTAAAAGGTATTAAAAATCAGATTACAACGTTTATAAACATTCCTTTTTATATTTTATCAGTATGTGTCTCTGTATATAGTTTTCTTATTTCTTTAATCCAGTTGACATGCTGTAGACCATATATTGTTTGTACAACATTTACTTTGAGCATTATGTGCTATTATTATAAAACTTTTATTTATCTTTTATGTATGGGTTTTGTTTGCATGTTTCTCTGTATACCACAAGGCCATCATATTTTAACAGAGACCATATAATTGGCTTTACCCATAACTGCCAGATGCTGAGAATTGAAGTTTATCCCTCTATAATAGCCACTAGTGCTCTTATTCATATATTGATCATGATACATATTTCTGGCTCTTGAATTTTGTTTTATATCATAGTTTGTATATAATGTATTACAAGTAGATAAACAAATTTTAGTCTCAAGAATTTTAACATTTATACTTATGGGGAATTATACATAATACTTGATACCTAAAATAAGTAGAATAACTATTTTGTTGTTTTCTTTGATGATAAAATATGATTTGTAGAGCTGCTTATTGGTGGTAATTGAAAAGCACTTGTTTTCAATGTTAATGTGACATGCCAACATTACTAGGCTATGAGATAATCAGATACATATTCAAACATGATTCCAGCTGTGCTTTGTACTGGATTTATAATGTTACATTGTAAATAATTGTCCCGTCTATGATTTTAATAAAAAGCACAGATTGGCCAAAGGCAAACAGGAAGTGTTGGTGGGGCTACCAGACTAAGAAAACTCTGGGAACAGGAAGAAAAGAACAGAAATGCTACAGAGACTCCAGAGTTGCCAGTCAAGCCAGAAGATGCAGAGGACAACTATACTGCTCTGAGAAAAGGTACCGAGCTCCATGGCTGAACAGGATAAGAATCATGGGTTTGTTCAAGGGTAAAGAGTTTACAAGTTATATGCTGGGGCCTTAGGCCAATCAGCCTAAAATTAATATAAGCGTCTGTGTGTCTCCACAGGTCTGCAGGTACAAACCTTGAGGGTAGGCCTGGGCCAGAAACCTTTTACTACAGTGCTTTGAGTTTATCACTTCATGATATTAACATTTACAAGTATTCAGAGTAAGTAGACATTCCTGTTAGTGAGAATGTGCTTTATTCAATTTGCTGTGGGTCTGACTTGAGCAGAAATGTTTGCCACTTGCTTGAATAAGATCAAACTCATCCTGTTTTAATGTCTTTCATCTAGGACTTCAGTAATTTTCCTGTATGGAATATCAAACTTGAATATCAGTTGTGCCTGTTTCTTGATTTTACTATGAGTCATTATGATCTGCTTCTCAGATGCTCAGATATGGGTTGTAAATATGCCATTAATGTTTCTGAATTTTATTTTTTTACATGAAAGTAAACATAAAACTTTTTAGTTGCCATAATTTTGTGATTAATTTCCTTTAAGGAAATGTTTTCTCCATCTATACATTTTCAATATATATAAACACACATGCATTCATTTGCATGACTTTATAAGGAGTATGAACATTTGAAGACTCTTATTTACATATATTATCAGGTGTCAGACTGTAGATTATTGGATTTCTCAGCTGCCACAAGCCAATGTCACAAAACATATATCCATATACATTTAGGCATATACTGATACATCTAGGTATGTGGCTAGTGCACATGCCCCCAACATGCACATAGAAACTCAGCTCTTGGCTTATAAGTAAACTATGCCCTGAAAATAAATTTTGTGGAGTTATAGAATATATTTTCTTTAATGTGTGAAGAGCTGAATTCATACTTCTATCACTGTGAAACGTATATCAGAAATTATAGAAAGAAATGCCTACAGAATTTAAAAAAAAAAATGGCTCAAACCACTTGCCAAGGCATGCACATAATGCACTTCCAAATGAACCAAACTGTAGTCTCCCTGAAGGCCTACCAACAACTGTCAGAATTTCTGATCTTGTCCAGTCAATGAGGGATGACTACACAATGTCACTAGATTAAGCCCTGCCACTGAGAGATGGCTTAAGTTCTGGGAGGAGAATATATAATGCTTTCTCCATTGCTGAATAAATGAGTCTGTTTTTCCCCTGACTCCTGGAGTCTATGTCATTGGTCCTGCATTTTCTTCCCCCATTTCCCCAAGGACTCATCAACAACAACAACAAAAAACATCAGCAATTTATTGACATCACTTTTTTATGCATAGTACTTTATATATTAAGGTAGGAGGATTGTTACAATGTGTTTTTCTTGGTCCCGGGCGGCCATAGGCCCAGACTCACATACCTGCAGCCCCAGACCCCTTAGCCACCCATCGTTGCTCAGGCCCCAGAAATGACTCAGACGCTTATATTAACTTCATGCTGTTCGGCCTATGGCTCAGGCACATTTCTACCTAGGTTTTTTATCTTAACTCAACCCATTCTCATTAATCTGTCTGCCTCGTGGCCCGTGGCTCACCTATGTTCCTTACATGTTATTCCTTTGGGCTTCTGGCTCAGTCTGTCTCTGACTCCACCCTGCTCCTCCTACATACTCTGATTCCTCCTACTTTTTCTATGGTGCCTGTCATGGGCCAAAACAGCTCCTTTATTTAAAGATTGCTATTCACAGCATACAGAAAGACATTCCCACATCAAAGGATAAAAAGCATATATTTGTCAATTAAAACAATTATGGGAGTAAGAGATGACTCAGTAAAGTGCTTGATACATAAGCACAAGGAAATGATTTTGAATTCCCAGGTACCAAATAAAAAACCTTAACATGTTGGCATGCATAATACCAGTATAAGGGTAGTCCCTCTAGTAGAGACTAGAACTTTATGGAGTTCTAGACAGTCAGGCTTTATGAAGCTCCAAATTCAACGAGGCACCTTGTCTTAACAAGTAAATTAAGAAGTAATTGGGGATGGCATCTGTGTCTATATTGTTTTTCTAATATACATACACATGAGTACCTAAACCCTTACAATGTTTTCATAAATACAAACATACACACATATGTCACTCAAACATAGGTAATAAGTACTTAAATAAGACACCACAAACTCAAGTGTACACACAAAATAGATAAATACACATACAATTTCTCCCTCTCTCACTCACACACACACACACACACACACACACACACACACACACACACACACACACACACACACACACACACACCTTAGCACCAGTACATACTGTAGAATATTGTTTTCTTACTTTATTGAGATAATTTCTACTATATTTATCTGGACAGGTCTTTGAAAGTAAAAATAAATGTGACACCATGTATTAAAGTAGAACAGAAATAAATATTTTAGTAAACTATAAAATAGAACCACAAAGTGTTATGAAGTGCATTATTTTAGCATCATATTTAGTAAATGAAAAAATAATCACATACGTTTCCATTGTTTGTGACTTGAAATTTAGAAGAGCTTTATAGGCTTTCCAAAACCTGTCTTCATGACAATATTCTACACTAGGTCACAAAATCTTCACTAAAACCTGTTGTTGCTTAAAATAGTGTAGACTGTAATTTCTGAAGAAATGATGAAACTGAGATTTGTATAAGTTACTTAATCATCTTTAAACAACATAAAATACACATGTTTGTGTACAGAGATTGTGTTTCCAGACTCTAATTTGCTTCTTTGCACCTATTTATTTGTTGATAAAGCAGACATAATATAACAGTATTAAAGAATTTAGTTTGTCTTAAGATTAATGAATAAGTCCTTTATGTTGTACAGAATGATAAATAAATAAATGTTACTCACTATTTTATTGTGGAATGTTGGATACATCATTGTAGTTTGAAATCTTTGCTTATAAAACAAAGATCTATATGGTGGGATTGAAATTTTGAAGTCTTACCCACTTGTGAACTGAATTGGAGCATTCTTTGATAATTTCCATATGTCATTGACACTTGGTGCTGGGAGACAACGGGAGTGATTAAGTCCAGGAATTCCAAGTGTATCTGAAGATGAAAGTAGAGGTAGGACAGGACATGTCTGTACATTTTCTTTGGAATAATTAAAAAATTTCAACAAATTCTCCAATTCTTTAGGACTAAAAAAGCTATGGAAATTGAAATTCAATCACAGTAAATTCAAATTTAATCATTTTGCCATTTCAATAAAGGAGAATTTTCCAGATTCATTATTATGTATTTCAGTTAGAAAATCATCTTCCTATGTTTCTTTGATTTGAATATAAATTGTTGCTCATTGGTTCTTATATTATAATACTATCTCCTGGTTCTGACACCGTATTAGGGAAGTGTAAACTTCGGAAGGTAAGGGATAGGTAAAAGAAGGGGAGAGAGGATCTTGAGAGCTGCATCCCAGCTCCAATTCCATCTGCATTACGACTTGATGAAAACCATCAGCTGCATTTCTCTGCTGCTGTATCCACACGTTGTTTGTAGTGTCACTCTCTTGATGAGTGGTATGACTGGAAAAGCACATGTAAACTGAAGTTTGATCTTGTTCTTTGCCAGTTGATGCTAAAGTGGGGCTTGAATCTAATGATTTATTTTTCTATATGTGAGAATATACAAGTTCAGTTAGGTTGCTTTCTTGTATATGGTTTTAGAACTATTTTGACATAACAAGTCTGTGAGGCTCTATTATAACTTTACCCTTATGTTACATCTGACTACAGGCATAAATCTCTGTTTCCATTCTTTCCTATACAATGTCAATTTTTCATTGTTAATTTAAAATGCAGTGTATTCAAGAAGTACACAGCTCTATGGACATTAGCTATAGTTCTTAACTCTGAGGAATTTGCATTCCTTTGAATCTCAAGAAATATTTGAAGACCTATGTATGTAGCTAAATGGTAGAGTTTATGTGTTACATGTTTTTGGTTCAATCTCCAGCAACAAAAGTATAACAGGCAGGTGTGCAGAAAGTAGATACATATTTATTTGTAACTTATCGCATAAATATGGGCATATATTTGACAATAAACATCCCAAAGGAATCCTAGTTTAGTTCAGCTCACCTTTGAAAGATAAAGCCTTTTATATTGGAGTGGTTGTATAGTTCTAGATTTTGACCTTACCCTCTCTCCCCTCTGCATTTCCTATTTCTTCCTTTGGTATAGTTTATGTTTCAAGGAAAACAAAGAGTGTGTCTGAATGCTTATTATTTCTATGTTCTTGAGCTCAGCTTCAACTTCTTAAAGCATCAGAGGATACAGTGCTAATTGTCCCTACTTGATAGGACCAGTCATTTTCTTTGGCATCAACATGTGTCTAGATACGGGATGGGATTTCCCCAATTAAAATAGAAGAAGTGTGGGTGAATGGGTAAAAAGAGCCTCTTGGTTCCAGTTCCTTGCCTTATTCTCTTCTCCACCAGATCGCTACCATCATGTCTGTAAACAATTCCCCAGTGGGAATACATACATACATACATACATGGAAAAATTCAAGACAGTAGTCCTTGGGGATAGTTAATGGTACATCAAAAAGAATTCAAGTACTATAAATGTCTGTGGCAGTAATTAAAGGAACAGGCTCCCTTTCCCTTTAGGATAAGGGGATATCTTGTTTGCATAGGTTCTTTGAACATGTCACTAACAATGTGAAAACTGAATTCAGTTTCGGGAGTACTGCCTCATATTGACACAAATTTTATTACTTACTGTAAAGCAATAATTTCTATGTTTTTGAAATATGTTACAAGGTTGGTATCACCCAGTATGCACAATTCCCTGAGTTCAATTCACAGATTCACATAAATAAGGTGTGATAGCTAGCACAATTCACATACTTAAGATGAAGCAGGAGAAGAAGAGATTCAAGGCACCCACAGCTCTATAGTGCATTCAAGCCTAGACTAAGCTCTATGAGATCCTATATAGGGATAGTGAGAGACAGAAACAGAGACAGATAGAGATAGAGGGAAGGTGAAAGAAAAAGGAAAAAAAGAGAGAGGGAAAAGTATGGAAGATGGGCTAAAATATCAAGTTTAGCATGACAATAATATATAAACATTCTGTCTTAAGTTACTGCTCTATTTCTGTTAAGAAAAACCATGATTAAGGCATCTTATAAAATAAGGCATTTAACTGATGGCTTACTTACAATTTAAAAGGGTAGACAGTCAGAGAGTAAGGATCCGGACTTTTGAATCCTCAAAGTCTACTCCCACTATACACTTCCTCTAACAAGCACACATCACTTAGTTCTTCACAAATAGTTCACCAACTAGGATACAAGAACTCAAATATATGAAACTGGTATCCCCAAAGAACAAACTCAAATTGTCAGGATTGCTAAAAGCACCTTTACCAATGAAATGTCTCACCAGCCCCTTCAGAACCATCTTTTAAACCCAGTTGCCTAATTTTGTGTTCTCATAGTGGCTAATATTTTCATAGTGATTGGCTTATAAAATAAGGTCAAACAGAATATTGCCAAAACGTATCTCTCATCTCCATGTTCATGTTTTAATAGAGTTTCACATATCCCAGACTAAAACTTCTTAAAGTTCTAGTCCTCCTGCTTTCACTTCCAGAGTTTTGAGATTGTATACCTGTTCGTGTTTGATCATAATCTCCTTTAATCAGTGCCAGTAATTGAACCCAGAGCCTGATGCCTGTTAGAAAAGTGTTCAGAATTCCAATTTGAGTCCTCATCTCTATTCTGCACTCATTAAATAGTTCCTCTTTTAGAAGGGAGAATATAACTCATTTCAGTATTGAACTGTTTAGGAGTAAACTGCAGGACTGAAGAGAACATACAAGTTGTGGGAGTCAATGTCATATTTTGGGTCCCATGTTCATCCCTAGAGGAGTCCAACCTCTCTCTGGATCTTCAGCCTATTTTCTAACTCTTTTATGTGTCTACCCCAAATTAGTATTAACTGTGATACTCAATAGGACAAAGATCATGCTCTATTTGCAAACATCCCTGGACCATTATTACTGTTATTGGTTTTTTTTGTTGTTGTTGGTTTTTTTTTTTTTTTTTTTTTGAGACAGGACCTCACTTTGTAGCTCTGGCTTTCTAGAACTCACTTTATAGATTAGAGTTCCACCTACCTCTGCTAGGATTGCAAGTAGGTGCCACCATGCCTAGCTTATTTCTTGTTTATTAGCAAATGATTCAACCTAAAATCCCTTTACTGTTGTTGACAGATACGGATTTGTCATCACTTTTCTTGACACATGGCTCAAATATTTTGGGCTCTTTTTCAGTGTTACTTTGACTTTAAATACAAGCCTACAGTAGAATGGTTAATTTTTACTTTGGCAAGACTCAGGTAGAGCAGAATGATTCTGGGTACCTAGTGAAACTGTGGGTTGGGGCCTCTGTTACTGCTAGCAAAGAGTCTCTTTTTGACCTAAACTTGGTCAGTAGTTAGAGAGGCACAGCCTGTCTGGTTTTGCTACACTTACAGCCAGTCAGTAGAAAAGACAATTGTTTTTTTCTCTTGGACATCATCACACATCCCAGCCAAATTTGGTGGCACAGTCTTTAAGGGGTGTTGAGGTTAGGGATTAAAGGTTTAGGTCCCACCCAGCACAGAGGACTGAGTAAGCTCAAGGCCAGCCTGGGGTCAGATGTCTCAAAAACTGAAAAGTAAACAAACCAAAAAGAAAACATCCCAATCCTCTCCACCGATTACTAAAATAGTTCTCTCAAGCAAGAGAAGCAGATAGTGGACATCAAACAACTAGAGAGTGCTCTGAACCTCAACTGGTGAGATACAGCTTGGATGTTGTGTTTCTCACTGATAATAATCACATTGGGCAAATACTTATCTTTTCTTGGAGGACATTGGGGGATTAAATACATAAATAAATAAAATAAATATATATAAATATATAAGTAAATAAATCCTGAAAAGCCAAATAGCAATAGGTACATTCAGAACTAAGTCAAAAGTGCAGGTAACACAGTTCAGGGTGGACTTGAGGAAACTGTGATCTTTTGAAAAGCTTTCCCTTCCTCTTACTGGTGTCCTTTTTTGGTACTGGGCTTCAGGTTCATCCTGCTCCACGCTCCCCAGCCTGGCAAGGTCAGGTCCACATCCTTTGGCTTATTGGCCTGGTTAGCTTCCCTCTTCTCTTTTAGGAACTCCTTGATGGCATCATCCTCAGCAAAAGCTTCCTTTATCATTTGCTTCTGATCTTCCTCCACTTAATCTTTCTGGGAAGAATCAACAGTAAGAACTGAATAACAAGACCAAACCATGGGTTGTGACTTCTTAGCGCCCTCTAAGTGGAAGTGCTGAAAGTACGATCCATTCAAAATAGAAACCAGAAAATTATGCTCCAATTTCTTTCTCTGTAGGGTCTTTAGCTCATCATCACATGACCCAGTTTAAAACCACCAATAAGGAAGTTTTATGGTGGAAGAACAAATGTTCTGGGTCAACAGCAGAAGCTCCAAGTGTGGGCCGAATGCGAACTTCCAGCATCGAATGCAAATAGGGTGCCTTGCCTTACTAGTTTCAGTAACTTAATTTGGCATTGGGATTAATGTTGAGGGCAGACCACTGGTGGTTGGAATTGAGGGGAGAGAACTTAAGCAGTACCTCAGTAACTGAACTTTGAGTTCTCATGCCTAAGATCTAACCAGAGTTTTCAGTGACTACCTCCTCTATTGGGGGTTCATTGGTAGTTACCCCAGGGAGCTTTAGTGGCTCAGAATTTAGGCTGCTTGTGTGGCTTAGCACATTTCTGCATCTGTTAAACTGGCATTTTGGTCCAGCCTGGCACCATGGTAATCTTGACCTCCTAAATCCTGAAACATATTTCCAGCAATATCAACCTTCATAGACAGTGCTATTATGAAGGACTCATTCTGTTCCAACTCCAGCCCTCACAGGCCTAAAACCCTGGCTCTAATTACCGTTTCCTCTACTGTTATGGGAAATTCTAGTGATGTCACAGAAGAATTTTTTTTTTGGAGTTAGGAGGGTCTGTAGATTGATAATTTGCTCCTTCATGTGTTTCATCTGTTCTCATTCTACTGCAGCTCCAGGCAGCTCCCTATTTGGAAGATGATCCTCTTTGCCTAATTGTTCTAGTTACTCCAGAGTTTGTTTGGACTCTCTTTGACCTCCGCAGAAATATATGTTGTAGACTAATATTTTTGTGTACTATGAAGATGTGTCTTTGTCAAGGCATCTTCGTATTGGTTTAATAAAAAAGCTAAAGAGCCACAAACTAAGCAGGAGGTATAGATGGGACAGACAAACACAGAAAACCCTGGTAAAAAGAAAGGTGTGGTAACCAGGAGATGCAGATAGAGCAAGACATGCTAAGGAAAAGCAAAGTTTCAAACCATGTGTCAATATGTAGATTATCAGAAACAAGTTAACTTAAAGTATAATAGATAGTAACAAGCCTAAGCTATGGTTGATCTTTTATAACTAATAATAAGTCTCCACGTCACTACTAAGGGGTGGCATTCCCAACCTAAAGATCCAACTACAGATAGAGACTGCTCTTTCTCTGGTGTAATTGAAGCACAAGGATTACAAACTTGAGGATAGTATGAGATGTACAGTGACACTGTTTCAAAGGAATCACACTAAGATTGCTAGGCAGGTACTTTCTGACACACTGTAGTAAAATGGGTAATGCTTTTTAAGACTTTATTGTAAAATTAAAACAAAAATAAACCCAGAAGCAAACTCTTGGAATTATTTTTTATGTTAAGTCTTTTTAAAATTTAAACATGTAATTTTTGATATTATTTTTGACACATCTGGAAAATGGACTATTTACAATAGTGAGAGATAGATTAAGCATACTTTGTCAAAATTTACTTTTTATATCTGTTGTTTGATGGCAGAGCTGTAGTGTAAATGTATTGAAACAATATCTTTGTTATTGTGTTATAACCATAAGATATAGTTTTACATTCAAGTATCCACCATAAACCTTTAAGCCACAATAAGAAGCATCCAATCCCTTAGTTATATACTCCACATCTTCCTGTATTTTAATTTTAGTATTAATATTATCCTCCAAATTCCAAACAAAAAAAATGTTTTGAGTTTTACATTTATTCTTTACTCACTCATTTTTACTTTGTTAATGAAACTTTTAGATCAAAATATTTTGAAAATATTAAGTTGGTTTATACTCTCAAAATTGTTTTAAATCCTACAGGTTTCCAAACAGAAATCAGTAAAATTTCAATATAAATAGAAAATTTATTTTTCTGTATCTCTATTTTTAATAAGATCAGATCTTTTTGTAACATTTAAACTATAACAATATGTGATCATACAGAGGGAAAATAGATAAGAAGATAAGCATTAAAGATATTAAGGTAAGAGAACTTTATGATAGTATTTACAACATCAGAAAAATTTAAAAAATGACAAGCTAAGAATTGTCTTCTACATTTTCAATATATGCAAATAAAAAATCTATACTTTATATATCTATAAAGTGTGACTTAAGTTTCATACAGATAATAAAATCTTTTAGAATTTTGGACTCTGTTACTGGTGCATTATCATTGTGTATATACAGATGAATACAGCTTGTTACTGTTTATTTAAAAGTCTACCAGACTCTAAACAAGACAGTTTTTAAAATATGAAAAAATACTTTTTAAATAACAAGTAAGATTCATAGTATTCATATAATAAAATTGTTATATACAATATATTCAGAATAAATTACTTTACAAACATACTATGTTGGCTTACATATCTATCTCTGCTACTCATTTTTCTTTGTTTTACATGACAAATTTTATAAATCTTAAAGTGAAACTAGAAGTATTTCTAATTTAAATAAAGTGTCATGTGATAACAATGTGGAAGGTAGCTAAAATGTTTGATTTGTTTACATTGCTGCAAAAAATTATCTATCAGTAGCTACTGAATTTGGGTACCTATTATTTTACTCAATGAACTAGCTTTTAAAACCATGATGGTGAATTCAGACCAAGTATATTTTATTTGTTCAAAAGTATCTCACTACTACTGTCACAAATAAGTAAATTTATTGAATAAATATTTTCACATTTGGAGAGGAAATTTAACTGATTAAATTCATTGAAATTGGTATATACTGGAAAGGAAAAATATCTCAGCAGACTGCTTCCTGCAGTTTCACTGGACTTTAATATGATTCTAAGCACCTACCTCTGATGGCTCACAACCATATGTAACACCATTTCCAGTGTATCTTGATAACTGTTCTAGCTTCTGAGGCCACCTGCATATGTGACAGACACACACATACATCTAAATAATTATAATAAACAAATAATATTTGTTAAAAAATCTTACGTACACTGTTCTCATGTATACTTGCTAACAGTCCTCTAGTACACATTTTATTCATTGTAACAGAAAATGTGTCATGATTTATTCAACTCACAAAATTACTTCTTTGGCCTCTCTCTTTTCAGCGTTGCGTCCTTTTTAACATTGTGTCAATAAACCCAACTTCCACCTGGTTCACTGCATTAGAAAGAAGAATTTAATTTAAAAACTCATTGATTTCCTCCCAATCAATAGGGAAAACTGAGCTGACACAGCAAGACTCATTCTAATCCTATCCTATCTCTACTAACAACATGTTAAAATGCTTCAAAGAAGTAAAAAATATTTTATCAAGAATATAACAGAATTCAAAATGAAGGTGCGAGAAATCTGAGGATTGTAATGAAACAAACTCCATAAGTAATAACCTAAAGATAAATTTCAGGAGAGCCTCAGGTATACATAATAATGCAGTGGCTCTTGTACCTTTGTCACTTTCTTTGAAAAAAAGATATTTAATCTGAAGGTTTGACTTATACAAAGTTTGGGCTTGGTTTCAGATGGCAAATGGTCATCTTTCTCCTATAAATTGTAACCTCACATTTTTTTGTATTTAAATATAGATTCTGGTGATATGGGATCTATTTCTGTATGCTGTGAATTAGCCTTGGTTAATAAAAGTCACTGGTTTACACCAATGACTAGACAGCTTAGAGATAGGTGGAAAATCTAAGCATAGATAAAGTGGAAAGAGGGTAGAGTCACAGGGAGACATTGTCAGCTGCTGCCTAAAAGAGGAAGATATAATGGAATACAAGTAAAGGCACATGGAAAGATATAAATTAATAGAAATTGGTTGAGTTAAGTTGTAAGAGCTAGTTAGTAATGAGCTTAAGCCATAATCCAAACAGTTTGTAATTATTATAAACATCTGTATAATTATTTGAGACTAAATGGCTATAGGGCTCCAGGTCTGTACATTGGGTTGGACGGGCCAAAAAGTATTAACTACATTCTGGTGTCATACTATAAATAAGATATAAATTCATGTATACATAAAATATTCGTTAAATTTTGATTCTCAAACAGAAAAAGCTTCAGGCAGATAGAAAATTCAAACTTAAAATTGATCTTTGGGGCATATTTAAACAGAATAAAACACAAAACCACAACTTAAAATAATCTTGAGTTAGCACATATTTCACAATAGTATTTAAATTCTAGATGTTAACTCTTGAAAACTTTGAATGTTTATTATATATTACTAATAGCAGAAATTTTATTATAACCTTATAAGAACAAAAACTAAAAACAATGTGAATATTCTTAAAGGATTAGGTTAATTTATATCTATTCAAAGATATGTATGCTATTAAAAATACAAATGAGCACAGATTATAAATATCTTCTATGTATCTTAAAATTTAAAAGATTATTATGATAATAAGTAAAGTAAAATGTTTTATACTGATATTGACTAATGTTCAAATTTACAGTGGGAAAATCTGATATTGGGTTACAATTTGATATTTTCCAATAAAATTCAAAAGTAAAGAGACAGAATATATTCTTTATATACGATAGTGAAAATATGATATAATTAGGGACTCTAGTTATAAAAAAGATCAATAGTTATCTCTCAACTTATGTAGAAAATCAGTAAACACTAAAATCATTTTTCTAAATTTTATCACTGTTTTCAGTGAATTTTCAGCTTTATACACATCAAGTAGGACAACGAAACTTAAACAGTAAAAGAATGAACTCATTTGAATTGTTTTAAACATGAAGAAGGCAAGGAGTTTAGGATTTTTTCATATTCATTATAAAATTTAAATAATCATATTTCTCCATTAATTCAGCTTTAAGAATTGAGAAGAGTCCATAAGGGGCATGTGCTGAAGGTGGTGAAAAGAATCCCATGACTGTAATTTCCCTGTTCATAATTAATATAGTAATTATAAATGCACTATTAGTTTCTTGAAATCAGATTCACATATTTTCCTCTTTGAAATAATGTAATAGTCATGATTGTAAAGTTCTTTAGTGCAGTGGAAATTAATAAAACATTATTTCATTAAGAATTTAATTTAATACGGTATATGTGCAAACCAGCTGCCCCTTTAATTCACTTTATTTATATGCATGATTTTCTAAGATAATTTAGATAAAGGTACAATGTAGCCAGTATAGCATATTATTGTTATCAAGATTTCCAAGATAAGTAGCTTAAACTATTATTTCTTTCTTGGAACTTATAGTTTAGAAAAGCTATTAATTTATTATTTTGAAGAAGAGGATCAATCCTAAGCTGTTATATTTCTTGATAAAGTAGGTCATAGGCTTAGGCAGGGAACTAATATTATTATTTTTTGAAATGAACTTAGCATTAAAACAACTCATAATGGATTTTTCCTATTTTTATAGAATGGTGTATGGCATCCTTTATTGTAGAAGCTTTGTTAATAGATGACTATTAATATAGAGAACAATAACCAGTCTATATACAGAAATAATAGACTGACGGTTGCTTAAACGTCAATCAGACAAATGTGTCATACCTCCAAATATGAAACCTCAGAGGTCATAGCAGAATACGTAACAGAAAGACTAATGGTACACGAGGAAGTAACTGACTATAACAGTATAATATTTTCTTGATAAATGTAGCATTGGTATATGTGGGAGATTATGTTGTTACAATGTAAATAATTGTCCCACCACTGGTTTAATAAAAAGAGAATCTGGGTAGAGTCAATCACCCTAGCCAAGCAAAGGTGTGGTCAGAGACAGAAAAAGTTAAGAAATAAATATACAGTATAGACAGTTTAAAAAAATGTCTAAGTGATTTAGAGTGTTTTGAAAATATATATACATAGGCATAGAGAAAGAAAAGAAAAGGTAGAGAAAGCCCTTAAAAAAGAAATAGAGTAAAATAGAAAAAAAAATAAAAATAAGCCACGTAAAGATGGAAAATACAAAGAATTTCTGGATATTGTATATTATTGTCTTATCTTTAAGCTTCTTGACTGAAAATGAAATAGTAAAAGCTGTTAAAAGACAGCTTTGGAAAAGACATGCTGTTGGATTAATTCAATCTACATATTTTGTAAATGAGTTTACATTAAAATTGAAATGCAAAGATATGCTACTTTGGAGAAGAGGTTTTCGTTTTATTTTCACAGAAAATGAAAGACTGTGGATTTCTTCCTTGATAAAGAACATAAAGTTTGATAGAGGTAGACCCCCTGAAAAATCTCCAATGGAAATGGATGGCCCAGATGATTCAGCACTTCAGAGCACCTCTGTGAAGTTTCCAGAGCTCTGTATCCAGAACAATTTCAAGGAGACTGGCTATGATGACCCAGCCTTGCAGACTACTCCACTAAAGACTTGTGCATAATCCTAAATTTTTCTTTGGATTCCCATGAAATTGCCAGCCTCCCCATTCAGCAGAAAATAGCCTAGAGAACGACGCCCACATTTCCACAACATGGATTATGGATGTTCATGCTTATTTACAGTCTTGTTTATAAGTTGTTATAGATAAGGGGGGAAAGAATACTAGATTTGGAGTTCTTTTTTTTAAAAAAAAAAGAGAAAAGGGGATATGTGGGAGATTATGTTGTTGCATTGTAAATGATTGTCCCACCCACTGGTTTAAAAAAAGCGATGATTGTCCAAAGGCAGGCAAGAAATTTTGTACTAGGATAAGGAAAGGGTACCAGCTGGAGGGGCAACTTGTTTCCCAGAATGTTTCTGGATCCTAAGAATTTCCTTGGTGGAGGTTATGGGAAGACAAGGAGTCAAAGACACAGGCTCTGAGAGTCAGTTACAAAGCAAAGCACTAAGTTGTTTATTCAACAATGGGTGAGTCTTATCTGCCCTCTTCCCAGTTTCCAGGTTGTGTTACAATCTAGTGATATGCATGGTAATTCATCATTGGTGAACATGGACAGTGTCTATTGCTAGGCCCTCAAGCAGACTCTAGGTTGTTTCATAAGGACATGTATTATATGTATTTCTTGGCAACTGGTTTGAACCAATTTCCTCAACCCTACGTGCCTCTCTCACTATATCAGATGATTTCAAACAGTTCAAACAACTTGTCTAATCACCTTATAATATGAGACTGAGGCTCACATAATGATGATCAATGGTGGACTGGACCACTGCTTGACCAAGATGCTTAGATATGTATATCCTTGGCCCAGTGTTTAAACTTTGATCTCACTTCAATATCCTAAAGTTTGAGTTTAGAGATTTGATTGAATAAAACAACTTTCCACTTTCTACTATTAAAAAAAAATAAGAATAAGAAAGAGGGCTTATATGATGTCAAACAAATTGAATTTTTATGCAATAAAACTGTATTCAAATATGACTATCATATTTAAAGCTTCATCAAATAATCACAAATAATGTACTTGTTTGAATAGTTTATCAGGATAAAAAGGTTCTGTAAAAGCTGACCAGCTCCCAAATTATGACTTATTATTAGTTTTGAATGTTCTTGCTAGCTTAGACTCATTTCTGGCTAGTTCTTTTAACCCAAATCAATCTATTTCTCTTTATCTACTATATACTTTGTGGCTTTTTATCTTTATTTCTGCATGTGCTACTCTGTGTCTGTTAAATGACAGCTCCTAGCTGACCCAGGGATTACTCACTTTCCCCACCTTATTTTCTTTTCTTTTCTTTTAGTTCTTTTCTCTTTGTCCTATTTATTCCCTCTGCTTGCCAGCTTCACCTATCATATTTTAGGCTAGCTATTAGCTATTCAATGTTTTATTAAACCAATCTGGTGCCTTAGGCAGGCAAGATGAAGCAGAAACACATCATTTCATAATTAAACAAATACAGTGGAAACAAATTTAACACACATTTGCACGTTTAAAGTAATATTTCACAACATAAACAAATGTAATGCATCTTTACATTGCTGAATATTCCACAATAGATGTGCCAAAATCCAAACTAAAAGAAAATAGTGGTTTATTTTTGGTTATGATATATTATGACATTGCCAATATTATCACTATTATTCATTAACTCTTCATTAAAATTTCAGTGAAAACTGTATGAGGCAGACCAAACAAAATTTTGGAGGCTGAGGCATTTAAAAATTATGTAAATATCCCTAAAAATCTATAACTATACATACCAAAATATCAAATGAATTGTCTACTATACAATCATAATTACCAAGACATAGTTATGTTGTATAGAACAGAACTTTATTGTGTTTACCTATGATACACACAGTCAGGTATAGTCAATAATAGGTGTTGCAGCACTTGTAAGTTTTTCTAACAATTAAGTCTAGTGATGATATTACAAGATGCTAGTATTTACTGTCTTTTGGAAAATGAGACTGAAATTAATGGGAAAAATCAAAGAAAATTTCACTCTCTTTAAAGAATATCCAAGTGTGCTTTGGGGTATCTTTCAGATTTCAAGCATAGCCTGTTAGTAGCCTGAGAATAAACCTCTTATAATGTTTAACTATAATGTTTACAGATAATTTACTTTGTGACTTAGAATGAACCTATTAATTTTGTGTTCTATGTTTATACCTGGTGATCAGCTTTGCACCTGTGATTGGTGATGCATGAACATCAATATTCTGGAGGGCAATAAAAAGAGACAATACAGCTAAAAGATTCTCTGGCTGCCAATGGGAAATCAGAAGGTCATATATAGGTTTGCCCCATATCTGCAATAAAGGAACCTACTGTTTCTCACCTAACTCCTAGTGTCTGTATCCTTGACTCCAGACCTTCTCACAACTTCCTCCAAGGGGTGCCCAGATGGAATGACTCATAACAATTTAGCATTACATATTTAGAAATTGCATAGTTATAGGGCTAAAGTGAAGTTTTCATTCAATAAATAAATCTGATGTTTAGCATTTGTAACATGTTTCCAGACAACTATTAGCACTATACTATTGAGCTACTAGAGTACAATCTGTACTTCAGGTATCATGTAACTGCTGAATTCTGTTGCCAACACTGAAAATCTTAAGTCATTTCTCAGGAAAGAATAGAGAAAATATTTTTTCATATCTTTTTCACTAAACCTTTGCACATTATAATTTTCAAAAATGTCTAAAAATAATGAAAACCAAACATGAATGCAGCACCAAGTTTGAATCACATTATTATGTAAATGTGTAGCATTATTATTGTCACCTCAAGAAAAGTATTCTCACTT
Source organism: Phyllotis vaccarum (assembly GCA_033318265.1). NCBI lineage: Eukaryota > Metazoa > Chordata > Mammalia > Rodentia > Cricetidae > Phyllotis > Phyllotis vaccarum. Next base: position 25,908,551 of record JARWLC010000013.1, on the reverse strand, counting down.
TAATGTATTTTGAAGAATAGGTTTTAATTTCTTTTCTTCTTAACACCTTTCTAGTAACTCAATTTTTTTCTACTAAAAACATCATGCATGCATTTATTAGTATTTGGAAGTATAATAATAAAAAACATTATTAAAGAGAATTTTCACTGTTGGATATTGATCCCATAGCCTATAGATGTTACATTATTGGCATCCATTTTTTTTTCTAAAAATACATCTTCTAACTCTAAAGCCCAGGCTTGTTGATGGAGTTTTTCTATGCAGGCAACCACTTTCAAATAATTAATCAGAGTCTTAACATTAAGTATAAATGCTCAGATGATAGCTCGAGCATAAAGCGACAGTATAAGGAACAAAACCGACTTAAATATAATAGCTCTTACCACTTAAATTAATCTATTTCTAATAGTACATATTCCTCCACATTGCTTGTGGCTTATCCTGTCCACCAGCGTGTTCTGCTTCCTATGAGTCTTTTGAAAACTTCTCTGACTCTACCTTTCTTCACTCAGGATTCTTAATTTAGTTGTTCTTCCAATACTTCTTGCCTGGCTACCAGAACAAATACTACCCTGAAATTCAATCTGTAGGTGTAGCTTACACCTTATGGTATGAGGATTATAAGTACAAACAACTGTTTCAGGCTCACATTCATTTAATAAATTTAAAATAAATATAATTTCCAATCTACAAACTACTTATTCATCTATACTGAGCACTATTTCACAGGTAATTATTTTAAATTAATGTTTACCAGCAAAGCATTATGTAACTTTTCTAAGTCAATTTGCTTTCCACTCTACATAAGAGATTCAAAGTCTAACAATAATTAAAGAACAATACATTAACAGGCTTTTCTCATTATCCTGGTTTTCATGCGACATGTTTGACATGTAGAAGACTTATAACCTCAAATTTCAAATAAATATATATCATTCAGGTGAAAGTCCTCACATTAAATAGTAAGGCAACCACTAACACAGTACTTAGAAAATTTAAAGACGTTAAACAATGAATTATATCAGAAGGCTCCTATTTTGTTCATTAACTCAGAAGAAAATATTAGTAAAAAAGAAAACAATCAGTACTTTTAATGCACCATTGAAACGACTGAAGAAAAGAAAAATATGTACATACACACACAGTCAAAAGGTTAAAAATAGTAAAGAGATCAGAAGTTAAGCACAGTAATTTGTAGTTGTATTAAGGTCAACTGTACATAACATGAGTCTTTTTATCTATCTTAACCTCTATCATTTATCTATCTACCATAAATATGTGTACACAGACACACACACAGAGACACATATATGTGTCAACATAATTTGCTATCAAGATCAAAGTCAATGTGGTAATATCTGAAAGGTGTTAAATAAAGATTCTTTGTAAATTAGAAACATTAATTGGTAGCAGACTTTCGTATGGGCCAAAAATGAGCTGCCAAATCATGACACAGAGACTTAATATTAGTTATGAATTCTTGGCCTTAGCATATGCTTTTCCCACTAGCTCTTATAACTTAATTTAAACAGTTCCACTTCATCTCTGTTTTCTCCTCAGGACTTTTTACCTTTTTGTCATTCTCTATATTATTTTAGTCTGTCTGTCTAGCAGCTGCTTTACTGGCTGGTCCTGGGAATCTCTCACTTTTTTCTCCCTTGTTCTCTCTTCTCTCCCAAATCCTATAGCTCTCCTCCAATGAATTTTCTTTGCCTACCAACCCTGCCTATCCTTCTTCTGGCTACGTATTGGCCATTGAACTGTTTTATTAGCTCAATCAGGTGCCTTAGGTAGGCAAAATAAAGGAGCACTACATTTTTACATAATTAACCAAAAGCAGCATTAACAAATGTAATTTATATTTATCTAGTTAAAGAAATGCACATTAGGAAATACAACGTGTTATTAAATAGTTACATTATGCACTATAAAGAGATGTAACACATCTAAAGTTATCCCTTATGGGTATTATGTTTAGAAGCTTAAAACCTACATTTTATTTCTGGTGATATATTGGATAATAACTATTAACTGCTCTGTACTTAAAATAATTGAAGATGATCAGTGTTATGAATAAAATACATTATAGTGCTGGTTCAAATTTATAAGCTATATAAAATATTTAATTTGTGTTTATTAAGTATTTTAAGGAAACTGAGCAAGTAAGTGATCTTAACAACTTATCAAAATAAAAATAATTGTAAGGAAGCATACTTTCCAATCAGTTCAAGAGCATGGTTGATTGAGATGAAAATGATGAAGCTATATTCATTTTTTAATGTTTGTTCTCTTTTACTTTCATAAAAGTGGGGGAAAAAATGCTGTTATTCTGCTGTCCTTTGCAAATTATTAAAAAGTTACCGAGAAACAGAATATTGTAGAATAAAAACAACAGTATTCTCAATAACTATATCTTTGAAATCACATGACTCATTTAAGAAAAAAGAAGTTGTTTCTTCACTTGGATATTCATAAACTCATGAGTTCCTTAACTACATACAAATATTCCTTAGATGCTGTGGGATATTGCTTTTTTACACTGTAAAAATTTGTTGCTCAAATCATTTTAATAAAATGCTGGCTGTCCTGTAAGAAATATAGGTGGGGCTAGCAGACTAAGAGAATTCTGGGAAGTAAAAAATTAAAAGCTGCTATAAGACATTTGAGTCTAAGTACTGCTACATTAATTGAACCTACATATTTTTTAAATGCCTTCAAAATTAAAGTCAAAAGATATTTTATTTTGGAAAAGAAATTTTCTTTTTATTTTCACAGAAATTTAGAGGCTGTGGATTTATTTCTGACTAAAGAAAACATGTTTTGATTAAGGAAGACCCCCTGGAAATTACCTATTGGAAATGGATGGCCCAGATTACTCAATATTTCAGAACACATCTTTTACAGTTTCCTCTGAACTTTACATGTAGTACAGCTTCAAGGAGACTGACTGAGATGATTCAGTTTCACAGAATATTCCAAACAAGACTTGACAATAAACTTGAATTTTCTCAGTATTCCCAGAACACACAATCAGCAGGAAATAGATTATAGCACTGCACTCACATTCTAAAAATGGAGTATGGTTGTTTGCATTTGTTTATAGTGTTGGTTAAAAGTTATTATAGATAATGGTGACAAACAAAAGCTATACAAAAGATATTAGATGTAGAGTTCTTGTTTTAAAAAGAAACAAGTGGGAAATGCTTTTATACACTGTCAATATTTGTCATTGTAAATGTTGATTGAATAAAATGCTGATTGGTTAAGTAACTAGACAAGAAGTAGAGGCAGGGCAACCAGACTAGGAGAATACTAGGAACCAGAAGAACAGAACAACAGATGCAAAGGAAGCAAAATGAGAATGCAGTACTGAACAAAAAGTTACCAAGCCATGTGGATAAACAAAAATAAAAATGTAGGCTAACGTAAAGTATAAGAGTTATCAAGCAATAAGCCTGAACCAGAGACAAAGCAACTTGAAACTAACATAAACCTTTGTGTGATGAGACTAAGGGAATGAGGGTCTGAATCTCAGTGCTAGGCCAGAACAGAAACTTCAGACAACACTCATATAACATTTTCATGTCAAAACTCAGTTTTAGCAAGTCTGATGTGAAATAAGCAGAATATGATCACATAACTAAATTTTCTATTCCAGAAAAAAGTTAATTTCAAAGTATTTGTAAACAGCTATAAACCAAAATTATATTTTTTATTAACTCTAAAAACCCACATGAACATTATGGTTTAGCTGAGATATATAAAAAAATTACATGATAAAATTGTTTATGACACTAAAATAGATATTTCTATAGCTGGGGATGTAGTTCAATGGTATAAAAATAGTCTAACTTATGTAAGATCATGGATTACAACTCAGGTACCACTGAATGAAAAATAATCACATACTATAATAGTCCATATTTCAAAATGATCACTATGAATGTCATATTAATGAAGAGCCAAGCTCCACTTAACAATTAATAATAGCAATAATTAAAAAATCTTAATAACATTCCTTTAAATATTATTTTCATTCTGTGTTCACATTGAATCATGTATCTATGATTCTCTAAATGGCTATTTATAACTGTGAATAACTCAGAAATAATTTACAAAAATTAAATGATAAAATGACAGAAATTTAGGATCTTTGGCTTATTCTTTTTTTCCAAAAATGTTCAAGTTTTCTTCATTTTAGACAATTAATAACATAACTGTGGTGGGATTCAGGTGTCAGCTGATAAGATCAAAAGACACTTATCCAGGGTCCTGGGCCCCTGAAGGGGGCGTGGAAACCCCATTGATAAGGGGCTTCTGGAATATGAGGTGCTCTCTTCCTGGTTCCTGGCGGTTGGAGAGTCAGAATCGGAATCCTCTGTCCGTCCATCACTCGTCCACCATTTCAGACTCCAGTCCCTGTTCAGGTGCTACTATAAATTGTTACCTGTACCGTGAGTGTTGGTTTATATTTTAATAAATATCTGTCCTGTATTGGTGCCTTCTAAGAACCTGGTGCTCACCAATCAATAGTTGTTTTCAGGAAATAGACTATTCAAAAACAGCTGCAAGATAGCTCTTTATGATTATCCTTCAGATCACACTTCTAACTAGATTTCCAGATGGAGTTAACCACTATTCTAAGAATGGTTATAGATGTATATGGTCAGTCCATTAAGAACTAATCATCGTTTTAGTTTTTACAGGATCCCAAAGAGATGCCATCACCCTTAAGTCAGCAGGAAGCAACATTATGAAAGACTACGCCCCTTTTCCCAATAAGTTTTATGTTTTGAGGGTTGTGGGTAATTATTATTATAATTAAATAGTTATAAGTTAAAACTGGGTGAAGGACAAAACTATAATATAGCATCAAGGATCTCTTTTGAAGAAGAGAGGGGGGATAGATAGGATGATAAAGGTAGACTGTTCTACCTACCTATACTCCATTCTAGCTGAATGCATGAGCTAAGCTAAAGACAATTTGCACTGTCATAGATATTTGTATATTGATACTAATGCGAAATCATTTTATACGTTTAATTGTGATAATTTGTACATTGGTACAAAGTTTATTCTGAGATTGCTTTATATAACCAAAGCAACTTGTACTTCGATATAAATCTGAATCTGTAACTATTATGTAAAACTGAATCTACAATTGCTATATTTTATATATGCTTCTACCTTTGTTTAAAATATTTGCACATCATTGTCATGTATACTATGCAATTACTACCTTCATTTAACGATACTAGATATAATGTATGATTGCACTAGTTATGATATATGCACAAGATGTCTTATATACCTCTGTTTAGATGATATATATGTATTTACATGTCTAAAATGCTGTGGCCACTTTACCTGGTAATATACCCCTGGCTAATGTTTGATAGTCATACTAAAGGTCATTGTTCAGGGATTGTACACCCCTTATATAGGTATTCTAATTTTTAGTACAGGGTTTATTCCTTAAGATGATAAGAACTGCAGTCAACATTACTTAAGGTATCATATCCCAGTCATATCAGATACAGGTTAGAATATCATAGATAGACAGGAATCTTCAACCATTTCATAGACGCAGAGAATATGGCATTTAACATTTGAAATTTGGCCACAAGAGACATGATAACTCCTGGTGTCACTGCTCCCTTCATGAGATGGTGTTGAGCATTGAAGATACTCCATTGGAGTTTGTCCTTTTGTCAGAGAATGGCCGGTTGAGTAAGGAACTGTCCTTACCTTGATTTCTGACAGTACACACATGGTGTCAAGCTGGACAAACAAGTTGATGGATGGAGACTGACGAAACCTGCCTGGACAGGATAAGACAGTCCCTCCAAAATTGCCTTGCTTGTGAAAAGATCTGTCAGATACCATAGGCCTGTAGCCAATATGATAGATGCTCCAACGGCGCACAAATCCAGAGGTGATTGTCCAGGTAGCTGTTTTGCTGTCCTCTCCCAAATTTTGGAAGCCACTACTTCCATGTACTTCTGACTTTCAGGTGATTCACCTTCCTTCTTGGGTCTTGAAGAGGTTGAAGAATGGGTATGTAAGGTTATCACCCTATTATCCCTTAGATAAGAACACTCAGGTGTTGAATTTTCACTTTCCCAGATTAACCTTTTGAAGTAATTTTTACACCCTACCATCTACAAATATTCTAGAACTATTTGATGTACTTTACATAGGTTAGGTTTTGATTGGAATTTGTACTTTATCCTCTCCTAGATACTACCTCATAATAATTCCGATTGTACATAGTCTTAGTTTAGAACCTTCTTAGTTAGACAAAAGGGGGAGATTTGGTGGGATTCAGGTATCAGCTGAGAAGGTCAAAAGACACTTATCCAGGGTCCCGGGCCCCTGAAGGGGGCGTGGAAACCCCATTGATTAGGGGCTTCTGGAATACGAGGTGCTCTCTTCCTGGTTCCTGGCTGTTGGAGAGACAGGATTGGAATCCATTGTCCGTCCATCACTCGTCCACTATTCCAGACTCCAGTCCCTGTTCAGGTGCTACTATAAACTGTTACCTGTACCATGAGTGTTGCTTTATATTTTAATAAATATCTATCCAGTATTGGTGCCTTCTAAGTACACTCTGCCTACACATAACCACATTGTACGTGGCTTATTAGCCTAATGTAATTGAGTATTAGCCAGATAGAGTATAAGTCAATAATTTCAAATTATAGGAATGATGATATTAATAGATGGGATGTAGATGCTAAAATTAGCAGCAATCTTACCAGCCTTTAAGAGTTGGAATTTTAAGCAATATACTTGAGAACATATATTATTCTCATCTGTTGTGTTTACAGCAGTAGTAGCAACAAGCAACTGTGAACATTAAAGACACATGCTATTATCACAATCATGACAGTAATATTCTTTTTATAGCTGGTTAAAATGGGACACATTTATAGCCATTATAAAGGAAAATAAGCCTTATTGGACCACAAATTTGAAGTTACACAAAATGATCTTGTCTAAAAATAAATAAGTATACAAGAAAAGTTGTTAAAGCCAAACAAAATAAACTATAAAGATCAGAGAGTCTTAATAGCATTTATAGTTATAATTTTGTAACTGAAAAGATCACAGAGATGACTCAGCCTTTTAGTCATAATATCTTTAAATGAAAATCATTTTTATACCCAAAACTAACCAGAATAAAAAGAAATAGTGAATGTTTTCTATTACACATGAAAAATTGTGTTTATATAATATATAAGTATATATGTACATGCCTATATAACTTAAATTATAAAATTAAAGGAGAAAGGATAAAAGGATTTCTTTAGCAAGAGAGAAAGGACTTGAGGGAAAAGACTTGAGAAGATAATATAGAACAATAAGCAAAAATGCTATATGAGAAAAGTAAAGACAGTATCTTATGTCAGCATTGCCTTCATAAAATACAACACAGAAGATGAAAAATGCATTATTTTCATTTTGTTGAGGACATCTTAAGCCTAAGTAGAGAGAGCTATTGGTTACCACAAAGATATTCTGGCATTTTGAACTCTATGTAGTGTCATAGTTGTTTGGTCCATACAAGTCACAGCTAGATAAGATGCTTGAACGTTTTCTCTCTTTCAGAAACTTTCTTGGCACCCGTGGTACTATGAAAGAGTTCTCAGAGAGAAAGATTTCTGATCAATACCAGCTGAGGAGCCTCTGGAATATTATAAATATTTCAAAAATTAAAACACAACTAAAACTTTTGAATATCAGTTTCTTAGACCATTAGTAATCACTAGTTCCAATTCCTTTTCTGTAAGTGGAAAAAAAATGTAGATCTGAAAAGAAAGAGATCTTGCAAAAAATGGATTAAAAAATTATTTTTTTATTAAAATAGTAAAGATCATTTGGATATTATTAAAATGATAGAAGATATAAAGCTTCTTTCATTCTTGACTATAGTGTCAATTAGATCCTTCTTATTCTTTTATTTCTAACACTAAAAGGTATAATTTTTTTACAAATATTTATATATACTAGTAATTTATTGCTGCAGGTGTGCTGATTCTAACTGTATATGTCTATTTTTTGGTAAAGAAATTTAAGTGCTGTTTTGATATCCAATGTGTCTAAAATTTCTAACAATGTATAATTAAAATGAATATGCCTTTGTAGTTACCAAGTCTTTTTTGTTGCAATCTTACAATAATTGAGATAGAATAAAAAGCTTATCTATACTCTTCTTTTGGGCTGTAGAAACAGATAAGCTGTAAAGAAGCTAATTAGGTGTAATTAAATTTTTTTTTACTATTTATCATATAGGAAAGACAATATATCTGATATATCATAAACTCTTTAAGCCAGAACTTACTTATGGAACGATCACACACTATATGTCTTATATTCTAAACTTTGTTGTATCTAGCATGTATTATACTCTTAATTATTAAATAATATTTCATGAATTCATCTACTTTAGAACCTTATGTTGACTGCATGTAGAGAATCCTCTCTAGAATTCCTGAACTTTGGAGGTAAACACAGAAGGACTATCACAGTTCTGAGGCTGGTCTGGCCCACTGAGCTTGTTTTTATCCATCCCAATCTACAAAGTAAGACCTTGTCTCAACCAAGCACAATATATCCTCACCAAACAAAAATATAAAGATGTTGTATGACACTAATTTACACAAGAACTCATTACATACACAGCTCCTACTTTATAAATGTAATTACAATACATTTTATTGAGGGGTAGGTATATGCTAGGCAAAGTACAATTCACTGTTTTATTGTAAATAAATTGTCATCAATTTTGTTTTTTAAAGTTAATAAGCATCTTGAAAATACTGCAGGCTATTTTTTAAATTATTTTTCTTTATTAAGAAAAATGTAATATTTCAACAGCATGTTGGAATATTTGATTGAAGTTGCCTCTGGGTTTGTTCATTGGAGACAATGATGACCCTGTAAACAGATTTTTGGCTTCTTGAATAACACTGTTACCAAACCATATGTTTCTCTGTCTTTCTTGTCAATGGAGATACAGTTGCCAAGGCAACTGAGTTATATAGGATGTTACAGAACAATATTTTTTGACAGTATATGGTCTGATTACTGCCCAGCCAGTCTCTTAGATTAAAAGACAGTGCATATTCTATTTGAAGTGCTGAAAGCATCACTCTTTGCTCTAACTCAACCATATTCCTTAACCCGAGATGTCCTTGTCATAGCAATCAAATTATTTGATGGGAGGCATATTTAAGACAAAATAATAAATTCTTCTAGTGCTTATTCATCATTACTTTTGTTTTCTAGTCTTCAAATAAGCTTTTTCATTGTTGTTTTGTTTGTTTTTATTTAAACAGGCTCCTCATTTAAGAGTAATGATAAGTGCACAAAATGGGGCAAAAAGGCCTGTTACTTCTTTCTTAGCTCCCATAAATATTACCTAAATTATTGTCATATATAGGAGATGCCACATATTTACTTAACTTTCTGATGTCTATATTTTATTCAAGACAAAATTAAATCAATTTCAAGTTGTATGATGAGAAAGAGAGAAAAGATATGTTTCCCTAATCTTCCCTGAAATTTTCATATTTGCAGAACAGTTTGGGCCAAACCATCATCTGAGATTGTGTGTGGTGATACCAGACTGTATATGCCAACAACTAATGATCCAGAAAGATTTTATGTATTCTTAGCAAATTAAAAACAATAATCAAGTAATAATCACATATCACATAAAAGCTTTACAGTCCTGATAAAGAAGACAAATAGAAGGGTAACTTTGCAAACCTTTTAAAATAAAAACAAGATAAGGCTAATTTGCTAAGGAAAATGATGCCATCAACTACTGATTCTACTAAGTTCTTCCTTTTCTAGATAATTCTACCCCAGATAGAATAAAAAGAGAACATTACAACTTGAGTTTGGGTTATCATTTGATTATTATAGTGGTGACTATCAAATATTCACCACATACAAATAGTATATCATCTAAACTCTCTTCAGAATCCCACAAAATCATTTTATCCTCAGATTTTTATGGCATTGTGTTTGAAATACTTCAAAAAGCACACCTAGAGTAAACTTTCTCAATGTGAGGTCCAAGAAGTTCAATTTGGATACAAACTATTGAATGCTTATTGATACTAACCTCCATTAAATATTAAATTTATATTATGCTAGCTTACATTAAAAGTTATCAATTAATAACTTATTTGTGGTGACTATATAATTATACAGTAATAAAATAATAAATGTAAAAAATACCTAGTGATGTGCATAAGGAATCACTTGTTCATTATTAAAAGCCACGAGAGTTAATAATATATGGTTTGGTGAACACGTTTAAATCCACTGTGCTGGCTAATTTTATGTCAACTGGACACAACTTATAGACCTTTGGGAAGAAAATCCAATTGATAAAATTCTTATTTTAACATTACATGTGGACAACACTATGGAATATTTTCTTGATTAATGATTAATTTGGGGGATATAATCCCCCTAGATGTTGCTACTCATAGGCTGGTTTTTGTAGGTGATACAAAAAAACAAACAAACAAACAACAAAAAAAAAATACAGGGTGAATATGCCAGACTGAAGATAACCTATAAAGAGTTCACTTCCATTGCTTACTCATTCTGTAGAGCAGGCTGGCCTCAAACTCAGAGATCTACATGCCTCTACCTCCCACTGGGATTAAAAGGTATGCTAGCACTCACTGCCCAGCTTGCCTCCAGGTACTTGCCAAGAGTTCTTGACATGATTTATCAAGATGATGAATAACAAGTTGTTATATGGCATAAAGCATATTTTTCTCTAGCTGCTTTTTCATTGTATTTTATCACAGAGATGGGAAATCAACTAAGAAGCTTATCAAAGGTGGAGTGACAGTTCTAGGTTTGCTTTTAAGTTTTTGGTCAGTCTGGGATACATATCAAAGGCTATGTTGCCAGGAGCCATGACTTCATTGGCAAACAAGGGCTAAGAATAGCAGGACCGAATTTTCCTTGTGTCAAGTTGCTAGTGAAGTTGATCCATTCCGGCAAGGCCAATAGATAGTTTGTTGCATAATTCTGAGCATGATTTCAGGAGCTTATGTGATAACTGCCCTGCTTGACTGCTTTATATAAACCATATTTTTGGCTGCCTCTAACTTCATTTTCTCAGAGTTATGGATAAAATCACTAATACAAAGGAAATCTATCCCTGATGACTCTCCTCTGGTTGAGACAAAGCAGATACTGTTAAAAATATACAGTGAACATGAATCATCCCCTAAAGCCTTTGATATTTGTGTGTGTGGCTTCAAGGTACCAGCTCAGTGAGCTCCCCAGAGTTCCAGCCAGCCATCTCTGTGGGACTCCTCCTCATTATCCCTATCCCCTTGCTCATATAGACTCTCCTCTCTCTCTCTCTCTCTCTCTCTCTCTCTCTCTCTCTCTCTCTCTCTCTCCCTCCCTCCCTCCCTCCCTCCCTCCCTCCCTCCCTCCCTCCCTCTCTCTCTCTCTCTCTCCCTCTCTCTCTCTCTGTATGTGTGCATGTGTGCATGTATGTGTGAAACAAGCATTCATTATTGCTGAGCCATACATTCAATGCTGTACAAAGGTATTTTTGGTTAATTTTAAAGTTAAAGTGTAATTACATTATTTCATTATTTTCTTATCCTTACTTCAACCTTTCTCATGTCATCCCTTACTCTTCTACCTTTCTATTACCTCTCAAAGTCACAGTCTCTTGTTCCTTGTTATATATATATATATATATATATATATATATATATATATATATAAAATATCTATGCATATATTATATAATCTTATTATATATGATGTATGTATATTATATATAATATGTCCATAAATATGTCAAAAAAACCTGTTGAGTCTATGTGTGGTTAGTGTGTATGTGCTATTTGTGGAGTAACCAATTGATACTGAATTACTTATTAATGGACTCATTCTGGAGAAGACTAATTTTCCTACTATCATAGTTGGGGGAAATTGATGTGTCTACACTTCTTTGTCTAAAACAGTTTTATTCAACATGTGGGTTGTGACCTTCACAGGTTGTCATATATCAGATATCTTGTATATCAGATATTATTTTATGATTCATAGCAGTGGCAAAATTACATCTAAGAAGTAGCAACAAAATAATTTTATAGTTTAGGATCACCACAATAGAGAAGGGTCACAGCATTTGGAACCTGGAGAACCACTCCTGTTAAAGTTCTGTTTGATGACACTTTCTTAGTTTTACTATGAGTGATGTTTTTCTTCAAATTGTGTTTGGACAACCATATTGTTGGACTATAATGACTAAAGACCCATCATTTTTTAAGGAATTTTTTTGAATATACCCACTACTCTTTCCTTCCATCCCCTTTTCCCATCTATCCCCGGTCATTCTACCCATGCAATTCCCCATCCATTCTTCAAAGAGGGTAAGGACTTCCAAGGTGAGTTATTGCAGTCTTGCATATCCAGTTGAGTTAGAACAAAGGTCCTTCCCCTAGTGTCAAGACTGAGTTAGATGTTCTTCTGTAGGGAATGGTTTTCAAGTAGCTACTTTATGCAGTAGGAATAAATTCTGGTCCCACTGCCAGAAGTCCCATAAACTACCCATGCCATTCAGCTGTTGTCCACATTTAGAGGACCTAGTTCAGTCTTATTGAGGTTCTCCAAGTGTCACTACAAAGTCATTGATATTCCAATAGCTTGTTCCAGCTGTCTATATGGTTTTCTTTTACTGCAATCTATTTTCACCTAGACTGTGGATCACTTCATCTGATTATATCAGTTGCTGGATATAGGTTCTAAAATAAAAATTATGGTTGTTATCAATTTGATTATAGGGGAAGATCAGTTTAAGTACCCTCTCTACTATTGCTTGGTGTCTTAGCTGGCATCATCTTTGTGGGCTCTTGGGTATTTTGCTAGCACCAGGTTTCTTTCTAACCCCACGAAGGCTCACTCTATTAAGGATTCTCTTTTGTTATTCTCCCTCTCTGCCTCTTCACAAACTAAACCATCTCATTCCCTCATGTTCTCTCTCTACCCCTCCTTGCTTCCTCTTTCCCATGTTTCCAACTTATTCAGAAGATTTTTTTTTCTATTTTCCCTTCCCAGGGAGGCCCATGGCAGTATCTATTAGAATCCCCATTGTAATATACCTGCTCAGGGTATATTTCAAGTGTGGCCATGAATTTGGGGTTCTTAAAAACAGGGTGTTGCTTCATTGCACCTTATTACTAGCCAGAAAGAGTCACATAGTTCTTGGCTTTACAAATTTTCAAAAATATTCTGCAGATAATACCACAAGAGTCTAGAAGAATTGCTAATAAATAGATGATATCAAGAATTAATAGGAGCAGTCTAAAAAGAGGTACTAAAGCAGAATCATAGAAACCCACAATGCTCTCATTTCTAATAGCTTTGTCAATACTGTAAAAATTAGAGAATAAGGAGGCATGAGAACAAGAGATAAGCAATGACAACTATTAAAAGTAAGTTTCCAGGTTGCCTTTAGGATAAATTGAAAAAACCTGGTATGTCCCCATAAGAGACAGAGTAGTACAGAATGAAGAATGGATTGATTCACCCTTGAATAATGAGTTAATTTGTGAGAACATAGATTTGACTATATGTAAAAATTAAGCACTAGAAACAAGTCTCTTATTCTGCAAGGCACTGTAACCTCAAAAGATGCCATCATGGCACACTATTCTATCTGTAGGTTTGCATAGTAAGAAAACTTTCTTATCACTTGCACCACTGCTTATGCGCCTGACATTAAAGCTATGAATCAAGTAGGTAATGGATACTGGTGATTGGAAGAGAAATGATGTAAAGGAAAAACTGGCAGTTATTGCAACAATTATTAGATATACAAAGAAAGAAATTTGATTGTAAATATGGTCATGCATAATATTGAAACTAGATAAATAAAAAAGTGGCTCAGGTTTTCCAGTGTCACTTGTTTGAAACAGGTGATCATAGTTTCTTTGCTACACTAACTTCACACACCCATTCCAGGTAACCAGACTCATTTTGAATTTGTGTTTCATCATAATGTCAGCCTGAGATACTTGGTGGGAACTTTTCTCAAAAAAATGAAACCTTAAACATTATGTTACTTTATTAAATTCTATTTACTGTCAGTATCACTAAAATAATTATGCTTGTAGTTTTAAAATTATTAAGTATTTAGAACAACAGATATTCTTGTTCAGTGTGTTCATTGTAAATTACTTACACTAATAAAATCTGTTTATTTCCTAAATAGTTTTAATAATTGAATTGTAATATAGTGTATCTTCTCTGTAATTCCATGCATTTTATTATGTGTCTCTGATAACATTAATCTGTAAAGGGACCTGTGGGGTTCAATAAATTTCCTACTTGTTTGCTCTGAGATGGCTCAATGCTTGAAAACACTTGCAATAGAAGAATGATAGTCTGAGTTTGATCCCAGATGGGATAGTATGCTTCTTTAACCCCAACCCCTATGGTAAGACAGGTAATAGAGATAGGAGAGTCTTCTCTCTAGGGTGCTTTTTTTAGATGAGATATCCTGTGGTATGTTACATATCCAAAGCAAGAGTGTCCCTTTGTCAAACAAGGTAGAAAGAGAAGACCAAATCCTAAAGGATGTCTTCTGATCTCTACGCTAGTGCCATGAAATAAATGCTTATGTGCATATTTACACATATGCAAAATCATTATCATCATAATAAATATTTGAAGTTTAGTAGAACATATTTGAAAAGAAAAGAAGGATAAATACAGAATGCAGAGGATTAGCAGAATAAGCAGGGATGGGGCTATGGAGAGAGAAAAAGCACCAGTCATTGGGTTAATAAAAGTCAAACATGTTTTTTAAAAGTCCTATGCAAACTCATTGATTAGTAAGCTAATTTCAAAATGTATTTCAATGAGAGGGTTAGAACAGAATTATCCTACATGAGTGGCCAACTTTGTTCCAATAATACTTAGTGCATGGCAAGAGGTACTTGCTCTGATTTATTGTTCAGGTGATAGATAAAGGTATCCAAAACAACTATAGCTATTGGGATTTCTTTTGTTTTCCCACCACAATTATATTGTAAGTCCATATTGATGAAAACACCATGCAATTTGATTGGAGGACATTGAGACATACATCTTCAACCAACCAGGTAACTTCCTTCCTCCTGAGTAAGTTTCACAGTGTCAAAGGTATTATTTAGGCTGTTAAGAGAGAAAAGACACCAGTGGTCTTACCAAGCACTGTATTATGCATGCTACAATAAGGACCTGCCATGGAAAATGTGTCTAATTATACAGCAGTAGTATAGTCATAATTAGCTAATGGATTTTTATTGAGGCCTTCTCCACAGGCCAAATTTCATTCCTGTACTGCATCTTGGTCAAAAATTCATGACAAGGAGGTCATAAGTCCTAGTCTAGAAACTACTATTGTTATTTTGCTGTCCAATTACTAAGTGTTTTCATTATACTTCATTTATTGGCTGCTATTAATCTTTGTCAGAGAAGCCAATTTTAGGAGAAATGGAGAGAAATATAACAAGTCAAAATGTTGAAAATGAAAGACTCGGTTCTCAGCTTATATTAATTCTAGATTCACCAAAGATAAGAAATATTATAGAAGAGAGGTAGAAATAATGTAAGAACCAGAAGATGGAAAGGAGTGCTATAACATGGTATCTTCTCTACATGACATGGCTGTCACACTCATGAATTCATATCAGTTGTAGTAACATGAACAAGATCTATAAAAGATAAAACCTATCAAAATAATTGATACATAAGGCAACCTCATACTAAGGTACAACTTTATACTAAAGATATAGTGGCAATGGCCAGTTGTTGGAAGAGAGGATCACTTTTTATTAAGTATGTAGACACTGGCAGATTTCTTATGCTTCAGTGGATACCCATACATCTATTCACATGTGGGAAACACTAACTGAGTTTACTAAGTTATATACATAAAAGGCATAATTTTGAAAGTAGTGTATGATGAAGGAATGCAATGAGGTGGTCATATTTCATTGTATACATGTATAAGAATTATAAGAAATAAGAAGATAAAAACTTTAAACTTAAAAAGTGAAGAGCAGCAGTCAATAGACTTCATACAGTTGATGAATAAATGCTTATAAAGGGCAAGTGCTTGGTCCTATTAATAATCTATATTTTGTTTTGTGTTACTTTAGTATTCTGCATGTTTTTTTTACAGTTGGTCAAGAAAAAGACACACTTAAAGAACTTAACCTTACTAAATTTTGGAGTTTTTCCTAGACAACTATATCAGAGGGAAAGCCTTTATGAGTTTCTTTTTTAGCAGGAACAGATCTGATCAAGAAAAAAAAAATTGTAAAAGGTACAAAAGAAGATTAAATTGAAGGAGCTATGAGTAACTGAAAACAGAAATTCAATGAGACATGTAATAACTAGAGAGTTAAGGTTTTAAAGGTAAATAATCTGTAAATATTTGAAGAGGAGTTGGTGGGCAGTCATTCAGCAGAAAAGGCATCATTTGAGGCTGAGTTTCACCCTAAGGATCTTCCTTCAGTAAAGGATCCTGCAGGTAAGAAATGTCCATGTTCATGGCATCATCAGATGAAGATTCCAGAATCCGTGCTTTAAAAATTTCATGTGCTGATATTGATCATAGTCACATATTTGTTTGAATTTTGTTGTTTGGTAAAGAGTTTGATCCTTTCTCTGGAGAAGCACTTGTAGTGAACCTATTTTATCATGTGCAATAGAAAATAGAGGTTACATTATGATTTAGTATCCATTTCTTTATTACTTATATGTGCATATCCATGACCAAGTATACACATGTGTATTTGTACAATTAATTTAAACAGTTAATGATGAAGCAATATATATCTGCAAATTTCTCAAGTCATCTAAAATATTCTGTTTTTTGTCTAATCATAATCCAATATATCAAATATGCTAAATTTTAATTGGATATCATGTCAGATTTAAGTTGTTATAATATGTAACTTATAATAACTAAAAGAATGGTAAGATGGAATATTGAAAGATACTTTGATGATGAATACAAATTTAATGTTAAATCAGTGCATTTAAGAAACATTTTGTGGACCAAAAATAAATTTAATATTCATTCTGCAAGTTCCTATAGTGAGGCAGATGGAGCAGAAATTCATTGGTCTTCATGAAGTGGCTACCTAATAGTTATCTATTGTCCTGTTTATATTCTATACAGAATATACAGAACTCTAGTGAATAATGGCAAGTGTCTAGACCTTAATAAAATTTCTCAGGAAATATTTTCCTAGACATATCCACTTATTTTATCCAATACTAAATGCTATATTAGGATGGAAACTTGATAATACAGGTTTTATTTACATTTAATTGTTTCTTCCTCTAGTTCTTTATCTAAGTCTTTGTTGTCTAGTACTATTTCTAGCAGGACATGAACAAATATATACTCATACCAGAGAGGAAAATGATGACACACTAAATATCGATTTTTTAGCTTATATAGGCTGGAAAGACTGAGAATATTGCATAGTTAAGGGCAACTCAAAACATTGAAGAATGTTCTTTCCAGCTCTGATCTTGGGGTAGTGTTGCTAATCTCTGTTTAATTTGGCTTGTCTCTGTTTCCTCTGGACAACTTTGGTGATTTGTGTCATTTAGCCAGTTCAACATTCTGAGCCTCTCCCCAGCAAAATAACTTGCCTGAGAGTCTCATCTTATTTTAGAATGCCTCTAATCATTCCTGGTTACACACACACACACACACACACACACACACATACATATATATATATCATATATATATGATAGAGAAAGCAATGCCTCAGTAAATGTGTGTATGTACATATATATTCATTTTTTCTTTAAATTAAACTTATCATTCACGTTCCTATTATAACCAAGAAAATGTATACATTTGCCTATAAAATTATATTTAAACATAATGGTGCATGCATATAAATACATATGCAGTATAGGATAAATATCATAGGATATGTATCCATGGTAAGTAGTGTAAATCTTAATATAGAAATAAAGACAGTGCAAATGAAGACCACAAGATGACAGAGACATTTAACACATGAAATTTGAAAACCATGAATGCATGCCAAAAATCAACCCATTAATATCATAACATGAACTGGGAAGGAAATCATTAAGTCCTACCTCTAGCTGATGAGTTATTAACATTTTGTGGTTGCTGGAGGAAGGGTCAGATTTCACCATGAATGCATCCCTAAAAGTCAGGAAAGTAATCATTAATTTGAACTGGACTTGTTTATGAAACTCAGTTTCAAAATGGTTCTGTTGAATACCTAGATGATTAGACTAATAAACCAAAAGAGATCCTACTCACATCTTGTGACATCACCTTTAGAGATTGTATGGAGTAAGGTATCTTTGAAGCCCAGGATAACTACAGCTTCTAAACATTTAAGATTGTCCATTCAGAGGTCTCAACTATCTTCCTGTAATTGAATGTTATACATGGAGTTTTTTTTTCTTTTAGTGGCAGGTACTATACCTGCCTGGTTATCAATTGCATAAAGTGTTCCAATTCAATTTGCTAAAATTCAGAAATAGCTAAAATAGCTCAATGAGTTTCTTCATTTCCTTGAAAGCCCACAATACTAGTTGGACACAGGGCATTAAGCAGGTATCTGTTTTGTAGCTTAAACTTTGGGCATTTGTACTGGTCCCATCAATCAAACTGAAAATCTTTACCCTGTTTTCATTCATCTCTTCCCTAACCTTAAATTCTCAATCAATCTGAAAGTGTTATTCCCAGTCAGATCATGAAGTCTTGCATCACATACCTTACTTACTTAGCATGCTAATGAACCTGCTTTTTAATATAAGCCTGACTAAAGAATGAGTCATAAATAAAGTATCATTGCTATATGTAAATTGAGCTTATTATTTTGAATTGGGTATTGTTCATCCTACAACATTTTAAATCTGTCTAAAATCATTAAACCACTAACAAACATTACCAGACCTTTCTCTCAGCTGACAGCTCCTACTTGTGTTCCCTGGGATCCCACTATGAAAAGAATGAGTAACAAAATTCTGATTATACTGAATGGAAACCTGTCTGTGAATCCATCCAAGGAAGCAGGGAAAAACCTTCAATCTCCCTTCACTCCTCCAAACCCCACACATGTGTTTCATCCAAAACTCTATACCAGACCACCTGTTGCAGCTCCGTTTCATTTCTACTCTTACTTTGTATAATGTAATCCTTATACAAAGTTCCTACAGGTTCCTTCATTTATTCATCCCCTTTTTTCAGCTACCATTTTCCATAAAGACTCCCTGGAAACTGGTCAGTTGCACTGTGCCGAAAATCAAATGGGCATGAAAACTAAGGAAGATAATATTCTTATATTACTCTCCCTTCTATTCTCCAAATCAACTCCACACTATCACCCCAACTCCAGATCTATTGTAGGATATAGGCTGTGTGTTTTACATACTGTGGTCCCATTCCCAAGGACCAAGAAGATCTTGATAAATCATCCTTTTCTGTGGACACCCTTAGTCCCCTCACCCATTCTAGCCCATCTTCATCAATAATTATCAGCCCCCAATACTATATATACATATGTATATATATTCTAACCAGAACCTCTAGTCACCACCGTGGGTAGTACCTCAGAAACATTCTCTACTAGGTAACACAAAGCCACTGAACTCTCCTAATAAACATAGCAACAGAAACCAAATACTTACCCAACAAAGATATGACCAGGTATCAGCGCCTATAATTATAATAATCAAAAACCCAGATGCCTTTAAACAAGTATAGAAATAAAATAAGTTAAAATAAAAACAATATGGTCCTAATAAAGCCCAGTTATTCTACAACAATAAGTACTGAGAAATCCAATATAGTTGAAACACAAGAAAAAAATTGAAATATCTCTTACAAATATTTTAAATGTTCTTAAAGAGCAATTGTAGAAATTTATGACATACAAACTAAAATTAAATGAAGAAAATGGTCCAAAATTTGCAACTGAAAATAGAATCAGTAAGGAAAGTCCAAAATTAGGAGAAATGAAAATAAAAATAGTTAGAAGCTCTAACAAGGAAGTAAGAGGCCAACCAACTTCACAAATAGCATATAAGAAGTGAAAAATACACTCTCAATCATTGCAGACAATGTAGAAGAAATGGGCAATTCGGTCAAGGAAAATATTAAATCTTATAAACTTCAGACAAAAACATCCAAGATATACTAAGAGAAGACAAAATCTATAAATACTAGGATTAGAGGAAGAAGACGCCAAGGTCAAGGGCACAGAAAGCATTTCAACAAAGTCATAGAGAAAATTTCTCTAATTTAATGGAGTGGCATGTCAAGGTAGAAGCATTCAGTATAAAAAATAGATTTGACCAAAAAGAAATTCCACTCACAACATAGTAATAAATACAATAAACATATATAATAAAGAAATAATATTAAAATTTGCAAGTGGGAAATTATCAAGAAATATATAAAAGGAGATCAATTAGAAAAAAGTCTGAATATTTTATGGAGAATATAAAAGCTAGAAGAGCCTGGACAAATATTCTACACACTCCAAGAAACCACAGAAGCCAAGACAGAATACTATACCTAACAAAATTTTTGATCACAGTACACAAAAAAAAGAGATATTCCATTTAAAAGATTCTATTTTAGACAGTATCTTTGTAAACATTCAGCTCTATAGAAAACACTAGAAAGAAAATTTCAACCTGAAGGTCTAGCTAAAGCCACAAAAACAAAATGAATAAGTACTATCAGATTAGCCAACCAAAAGAGGGGGAAAACCCACATCATGACAGTAAAATACCAGAAATCCACAGATTCTGTGTAACATTCATCACCAAAATTTCTCAGTTCACTATTAGAAGACAAAGACTTACCAAATTAATTTGAAAACAGGATCATTGTTCTGCTATATGGAAAATATACCTTTAAAACAAAAATAGACTTCCCTTGAATAGCAACAAGAAGAGAAAGGATAAAATTATTACAATAATAAAAAGGTATTCTAGGTAAATGAATATAATAAGCAAACTGGTGTAGCCATTTTAATAGATAACGAAATAATTTTCTAAACAAAAGTCATCAGAATAGGCAACAAATTATGTTATATACTCATTGCAGGAAAAATTGTCTAAGAAGATTTCGTATTGTTATGTGTGTGTGTGTGTGTTTGTGTGTTTGTGTCTACCAAATATAAGATCACTCAAGCTTATAAAAGGCACTAATAGAGCTTGCTTCACAATCCCCCCTCACACAGTGATAGTAGGTGACTTCAATTCCTCACAGTCAACAATGCACAGGTAAGCCAATTAAAACTTATGAAGGAAAATGCTTGAGTTAACTGACTTTATAATTCAAATCAACTTAAAATATGTTTCCCAAATATTTTATCATAACACAAAATAATATATATTATTCTCTGAACCTTGTGAAACTAGCTTTCAACTGGGTAATACACTTGGACATGTAGGAAATCCCAACTAATACAAGAAATTTGAATTAACACCCTACATCTTATCTGACCAACACAGATTAAAGCTGGATATAAACAACAGAAACAACAGAAAGCTTACAAACTCATGGAAATTGAACAACTCACTATGAAAAATTGATCAAGGAAAAAATTAGAAAAATAAAAAAATCATTATAGAAATGACTGAAATATAAACAAAACAAACTCCAAATTATGGGACTCACTGAAGTTTGTTGTAAGTGTTAATTCCATGGTATCAAGTATCTCCATCAATTGGAGAAATATCATATTACTAAGTTAATGGCAGACCTGAATCAAACATTCCTGAATGATATAATAACTGCTGAAAAGAATCACCATACCTTTTCTTAAAATGTACTATAGAGCAATAGTAATAAAAAAAAAGCAGAGTATTGGAACAGAACAGATACATAGATGAGTAGAATAGAATTGGGGAAATAAAATATTATTTTTTAAAAAAATCTTTACACCATGAAAAAGTTAAACCAATTTTTTTATAAAATGAGGTAGAGATCTAAATACATTCCTCCATTGCCAATGAAAGTGTAAACTGGTACAGCCCTTTTGGATATCTGGGGAAACTGGGAATCAATCTCCCCAAATGATCCAGCAATATAACTATTGGGCATATATCCGGAAGATGTACATTCTTAGAACAAGAAAATTTACTGAACTATATTCATAGCTAAAATATGTTCATTATTCCTAATAGCCATAGCCTGGAAACAACCTAGATGCCCTTCAATTGAAGAATGGATAACAAAAATTACATTTACGTAATAATGTATTATTCAACAGTAAAAAATGACAAATATATAGTGTTAATAAATAATAAAAACAACCAAACAAAATTAAACAGCCCATAAACAATGTCTAATTTTCATCGATATGGCTCAAAGCAGATAAGAATGTTTTATAATAAAAAAGTACCAAAAAGCTATGATTTCACCTCTTGTTAAATTACTATTTCATGCCCCATTTCTATGAGAATTTCCTTATTGTGAATTGATCTAGTAAAAGCAATATAAGCCAATTTTAAACATGATACTGTATTACATGCAATTGCCTGTTATAAGTAAACAGTTTTTCTCATTACTTTGAGAAAAAGACAAAATTACAAGAAAATAGTTAAGACAGGGATATGTATTTTCCTAACGTGAAATTCATTTGATTTTTTACCAGTATTCATTTTCCTTTTTGTTGCTGAAGTAAAGATAAATATCATATCAAAAGAAAAGTCAATAAAAGTACAACTGAAGAGTTTTAAAGAGATTTAATAAATATGACCAATAAAAATACTCTAAATTTTAATTAACCATTAGAAAAAAAGGAATATTAAAATTATAGTGTACCTCATACCAGTAAGATTGACTACTGTGATGGAAACAAGTGAGAACAAATACTCAAAAGCTTGAGAGAAAAAGAAACACTCAAAATATAGTGGGAATATAAAGTAGCAGTGAAATAAGTCTTCATTGTTAAAAAGCATCATGAAGTTTCCTTAAAGGAGAAACAAATATAATAAATAGAAACATAACATTCTCAGCTTATCTTTCTATGGTACACTTAAGAAATGTCAACATTTCATACAACATAGATATTTATATGTTGAGATAATTTCTACACTGTTTATAATACTTAACACACTGAATTAAATTAGATGTCATAAATGGCTCAATGGATAAATGGATAAAGAAAAAGAGCTATGCATATACAATAGAGTAATATTAATCTATAAAAAAGAATAAATTATAAAATTAATGCAACTGAAAACCATATTTTTATAATATGTCATATTGATAAATTTAACCCTTAAATTATTCTGATATGTAATATACCTAAAAATATCAAAATACCAATATTACACGTGTTAAGCTATCATTTTTATTTGTTGTACAAGACTGTTTAAGAGAATTTCAAAACAAAAAGTATATTGCTTTTGGTCTTCATTAACCACCAGATGTAAAAAGAAAGCACATAATGCTGAAGTCAATATGCACTTCAGAAAAAGGGCCCGGAATAATAACTGGCCTAAATTTTTCCTCTTGGAGTATTGAATTTCATGAAAGCAAAAGATGTTGCAAAAGATCCCAAAAGAGAGACGCGAATAAAGTGCCTACATAGCTGTGATACCTATAAGCCACAACAAAGAGCTTGACACTATAATCTTACTACTGAAACAGTTGCATACACAACTTCACAGTGACCACTTGCTCTTCAGTTTGAATTTGAATTGTCTTAAAGGGAGACATTCTGTGCCTTGTAGATATGACAGTGAAATTAACTTTCTAGGTCCGTCATTATATATATATATATATATATATATATATATATATATATATATATATATATATATATATATAATATGTATATATTATATATAAGTATGTTATTTATATATATTATATATATATAAATATATGTATTCTGTGATGGGAGGTGGCAATGTATGTAGAAGGAGCAGAAAAAGGTAGGAGTTGGTTCTTGCTCAATGTGAATACTAGGAATCAAATACCTTGATATGTAATTTTGTGTTCACTTTATTTATTTATGTGTGTGTGTGTGTGTAATAGATCCTATGTGGTATATTAACATGGTAATGAAATAAAACAAAACAAAAATATCTATTATTAATGTCATCAACTGATAAAGCTCAAAATAATTCATTATAATCTGAAAAATCCATTCAGTTATTTGTTTGCTTGTTTACTCACTAACAAGTTTGTACTCCAGTTTTTTCATTTGTTTGATTTTTTTATTTTATCTCATCAAATTTGTAGGTTACTGTTGCAGGATAATGACAGCTCCCTGCAAGGGGGGGGGGGAGAAAGTGCTGAGTCAATCACACAGACCCTATGAGTAAGTTTAAAATCAAAGTCCTAACTCATTCATTCAAAAATTGGGTAAGCCTCATATACCCTCCTCCAAGAAACCAGGCTGCTCCATGATCTAGTAATATTATGGCTGTCTGCCACTGGCTGTGCATGATCAGGAGATATGACAGCATCTATTGCTAGGCAAATTCCCAAGGGTCAGGAACTCTGGGCAAGGCTTGTTGCAAAGAAGGTTATGAGTAATCAGGAAATTTGGAGCTCAGGTGTTGCTAAGCCACCAGGCAAACTCAAGCTTGGCTCATAAGGAAGGACATTATGTGTGTGTGTGATTTAGAACTGGTCTGAGACTATTCCCCTGCCCTATGGCCCTGCACTACTGGATATTCACCATTTTTATTTTATTACATGGATGCTCAGTGGGAGTCTTCAACCTGACTTTGTTTTCCTGGCTTCAGGAAGGCTCAGGAACTGAACTGTGGCTGTCTTAGGTTTGCATACCTAACAAACTCTTACCCATCATTGGCTACTAGCCATCAAAAAAATCCAGTCCTGGAGATCTGCCCAGGTAGATAGAATTAAGCAGTAGCCCTTTTAATTGCAGAGAATCAGGTATACATAACCTCCTGTGGAGGGCTATGAGCAGGATGTCTCTGAGCCTTTAAAACCTCAAGAGTTACCTTAGCCATTGTCTGTGCTCTTGGTTATGCTGCAGAAAACACTTAAGGAATTGAATGATTAAAAACACCACCCATCAATTAAAACATAAATGAGAATCCAGGAGGGATCAAACAGCTGTAGGTTATTTTCAAATATAATCAAAACAGTTGGAGATATCAGATGGATCTATCCACAGTCAGTCTAGGAGGATCAGACAGTGGTAATTCACACCTTTAACCCTAGAACAGGGAATATCCTGGGAGTGGTGATCCTTAGTCCAATATGAGTTTGAGGACATTTCAGTTTACAAAAGGAGTTCCAGGCTCCTAGGAAGGCAGTGGTGGTGCCATTTCTTAACTGAGCAAAGAAAGTATTTAAGGCAGGCATAGAAAGACAGAGCAGGAAGAAGCCATGGCTCACACTGTTAGTCCCAGCACTTGAGAAGCCGAGGCAAGAGAATCTCTGTGAGTTCAAAGCCAGCCTGGTCTTCAAAGCAAGTTCCAGGACAGCCAAGACTGTTACACAGAAACCTCTGTCTGGATAAAACAAAACAAAGACTGGAAAAGGTAGTTCTGTCCTCTGAGGTCTCTGACTGTTTTTATTGTATTTGAAAATATCCCCCAAACAGCCTGTTGAAGCAAGGATTGCACAACATGGCCTACAAGGAGAAAAATTGGTTCCACCAGTAGCTCCACCAGAAGAGCCTTTTTTATATTATGCTGAATCTTTTCCAAAAACAAGCAGTCTATTACCTCTGCTCTTGTCTGATTTAATTGAAAATTTTGTGTTAGCTGTAATGAATAATATAGAAAATTACCTGACACTAAGTAATGGGTCCTTAATATATTTAGTTAGTTCCTGGAAAAGCTAATGTTCTTCACTCCAAAGACACTATACAAAATGGGAAAAAGTGAAGATCAACAAGTCTTCAGCATTTAGGGGGCAATGAGAACAAGAAAGAGCAGCATATACATTACCCATGCTGGCTTATTGCCTTCTTGGTGGAAGCATACTGATTCCCTGCTGGATGCACATCTCTTTCTGTGACTCATATGAGGAAAAAGAAATACAAGCATACCCTCTCCCATGAGCTAGCAGGTCGCTGGAGGCTGTCATTGGAAGGAGATTGGATCTCTATCTTACTAAGTGCAGAAAAGTGCCACAGTCCTATGGCCATGTTTGGACTTGAAAGCACTGAATTTGCCCTCAAAAGACTGGTACAAATGAGAAGGGACACTAGAAGAACTATAGATTCTGAACTAGTGAGAAGAATGAACACTTTGCATATGGCTCATGTGTGATATTTATAATCCCAAACCAAATGTACATACTATAATTACATCCTGATGTTTAAGATTATTGAGGATAAATGTAGCTTTGAATATAAAGGTCTAGTGTATTTGCCACTTGTCCTGCTATAGGACACTTACTATGAGACAAATCAACATCACTAAAATTCAATGGCTACAACCAGCTTATTACATCTATTAAATTTAGATGGAAAAGAAAAATAATTAAGCTATCCCCTTAAGGTTGTTTCAGGTAGAACATCTGTCTAGAGTATCCTGAAGATATAAATAATAGAAAGTAGTATAAGCATTGTGAACTAATCAGTAGCAAACCACTGTTAAATTTTATAAGAATAGTATCTTGAAATAGCCTATTAACAAGCAAATTCTACCACGTTTATATTTTCCCTAAGGTTAAAACACCATAGGTTACTCATACAATACAAAAAATAAAATTTTCCCAAATACCTTCTACCTATAATGATAGGATGGTAATCTATGACTTGATGTTTGCTTTACACTAAGTTAACATTTGAACAACAGCCCTCAAGGAAGAGATGCAGCCTTCTTTATGGTCAAGAAATATATGTAAAAGTACTGTTATCTTGTGCAAAAAGTTTAATGATCATGATTCCTTTTTCTTATGGTCCCAAAAGGATCAAAGGCAGAAGAGTAATAACAGGTAAAGCCATGTGGATTGCTGGTCTAAAGTCAATGCAGGTTAATTGATTTAATTATTTCTTGTGGGTGGCTGTTATAATGTTTAAAATCACTTTTGACCTTTAAGATTGTCCCTCTGGCAAAGCTTCTGTCTACATATCAAATAAATATATTAATCATTGCTAGCCATACAACAACATATTTATCTATAAAACTATTGAATTATTGATCTAAAAATGAAAGACCCATACCAACAAAGTCATTATCTTGAAGATGTAGTTCACATTTAGTGATGTGAGCTATCACCAATTTTTGTGGAACTTTAGCAAAGACACATCCAAACATTAAGGTATAAAGGAAAGGATGTTTTTCAAACACATTTGCTACAGACAATTTATAGATCATTCATTATATCAATATAATAGTTAATCTTATGTGAAATTAAGATGAAAAGACACTGTTATCTACAATAATAGATTCCTTTTTGCCAACACCTCCATGGAGTATCACCTGGAAATAACTTGAACATGAAAATTTTGCTCTATCTACTACTACAAGCACTGGGAATATCTTTAGTTTCATTCCTAGAATAAGTACAGTCCAACATTGTTGCTCCTTGAAATATAAATAATAAAAGGATAATCAGTAAAGTTACCTGAATCTCAGTTACATCCACACTGCCAGTATTCACAGTAAAACAAACACATAGAACAACAAATTAGGATTTGTTCCCAGGCAAACAGCAACTGTAGCTCCCATAATCATAAGCACTAAGCTAACCATAGAAGTTTTTGTTAGGCCTCACATAGAAATATGAGAGCCTTATATTGGTATGCAAAATATTTTTTTTGTTTATTTCTTTTTTTATCTTATTTTGAAGGGCACAACCTGGCACCCAAATAGATAACACACAGAGTCTTATTGTTACATATGAATGCCTGGATATAGTTTGACTTATTTCTAGTTGGCTTTTCTTAACTTAAATTATTCCTTCTACCCTTTACCTCTTGGCTTCTTTCTCTTACAGCTCTGCTGTATATCTTACTTTCACTCTTTCTTCTTGATTTCTCTTGCTTCTTCATGACTCATTTTCTTTTCCTATTTATTCTTTCTGCCTTGCCTATTCTTTCTTCTGTCTCACTATTGACTGTTAATGTTTTTATTGGACCATCAGATATTTTACAAAAGCAAAATAAGACAGATTCATAGAAACAGAAATGAAACAGAAAAAAAAATTCAACACATCTTTGCATCATTAAAATAAATGTTAACAGCAAGGACAATTGTAACACATCTTAAAATAATATCGAACAAAAGTTTAGTATTTGAATAAGCATTATATTTTGTTCTAATTTCTCTTTATTATAACTATTCTGATAAATTTCCTGCCTTATTTTATAAATCTCAACTAGTCCTTTTATTTTGAAGAAGAAAAATAATTATACTTTTTTTCTTCTGCAAACATTTTTAGAACTTGCTCATTTTTGAATAATCTATTTTAGTTTCTGATAAAAATAAATTTATTTAAATATGAGATGTTTCATGGATATTTTTGATCATTTAAATTTTTATTTATTGAATAATTTGTATGTGAATATTACTGTTGCATCTTTTCCTGCCATTTTCTCTCCACTCAGACTCCTCCTGTGTTACTTCTACTATTTCTAGAACTCCTGACCTTATCCTCTTCATAAATTATATTTACCTTTGGGTACACATGTATATATTTGTAATTAAATACAACCTGCTGAGTCCATTAAGTATTGCTCATATGTGTATAATTTACAGATTATTATTAAAATTAAATGACCTACCACGGGGTTTATTCCAGGTAAAAACACATTCTTTCTCAGCTACAATTAATTGCCTGTAGGTCTTGATCTAGGAATGGGACATTGTGAGATTTCTCCAATCTACACTGCTTGTCAGTTAGGGTTGTCATATCTCAGATCTTCTTTAGCTAACCAAACTGTTAAGAGTAACTTAGTGATTAATAACACATGCTGATAATGCAAAGAGTTCTAGTTCAGTTACAGACATACATTGTGTGATTCACAACCACTTGCACATCCAGTTTTGTGGGGTTCTGAAGCATATGCATATACTTACACCACATATAGATAAGAACACACAAAATTTAAAAAGTAATTAAACATAAAGGAAACAATCAAGCTTATAACTGACAAAACATATACTTAGGGACTACAGTACTTTCAGTGAATGATTTCAAAAACCATCTAACAGAGCACAGGTTCTCATACAGCTTAGATTTAACAAAGTTATCTTTTATCTCTCTTTATTTTTTCAATTTTTTTTCATTAAAAAATGCCATCTCCATAAATGTATCCCCCTGGTTCCTCTTTCCTCCCCCTCCCAATTCATCCCAGTCAGCCCTTAGCCTTGCCCCTCCCCATCCACCAATTACCTCCCCACAAAGGGCAAGAAGTCCCAAGGTGGGCCAGGATAGTCCTGCACATCCACTCCAGGCATATCCGATTCACTCATCCCGAAGTCAATGCTGGGTTGGGTGTTCCTCTATAGGGAATGGGCTCCAAGGTGCCAGACCATGCACAGTGTGATCCCACCCCTTGTAGCTCCACAGGATTCTCATGCCAGTCAATAGCCAACTACCAAAGGAGGGCATCTTAAAAATAACTAATTAGAACTTTCCATTATGGTACATGCCTTTAATACTAGCACTCATAAGGCATTGGCTAGGAGATATCTGTGAATATTAGCCCAGTCTAGAATAAACTATGAGCACTTGTACAGTCTTGGCTACATAGATAAACCTTACCTCAAAAATTTAATGAAAAATTAATAATGTATGTGTAGCCAATTTATTTATTAAAAAATCAGTAAAATAAAATATATACATTCTAAGTACTGGGTTGTAATATTTCTATGGAGATTTTTTCAACTTTAAAGAGATATTACTTTAAAAATAAGCAAAGCCAAAAACAAATAAATGAACAAATATAGTCAGTCAGTGGTAGCACATCCATTTAAATCCTGCACTTAAAAGACGGAGGCCAGCATATCTCTGAGTTTTGCATTCAAAGCCAATCTGGTCAACAAAATGAGTTCCAGAATAGCCAGGGCTACTCAGTAAACCCCCATATGAAAAAGAAAAAAGGAAAATTAGTCTCACATTAGCCTTTTCAGTGCCTAAAACAGTGTTGTGCATGTATCAGAACTGACATATTTACAGTCAGTATTAAATAATGATAGTTCATTGGGCTCATTTTTGTATAATGTTACTTATTTATTATATGAGATATTTTTAGAGCTCATAAAATTGGTGGCATATACTATAAGTATTTTTGAGACATAATTATTTAATGTTTTATTATAATATTTCATGAGCTATATGATATATTAATTCTTATTTAATAATACATACGAATTCTTATTTTACATTGGATTCCAAGGAGAATTAAAGGACAGAAAGTAATATGTTATGAGATAACTTTCTGTATTCTGTGAATATCATTGGAAAATTAAAGAACTGTTTTGACCTATGGGAAGGCATCTTAGAAAAAGGTGGGAAATCCAAGCATAGATACAGGGGAAGGAGGAAGTAGTCACTGGAGACACAACCCAGCCATCCAAAGAGAAAGCTGTGAAGAAATAGGTAAGCCACAGGCTACATGGCAGCACAGACTAATGGAAGTAGGTTGAATTAAGATGCAAATGCTAGCTAGCAATAATATGCCTGAGCCGTAGGATAAGCAGCATAAAATTAATATAAGCATGTGAATGATTATTGGAGGGCTAAGCAGCAGATCCAGACAATGGGGCTAGTCTGGACTAGAAATATATTACATCAATGACAAAGTTCAAGAGATGTAAATGATTCTATTTGATATATATATATATATATATATATATATATATATATATATATATATGTTTCTGTGTATTATATGCCTTCTCAATCAATTGAATCAGTTTTCTGAGAGTGTATGTTAAATTTTCAAAATTGACAGACTCAGCATTTGTTCTCTTATTTTAAGGTCAAAACAACTACTATTTGGTGGCACGGGTTTCCTGTCACAATAAACAATCATTTGGCTCTCCAAAGGAAATGCTTTGCAGAAGTTAAGGACATCTATATTTTTCCCATGGATTCAGTCTATAATTTGAATCTTCTTGTAAATCTCTTATTCTATCTGTTCTAATTATCTACTTTGTATTATCAAACTATTCTCTAAAGAGGGAACTACCACCATCAGAATTTTTTTTTCTTTAATGATATACAAAATAGCAATGCTTGGGAATGTAGCTCTGTGAGTTGATAGTGCTACAACTATTTTTTTGAGTAAGCTCCCTTGATATACTGTCACATTCATATTTTGTGTTATATAGGCACCTCTGGAATTTGAGTTTGTATTGACATAATTCTGAAGATATCATGAATTGGCATCTACACTTCAGTACTGGCTTCAAGGAAATACATTTGGAAAGAGTCCAGTGCCCCTCCCATGAGGATTTCTTACTCATTTATCTTAATTACTTTTCTTGAAATGATTTTTAGATGAAGACTCAGAATAAAATTGTTTTCTAGAGCATTTTTAATAGATTCACAGCAATCAGCTCAAGGATGTAGCTACAATGAAAGAACTCTCAAAATTTTCAGGTCATTATGTCCTGGTATCACTTTTACGACTAATGGTCTCCATATTTAGCATATTTATACATTTTCCTATGAACACTATATATTAATTTACTTAAGCCCAGATGAGTGCTGGGCAGAGCATCTGTATCAGAAAGGGGATAGGGATTATGAGGGAAATTCCCACAGTGATGACTAGCTGGACCTCTGGGGAGCTTACTGAATCAAGAATAGCCACTGGGAAAAGAAGATAGGCTCACCAAGGGTAGGCGACTGTCAATCGGCATGGGCAGTATGTGGAGCCTTGAGGTTTAGGATCAGACTGTGTTCCTGTGTGGGGGCTGACAACTTGGAGCCCATTCCCTGCAGAGGAATACCTAACCCAGTCTTGATTTTGGGATGAGCAAATCGGACATACTTGGAGTGGATGTGCCATGCTGAGCTTACCCACCTTGATACTCTTGCCCTTTTGGTGGAGAGGAAGGGTAGATGGGGATGAGGCTAAAGGCAAACTGGGAGGAATTGGAAGGAGGGACGGAATGGGGATAAGGTGGATACATAGATAAAAATGTCATTTTAATTAAAAAAATAAATAATGAAAAATAAAACCTTCCCGATCATTGCTTTCTCAAATTCAAGAAGTTTTCCTCAGAGATAATAATTCTTAGAGAAACAAATGTATTAATACCTAAGAATATTTTCAATTACATGATAGTAACTATGTTTATCATCGTTGTATCCTAGGCACATTGACATAGTGATTTTAAGAAGGACAATGTGATGAAGTTATAAATCATTATAATTTTCCTATGGAATCTAGTGATACACATATATATGGAACATCCCTGCTATGAAAACATGAGTATTTCATATCTGTAATGATAATTTGTCAAGTATGTCAAGTATTTCCTTAGTCCTTAGTGATATTTTTGTTACATCTCTAAATAAAATAAAATGCATGGGGAATTTTATTAAATTTCCCTTTGTTGTTGACATTGCTGAAAATAGCATATATATATACTATGTGTATGTATTATATACATAGTAAATAGACTATTGCTTGGAATAGTCATTATCTGCAAATTTCCACTGATTTATCTATATTTAATCCTTCCATTTAATTATCACTAAGTAAGAAAATTTATGTGACACAAAATCTTATTTAGCTGGATAATTTTATGTCAGTTTGACACAAATTTAAATCATCTGATAAAAGGGAAAGTCAATTAAGAAAAATGTCTCAGTAAGATCAAACTAAAGCTGAGCTTTATAGCATCTTAATAATGTGATTATTTTCTTACCATCCTTGCTTGCTATGGTAGGGCCCTGCCCATTGTGAGGGAGGCCACCCCTGGGTTGGTGGATCTTGATTCTATACCAAATCAGGTTGAAGAAATCATGAGGATCAAGCCCATAGACAGCACCCCACATGGTTTCTGCACCAGCTCCTCTCCTGCCTCCAGGTTCCTGTTCTATTTAAGTTCAATGATGAACAGTGATAAGGAATCTTAGTCATAATAAACTCTGTAATCTCTAAGTTGCATTGTCATGATGTATTATCATAGCAATAGTGATCTGAAATAGGACACTCACATTATGACCTTTGGACATAACTATTATTGGAGAACAAAAAGATATTTTTAGAGCAATTATTTTTCAGTATTTTATATACACAGGAAGTAGTATGGTGTTAAGCCATGATTATATGTTTGAAGTAATATATATATTCAACACAATTTATGTCCTTAAGATATATGTAATATATAATTGTGTATTCCTAGCATATGCAAATAAAGTCATTATATAAACATATAAAATTTAATTATTTTATTTTTCACTAATGAGAGAAAATAGTTCAGGTCAGTAGTTCCATACTCTGACAATAATAAAGAGTAGTGTCTAACAGATTATTCCATTTTTTCATGTATAAGTAGGAATTATACTATTATTTTACAAGGTTGTCTTGATCACCTAATGGACTAAAATATTTTTAAAACCATAAAGTGCTATATCAATTAAAAATATATTACATGGCATACTCTGAAAAAATATGTTAAATGTTAAAGCATGTAAATGACTAAAATATTATCAAATAAATACTCTCTACCATAGTTAATATGGAACTACCAATAATTCTTCTTATTAACTTTAATATAACCACAATGCTACCATGTTTGATAGATAAGCATATTTATAGGCAGATATATAGTTACATATAGATGTAGATATAATTTTATAACATCAAAATATTTTTGAAGTAACATGTGAAAGCTATTTAAATTCTACATGTTATAGAATATGATTTACAAGCCCCAGAAAAGCTATATTTTCAATCAATTCAGTTAGGTTTTCTCAGTGATTCCAGTATTGGGTTCGGGTATGCACATTATACTGATATGGTGAGAGTTGGTTTATTTTAATTACATCTGTTATCTGTGGTGCATGGTACTGAACAAAATGATATGATTAAAAATCAGACAGTGGTTTACAATGAATACAGTACACATCTATTCTAACATAAATGTTGTGTATTTCTTAAATAGTAATATCTTATACATGTAAATGTAAGACTAAGTGTCATTTGCTAATAAAATTCAAAACCTTAATCTATTTTTTTCTCAGCTACTTGAATTCTGACAATATCTATGCATTTTATCCCCCTACCAGATAATGAAGATAAATAGGGATTTCTTACCATGTCTGTTGTTGGATTCAAACTAATATTGACATTGTATTCATGCTAACAAGCTTTCCATCACTTTTGCAAAATACGTGAGAAAGTTAACATGGTGAAAAAAATATTTATTATACTAGTTCATAGTTTCATAGATTTATGTCCTGTGCCATTTTGCTCTGTTGTTTCTCTGCCTATGCTGAGATAAAAGTTGCTTACTTCATGGTTGCCAGGGAGCAAATTGAAAGAGAAAACATAGAGCCAAATTTCATGCATACAGCTCACTTTTTGTTACTGTTAGCTGAAGACCAATTAAGTAATACATAATCTAGATTTCAATTTTAATGCTAGGGGCTTTGGTGTGGGCTCAGTTGCTAAGATTACTTGTTTGTAAAAAAGATCCAGGTCAGTTGCCAGCACCCCAATGGCGGTTAACTACATTTATATGTTGTAGGGGTATTGTCTTGTTACATGGTAAATAATTGTCCCACCCACTGGTTTAATAAAAAGAACTGATTGGCCAAAGGCAGGCAGGAAGTGTAGGTGGGGCTACCAGACTAAGAAAATCTCTGAGAGCAGAATGCCAGAGAGAGCACCAGAGAGAAGCTGCAGGATGCAGAGGACAGCTGTAAGACCCCCCTCCCTTTTGCTTAAGCAGCCCCCCTCCTGTTTTAGCAATTTCCTCTTGCCCAAGGAGTAATGATAGCCACAGCATGTTTGCAAAAACAATGAGTAAACTTGCCTAAAACATGTTAACAGGACAGTAAAGATTAGCTCCTCTGATAAAAGAAAAACTGCAGTTAGCAATAGGACCAGATGACTTGGCCCTAGGACAAAGGAGGAATGTGGTCAGGGGCCAGATGCCAAACATTCCCCAACCAAGGACAAACTGATTCCCCTGTGGGCTGTACATCTGCTCTTTAAAAAAGCCCTAAAACATACATCCTGGTACTGGAGACACCAGCATCCCTGCGAAACTTAATAATAAAAGCTTTCACAATGTATGTCAGCAGGGCAGAGGGGGAAGAGAGATAATCGTTACATGGCTATGTGATCTGGCCCCAGTCAAGGACCAGGGGAAATTCCAGGAAGAGATAAAAGACAAAGAGTTCCCAGAAAGATGAACAGCAGGCCTGGGGGTGGGCGATATCAGTCAGGCCAGATGGTGAACTGGCCCTCACCCCCTCAACAGATGGCTTCATTCAAACCAGGCAGTGAAAACCTTGTAACTATGCTTTTGCTTCTGTACACGCACTTTTGACACCCCAACCCCATAAAAAGGCCCTGAACAAAGGGCTGGGCAAGCAAATCCTCACGAGTGACTTGACCGCCCGCAGGTACCTGTGCTTATTCAATAAACCTTGTGCTGTTTGCATCTGATCTGTGGTTGTGGCTCGGTCCTTGGGTCCCTGGGTCTCCTCCTGAGGAAAGGTCCGTTTCAGGGGTGCCCCACCCCTGGGGGGTCTTTCACAGCCATGCAGCTTTAAAGAAAGGTACCGAGCCTCATGGCTGAACAAGAGACATGGGATAGCTTAAGGGTAGAGAGTTAGCAAGCTATATGCCTGGGCTTAAGACCAATCAGCCTAAAACTATTGGAAACATCTGTGTGTCACTGTGGGACTGCGGGACTGCGGGTCTGCGGGTCTGCGGGTCTGCGGGTCTGCGGGTCCTAAACCTTGAGGTTAGGCCCAAAAGTCCTGGCCAGAAACCTCATACTACAAATGGCAGCCCAACGTGGATCAAATATACCCGCAAAAAGCCATAGAAAGCTTAAAAAATGGTCTAGAGCCCAAAGCAGCCTCCGAATTGTGTCTCCCATGTGAGCCATGGTACAGAGACACCCTGATGAAGCACATAGGCTTGAACTACAATGGCAGGCTTTTGGAGTGCAGCTTAAGGTGTAAAATGGCTGGTTCCTCAAGTCTCACAGGAGCATCAATATAAGCAAAAGGTTATAAATGATTTGTTTAAGGTTTACCTTCATAAGGAGAAAAGGGGAGCAGAATCAAAGATGGCTTTCTACTGTCAATGTTTTCATGGATTAGCTCTGTTTGCCTGGGGGCAAACTGAAGTTTGACTTTTTAAGAGAAGCTTCCTGATTCAGCCTTAAAGGCAAAATACTTGTGAGTCTTTTAAAAGGCCCTGCTGCCTAATACTTAAATAGAGTTAATGAGCAGCAGATGGCAGTTTGACTTGGTAATTATATGGACCCTAAAATTCCCCAGAGTACCTGGGTTAAAAAGATAAATTCTATGAAATTAGACTAGGAGCTGGGTGGAGCCATCCACCTATCATACCAGCCTTTAATCCTGGCAGATTAAAGGTGTGTTCAGAAACAGAAAGAAATAGAAGAATCTGGGTGGAGTCAATCAACCTAGACAAGCAAAGGAGTGGTCAGAGACAGAAAAAATTAAGAAATAAATATACAGTAAAGACAGTTTTTTTTTTAAATAAATCTAAATGGAAAAGAGTGTTTTGAAAATATATATACATAGGCATAAAGAAAGAAGAGGTAGAGAAAGCCCTTAAAGAAATAGAATGAATGAATAAATAAATAAATGAATGAATGAATGAATGAATGAATGAATAAATAAATAAATAAATAAATAAATAAATAAATAAATAAATAAATAAATAAATAAATAAGCCAAAGCCAAGTAAAGATGGAAAATACAAAGAATGTCTGGATACTGTATATTACTGTCTTATCTTTAAGCTTCTTGACTGAAAATAACTTAGTAAAAGCTGCTAAAAGACAGTTGATTATAAATATTGTTGGAGTAATTCAACCTATATATTTTGTAAATGAGTTTACTTTAAAATTGAAATGCAAAGATACGCTACTTTGGAGAAGAGGTTTTCCTGTTATTTTCACAGAAAATGAAAGACTGTGGATTTTTTCCTGGATAAAGAACATAAAGTTTGATAGAGGAAGACCCCCTGAAAAATCTCCAATGAAAATGGATGGACCAGATGATTCAGCATTTCAAAGCACCTCTGTTGAAGTTCCAGAGCTCTGAATCCAAAACAATCTCAAGGAGACTGGCTGAGATGACCCAGCCTTAGAGACTACTCCACTAAAGACTTGTGCATAATCCTACACTTTTCTTTGGATTCCCATGAGATTGTCAAAGTCTCCATTCAGCAGGAAGTCTCCTAGAGAATGATGCCCACATTCCCAAAACATGGATTATGGATGTTTGTGTTTATTTACAGTGTTGCTTTTAAGCTGTTATAGATAAGGGGGGAAAAGAATTTTAGAATTGGAGTTCCTTTTGTTTTAAAGAGAAAAGGGGATATGTAGGGGTATTGTGTTGTTTCATGGTAAATAATTGTCCCACCCACTGGTTTAATAAAAAGAGCTGATTGGCCAAAGGCAGGCAGGAAGTGTAGGCAGGGCTACCACTAAGAAAATCTCTGAGAGCAGAATGCCAGAGAGAAGCTGCAGGATGCAGAGGACAGCCATGCAGCTTTAAAGAAAGGTACCGAGCTGCATGGCTGAACAAGAGACATGGCATGGCTTAAGGGTAGAGAGTTAGCAAGCTATATGTCTGGTCCTAAGGCCGATCAGCCTAAAACTATTGGAAGCATCTGTGTGTCTCTGCGGGACTGCGGGTCTGCGGGTCTGTGGGTCCTAAACCTTGAGGTTAGGCCCAAAAGTCCGGGCCAGAAACCTCTTACTACAATATGTCCATTTCCAGAATATTTGAAACAATTTTCTGACCTATGTAGGTACTAAGTATGCATTACACCCCCCCCCACATTCATAAACTTGAAATAAAATTAAAACTTTAGAAGTTATTTGAAAATATGTGATATTTTTCAAGATGATAATATGACATCACATATCCCTTTCTTTCCCTATATTAAACAGCCACATACACTTTTCAGTGAGCTTTTCCATGTTCATGCCCTTTTTCATTAATTTTATTACATGAAAAATGCACATAACTTTATAAATGCTTAAATATTTCTTGCTTATTCTATATATTGTTACACATATGTATGTTGTTTATGACTAACCATTTTATGGGATAATCAATTTGACACATTCTTCCCCAGGTACATAGATTCAAAAATCATCAAAAAATTTACTCTTGGGAATTTCACACTTAACTAGATAATTTTTAATAAATTAAAGAAAGCTTACAAACAGCTGTTTAATTATATTTTTGTACTTGCAAAATAATACCGGTTACTTTAGAAACGTGTGTATAATTTAGGCTGTATTTTAGATGATGGATATTCAATTATTAGCCCCTTCTTTACAGCTTATTTAGAGGGTTTTGTCATAAGTGGTGTGGCAATGGTAAAAACATAATGAGGAAGCATCTAATTTCAAGAAAAGAAGGAAGATAAATTAGAAGAATGGGCTCTATATAATAATTTACACTGTACAATAATTATTAGTCTAAAAAATGCATTAATATAACTGAAATGAAGTTTTTATTGATTGAGTTAACTTAATTTAAGAAATGTGCTACATTTCTTAAAATTCTTACTATTGACTTTGAAGCATTTCACTATTGTCTTTCATGATGTATTCATGTCATTGAGATTATATAACATTAATTTTGGAATATTGAAATGATATGCATCAGAAAACTATGTCAAACCCATAAAGCAAATTTTATGTCCACCTCTCATATGGAGTATGAATGTAACCAGAGTACTGGAACTCATGCTGTCTGTCAATATGATGGCCAATCAGCAGAGACAGGAATTACATCTTTAAGTTTTGCTTTATGCAATGATTTGGAGAAGACAGAAAATTAACAGCTTTGAGGAAAATATTTTTCGTCCACAAACATACATTAGATGGAGAAAATGTGGTGGAACAAGAAGTTCATCATTCACACATCTCAGTCTTGCCCTTTGGATTAGGTGGCCACTTGCATTTCTGAAATTAATGTCTGTATTCGTCTTAATTATTACATTTTTCTTATACCTATCTCTAGATAATACTCAGA
Organism: Phyllotis vaccarum; assembly: GCA_033318265.1. Lineage (NCBI taxonomy): Eukaryota > Metazoa > Chordata > Mammalia > Rodentia > Cricetidae > Phyllotis > Phyllotis vaccarum. The sequence goes on along the minus strand of JARWLC010000013.1, from coordinate 25,869,307 downwards.
AACATCATTATCTTTATTAATATTTTGTTTAAGTTTTCATTTATTTACTTTAGAATTTCCTAATAGACACATAATATGAAGCTTCTAGCCCAGCCTATCCCCATGGTTTGGACCTGCCTGCTATTGGTTAGTACCCCACCCCCTCCAAATGACTTAGTCTGGCAGCTTTCTCTGTGAAACAGGAACCTGAAGAACCATCTTGGCTTATTCTGCCAAAGTTCAGGGGTCACTTTTCTTTCGGTCCTACATGTCCAGTTTGTACAGAATACTGTCAAGTAGTCATTGCAAGAACAGTTTCTTATCTGATGGCTAACTTTGAAAGTAAATTACATATGGAGATTCTTCAATATCTACCATTTTCTTAAAGTATATAGGAGCAAACCTGTCTCACTGTCCAGAAAATTATAAGTTTTTAAAATATTTTAAATACCACATTCTGTAAGTGTTAGTTTTGTGCATGAGATGTAGGCATACACACTACCAGATGCCACAGGATAGTTTATTCAGGGGAGATGCTGAGAGAGAAAGAGAGAAAGGAGGGGGTAGGAGAGAGAGGGTGAGAATTTCATGTGGTGGGTGGTTCCTTTTAAGAGAGTAGGTGGGCACAGATACACTTAGCTACACCTGGGGGTGTTCTCTCTGTACAAGGTGTTCTGCTGGAACCTTGGAGGGTTTGCCATGTGGGATACATGCCAGGAATTCTTATTTCACCCTGAACCATGTTGGGTTTACCACATGGCTGCTATGTGCTGTGAATCATTACATATCACCCTTTTTGAACATTATAAAAAGAAAGCTGGGTTTATGTAGGGGGCAGGGGAAAATGGAACAACGTTGACAGATCTCTTAAGGCTGCTTCAAGCTGTCTTAAGAGTGAAGAGATGTATTTTCTGGTGGTTGGTTTGCTGGGTTTTACAGCTCAGACCTGCAGTCTGCATGAGTTTAAGCCAAGGATTGATGAATTCTGATTTCTAGAGCTAGGAAAAAAAACTGAGATAGTAAGAGAACTTTTGGAAAGTGACACATATGTGAGAGTACTCTGCTATTACAGGGTCTGGAGATCAGATTAAGAGAAGAGGAAAAAGAGGGAAGAGAAAGGAGGTTTGAAATTGGGGCATGAACTTATGCTTTAAATAAAGCTTAAGATAGCTGTTTTTGTGTTTCTTCCTTCTAGGGGACTCCAGCTTCACAATAAAATTCATGGGTCTTTGCTAGGTCTGGGGATGGTAAGAGGTTAATATTTCTCCTGTTTTGTTTACCAGTTGCTGAGGTTAAAATGGCTTCTAGTTCCTTTCCTTTGGTCTTGGGGGATGGAGGGGAAATAGTCTGTTTTATCTGTATTGGCTCAAAAAATGGCTCCTGGTTCCTTTTATCTAGTCTTCAGTGGGTGGTGGGCAACTGTTTTCCAATGGTAAGATGGCTTGTGAGTTTCTCCATTCTCAAGAAACTGCAGCTGGAGAGTTAGTCTGTGGGGGAGGGTACAGGCAAGGTGAAATAACTTGGAGATTTTTGTGTCTAGTAACTGTCTGGACTTCTGCTTTGAGAAGCATGCTGGAATGGAAATCTTAGAGATGGGTATTTTCAGGGATATGTCTGGGTCTGGCCCTGATCGGCTGAGTAGATGGCAGGAAAAACAAGGGAAATGCTGGCAAGGATGGATTCATGCAAATGTGATGACTTAAAGAAATTAAATCTCCTATTTTAGCTATCAAATCTCTTTCCATTTGGGGTACAGGCAGGTTGGCATGACCAAAAATGAGTGGGTGACTAGGATATATCTGAAAATGCAATTGTTTGCTTTCCACCCTGGCAATGGAAGCTAGAGAGGTAGAATCCCAAAACTCCTGCAGGACTGAGTATTGTGCCACTGCTGTTCATGGGAAGGAAATGGACCATCTGGATACTGTTATGACTAGCTGGGGCCCCCTTTTCATGATGGCAATGGTCAGGTTATGGCATCCCTGGCAGTGCAAACTGCCCACAGACAAACCTAGGAGATGAGCCAGGGAGTGGTCTGTGTGTAATGTCCCCCTGCCATGTGGGGCTTGAGAACAGTCACTTAGACCACTGTTTCCTTGATGGCACCCAAGAAAAGGCCTGAACAGCCTCTGTGAGGCAAGGCAAGACCAGAGACCAGGGGCTGAGCTGGCTACATTCAAAGCATGCACCAAGGTATCTGCCACACCAATGTCTCTGCCATAGGAGGCGGCAAATAGCTTTTCCAGCAGGAGATGTCTTTCTTGGTGGATTTTCTCATCTCTCCTGTGATACACCTTAAGAAGCCAGTGCTAAGACTTCTCTCTGTGGAGTTAGTGGTCCCCTGTTAAGAGATGTAACTCTGATGTCAGAGGTAGGGTAAAAAATGTGTCATGAAAAGTTGCTTTTCTTTAGCACTCTCAGAATACTATATACTATGAGAATGCATCTGTGAGGTTTAGAGTAGTTCCATGTAGACTTATCAATAAGCAGGTCACAAAATTGCTTCTGGCTAAGACCCACCTTGGTGTATTGTAATTCTAATAGGGTCTATAGACAGGACAACCTCAGCTCCCAGGGTGTGTTATGTTTGTCTCATGAACATTCTATGCATTAGTTTTAGCCTGTTTCCAAACTCACCTTTGCTCTTGAGAAATTTTTGACAGTGGAATCAGGGTATTAACTTTTACTATATCTATGAATCTGGTTGTGTGGCTAGAAACAGATAGAAAGAGACCAGAAAGCCAGAAGAGAAAGTTTAGAGCTGAGACATGGGAAGAGATAAGGGAAAACTCTTTCCACCCACCCATAAGCTTTCAAAAGTTATCTATTGTAAAATATCGGGGTCCAGTGAGCCTTTAGGCAGCTATTTTGAATTATGAACCTAGAGATACTAAAGCCATTTCTTTGTGCAAAATCATGAATAAGCTTGGTGGTGTCTAGGTAAGGCAAAAAGCTAAGCAGCTTGAAAGTCTCGAGAATGCATCCTAGGGGTGAGGATGAAGAGATATTTTTGCTGACTTATTCCCTATTATTGAGGCCCAGAGGGGAGGGATTTCACCACTAAACCTGGGTCATCACCTAGTCAACAAGTGGTCCCTGGGAGACTTTAGCTACTGCTAAGTAACTCCTCAGCTCCCAGCCATAGGTGCTAGGACAAAGCCTGAAAGCAAGCTAATCACCATGAGGGTAAGCATATAAACCATGCTCACTATCACTAGACACTTGTAAGTGTCAGCACCTATGACAGGCGTAGAGGCGTAGGGCAAAGCCCAAACCATTGCTTAACACCTCTAAAAACTCTTTAGTTCTCAGGAGCAGGGTTACAAAACCTGACACTAGCCACTGCAGTCACATCAGCACCTGGAGTAGGTGTCCAGCACAAGCTACAGTAGACGCTAGGGCAATGAGAGAGAGAGAGAGAGTTTCACATGGTGGGAGGCTCTTTTTAAGAAAGTGGATGGCTACAGATTTACATAGCCATGCCTAGGGGCATGCCTTCCATATGCAGTGTTCTGCCAGCATCATTTTGGGTTTGCCATGTAGGGCTATATGCCAGGAATTCTTATTTCACCCTGTGACATGTTGGTTTTAGCACATGGTTACTATGTGCCATGAATCGTTACAGTAGGTCTTTGAAATGTCTGAAGAGTACTTATCTAATTCAAATGTATCTTTGAATACCCAGAGAAACCTAGCTAATATGGCTAAAAGTTTAATTACCACAAATGACTATTAATCTGCATTTCTTAATTACACATATAATTTTAAAGGAATTGCATAACAATAATATCTTAAACAAGAATAGAAATAGAAATACAGTATAACAAACAGGTTTTCAAACACAACAAGGCTGATATACATAAAATGCAGAGGTTGTGACAACATGCAGAACACTTATACAAGTTTAGGCATGTGGATTCAGTTTCCTACCCTTAACCAAAAGGCTATTTTGCAATGGATGGCAGCCATGTAAGCCAAAAACAAAAGATTAGTGTTTTTTTACAAAAAAAAAAAAGAAAAGCTTTCAGTACCACAGTTTTGCTTGAGTCTCAATAATTTCAACTCTAATGCTAGTGAACATCAGCATGTTAAATAACATTAATAATTCTTTGTTTTCTTGCATATAAAGTGAGAATAATTCTTTTTAGATCTCTATTACATTGGTTCTTATGGACTTTAATTTACCTAATTAAATACTATCAAAAGTACTATAACTTCTCAAAAAATGCTATAATTGCTACAGCTCATTAAAATAATAATAGAATCAATTTGCATCTTTTTTATTTTACTCACTGATACATGAGATAAAAAAGAAAGTTATTCTTTTTATGCCTTTCAAGATGTGTATTAGTGAAGGAAGGCAGAACCACAAAAACATTTTCTTAAGAAGCTTTTATCAGAGCTAAACCATTAGACCAAGAAAGGAAAATAGGTTATGCCTAACCTATGACATACAAAAGGATTTTTATTCACAGAGGAGAATATGTAGCCTTTTAGAAGAGAGATCTGAAGAGAAATATTCAACACATAAAGCAAATAATGAATTTTAAAAATTAGTCTATTTTCTAAAAAGAAAAATCAACAATATGGAGTTTTTATTATTATTGTGCATTTGTAGGGTGGTTTTGCCCATTTAATTTTATTTCATCAGTGTTTTTAATATCATATGCAATAAAATTTCAACTATTTCTGATTATTTTACTGAAAAAAAACCAATGTTTAGCATGCTAGTATTCTTTGTCTTCTAACTTAAACTAATTCACAAAATTATTTAAAATATTTCTAATGTGGTAACACTGAAATGATAGCCATATAATATGCAAAATTAAATTATTTGTATATATATATATACTTCTGATATTATTAAACTAAATTATTAAGTAATAGAACTTAAGCAGGACATAATTACTAATTACTGCAGTATTCTTCTTCTGACATTTCTTTTTTCACTCTTTCTATAATTCATGCCCTGCCACTTAGCTATTTCAATAATCTTGGAAATTGTTTACTACAACCTTTAAGATTTTGGATTCTTCCAATATTCATGCCTCTTAGCATTCTGAACTACTTTATGTCATTTATTAGATTTCATCCAATAAGTCTCTCTGAATTACTTTTCTTGAAAATTCTTATTTTTTTTTTCATTTCTGTTGTTTAGATATTTTTATCAACTTACCTTGTTTTTAATCTTCAAATGACAGTCATCTAATTAGTTACTACTTTATACACTTGCTTATTTATTCCTTGTCTAGATTTTCATTCTTTATTATCATTCACCATACCTTGAGGAGGCATCTCTTCTGTATTTTCAAACTTCCAAATAAGATTTTAGTAGGAGTTCAAAAATGTTTATTGAGTAAAACATTAAATATCTTAAATGTTTCTTAAGTCTTCAAAAATAGAGTACTGTGTGACTATACTTTTGTAAAGTATCAATGTAGTAAGAGGGTTCTCGGGTCCCGGGCAGCCAGAGATCCGCAGACTTGCTGCCCAAGCACGCTTAGCCGCCCAGGCCCCCCAAAATGACTCAGATGCTTATATTAAGTTCATGCTGTTTGGCCTATGGCTCAGGCACATTGCTAGCTTGCTCTTACATCTTAAATCAACCCATTTCTATTAATCTGTCGGCCACATGGCCCGTGGCTCACCTGAGAGTCTACATGTTGCTCCTTAGGCAGCTTCAGCTCATCTGCCTCTGACTCCGCCCTGCTTCTCCTACCTATGCTCTGATTTCTCCTCCTACTTCTTCTATTGTGCCTGTCATGGCCCAAAACAGCTCCTTTATTTAAAGATTGAGATTCACAGCATACATAAACCCATTCCCACATCATATCAATATTTGTCTCTTTAAATATTGGTTTAATAAAATTCTGATTGGTCAAGTAGCTAGAGATGAAGTAGATAGAGGTAGGGCAACCAGACTAGGAGAATTCTGAGGTATGGGAGAGCAGAGCAGAGCAGACAGTGAGATGCAGAGAAAGAGGGTTAAAAATGCTACACTGAGTGAAAAGATATCAAGCCATGTGGCTAAGCATAAATTGAATCGCAAGTTAGTTGAAAAGGAAGAGTTACCAAGTAATAAGCTTGAGCCATAGGCTAAACAGTTTTGTACTTAATATAAGACTCTGTATGTTTATTTGGGACAAAGAGGCTGTGGGTTCAGATCTCTGTATGTTTATTTGGGACAAAGAGGCTGTGGGTTCAGATTATGACAACAGTAGAGCTTAGATTTAAAAGTGAAAGATAAAAAGATTTATCTAATATTTTATACAAATGCAGTTGTTTAGTCTATGTCTTCTTTTTCTGGTACATTGTCCTGCTAATACAGTCTTCCCTCTCACCTTTAACTGAAAATGGACTATTTTTTATATATATAATGTATCATGATTACAGTTTCTTCTTGCTCTACTCTTCCCAGTACTTCCCTATCTCTCCTCTCCTGTGCATCCACTTCATTTCTGTCTTTCATCGGAAAAAGAGTAGGCTTCCAAGAGATAACAGCCAAATGTGCCAATATAAAAAGTGATAAGATGAAGCAAAAAATATCATATTAATGTTGGACAAGGCTATTCAACAGAAGGTAGAGAGATCCTAATAGTGGATCTGTAATATATAAACAGACCACCTGGTACATGCCTGTGTAGGCCCTGTGAATGTCAAAATGAAATGCCTTATCAATCTTTATAGTAAATCAACTTATCGCCATTAGAGTTAGTTTCAAATGAATGTCCTCTAAATTTTAAATCTTCTAAAATTAAACATATGATGTACTATGAGAAAAGTCTCAATATACAATGATCCAAATTTTAGGATTTCAAGTGGCAAGATTAAAGTGGAACCCTATCATCTTATTTACCTTATTGTTCAAAATAATATATAGCTATGGGTTTGTATTGCATCAAACTAGACTGCAGAAACTATGTACTTCAGAATCCCTTTTCATGTATGATTGCCTATTTAATGCATGTGTCATCATAGATATTTTGCCAATTTAAATTCTGGATGAAGTAGTAAATTTTTATGTGTTACAATAAGGTTTTCTGGTCCTATTCAGGCAGAGGTCCAGACCCACAGACCTGCAGTTGCTTAGTTCCCCCCGCCCAAATGATTCGGATGCTTATATTAATTTCATGCTGTTTGGCCTATAGTTTAGTCACATTGCTAGCTAGTCCTCTATTTTATCTCAACCCATTTTCATTTATCTGTCTGCCAAGTGGCTCTTGGCTCACCTGTGTTCCTTACATGTTTCCTCTTGGGCAGCTGGCTTGATCTGTCTCTGATTCTGCCCTTCCTTTCCTACCTATTCTGACCCCCCCCCCCCACTTCTTTTTCTATGGCTCCTGTTATGTGGCAAAACAGCTCCTTTATTTAAAGATTGATATTCACAGCATGCAGAAAGACATTCCTACATATTTATGCTCTCTTCAGATCAAGTTAGAACATAGAACCTGGTTGTTTTCAGCATTCGCTGTTTCTTTGCTATCAGATTGTCTAGTTAGTATGTGGCAAATATTCAAGTCCAAGAGTACTCCATGAAATTCTCTTGTTTCTCTCACATTTTTGCAGGTGCTTGTTTATCTCTCTGATAATAGACAACAGCCTTTTTTTAAATATATAAGACAACACACAGCAACACAAAGCTTCAAGGAAGAGTGCAAACAGCTTATATATGTTTTTTTTCCCTTCTTTAAGCATTTCCAATAATAAAGTAAGTTTCTAATTTGGGATTATTACCTTTAATGCATGTCAAACTTCCTTTAACTCTAGGATTTGGGGTTCAACTTTAGACACAGAAATGAAATAAATTATTTAAATACTTTTCATCATTACCTAAGGGCAAATAGTGTTAATCTCATGGTTGAATATTTATAAGCACATGTATTATATCAAATTTGCAAAATATTTCCATAAAACTTTTAGTATGTTGGGAGTAATTATTACATTTATTTTGGTTAGTCAATTGTATAATTGATGTAAAATATACAGAATATTGTTTGATGAGAAGCACATGAAATATGCATTATCATTGTAAGATTTTAAGCTAAGTGTTTGTATGTTACTACTGTGTGTATAGAAATAGATATTTCAGCCATAGTCAGATTCTTATAAATTCTTCTATCATTTATTATTGTTGAGTAATTGTTTATTACTCAACAGCTTAGATCTATATTTGTCTTTTGTTTTAAGAATATTCTGGTTCACAAAAAAATAATCTCCTAAGATACCAATGGAAATGTTTTAAATTCCAAAATCAATTCCACTCTAGGTATACATAAATAACAAAATCCTGTTTGATTATAGAAGCATATAATTCAAGTTGGCTGTATAAGTGATTGGTTTTACATTGAATATAACATTTTAGCTCTCAAAATTAAACACAGACATATACTCAGTCATGTTATGCATATCAATCTTTATAATTGTTCCCTTCTACTAAGCTGTTACAGGATAAAGCAATTTGAAAAGTTCTTTACACTAATAAATATAGTATTGCTGTTATTTTCCCTGTTGCTAAAAGTCCTAAGATTTCATTCTTAATCATAAAGTACCATGTACACACATGATATGCCTTCTCTTGGCTCAAATAGTAGAGCAAGCAGCAGAATTGTTTGTTTTTATAAAGATTAGAAATTAATTTATCCCAATAATATAAATCATAGTTTTAATAAGATATTTTTTGAGCATAAGCTATAGGGAAAGCTTAGTTATCTCTGTAACCTCTTAATATTGTTCTATAATATTAAATTAGAGCTTTATGTGTATATTCCTTTTTTTTTCAAAAAGCACCATCTTATATGTTTTAATAACAAATTGAAACATTTACTACTTTGTCTTTTCTAAAATATAGAAACTTAAAGCCTTATATATTATTAAAAATTATAATCCAACAGTAGAAGATCCTGTGGTTTGTGTATTAAATTAATAAACATTTTGCTTAACATTTAGTTCAAATTATTTATTAAAAGTTACATTTTTAATAGCACAGTCTGCTGAATTGTTTTGTGTGGGTTCTCACTGTTCACTCCTTTTTATTATATATATTATTTTCTTTAAAAAATGCCATCTCTATCAATGTATCCCCCTGATGCCCCTCCTCTCCCTCCTCTCAATCCCTCCCAGACAGCCCTCAGCCTTGCCCCTCCCCATACACCAATCCCCTCCCTCAAAAGCTGGTATCTGAAGTTATTTTGCTCTGAATTTTTCTGATGGCTAAATATGTTGAGCAATTTGTAAGTGCCTTTCAGGCATTTGTAATTCTTCTGTTGAACATTCCCTTTTTAGCTCTGAACCCCATTTTTTAATTGGGTTATTTAGGCTAAGGGGCTCTAGATTCTTGAGTTCTATATATATTTTTGAAATCAGTTCTCTGTCTGTCATAGGGTTGGAGAAGAACTTTTTCCATTCTGTAGGCTGTAGTTTTGTCTTATTGACTGTGTCCTTTGCCTTACAGAAGCTTCTCAGTTTCAGGAGGTCTCATTTATTGATTGATATTCTTAGTGTCTGTGCTACCAGTGTTATATTTAGGAAGTGGTTACCTGTGCCAATGAATTGGATGGTATTTCCCAATTTCTTTTCTAGAAAGTTCAGTGTAGATGGATTTATTTTGACATCTTTGATCCACTTGGATTTGAGTTTTGTGCAGGGTGATAGGTTTGGGTCTATTTGCATTCTTCTGCATACTACCGTCCAGTTATGCCAACATTATTTGTTGAAGGTACTATCTTTTTTTCACTCAATATTTTGGCCTCTTTGTAAAAAATCAGGTGTTCATAAGAGTGTGGGTTAATGCCACGGTCTTCAATCTGATTTCATGGATCCACAAGTCTGTGTTTGTGCCAGTATCAGGTGTTTTTTTATTACTATGGCTCTACAGTATAGTTTAGAGTCAGGGATAGTGATTTCTCCTGAAGTTCTTTTATTGAGCAGAATTACTTTGGCAATCCTGGGTTTCCTGTTATTTCATATGAAGTTGAGTATTGTTCTTTCAAGGTCTGTAAAATTGTGTTTGGATTTTGATGGTTATTGCATTGAATCTGTAGATTGCTTTTGATAAAGTTGCCAATTTCACTATATTGATCCTACCTATCCAGGAGCATGGGAGATCTTTCCATTTTCTGATATGCTCTTCAATTTCTTTCTTCAGCAACTTAAAGGTTTTGTCAAACAGGTATGCTACTTATTTGGTTAGAATTATTCCAAGATGTTTAATGCTATTTACAGCTATTATAAAGGGTGATGTTTCCCTTATTTCTTTTTCAGGACTTTTATCCTTAGCGTATAGGAGGGCTATTGATTTTTTAAAATTAATCTTGTACCCTGATCCTTGCTGTAGGTTTTTTTATCAGCTGTAGGCAATCCTTGGTAGAATTTTGGGAATCACTTATGTATATGATCATAGCATATGCAAATTGGTATAGTTTGATTTCTTCCTTTCCAATTTGTATCCCCTTAATCTCATTTTGTTCTCTTATTTCTTTAGCTAAAACTTCAACAACTATATTGAATAAATAAGGAGAGAGAAGACCACTATATCTTGTTCCTGATTTTAGTGGGGTTGTTTGAATGTTTCTCCATATATTTTGGTGTTGGCTGTCAGCGTGCTGTATAATGCCTTTATTACATTTAGATATTTCCCTGTATTCCTGATCTCTCCAGGACTTTTATCATGAAGGAATGTTACACTTTGTCAAAGGCTTTTTCAGCATCTAGTGCGATGAAAATGTGTTTTTTTTTCTTTCAGTTTGTTTTATATCATTGATGGTATTCACAGTTTTCCAGATGTTAAACCATCCCTGCATCTTTGGGATGAAGCCTACTTGATTATGGTGGATGATTTTTTGAAATATTGTTGGATTCAGTTTGCCAGAATTTTATTGAGTATTTTTGCATCAATGTTCATGAGGGAGATTGATCTATAATTCTCTCTGTTCTATCTTCGAATGGCTTGGGAATCAAGGTAATTGTTGCCTCATAAAAAGAGTTTGGCAGTGTTCCTTCAGTTTCTACTTTAGGGGACAGTTTGAGGAGTATTGGTATTAGCTTTTCTTAAATGTCTGGTAGAAGTCTGCACTTAATCAGTCTGGTGTTGGTCTTTGTTTACTTGGGAGACTTTTAATAACAGCTTCAACTACCTTTGGGTTTATATGTCTGTTTAAGTTTATAATCTGATCTTGATTTAATTTTGGTAAGTGGTGCCTGTCCAGAAAGCTGTTCATTTCTTCAAGGTTTTCCATTTTAGTGAAGTATAGATTTTCAGAGTATGATCGATAATTCTATAGATTTCCTGGGTGACTGTTGTTATTTCCCCCTTTTCATTTCTGATTCTGTTAATTTGGATATTTTTTTCCCTGCTTCTTGTTTAGTTTGGATAAGGGTTTATCTATCTTGTTGACTTTCTCAAAGAACCAACTCTTTGATTCATTGATTCTTTATATTGTTCTCTTTGCTTCTATTGTATTGATTTCTGCCCTAAGTTTATTTCCTTCCATCTACTCCTTCTAGGTGAGTTTGCTTCTAATTGGTCTAAAGCCTTCAACTGTGCTGTTAGGTGTCTTGTATGAGATTTCTCTAGTTTTTTTGTTTTTTTATATAGGCATCTAGTGCTATGTATTTTCCTCTTAGCAGTGCTCTTATTGTGTCCCATAAGTTTGGGTGTGTTGTGGATTCATTTTAATTAAATTCTAAGAAATATTTGATTTCTTTCTTAATTTTTTCCTTGACCCAGAGGTGGATCAATTGAGAGAGGTTTAGTTTCCATGAGTTTGTAGTGTTTCTGTGATTTATGTTGTTGTTGAACTCTAACTTTAGGCCATGGTGATTTGATATGATACAAGGAGTTATTCCCCTTTTTTGTATCTATTAATATATGCTTTATGTCTGAGTATGTTGTCAGTTTTAGAGAAAGTTCCATGTTATGCTGAGAAATATGTATATTCCTTTGTTTTTGGGTGGAAGGTTCTGTATATATCTATTAAGTCCATTTGGGTCATAGCATCTGTTAGGTCCCTTATATCTCACTTGAGTTTCTGTCTGATTAACCTATTCAGGGGTGCAAATCCAGTACTGAAGGCTCCTACTATTAGTGTGTGGGGTTTGATGTAAGGTTTAAGATTTAGCAGTCTTTCTTTTACACATGTAGGTACTTTTGTGTTTGGGTCATAAATATTCAGTATTGAGACTTCATGTTGGTGGACTTTTTTCTGAGATGAATAAGTAATGACCAACCTGGTCTCTTTTTGACTAATTTTAGTTTGAAATCTATTTTGTTAAATGTTAGCATGGCTACTCCAGCTTGTTTCTTAGGATCATTTGATTGGAAAGTCTTTTCTGAACCCTGTACTCTGAACCTGTGCCTCTCTTTGAGTTGAGGTATGTCTCTTGTATGCAGCAGAAGGATGCATTCTGTTTTTGTATCCATTGTGTTAGAGTGTGTCTTCTTATAGGCAAATTGAATCCATTGATATTAAGGGATATTAATGAACAATGATTGTTATTTTCTGTTATTTTGTGGTAGTTTGTGCATTTCCCTTCTTTGGGTTTTTCTCCTGTGTTATTAGCAATTGTTCATGGTTTCAGTGGTGCAACTGGTTTCCTTAGAGTTGAGATTTCCCTCTAAAGCTTTCTGTAGGGCTGGATATATGGATTAATATTGTTTAAATCTGGTTTGTCATGAAATGAAATATCTTGTTTACTCCACTTATAGTGATTGACAGTATTGCTGGGTATAGTAGTCTGGGTTGGCAGTCATGCTCTTTTAGTGTCTGTATAACATCTGACCAAAACCTTCCTTTCATTGTTTCCATTGAATAGTCATGTGTTCTTCTGATTGGTCTACCTTTATAAGTAATTTGGCCTTCTTCTATTGTTCCTCTTAGTATTTTTTTCTTTGTTCTGTAGGTTTAGTGGCTTAATTATTACCTGGCAAGCAGATATTTTAGGGGGGTTTCTAATATATTTGGTGTTCTGTAAGCTTCTTGTATCTTTAGAGGTATTTCCTTCTTTAGGTTGGGAAAATTTTCTTCTATGATATTGTTAAACATATTATCTGTGCCTTTGAGCTGGTTTTCTTCTCCTTCTTCAATTCCAATTATTCTCAGGTTTGGTCTTCTCATGGTATCCCAGATTTCCTGGATATTTTCTGTTATGACTTTTAGAGTTTTGATATTTTCTTCAACTGAGGTATCTATTTCCACTATTGAATGTTATATTAATAAAGGAAATGCAGAGACAGATCTCAGGAAAATGCTGAGATATCAAAGAGAGGAAAAACCACAATCAAATCTCATCCAGCTGTCTTCCAGATACTTCAGCTTTGCTCTGTGACTTCTAATTGCTTCCCCTGTCTTGCTTTGCCTGCCTTAAATACCCTTATCACCCAGTTGTTTCACATCCATGTTAAGATTAAAAGTGTGACACCATCACTGCCTGCCTGGGAGCTTGGAATTCCCTCTGTAAACCAAACTGTCCTCAAACTCAGATTTGCTAGGATTAAGGGCATAGGTCACCACTCCCGGATATTCCCTGTGCTGGGATTAAAGGTGTGAGTTACCACTCTGATCCTCCTAGACTGACTGTGGGTAAATCCCTCTGATATATCAGACTGGTTTTTATTAAATTTGAAACATATTCCCACATATCCCATTTTGTGTTAAAATCAAAAAGAAGGTTATAGCTAACATAAGAAAAAAACATATACAATAGGTACAATAATTATATATAATATATACAAACAATAAATGACAATAAAAACAATAAATCTTCCACAGACTTCTCTTGTTCTTAAATTCACTTCCTGCTGTCTGGTGACAACAGTATCTTTAGAGGATACTGAAAAAAAGAAGTATAAGTCCTGAAATAATAGCTGTAATATTTGTTTTCCAGTCTCTGCATAATGTTATAGTGCACGGCTTGTCTAGAGTCCTGACTATTGTAGTCTGTGAAGCTAGTTCATCTCAGTGAGCTGCCTTGAAAGTGTACTAAGCAGTTTTTAGTCCAATGCAATCTTTGGCTGGTGTTTGTAAGCCTAATAGCATTGTGATATTCAATGTAAAATCATCATTGTGGGGCCCCATCTTCCTTTAGGACATTTCAAGTTCACAATTTGGCATTGTCAAGGATTACTGCAGGAAACTGAAAAAGGACTAAAACCCAACACAATGTACAGGAATGTAAATATATATTTAATCAGCATATGATTAGTAACAATAGAATAGTTCCTTATTTTTATTAATTCTTCTGTCCCATATCAGGTGGCTCTTCTGATATGATGCAGAGATTTTGCATTTTTATTTAACAAGCATGATCTAGTTTAGAGAAGGAGAGAGCCACACTCCAAATCTAAATGCAGCTTTAAGTTATAATTAAACTGGGACTGCAACTTATGAATAAAGTATATATATAGTGTACTAGTACCAGTAGGCCCAATACCCTTGTAAATTTTTTCTAGACAGCCCACCCCTTCTACTTTAGATATTTAGATGTTTGAGATATTTTAACTTTTTGAAGCTAAGTATTTTTAGTTTTCTTAAACATAAAACAAAAATCTGCCCCAACCCTTTGTTTTTTTCTTACAACTTAAAGAATTGTAATATGGGTGGATGAGCTATCAATTCTTATTTTCATAAAGTTTCTCTGCTTCAAAGCGAGTCTTTATTATGTTTGATGGTATCCATAACATTTCTTCACCTGTGGAAACAAAAGCAAACCCTTTTCCCAACATAGCACATATCCTGACTTCCATTCAGAAGTTAGTACATCTTTGAAATAAACAGGCTGATTTAATTCAGCTGTTTTTTTCTATAGTACAATGCCTTTCAGCAGCTGTTGTTCCTTTCTCATTAGCATTGAGAAAATACAAAGTTAAAAAAGCATTGAGTAGTCTATCTCTAGGGTCTTTGTTATTCCTTTCCGCTTCCTTTAGAGTTTGATTTGATCTTTCTACGAATGCTTGTCTGTTACCATTCTCCACTTTCCAGATTTCTTTTTAATAACAAATACAAGAGAATTACAAGATCTTGTTGATTCTTCTATATGCTGAGAATTTAACTGCCTCTGTACCTGCTGCTCTAAGGCCTGCAATTTCTCTTTTGTTAAAGGCCATTGATGAACCATATAGGCTTCTCTGTTAGCTATTTTAGAGGTAGTGTTGTGGGTGTCTTTGAAAGATAAATAGCTGTTGTGCCTTGTTTCTGTATATCCTGGATGGTCTGTGACTATTTCTCATAATATAATTTAATGTTTCTTTTTTTTTTTTCTGGAAACATGTGCTAGTTTATGGTTTATTTCTATGTCTTGACAACATAGGAAAGTCTAATCATAGACAAAGAAAATGATAATGATAATTATACTTACTACTGTTGTTGATTCAGTTTTAATAAAATACATGAAAAGCAGTATATTTGAAATTAAATGACCTTTGAAATCTTTAATTGAATAGAAAGGAAAATATTCAGTCTAAATATATAAATATATTCCTGTGGAAGATACATGATTTATAGTTAGTAAGACATGTATGTTATATTAAGAATTAAATCTTAGCTTTCCAATTAAGTAAATCACATTAATAATTATACTATCAAAATAGATGATGGTGCTTAAAATGACAATTATCTGTTAAAAAGGAAATGGAAAAAGTACATTAAAAGTTTGCCCTTGCCTACAGATTTTGTTTAAAAAAAATGCATTTAGGGGTTCTGATAAAAATCAACCTTCAAGGTAAAATTGGAACTGAAAGCATTTTTACTTCACTTCAATCTTATCTATGAAGGTCATCATTTTTTGTTCTAATGCATTTAGCTAACAACAGAAAAGAACAGGAAGTCCTCACAATGCTACTTCAATATATTCTATATTCCTAATTAATTTTTTCACCTATAAATTATACTTGTAACAAAACTCTCTACCTTTGAGGATTTTGACCTAGAAGGCATTTTGGAATCAAAATAATTTTTCTCTAAACTTTTTAAGTAAGGATAAACTTTTGATAGTCTTGTGTAGATTCTACTTACCTTAGAAACTTCAAATTTTTGTATCTTGAATAAACTAGTATAAAACGAGTGAATTAAAGATACATTTTTTAGTAAGATAAAATTTAAGAAGGTGATAATTAGCAAAGTTTTCAAAAAAAGAAATTGAAATCCATATTAATGTGGTACATGGCTTAGGCATTAAAAGTAAAATAAAATATTCAATTGATTGTCAAATAAAAAAGTATACATACTTATAATAGTGCTGGTAATAAAGTCAGGAACAATATATTGGTCAGCTAGACAGTCATATAAAAAAGTTGGAATACATTTTTCAACTCAACTAACACATTTCAGCACACTAGTGTGAAAAGCCAGTAAGCCAAATGAATTTGTTTTCGATTTATTGTCAATTTATAAAATGAAAAAAAAAAAACTAAAAAAAATATTTTTGCACACACACACACACACACACACACACACACACACACACACACACACACACACCAGTCTGTGCAATAACAATTAGCATACAAAGGCTTGGAATATGAAAAGGGCCATGTCATGTGGTGGTATTTTAGAAGGTTTAGCAGAAAGAAATGGAAGAAATAAATGTAATTTAATTGAAATCTCAAAAATAAAATAAACATAAATTTTATTATATTACAAGAAATATACTTTCCTGTAGTTTGCCTTGGTCATTGCCTCTCTTCACAGCAATAGAAAAGTAACTCAGATCAACAGTTTTAATTATATTTTAAATTAATTCAATTTATTATTTAACACAAATTATTCATTAAAAATCATTCCTCTCTATATTCTTCAATGATAGATTTGTCTTCAATCTATCAGCATACATTAGACATACATCATGTGTGTACATATATACACAAATATAAATACATATACACATATATGTATATATATAGTAAGGTTCTAGAAGTTTGAATTATCATTTATAACTCCATTTTTCTTAACTTCCATCACATACATAGTGTGTTTACTTCTATATTAATAGAAAGAATGTTTCTGCTGAGAATAACTACAATGGAATGCTCTCCCTTCTGGAATATGTAGAAGATGAGGCAAAGGTGGCCTAGGACCAAGAAATATAGGTCAACAAGGGAAAGGCAAGGTAACTTTTTGCAATAGGAAAATAAGATGGCCAGAAAGACAGAGAGAAAAATTCAAACCATATGTGAAAAACATTGTCATAAATTTATGAGGACTTGATTTATTATAACACTGGAATACACAGATTAACATTTGTCCAATATCAGATAAAACTACAAACTAACATATATTTCTTGGAAAAATATTAGAAGGCATTATTAAAAGCACTCACTGATGATTTAGGTTGTACAACAACAAGGCAAAACAGCTGTGGATCTTTCAAAGGCTACAAATGTACCAATGGCCCTATCTTTAAAATGATTAACAGATAACCCTATATGGGTTCACCGATGGCTTTTGACAAAGGAGAAGTACAGGTCTTAGGAAATCTGGTACAAGAGAAGATAAATAAATGCTCAGCGTATTGAAGAATCAAGCAGCCCTTGAAATTCTTTTGTATATATTATACAAAGAAATCTGGAAAATAGAGAATGGTAACAGATCTAAGAGCAGTTAACAAGATAATCCAATTTATGGGGCCAGTACAATATAGGATAACTTTGTCTTTTCTGTAACCCGAAGAATGGCATATCATAGTTATTGAATTAAAAGACAGTTTCTTTTCTATACCACTACAAAAACAGGACAAGAAATAAATGCCTTTACATAGCCCACTTATCTTGTAAAAAGATGTCAATGGAATGTTTTCTCACAGAAGCTGTTAAGTAGCCCCAGTCTGTGCCAACACTTTGTACAACAGATGTGAGAAGTGATATATATGTAAGTAATTTCCTCAATTTATAATTTACCACTATATAAGTGACATCTTATTTGCTGGTTCAAAAATAGATACTTTAAAAACTAATGTTTAAAGAACTAAAAAAAAATATTACCCTTTTGAGGATTATAAATTCCTACTGGAAGAAACACAAGGAGAATATTCTATTAATTATTTAGAATATAAAATATATCTGCAAAAATTTAGATTCCAAAAGAAGCAAATTAGTAGAGATAGATTGTAGACTTTAAAAATTTCCTAAGTTTTCTAGGAGACATTTTCAGTTCATGGACCACTATTGGAAAAAAATCAACTGGATAATTTATTCAAAACTTAGATGGTGACAAGGAATTAAAGAATCCAAGAAAACTATCTGAAGCTGAGAAAAATCTGGCTTTGGCAGAAAAGAAATTACAAGATGCACATGTGGATACTGTGGATCCAAACATTAATTACATCTGATTATTTTACCCTTAAAGCATTACCGTAGAGGAATTTTAATGCAAAGGTAAAATAGGAGTAGATATTTTTATATTTTTATAAGTGGAAAATATTTCTGATTTGATTTTTAAAGAAAAATTAAGGCTTCATGAATTGACAGAAATGGACCCAGCAGAAATTGTTGTACCTTTAACTAAGTAAGAAATTAACCAATAATTTGCAGAAAGTAAACTTTGGCAAAGAGCTTGTAGTAATTTTGGGGGGTGGAGGGGGAGAGTCTAACAAAAGATATAACCAAATGAAAAGAATTCAATTTATAAAGGGAATTAACTGGATTCTTCCTCATGTTGTTTAGGGTATATCAATTTCTGGAAACCCCTACATTTTATACCCACGCAGACAAATCAGGAAAAGCATGTTACAAGTCAGAAAATATAATTAAAGTGGCTCACAGCCCTTATAACTATGTCTAAGTATCATGATGGTATTATGGGATCTTACAGAACATCTTAAAATAGTTACTGGCCCTCAGTATATAGAAAGCATCACTTTAAGCCTTGAAACTAATGACTTTATTTCTGAAGAATCAGAACTAACTTCTTTGTTCCCCTTTTCATTTTTGATATTGTTAATTTGGATACACTCTATCTCTCTCTGACTTTTGGTTAGTTTGGTTAAGGGTTTGTTTATAGTGTTAACTGTCTCAAAAAAACCCACAACTTTTAAATTAATCGATTCTTTGTATTTTCTCTTTGTTTCAATTTTATTCATTTCTGCCCTTAGTTTCTTTCCTGCCTTCTTTTGCCAGTGAGTATTAATGTAGTTGTCTAGTGATGAATTTTCCTCCTTAGCACTGCTTCCCTTGTGTCCTAGTAGTTTGGGTATGTTATAGATTGATTTTAATTGAATTCTAGGAAGATTTTGTGGTAATATGATGTGGGAATGCGTTTATGCATGCCGTGAATCTCAATCTTTAAAGAAAGGAGCTGTTTTGAGCCATGGCAGGCACCATAGAAAAAGTAGGAGGAGAGATCAGAGCTTAGGTAGGAGAAGCAGGGTGGAGTCAGGAGACCAAGCCAGTCCCCAAGGAGCAACATGGAAGGAGCACAGGTGAGCTACGGGCCATGTGGCCAACAGATTAATAGAAATGGGTTGATTTAAGATATAAGAGCTAGCTAGCAATGTGCCTGAGCCATAGGCCAAACAGCATGAAGTTAATAGAAGCATCTGAGTCATTTCTGGGAACCCGGGCGGCTGGGCGGCTAAGCGGTCTCAGGCGGCAGGTCTGTGGGTCTCTGGACCTCTGGCGCCCGGGACCCAAGAAACCTACTACTACAGATGGCGCATCCAACGTGGGTCGATTATCCACTTAATGCCTGAGAAAGTTTAAAAAGGGTTTTAGCAGAAACTGAGCAAAGGCAGCTTCCAAATTGTGTATGTGAAGCGGGTCTTTGTACAAAGAGAGCATGGCATCTGGGTCACATTCAAAATGGCGCCGGCAGCGAGCTGGCGGCAGGCAGTGTAAGCTGCAGCTGCAATCAGGCGGGTTCCTGAAAACTGACAGAAGACTCAGTAGCATGTGATTGATTTTAGATTTCTGCTTATTTTAAACAAAAAAGAAACAAATTTTCTTCGTAGCAGCATTTTCTTGGGTGTGCTCTGTTTACGGTCCGTTTAAGAAAACTTAGTGATTCAGCCTAATTTGCAAAAACTGTGCTTCTTTTTAGAGAATGTATTTTAAAAGCTCTTAAGGTTAGAAGATGATTAAGGATTCACAATAAAACAGATTCAGATAAAAAGAAAAACCTGTAAACGGGTTACAATGTTTGTAAAAGGTACATGGGCTTCAGAGAGAAAAGAAAGAGGTTAGAAAAAGTTTTTAAAGCGAGAAATAGAGTAATAAAAATTTAATAAGCCACGTAAAGATGGAAAATAGACACAAAATCTGGATTTTGGTTGTTATTGTGTTTTCTTTTAATTTTTTAACTGTTAATGAGCTAACTGCAGAAAGACAATGGATTGCAATTACAAAGGCTACAAGAACGTATTTTTTAAAGGTATTTTGATTTCAAAATTTGTGTCTAAGGATTTATTGCTTCGGAAGAGTTCTGCTTTTGTTTCCACAGAAGATGAGAACCTGTGGATTGCTTCCAGGAAAATATGGTTTCATCAACCAAGACCCCCTGAAAAAACCTGATGGAAAGAGATGGCCGTATCAGCTTCAGAGCTGCAGACTGATTCAGCCTCAACAACCGTGAGACTTTCAACGCCCCTTAATCAGCAGGAAGTAGTAACAGAAAACAACGCCCAAATTCCCCAAATATTGTTTCTAGATGTTTGTTTTCATTATAAATGGTTAATGTCATAGTTAATCTCTTTCTAAGAAGAAAAAGGGGATATGGTATATAAATGATTTTTAAAAAAATTAGATTATTGAATTTACTTAGATCAGGAAATCAGCTGTTAATCTCAAAATGCTTTACATTGGTATAGATTTTGGTTTATTGATACAAATTTAAGGTCAATTTTGTTATGCTGTATGTATTTTTCTATTCTTGTTTAAGGTATGATGTTCATGTAACTGTTTTAAAATTGTAGTGTATAATTAAGAAATGAAGGTTAATAGTCACTTTTGATAATCAAACTTAGGTTAGTTAGGATTTTTAGGTATACAAAGATATATTTCAATTAGATAGGTAATCTTCAAATACTTCTAAGACCTACAGAATATGGCATTTAAAATGTTTTAAGAGCTTAGACTTTTCTGGACAGTGAGACAGGTCTGTTCCTGGCAGCACTAATTTACTTCAACAGGAAAATGGGCATCGAAGAAACTCCATATGGAGTCTACTCTCTTTGTGGCAATGGTTAGCCACTGGATAAGGACTTGTTCTTATATTGACTGCTTGACAGTATGCTGTTTAAACTCGACATGCATGTTCCATAAGAAGAGGACCTCTGAACTTTGGCAGAACAAGCCTAGATGGTCAATCAGGTTCCTGCTTTGCAGGGAAAACTGTCAGACATTCTTCAGGACTCGAGTAGAAGCAACTGATGAACTGTGCCAGAATGGGCAGAGCAGATTTCCTGCTTCACTGAAATGAAAAGAGACTTTGGGCCTGTAGGCTGAAGATGGATGCCCCAACTTTATAATGGAACTTTGGGTGACTGTCCAGGCAGATAGGTGTCATCTCTGTCCTTTCTAGCTTTTAGAAGTTGCTTGTACTTCTGGTTTACTTGGGTAAATATGTCCTTCTGTGGTCTTTGATGTAGTTGAAGATTAGATAGTTATATGTACAGTTTTTCTTAGTCATTTGAAAAGTATATTAGATATGAAACTTTAGATTCATAAAGATAAGGTAGATGATAGAATATTTTCTTTAATTTTGCTAAATACAAATAGACTAGATATTGTAA
This sequence comes from Phyllotis vaccarum, assembly GCA_033318265.1. Taxonomy (NCBI): domain Eukaryota; kingdom Metazoa; phylum Chordata; class Mammalia; order Rodentia; family Cricetidae; genus Phyllotis; species Phyllotis vaccarum. The sequence continues at coordinate 25,847,614 of JARWLC010000013.1, read as the reverse complement.
CTGTAATTCTTGCTTGATAGCTATTTTGTTATATATAATTTTGCTATGTTAAAATTGAAACCTTCCTTTTTGATTAGAGAGAAAGGGGGAAGTGATGTGGGAATGCATTTATGCATGCTGTGAATCTCAATCTTTAAATAAAGGAGCTGTTTTGAGCCATGGCAGGCACCATAGAAAAAGTAGGAGGAGAGATCAGAGCTTAGGTAGGAGAAGCAGGGTGGAGTCAGGAGACCAGCCAGCCGCCCAAGGAGCAACATGTAAGGAGCACGGGTGAGCTACGGACCACGTGGCCGACAGATTAATAGAAATGGGTTGATTTAAGATGTAAGAGCTAGCTAGCAATGTGCCTGAGCCATAGACCAAACAGCATAAAGTTAATAGAAGCGTCTGAGTCCTTTCTGGGGGCCTGGGCGGCGGTGGGCAGCTAAGCGGTCCCGGGCGGCAGGTCTGTGGGTCTCGGATCTCTGGCCGCCCGGGACCCGAGAACCTGCTACTACAGTAATATATATTTTTTCATTTTTATTATGTTTTGTTGTTATTTTTATTTTAAAAATGTCATTTTTTGTATGTCCCTGCTGCCCTTCCCTTCCCTCTTCCCTATCACTCTAGTCATCCTTCAGCCTTGCTCCTCCCTATCCACCTATCCACTCCCTCAAAAAGGCAAGAAATCCCAACACGGATCAGCTCAGCATAGCACATCCACCCCAGGCAAGTCTGAATCCTTCCTTCATTCCAAGGGATGTTAGGTGTTCCTCTGCAGAGAATGCGCTCCAATGTGCCAGTCCATGGAAAGGAAAACAGTGTGATCCTACCCCTCAAGGCTCCTCATACTGCTAATGCCTTTCGAAAGTTGGCTTTCCTTGGAAGACCTAGCTCCTTTTCCTGATGGATCTCCAGTGGCTATTCATGATTCAGTGAGCCCCCAGAACTCCAGATAGTCATCACTGTGGGAATTCTCCTCATATTCCCTATCCCCTTGCTCATACAGACTCACTTCCCCAGTTCTCACCTCGACCAGGAGCTCTGTACAGTGCTCAGCCATTTTATATTTAATAAAATTAGCTCACAATACAGAGAACAGAATCTCCCACAGTCAATCCATGAGAGTCGGAGAGTGGTAACTCATACTTTCAATCTCAGCATGAGAAAGACTGAGTGGTGACCTACTCTTTTAATCCCATAACCCAGGAGACAGATCTTTCTGTGTTTCTGTGAGTTCAAGGCCTAACAGTCATACAATAGTAGTTCAAACTTTTAATCCCATCTCTATGATTATGATGCAGAGTTAAACTCAGAAGTAAAAAAAAAAAAAAAAAAAAACTGGGTGAAGATGATATTTAAGGTAGGCATGGGCAGACATTGAGATATTCTGTAGAAACCACCAGTTATCCTGAGAAGAAGTTGATTGGGTCAGATTTGACTGTGGTCTATTTCTTCTATCTGATATTCCAGCTTTTCCCAAATATTTGGCTCTGAGTTTTAATTAGGTACAGACTAGAATTTATGTTTCAGTCTTTCATTTCTCTCTCTCTCTCTTATTTTACTTCTTCCTTGAAGTAGTAGTGGTAGTTCAATTGAGTGATGTTCAGTTTCCATGAGTTTGTAGGCTTTCTATGGCTTCTTGTTGTTGAACTTTTAACTTTAGTTTATGGTGGTCTGATAGGATACAAGGAGTTATGCTAAATTTTTGTACTATTCATATTTTCTTTATGACTATGTGATCAACTTTAGAAAAAGATCAATGGATTGCTGAGAAAAAAAAGTGTATTCCTTTGTGTTTGAGTGGAAAGTTTTCTATATATATATATTAAGTCCATTCAATTCATATTATCTGTTAGATTCCTTATTTCTCTGTTAAATTTCTGTCAGGTAGACCTATCCATTGATAAAAGTGTTGTATTAAAGTCTTCCACTATTAATGTGCATGGTTTGATGTGAGATTTAAGCTTCAGTAATGTTTCTTTTATATATGTGCATGCTTTGTGTTGAGGACATAAATACTCAGGATTGAGACTTCATCTTGATGCATTTCCTGAGATTACTGATTTTAGATTGAAGTCATTTTTTGATATTAGAATAGTTATGTCAGATTGTTTCTTAAATCTAATTGATTTGTAAGTTTTTTCCTAATTTTTTATTCTGAGCCTTTGCCTGATTCTAAAGTTAAGGTATGTCTCTCCTATGCAGCAATACAGTGAATTCTAATTTTGTATCCATTGTGTCTTTTTTATATGTTAATTGGCCTATCTAGTTCTTTCTGTAGGGCTGGATTTGTGGATATGTCTTAAATCTAGTTTTATTGTTTCTTAAGATTTTCTATTCTCAGCATTTTCTCATTTTCTGTCTTTTTTATTACTTCTATTTTGATTTTTAAATCTTGAAATGTTTCCATCACCTGTTTGATTGCTTTGTTTAATTTTTTTCTTAATGTATAGGTTTTATAAGATTAATATATATTTTTTAACATTTCTCATGATATAAATGATCTTATAAAGTACTAATTCTAGAAAACAGCATTATCTAGCTTTTTGTACATTGTTTGGAGTTTTAGTATCAGTTTTCTGCAGTGAACCATGATGATACTTAACTGAGACCTTGGAAGTTTCTGAAAGTAAGATGGAGCCCCACAACAATAATTTCACATGAGCTGTGATAGCACCATTAAATTGACATGTACCACCTAATGATGATGAGTTTTGGACTACAAACTGCTCAGGACATATTTCAGGTGTCTAGCTGAGATGATCTAGTCTTACAGACATTTTTAGCCCAGACTTGAAACAAGACTCACACTTTTTCCTTATGCAGAAAGTGGAAAACAAATGATACATTTACTTCTCTCAAGACTTGAGAATTAAACAAACTTTATTTCTTTTCAGGATCCCCTAAAAATGTCATTGCCCCTAAAAACTGAGGCACCAAATGGTGCCCACAAATGGGCAATAAAATGTTTTTGAAAAGGTTCTAAACACATACAAATGGAGCCACACTGGGCTTCATAGTCTCACAGTCTTATGCCAATAACACAGACATGTGTCTCTCAGCAGCTGCCTGGGAGATGTAGCTGGCCACTTGTTTCCATGTATAAAAGTCAAGCAGTGTGGAGTCAAAAGTGTTCAATATTGGCTACACATTTTAGCAAATAAAAACTCTGCTGGTTAAAAAATTAGTAAAGATATGCAATAAATCAGATTCAGATGGAAAAATTCTAAATAGATTACAACATATGTAAAATGTATCTAGGTTTGAGATAGAAAATAAAAGATAAAGTCCTTAAATAAAAGAAATACAATAATAAAAATAAATCTTCGTAAAGACAGGGAATACACAAAATGTCTGGATTGTGTATATTGTGGTTTCTTTTATTTTTTAAACAGTTAATGAGCTAATTTCAGAAAGATATTTGATTATGCATGCTGCTAAGTTAAACCAACATATATGTTTCAGAGGTATTTTGACTTAGAAATTTGGGGTTAAGAATATATTGCTTTGGAAAAAAGGTTCTGCTTTTGTTTCCAGAGAAGATTGGAACATGAGGGTTGTTTCCAGGCTAATATAGTTTTGTAAACCAAGATTCCCTGAAGGAAACTGGCTGAGATGATGGACCCTCACAGACTACTACAGCCTAGATTTAAACATAATTCTAAACTTTCTCAGAAACCACATAAAATTGACAGCATCTTATATAAGCAAGAAGTAGTTTGGAAAACTATGCCAAAATATAGATTATAGATTTTTATCTTTGCTTAGAGGGTTTTATTATTGGTCTTAGTCAATGTCTTTCTTTCTAAAATAGAAAAGGGGATATAGATAAAATATGATATAGGGTAGATTATTGAATCTACTTTTAAAAAGCAACTGCTTATAAATATTTTAGATTGGTATGGATTTTGATTTATTGATACAAACCAGGGTCAATTTTGTAATATAGTATGCATGTTTCTACTCTTGTTAATGCTTCACTTAAAATATTAATGTATAATTATTAAATGGAGATTAATAGTCATCTATGATAATTAACTTATAGTCATTTCAGTTAAGTTTTTTGATATACAAAGATATATATCAAATAGGTAATCTTAAAATACTTTAGAGAACTATAGAATATGACATTTAAAATGTTTTAAGAACTTAGAATTTTCTGGACAATGAGACATATCTGCTCCTGGAAGTACCAATCTACTTCAAATAAGTGATGGTCATTGAAGAATCTCCACATGGAATTTTCATTCATTTTGGCAAAAGTTGGCCACCTGTCAAGAAACTACTCTTCTCTCAACTGCTTGATAGTAATGCTATATAATCTGAACATGTAGGACTCATAAAAAATTGACCTCTGAACTTTTTCAGAACAAGCAGAGATGCTCCTTCTTGCTCATGATTCATAGAGAAAACTACCAGACATTCTACAGGACACAGAGAGAAGCAACTGACAACACTTGTCAAAGCAGACAAAACATTCCTTCCAATCTTATGCTTCACTAGAAAGTCTTGCAAGACTATAGGTCTGTACAATAAAAATATTTTCCCAAACATTATGGGGAAATTTAGGATAACTGTCAAAGCAGCCAGATATCTCTGTCATTTTTTGAATTTGAAGGTCACTTGCAATATACTTCCTCTTTACTTAAGTACAATTATATCCTACGGTGGTCTAAACTGGAGTTGAGGAATAGATAGTTACTGTTATAGTTTTTCTTCATTATAATGAAAAGTAAATTATATATGACACTTTGGACTCACAAGGATAAGGTAGATGATAGAATATTTTCTTTAATTTTGCTAAATAGCAATTGACTTGATACTGTAACTGTAATTCTTGCTTGATGGCTGTTTTGTTATATGTAATTTGCTGTATTGAAAGTAAAACCTTCATTTTAATTAGACAGAAAATGGGAAGTGATATAGCATGTCTTTCTTTGGACTGGGATTGTGCTTTATTGTCATGTGTTAATAAGGAAGCTGTTTTGGCCTATGGCAAGGTAGCTTAGAGGCAGGCAGAAGATACAAGAAGAGATGAAAGACAAAGGATGGTAAAGTCAAGGAAATGCTGGAACCTATTGCCCAAAAGACAAGATGTAATGAAATACAAGTAAAGTCATGGAGCCATGTGGCAGTTCATAAACTAATAAAAATGGGTTAAGTTAAGTTGTAAGTGTTAGTTGCTAATGAGCCTAAGCCATAGGCCAAACAGTTTTAATTAGTATAGAGTTTTAATTATTTTGGACTAAGCATCTGTGAGTAGGTCCAGACCTTGGGGTTAAGCTATATCAGAAACTTCAAAAATACTAGAATTATTGAATCTACTCTGAAAATAAAAAGGAATTTGCATATGATAGGATATAAGGACAGATTATTAAATCAATTTTTAAAAAGCAACTACTAGGTATTAAATATTTTACTTTGGATTGTATTTTCATATATTGTATACAAATTATGTATATTGATTTAATGTTGAAGTACATTTTGTATATACACACACACATATATACATATACATATATTGCTACTTTTATTCAAAGTATTGTATCAGAACAGCTCATCTATCAATGAAATGCAAATTGCTAGTCTACTGTGGGCCTATGCTTTTGTACACTGTAATATTTGTCACTCATATTGGTTTAATAAAATTCTGGCTACGCAAGTAGCTAGAAAGGAAGTAGAAGCAGGACAATCACACTAGAATTCTGGGAAGTGAAAGAACAGAGCAAGAGTTGACAGCGAGACTCAGAGGAAGTAGAATACAATGCTGCATTGAGCAAAAAGATACCAAGCCACATGACTAAACATAAATAAGAAATATGTGTTAATTTCAGTATAAGAGTTAGGAACTAATAAGCCTTAGCCATAGACCAAACAGCATATAATCAATATAAGCCTTTGTGTGATTATTTGAAACAAAATGGCTGCAAGACCAGCTGCCTGGAACAGAGAAACCTCTGGCTACACTAGTTATTGAAAATTATTACTAATTAGGATACAAGGAAATACAAGTTACTACTTAGTTATTTTACTTAAAGTAGTAGGCATATTAGATATGTTTTCAAGATCAAACAGCCAGATATTTTGGACATACAAGATTGTCATCAAAAATTTCAGAGATCCAAAGCATATGGAATTTTAAGATATTTTAATAACATATGATTTTTTTTATTTTTTATGTCAATGAGACATGTTTGTACCTGGCTGCATCAATTAACTTCAGAAAAGCTGATGGGCTCTGAAGAAACTCCATATGGAGTTTACATTTTTGTGGCAAAATTTGCCCTTGGGCAATAACATGCTCTTGCCTCTATGGCTAATGGTATCATATCAAAAATGGACAAGTAGAACACAAAAGAAAGGATTTTCAAACCTTGACAAGATGAGGTAGAAAGGTCTTTAATAAAATCCTATTTCACAGATAAGTCTGTCAGTTATGTTAGGCCCATAGGTGGAAGATGGATGCCTCAACATAGCAGAGGAACCTAGACGTAATTGATGAAATTAGTGCTTGTATATATTGTATATATTTACTGTACTTAGTATATATAATGATTCTTATATTAGCTATAACCATTTTTTAATTTTTTTTGATGCAAGAGGGGTTATGTGGTGATATAGTGTATATTTAATTTATTTATTTTATTAAAAAGTGTCATTTTTATCTATTTATCTCCTTGCTCCCCCTCCCTTCTCTACTCCTAGTCCCTCCCAGTCAGCCTTCAACCTTCCCCATTTACCCATACCCTCCCCAAAAAGGGCAAGAAGTCTCAAGGTGGGACAGCTAAGCATGGAACATCCACTCCAGGCAAGTCCGATTTCCTTATCTCAAAGTCAAAGATGGACTGGGTGCTTCTCTGCAGGGAATGGCCCCAAGGTGCCAGCCCATGCACAGGAACACAGTCTGATGCCACTCCTCGAGGTTCCATACACTACTCATGCCAGTTGACAGTCACCTCATGATATAGTGTATGTTTAATCAAGTTTCCTTGAAAGTCAGATTGCAGCTTAACCATAAACACCTTAATCCATGAAGGTCAGAGTTTGGTGACCCACACCTTTAATTCCAGAACTCAGTAGGCAGAGATCTTCTAGATCTCTGTGAGTTCAAGGCCAAACAGGGCCAGGTGGTAGTGGACTACACTTTTAATCCTAGAACTAGAAAAATTGAAAGAGAAAGTTAGATAATAGGGTGGAAAAAGAGGCAACAGGAGATGAGCCCTTAGCCTGTGCTTCACTTTAGCTGAGAACTCAGAGGCAGTCAGTCTGAGAATTAATGGAGACAAGCCTGAGGATCTGGGGGGTGGGGGGAGTGAGAAGTGGCTGTTGCTTGTTTCTCTGACTCTGATCTTCTGGCATTTCTCAACATCTGAATCTAGGATTTTATTAATAAAACCAAGTAGAATTCATTCAATAGATGTTCTAGCCTAATAGTAAAGAGAATTATATAATGTCAATGTTAATTTTTACCATATCAGGCTGACAAAATTTCAAAATTAATATTTTAAAAGTAGGTAAAATATGAAAGAACACAATTATATTTACTAATTCTAGAACTGTAAATCTGTATAACCTTATGAACAATAATTTAATCTTATATAATATTTAATATGCATGTATAATTAATCTTGATTTAAAAGTTGATAAAAAATAAATTCTTTTGAGAAATTATATAGATTAGGTAAATTGAAGTAAAGTATGATTTATTTCTCTATGCTTTCTAACTGTATAAAGAACATTCCCAGGAACCTCAAGCTCATCTTCTCATGATGTTCTTACTACAATGAACTATATCATCAACTTTTAAAATAAAATTAACTTTTCCTTCTGAAGTTGCTATTTGAGAAATTTATCATAATATCAAAAAAGTAGTTGATAGAGTTATACAACACATGATCCAGGAATATCACTATTAGATATTCCTTTGAAAATTTCATATCCACATACACATGTATATATGTGCACACACATACCATATATACATATATATGGAGAGAATATGACATGTATAAAATATATTCATATTTCAAGCATTTTTCTGTTGGTAACAAAAGTATTGGAAATGAGTTATGTATCTACAAATAAGAAAATTTGTGCTGTTCATGGGTTCACATCAGCAGTGATAAATATAATATTATGAAATGTTAAGCCAAAAGCAACTGAGCAAAAACTCACATGGACTGCTTGAAAAATACATAGTTCTCAACAAAAATAATGTTGTTAGAATGCATGTAGTTAGTACAGAATGTTTTGAGGCATAATAATATACAATGTTGAGTAATACAACAAAACAACTGTAACTTGTGTATAAATAATATTTTACAAATATATAGGTTACTATGTTATATTGTCCTTGAGTCTGATTAATTTCTGTGTCAGTTAATATTTTGTTTGTAATGATTTTATGTAATAATCTTTAATTAAAAATACGTGAATTTCCTCTTGTTAGTGGAATATTTCTTTAGGTTTTCATTGCTTATTAGCATGTTAAAATTAAAGTTTTGTTTTCCAAATAGTTTTTAAAACTTTGCATAATTTGATGATTAACTTGTAGTGTTATTTTTATATAAATGCTTGTTCTTCTCTTTAACTGATGTGTCTTTTATTGTAATGTGAAAGTCAAAATAGGTAGGAATGAAAATAGCAAGTAATCTCAATAGCAACCTGGCTGACCTTTTACCAGTGCCAGACACCAGAGTCCAAACATCACTAGCCTGAAAAGAAAATGGCTATTGTCTTTGCAAGGCTATTTAAAGCTGTACATTATAGGCCAGAGTTCTAAATTCTCTGTCAATATGCTACCAAAAAGAACACTCTTATAAGGTATGCACACAATATGATGCAAAAATGTAGTATGAGGTTTCTGGCCCGGACTTTCGGGCCTAACCTCAAGGTTGGGACCCAATAACACACAGACCCACAGAGACACACAGATGTTTACAATAGTTTTCAGCTGATCAGCCTAAGGCCCAGGCATATAACTTGCTGACTCTTTACTCTTAATCTAACCCATCACTCTTACCCTGTTCAGTTATGGGGCTCGGTACCTTTTCTCAGAGCAGCATAGTTGTCCTCTGCCTCTTCTGGCATCTCTCAGCTTCTCTCTGGCATTCTGCTCTGTTCTTCCTGTTCGCAGAGTTTTCTTAGTCAGGTAGCCCCACCAACACTTCCTGCCTGCCTTTGGCCAATCAGCGCTTTTTATTAAACCAGTGGGTGGGACAATTATTTACAATGTTAACAACATAATCTCCCACACAAAAATACCTTTATAAGATAGATATTAGTTAAATGATAATGAAAAAACTAGCCTCATTTATTATTATGATTATTATTTACCTATTTAAAGAATTCCACAAGAAGTTCAAAGATGGTCAAAATCTTGGTTATAAGCTTTCTTACCTGATATAGCACAATATCACAAAGTGTAAATAACAGAGGTAGGAAGTTAAATTAATTTATAGTAAGAATAGAAAAGTTACTTATTCTATTGTTCAGGGTTCATAACTTTCTTTGCTTCATCTAGGAATGTTAATTATAACTTGGGGAACATATATCTATGATATAATTCAAGTGCAAAATTTATAACCACAACATTCTCATATAGCAGTTAGACTTTCCTCTCTGTGTTTATAATTTACCATCTTGGTTCACATTTATTATTAATTTGTGTAAAGTTATATTAATTTTATTCAGTATTTACTGGTTGTCATGTATAGGGTACTCACATTGAATTAATATGTTTACTTTTAATAACAGTCACCTTTATGATATGTTAGACCAAAAAATGTACAATTTCAGATTGTTAGATTATTTTCTGAATAAATGTAATATTTCAAACTAATAATAAAAATTTAAATATATTGAATGTTGAAGATTTTTATGTAAAACAGATGTATGTTAAAAACAATGCTGTGCCAGTCTTGTAAATATGTGCATTCTATATGCTAATGATAACCTGTTACTCTTTTTTATAAAATTTCAATTTACTCTTTTGTCCTAGTTTCATATTATAAGTTCTTATATTTAATTTATACTTTATGGATTTTGTCTGTACTTATATAGCATGTCGTATGTGTGTATATGTGTGTATGGGTGTGTGTGTGTGTGTGTTTGTATGTGTGAAGTGGATATGGTTAGCATTGAAATTTTTTTAATGAGCCTAGTTTCTGTTGTTCAGTTAGTTTTGAGTATAAAGCTTATGTTGTGTATGAGTGTCCTATCCTGTTTTGTATTAAAACACTGACTTTACCTTTCATCACAACTATCTAATAATAATATCTGCTTACCTGTGGTAAGATTTGACACCCATATTTCTCTCTCTAATTGGAGCTTACATATGTCTTATGCATGTTAATCACAATTTCTATTTTATCTTATCATAGAAATGCCTGAAAAACACTATTTTGACTTCCTTTAGTGGTATTAACTCCACCTGTGTCTGCCTTTTTAATCTCAACACTTCCAGTCTCATAAAATTCCCTGACCCTTGATGGAGAGATGCAGTTTGTGTTTCTCATTTGGGCCTGAACACTCCACAGCCTCTTATTCTCGGCACATAGACAGTTGTTCATTGTTATCTACTATAAGGAGAAGCTTTTATCATATTGTTTTAAAAGTTCTCTGATTTATGAGTATCACTTTAATGCTATGCCTATTTAAAAAATAATAGTATTTGGCTCTCTTCTAGGGTCTATGACATATATAGCCACTGGTTACTGATTCAATCTTCAGACTTTAACCTTCTGTCTTTTCAGGTGAGGACTCTGCGGTACTCAGTCTGAGGATTCATTAATCCATCCTTTTGGGCCTGAGAAGTTAGCTAGGTGAGAAGTAGCTATGGCTTGTTCCTCTGGCTCCCTGTTATTTCAGCTTTTCCCAAATATTTGACTCTGAGTTTTAATATACTACCAAGTAGAATTTGTGCAATAGTTTACCAACTTTACATCAAATACAGGAAATTGCATATAGAATATACAAATAACATTCATACTTATTCTCATAAGCACATCTTTTTCTGACATCTTCTGGCATATTTTCAGATGATACCATATCTTAAGTGGCTGTCTAGCCTCATGAAGGTATACTCATGATCAGATAGATGTTTAAATTGATTATTTATAGGGAAATACTGTTGAGCATTTTAATATGTTGTGGATATAACTTGTACATAGTGACTACTTGCTTTATGGATATGGAAAAACATGCAAATACACTAATTTCAATAAGATGATCATTTCTTGCTTGACAGTGTAAAAATGGGAAGGGACTGAGCTTTAATGTAAAATTTTGAGTGGAAAGAAATGAACAGTGGGTGCTACTGTGTTTGGGTATAAGTGGTTAAACTCCATGATATACATTTATCCTAAAATTATTTAATGTTATTGTAGGTATAGGTGTAGTTTTAGGTGCTATTAGTGATATTTTATAACTATAAATAACATTCTTCTTTTCAAATAACAAAGATTTTTGTAGTTATGTTCAATCTCTTCTAAATGAATCAAGACTGTATTTAAAGACATTGTAAGATGAATTTTAGACTCCCAAATAAAAGTATCATAGTACATTTAGTGTTTGCTTGTGCAAAAATTTCAGAAAATTTGAGTTTATTTGTTACTGTTATAACATTAAATTCTTCGTCTTAATGTGAAATTTCTGACTTTAGGTTATAACACAGACAATAAAATAGTTTCATAATAATTGAAAAAATGTTTGCAAAAAGCAGTTGTAAAATGTAAAATGTCTTTTATAACTGATTATTTCACTAAACATTGTAACCACCATTTCTATTTATGTTACCAGAAATGATAACAGTTTGTTGCTTTGGGTTATGAATATCACATTGTATATCTGTATTATTTTTCTTTTATTCAAGTGTAATATATCCCCAGAAGAAAACACTGTTCTTAACTGGTCAACTATTTTGTTTTATAGACTATTATAGCAATATTATTATATAAAATAGTAATGCTTAAATGTTATAATAGACAGACAATATACACAATAAATGAATGAAAAAAGGTAATTTGTGATTATATATACATATATATATATATACACAAATATAAACATCGAGTTAAACAAAGAATACTTATAATTAAAGTGACTTCTATAACTGCTGATATGATTGCAGCTGATAATTGTAATTTATTTTTTTCACTACAAATTCTTTAATGTCTTTACCTGCTACAATAAACAAAATTCTATTTCTGAAGAATCTAGCACATTCTTTGAATATATTTCCAGTGACTCCAATTGAGGCTATGTTAGAAATGTTTCTTATTGTAGATAATATTTTTCCTAGTCTCATTTTGGCATAGTGTTCAGAGAATTAAATGGAAGATCTCAGTTATTGCTTCTGTATAGAAAATTGTGCACATATACAGTCTTTTAAATTTTGCCTAGTAAAAAAATTAAAAATTCTTTTATCACTAATGGAATCAACATTTCACTCTTATTTTGATGACTATAATAAGAAAAATGGGACATGAGAAATTATTCATCAGTTAAAAGTTTTTGCTGATCTTATATAGAACACTGTTTGATTGCAACAATCCACATTGTAGATCAAAACCTTCCATAACTTGATATCATGAGGCATACACATTGTACACAAGCTTAAGTGCAGACCCAAAAATCATACACATAAGATAAATAACATCATGTAAAAGATAAAAATACAAAATTTAAGTAGTTATGATGAGGATTTAAATCCTATATAAAACCAAATTAGAGTGAGATATTATACAGCACTGTATAAAACAGGTAAACAGTTTCTCAAAGTTATATATACTATTATCACATGATCATATTTCGTCCTTTATAAATATGCAAAAGGATGTGTATTTTGTCTATTGCTTTTGCTATTGATTTCGCACCAGAACTTGATGGTAAGGCCCTATTGGTGAAGATACTACATATTTTGGTCACAGAACTTACAAATCAATTTGTGTGTGTGTGTGTGTGTGTGTGACCCAGTAGCCTACTTTCTGAAGGCTAGATTTTCAAATTATAACAAGGTGTTATGCCAGTTGCCATTTGTAAAAAGCAGTCATCAATGGTTTTTCTCAGCTGTGAACTCTGTAAGCAACAGTAATGACCACTATTCCAAGATATGTCTAAAAGCACAATAGTGACATTAAATATTATAGAGGCAACCAGGCTCTTCTGACATGATTATGGTAAGATGAACAAATGAGTTTTAAAATCTTCTTTATCATTCAGTTGTGAGATATTTTTATCTGTTTTATATAATACATTTGTGATACTTTGTAATGCATATTTTATTTTATTTGAGTTTGTTTAATATTGTTAATTTGTTCTTTTTTCATATATATGTAATTGTAGACACATAATGCCTGTCCCTCCTTTCCCTTCAAGTCCTCCTATGCCACCCTACTACCTCTCAAATTCATTGCCTCTTTTTCTTTATGATTCACGTGTGTGTGTGTTGCTCATGTGCTTTTAGAGCTGAGCACTTGTTATTTCACAAACAATTAATAACCTCATCCCTGAAGAGAATTTATTTTTCCACTCTCATATGTTCTTAATTGCCTGTAGCTCTTCATGTAAGGGTGGGGCCCTTTAACTTTTGCCTCATCAACAATTGTCATGCCAATTGTTCTTATCAACAATTGTTGTTATCATTGTTTAGGTCGAATTTAAGCAGCCATATTATTGAGAGTTCATGAGTCATATATAAATGACACTTCCTCAAAGGAGGAATCATTTTCTTTTGGTTCTTAAAATCTTTCATCCTGCTCTTCCATAATGTATCCAGACATTTAGATGTAGGTTTCTTGTCACCAAGCCTAAAAATGTGAGATTGCTTCCTGGACCCCAATATGTTGAAAGGATAGAAATGATTTTACAAGATTTACTCTAACCTACACAATATGCTTCATAGCAGTGTTTGCCAAAAAGACAAAATAAAGACATTAGAGAATAATTAATTTTCCAACTTGAGAAACTACACAAAATTGAGACCAAATTAATCCCAAAGCTAGTAAAGGAAAAGAAATTATTAAGAGCAGAACAAAAATGAAACACAGACTGAAAAGTAGAAGTAGATCCCACTTTTGATTATTTGATGAGATTACAATTAATTACTTTATTAGACTGACACTAATAAAAGAGAAAATTCAACTGGCAAAACAGCAATTGAAGTTACAGTGCTTTTCTAAATGATAAGTAATATTGTGGCCTAGAGAAATGGCTCAGTCGCTAAAAGCAATGACTGTTCTTTGAGAAGACAGAAGATTTATTCCTAGCACCCACATGGCAGTTGATATTTATCTGTCATTTTAGTCCCAGAGGATTAAATGTACTCTTCCTGCTATTGTGGGTAGAAGACATGGGAGTAGTCCATAGACATATGTGAAATCAAAACTCTCACACACATATAAAATTATAAAAGTGTTAAAGTTATTAGTAATAATATTAAAATATTAATGTCAATATTAAATATAAATAGATATTACAATAAAATACTACCTAAATAAATTAAATTATAGACATTCAGATTAAATTTATAAGAAATACGCTACCAACAAGATTTTGTACTAGAAACTGTTACTGATGAGTACTATCAGACATTTAAAGATGTATTATAATTTCTTTGATGACAACACTATAGTAAATATGTAGTTGGACACATTATTTATAAAATATAAATGCCAGTACTTTAAATCAGGATTCAAGTCTTGTAAACAGCAGTTCAATAATCTAAAGATTATAGTTTTCCTTCATTAAGAAACTTCCCGTGCAGAAAACTCATAGTATATCAGTTGTTAATATTTAAGCATCTTCCAATTAAACATTTCTGTTAACTAATAGTTAAATGAGGATTATAGTTAAGTTTAATTTTATATTTTTAATTTCAATTTCTTTTAAAAACTGAACTTTATGGCAAATTTTCCTACTCATTTATACTGGGTAACACAACCAAACAGAGACTCTTATATCACTCATAATTTAATAACTATCATTTCTACAGTTGAGACCATACAAACTATGTAGCATCTATAAAGCTCTCATTGTGAGGAAAAATGCAATAATTCATAAATATAGAAGTTTTCTCAGTGAAAATAAACAAAGAACAATAGATTTCTATTGAAGATGTGCAACAGACTGTGGATTAGCTACACCTAAAAAACCAAAGTCACATGGAATGTCATTAATGTCTAAGCTAATTAAGGCCAAAATTAAAAATATTTGTATAGAAGTATTATGAATTGATGGATAAAGCAGGTCCCAGGGACTTTGGGTTATTAAACAAAATTCCAATGCTAAATGCAGCACACTTCCATAAGAATTGTTGTCCAATAAAACCCTTAAAACTAAAGGGGTTATGGACATTGCAATTGTATGACCAAGAAATGTGGATGGCAAAATTTTATTCCACACACCATACACCTTGTATTCAAAATACATAGGAAACTTCCTGGGGTTTAATATGAACATTCCTTCCTGATTGCCTACCTTTAGAGTATCAGAAGGTGCCATATAGAGAGCTATGGGAGAAAAGTCGGCAATGTTCTTCTTGGCTTTAGAACTTACATGCTATAATACCTACTTCCTCAGCAACAACAGTGACTTGTAAAATAGTAGTGCAATGTTTACAGAGTAACCAACATATGTCTGATTGCCTTTGAGGATGTTTCATAAGAGGGATTTTATTATCAATATCATAGACCAGACCTGGTGAAAGTTCCATAATAGATAAAATTGTAGGTTCTAAGTGTGAACATACTACTGTTCTTTTGTTAAATAGATATGCAGTTAAACAGGCTTTGAAGTTGCTACATTTATAACAGCAGACTTTTGTTATCAGAGAAGCTTTATTTTTCAGTGAATGACAGTTAATATTGCAGCGTTTGGGTGATAAGTGTGCTTAAAAACAAGTATCAGCATTATAAGGTACAGCTCTGAATCCTTTCAAGTTTCAGAGAATGTGACAAAAGGAGGAGGAAGAATGTAAGAGTTTAGTTGTGAGAAGTATGGGAATGAAGTGCTGTTTAGATCAAAAGTCTAAGATACTCTTGAATTTAAAGAGTTGCCTTAATAAGGCCTATAAAAAGCTGAGACAGTAAAATATTCACTCAGAGATTGAAAATTGGCTAATTTGTCCAGGCACTAATTCACAAGAAAAATATCATCCTAATGCTGTTGAATAAAGAAAGTCATTGTCTTCTGTGATGTAGCTTCTAGCAATAAACTCATATTTCATACAAAGCTTCATACCAATGACCACAGTAGTGACTGATTTAATCATGTGGATCATTAAGTAAAAGCAACAGCCAATCATAAGCCATGAGAGTAGGATTAGGGTTTGGAGGGAGAAGGGTGGGAATGAGTGTAGGTCTTTTAAAAGCCAATGGAGATGAGTGTAAACATAATGTATTATA
Organism: Phyllotis vaccarum; assembly: GCA_033318265.1. Lineage (NCBI taxonomy): Eukaryota > Metazoa > Chordata > Mammalia > Rodentia > Cricetidae > Phyllotis > Phyllotis vaccarum. The sequence goes on along the minus strand of JARWLC010000013.1, from coordinate 25,831,229 downwards.
TATATATATATATATATATATGCATATAACATATATATGAAGTTTTCAATTAAATTAATTTAAATAATTAAACTAGTAATTATAATTAAAATATGCCTACTGTTATTGCTATGTCAAGCATGATGATTTTATAAGCTCAAAAGAACCAATAGGCCTAATTGATTTAAGGTTATATTTTTTAAATTTCAATTATATTTATCTTGGATTTAGTAAGGTGTTCATACTAACACACACATGTGGAGGTCAATTCATGAAAGTAATTTCTTGCCTCCTACCATACTCAGTTCTTGGGCTTAGTAGGTAGCTCCTTTACCTGCTGAAACATCTTGCCTTATAAAGAAATTGGGACTTCTCACACTTTTGGTGGAGGAGATGGGTGGATGGAAAGAGGAGAGGCTGAGGGCTAGCTGGGAAGGGAGGGGAGGAGAGGGGGAGCAGAGGGATACATTGATGGAGATGGCATTAAATAAAAAAAAACTATTTTCTTATAGCAATGGATAAAAACAAAGCATGAATATAGATTGACATGTATCATTTCAATATCATCATTAAACACTCACATGAATATATATATATACATATATATTTTAAAACTAAATATTTACATAGGAACATTTATTCATATTTGTTAATACTATTTTAGAAAAGTTAATGGAATCATAATGTATAATGTGATGGATAACATGAGTCTCATAATTTATATTTTCTACAAATCAAGAAAAATTTGTCTACATAAAGTAGAGTTGTAATATGGGAAAGTCATATGGGCATACATTGGCAAAATTCCATGTACACATATAATTTTTTTGCTAAGTCCATATACTTACATACTTGTTTGTCTGGGTTATTAAACTAAATTTTTGAAGTTTTATTGAGTGTTTCTCATTTATAATTGCTCTATTCTACTTTCATAGTGACAATTGTTGCTTCTCTGCTAAAAAGCTGTTGAAATTCACTAAAATACTTGCAAAAATAAAAGTTAGATTTTTTAATTTTTAGAGTACTACTCAGGTTGTAGTATAATTACATCATTCCTCTATGTCATTTCCATCTTCCTTTTCCCCATAAATCCCTCCTCACACTCTTCCAAATATATGGCCTTTTTTGTTAATGAAATTATCATATGGTTAAAATAATCATGTTTACTTAAGATTGTTTACATATTATATTTTCTTAATTCTTGAAGTTCAGTTTATCCACTTATACTATAATTTTCATTTCTAATATTTGTAGGTATAAAATTTTATGTAGTTGTGATGCATTTGATTTATTTTTTTGAAGTTCAAGGGCCATTGCTTGCCACCAAAACTTTTCCTCAGATTCACTCCCCTTCTATATACCTTCAGAACAAAAACAGGTCCCCAAAAGACAATAATAAAATACAAGAAAAGAAGATACAATAAGACACTGTGTAAATGCTCATATTAAGATTGGACAAGTTTGAAGTTTCACTGTGAGAAACTGCTTCTGTAAACCATCTAGTTTTATAAACTCATTCTTCATCAACTTAGATATAATTATTTCTATTTGTTCAATTGTTTGCAATGACAAATCATATTACCTGCTAATTAAATGCTTGTGTCCTGGAAAACTGGTTTAGAGATTATAAATAATTACTGCTCTTGCACAGAACTTGCATTTGATTTCCATTATCCAAGACAAGTTGTTCAAAAACTATGTGTAACTTGCTCCAGGAGATTCAACACCCTCTTCTGCTCTCTTCAGGCACCCACATAAATACACACAACCCTCCCAAAATGCACACAAATACACATTAATAATAAAAAGAAATATTAAAGTAAGACTGAATTAAGTAGTTTAGACTACAATTAATAATCCCTCTTTGTCTGCTGTTAGATACTTGTACTTTTAAAATATTTTATAAGTTTTTTTCTTATAAGGTTTCTATGAATCTTGATTCTTAGATAAGTAAGTTTTTCTCATTCCCATATATTGACATAAATGTTTTTTTTGCTTTTGATATATTAGATCTATTTATTTCTTTTTCAGTTGAATAACAGATGATAGTTTGAAAAAATCTAACTGATCTCTATGAAATCCAGAAATCGTAGAAATAATAGGCTATGGAAAAGCACTTGTTAGTATAAATAATGAAAAAGTAAAGGTTAGATAGCTGACTGGATATTCATAGAAACACTAATATTTTAGATTATCTACTTATAGATAAATTGATTTTCATACATAAAGAAAACACTAAAGATCAAATATTATACATGTGAAGTAGAAAAATTCCAAACAATTGAGTTTCTGAGTGTTTCATCCCCAAAAATAGATCTTTCAATTTTTACAAACATTTTTGTTTGAAAAGGAAAGACATATATACTGTATAATAAAAGAAAGTAAAATTATTGAAAAACTATCACATGGTTTAAATAACATATATTTAGTATTACTAATGTATTCCATTTCTTCAAATATTTGATATTTTATGGAGATTAAGCTTTTATTTACAGTATACAGTTGTTTTATTTTGAAGAAATATTTACAGGATATAAATTATAATATAAACACTCATAGTGGTTATATAAATATTTAACATAAAAATTATGTCTCAAGGCCTTAGATAAAAATGACGATATTATAATCTTCACCCTATTGTGACTATGTCTTAATAAGAGATTAAATGATGAACATTCTTTCAAGAATAATCTCTAAAGAAGATGGAAATTCAGGCAGATCATTTTTTAGTATTAAGTTTTATTTTCATATAAATAAAAGATAGTTCATAACAACAAAAGTAAGTCATTCTTTTAAGTTAGAAGAATTAGTAACATGAAACACTTTAGATATTTCTCAGAGAACAACTCTGGCTTAATCACACATACTCTGTGATAAAAGGAAATGACATTAATAAAGAAATAATTGTTCGACAATAATTTTTTTCTATTAATTTCTTTTTTCTTTATTAAGTTTGATGATAGAGTGTTCATTTTACTCAATTTATTTTATTCTAACATTTTATTGAATTTTAACTTTCCAAACAAGGGATGAACTAGTAACATTCTCATAGTGATTATAACATTGTGTAGGGCGATTATGTTATTCTATTGTAAATAATTGTCCCACTCACTGGTTTAATAAAAAGCACTGATTGTCCAAAGGCAGACAGGAAGTGTGGATGGGGCTACAAGGCTAAGAAAACTCTGGGAACCAGAAGAACAGAGCAGAATGCCAGAGAGAAGCCAAAAGAAGCAGAGGACAACTATGATGCTCTGAGAAAAGGTACTGAGCTGCATTGGTTGAACAGGATAAGAGTCATGGGTTAGTTTAAGGGTAAAGAGTTACCAAGTTATATGCCTGGGCCTTAGACCGATCAGCCAAAAACTATTGTAAGCATTTGTGTGTCTCTGTGGGTCTGTGAGTCTGCAGGCCTAAACCTTGAGGCTAGGCCCGAAAGTCCGGGCCAGAAACCTCTTACTACAACTTTAGGTGATTATATTTATACATATTGATTATAAGTAAGGGATTGTAACTTTGAAATACAACAAAATGCACACACAAAATAACACTCATAGTTTTCTGGTAGATTCTACCTACTTTATATCCCCAAAGAAACTATCAAACACCCAGGGGTTTTGCCTTATTTTAGCATAATAAATATACATTTAAAAAATATCTAGTATATTTCATATATAAGATAATTCCATGATATCACTGGAATACACAGTATTATACATTAACATTTTACTTAAATAGTATATATTATTAACTGTATTTTTGCTACTTAGGGTTATTATAATTATCATTCTAAGCTACTTTACATGTTTTTGGTAGGACACGAAAAATCACATTTGTCAGACATGTTTAGGAGGAGAATTGAAAGCTCAAGATGTATGTGCTGTCTTCAACTTTCATTGATGGTATCAAAGAATTACAAAGTTTAAATTGTGAAAAGTTAAATTTTTACTATTCATATATGAGATTATCCATCATTTCACATAGATAACCCTGGCATTCTTGGATATTTTTACTTTAAGTAATACACTTTAATTACATTAAAGGTTGATGCTTAAAATATTTACTATGTATTAGATTATCACATCTTATAAAATACTTATCTTTATGACAATATTTTAATAAGGCTTTCATTGTTATTCATTTATATTGAAGTTAACAAGCAAAAATTGTACATATTTATCATTTCTTTTATCAAGAAAAGAAAGTGTTAACAGTTTATATCATGTTAGGCCCATAAACAAAATAGCACTAATACTCAGGTGACTTTCTTTTTTTAACATTTTAAAATTTAAATTTTAAGCCTGTGGAATGATGTCACTTATACTGAACTTACCATTTATTCCTTTTTATGATTAATCCTCTCTGGAAACACCTTCAAAAATTTATTCAAATGTTATATAATTCTGCCAGATTTTTAGTGGCAGGATTAAGGTGTCAGCTGATAAGGTCAGAAGACGCTTATCCAGGAGCTCCTGACCCTGGAGGGGGTGTGGCCAACCTGTAGGGGGTGTGGCCAACCCCATTGATAAGTGGCTGCTGGGACATGAGGACGCTCTCTTCCTGGATCCTGGCTGCTGGCTGCTGGAGAGACAGAATCGGGAATCCATTGTCCTTCCATCGCGCGTCCATCGCTCATCCATCGCTTGCATATGCTAGTCCTTGTTCAGGTGCCACTATAAACTGTTACTAATATCGTGAGTGTTAATTTATATTCTAATACATATTAATTTTGGACAGGCGACTTGAAAGTAAAACTCTGTCTACAATTTTTATTTTGAGTTTAGTGAGAAAATTGCATCATTTTGTTTTTCTTTTGTTCAAGTTAGATTTAACATTTTACTGAATTGCTAATGCTGAACAACTTTGATTTTCTAGGAGTAATATAATTTGTTTATGGTTAATGAAAATGATGGGTTGATGAATTTATTTTTTCAAGTCTTATCAAGTATATTTTTATTTATATTCATCACAGACATTGATAAATTATTTTGCCTTTTCAGTCTTTGGCTTTAGTACTAAGGTAAATTGAGGGGTAAAGTACATTAAATTATAGTAGTTACTGCTGCCTGGCTTTATTTGCTTTAAAACCATCTCTACTAGTATTAAGTATGTTAAATCATCACTTCAAAAGTATACTCAAAGTGAGTTGAGAGTACACCAAATCGCCTTCCACTTTGCAGTAGACAAATCCATAAATAGTTGAAGATGTTGGAAGACTTAGTGCACAACAAGGGTGAAAGCATTTCACTGCAAAATGAAATGATCATTGACAAATGTTGATGGTTTTACAAAATATTTTTCCTGAGTTACATATTGGACACTCATGAAAAAAAACTTGGAAAAAATTTATACTAGTTTGTCAAAATGAATTAATTTACCACTTACAGATTATTATTTCCTTTTTTATATTTCTGAGATTATAATATAATTATATCATTTCTTCCTTTTTTTTTTTCTTCCCGAAACTCTTCCATATACCCCACCTTGGACTTTTTTCAAATTTGTAACCTCTTTTATATTTATGCGTAAGTATATACAATTATATTCTTAAATATAATCTATGCAGACTATATTATGTTACTTTAGCATATATCCAAATTTTCTACTAAAACCATTCATACACATTTCTTTATTGTAGTAACTCAGCAAGTATTTATATTCTTTATTCCTGTGACAAATACCATAGCATTCATCACTTTTCTTTTCTTTGAAGTTATTAAATGTTGTGGAAAATATTGTGTTATATCTATTGTAATTATTTTATATTGACTCATTTTAGTTTAGATTTGAAATTATTTTCGGATTCAAACTATTGTCTATGAAGAACATAAATGGCTAAGAAATCTATCCATTGCAACCTTAATTTTATTTTACAATTATAATATTATTTAGATTATTTAGGTATTTAGAATTACATAATTTGATATATATTAATTTATGACTTTCAAATTTATTGCAAACTATCTAATTTTGATATTCATTTGCCTTACCTGTTAAAAATTTTCATCTCACATTCTTCACTGCTCTGTCACTGAAAGAAGCTCATCTCTACAAAGGACAAAATTGGTTACAACAATTTATTATAGGACATGTATTTCAGCTTCATAATTTTATAATCAACTCATACTATCTCCTGACCATTTGCTTTACTGTTTTAAAGGAATCTTTGAATAGTTTTTCCACACAATATCTATATAAACATGAATCATGAACTATTTACTTATGAATACATTTACCATTACCATCATTATACATTTCAAAACTTGTATTTATTACTAGTATATATTGGATGGCCTTAATTTCTTGCTGTACTTTCCTCTGAAATCTAGCACAAATTTAATCCGTAAGAAAATCAATGGTAAACACAATTATTAATTCAATAAAAACTGAAGAAAGTGGTATAGCATGATTTCTCAAACTTCCTACCTCACCAATAAAGACAGAGAAATATAATAGATTTCTAGCTTATATGAGATGTTGTCCATGCTATGGTTGGTTTGGGTGATACAGAAGTATTTTTGGAATAATTTTAGCTTCTATAAGAGGCTTCTTGTCCATATTTCTGCAAGGAAGTACAATAAATTTGCTGGCTCACCATGTTGGATTATGGTTGTATCCTTACTTTGTTCAGGTGTTGGTTCCCTGTCTAAGTAGATATTTATTTATCACCTCAGAAATCTTGTCAAAGAATATGAGGGAAAGTGAGTTATTTATTTTACTTGCCTTTTAACACACAGATAAATAGGATATGACTTGGGCATTATATTTTTCTTAATTTATTGAAATAATAATACCATTATGCCATTCTCTAGTCTTTCTTCTTTCTCCAAATCCTCTCATATAACCCTACTGGCTCTAGTTAAATTTATGAAAACTTGTTCTTTTATCTACTGTTAAATATACCTAAATACACTGATATAATCTACTCAGTTTGTATATTGTTGCATACTTTCACAGCTAACTATCAACAAAACATCTCTTTGCCCCAGACCAAAACTACTATAAGATACCACATCTATTCTAAGTGCAGAACCATGGAACACAGTTTGAATTAATACTTATACAATGCAACTCTTAGCCCTTAAATTCATGAATACTTGCAGACAGAAATATTTTGAAAGCTGGAGAAACTTGTATATGGCTGTTACATTGTGTTTCTTAGGACTGTCAGAAACTAAAACCAATTAGTCCCATAAACATAACTGCCTAAACATGAACTGGTCAAGGACAGCATACACAATAAGTTTGAAGGTGAAAATTTTAGAAGGATTAAACCCTAGACAAGAGAAACAGGCAACTAAGAAATACTGAGAGTGAGACAAATAGTCTTCTCTGGATGGAGCTGGGATTTGAATTCATGTTTAATAGTCTATATTGGTCTTTTTTTATGAGAATTTAAATAAAAGGAATTTTGAATATTAATCAACATCTTTTTCAACACTTCAATTATTTAAAAATTGTCCAAAGTTTATGTTATTATTCAATAGATGGTGGGAATTTGAAACACTACTTCTTTTTATGTTTTATAAACTTCCCAAATATATTTTATGGATTAAATACTGGATTATTTGTTGAGCATGTTTTAAAGAAACACTAATTGTAATCATATAGTTATGAAACTATTGAATATGAAAAAGTTTTTTCTTCTGTGTTCTGGTTACAATTTAGTATAGAAAAGCTGAATTTTGAATAAGGATTGATATTTTTAATTACAAGTTAAATTTTTTATCATTTGAACTAAAACTGAAGTAGTAGCTCAAAGGAGATAAATAATAAGTATTCAGTGATTTTGATTATTAATGATAATAAACTTCAAAAAAACAGAATAATAATATTAATGTCACATCAGATAGAAAAAAGCAGAGGATGAAATGCAGATAATTGTAACTATCAAAAATTTTAAAGAAAATTATTATGTCCATTTATTTACCTAAAATCCATATGGAAATTATGCTTAACTCAGATGATGCCTTCATAAGAATCCTAATTATGCTATCCTTCCACAGATAACAGGTAGCAAAGATAATCACAGTATAAACGTCCTTTCCCTGTTTTGTCAAATTTGGATGTACTCAAATAAAGATACTGTTTAAATTTGAATTCTTCAACATCTGTTATGTTACTTAAATGTATAGACATATTATATTTATACAAGTTACTGTATATAGAATTTAATTGTTGATTGGACATTTTACAACCATTGCATTAATGAACATAAATTAGCAACCTTACAATAAACATTTCAAGGTGATAATTTTTATGTGAAAATTAATGTCTTTTGTATTGGAGGGCATTATAACTAATTAGTAGAAAAAAGAAATTCCAACAACTTTCTAGCTACAAAAATTGTAGAAGCAGTAAAACACTTCAATGCTAATTAATTAACACAATTTAAGTGGCATACAAAACTAAATCACAGAAAAAAAAAGAAGATTGAATGCCGTTTATTTTAAACTTCCTCTCTATATATAGGTTGTCTCTAGTTTATAATAAGGTAAAGCACATCTTATTTAAAAGTAAATTTTCAATGACTTCAGCAAAACTAAGAAGACAGGGAACTTCAAAAGCCAATTCTATGACATAACCAGACACATATGCCATACATTTTCATAATCAGTTTTAGAATAATTCTGAAAAATCATCGAAGTTTGCAGTAATCAAGTGAATGTGAAAAAAACAATCAGAATCTCATTAAGAAAACACTGTGAAAATTTGACTGCCCCAATCTTATCCTGCTTTTCTCAGCTTGATAATGCTATTTGAAAATTTTGTCTGCTTCCTAATAATCCATATTAAGTATTGAAAGCAGGCTCACCACATACATATTGTCTTGTAAACCTAAGCTTTTTTATCCTGGTAGTTTTGAAATGTAAGAGAATATCTGATTAATCTCTCAGCCCAAACCATTGAATGGAAATAGTCTTTTGTGCAAACAATCATCAAAAGTCACAGAATATAAAAATTATTTGCTTAACAAAGTGAATCACATATGCAATTTAATATGAAAATTCAACAGGAATGTAGAATAAGTGACTTAAAAAAATAGAATAGTGCCGACCTTTAGGTGTAGGGTCAGAGCATATTGTGTTTATTTTAGGGAAAATGGACTAGACAAAAACCCAACCTTGACTCTGAAATCAGAGATAGAGGAAAAAAGCATAATCTGAATATGAAATCTGAGCCAGTGATAGAAAAATTTATCCCTTAGCCAGAACCAAAGAAGCATTCCCTTTCTCAAACCAGCTCAAAAAACCACATTTGGTCTCTAGAATCAAAGCCAGTGAAAGAAAAATGTCCTGACTTTGGAATTAGAGCCAAAACTCTAAAAGCAAGTGAAGGAAGCATAGATTAGTCTTAAAATCAGTGCCATGTCTACCCCTCACCAATGAAACTAACTAATCTCTGAGTATCCCTCGAAACTCCACCCCTAAGAAGTCTTATATAAACCACTCTACCTTTTCAATTGTTGGTTGTTCTTTCCTACCCCAGGAGATGCAGCTACTCCACTGTACTCCTACTTCCCAAATAAACTCTTACTCAAAACAGTCTTGAATGAAGATCTTCATTCACCAGTACAGAGAAGATCCTGCTGAGATGTCTCTTATAGGACTGAGCAGAAAGAACTTTACAGAGACAGTTCTTAGGGAGACTGAGCAAGGTATATCAGTACATAAGGACAGAAGAACCGTGCTGAGATACCCCTAAGAGAAGTGAGCAAGGCTTCAGACCAAAAAGAAAAAAAAAAGATTGCTTCTTTTCTGCAGGGGTTTCCAGTTAACAGAGTGAAGCAAATGACACAATGTCTTGTGTGGGAGAGAAAAAGCACAGCTCTTCTGGGAAGCCCCATTAAGGGGGGGGGGGCAGAGCAAAGTTCAGCTATAGAGGCTCCTTAGAAAAGCAGCAAGACTGCTATATCCTGTGGGGAAACCATTTCATACTTCACACTAGCTCTAGGTATATCCTAACTTCCTGAACAGTCAGAATACCTTTATCCATGGAGTTGTACTGTCTGGTTGCAACTCCATCTATCAGAACTATCTTAGCAGCTCCAGGCATAGCCTGACTTCCCAAACAGTCAGAATACTTTTCCCTCTGGAGCTGAGTTTTCCTGTTGCAGCTCCAGCTGATAAAGTTGTCTTAGCAGCTCCAGGCATAGGCTGACCTCCCAAACAATCAGGGAAGCTCTCACCCCTCCCCCCAATAATTGCAATACTCTCTTACATTTATTTTTCCTTGAGGATCCAGACCATGTTATTTTTTTGCTCAATGATACAGTGCCACAGAATGCATTCAGGAAATTGGGGTGAGTGATCCAACTTAACCATCAGTTTTACCCTAAAGATTAATCTTATTGGGAACCCAACGAGGAACAAATAAACAAGACCAGATTTCATGGCTCCTGAGTGTTTGAGTACTTTTCCATATGCATACTAAATAAAGAGGCAGCTTTCCAGTTGAGGAGCTTCCAAGTTAAGCAAGAAAAATTGAAAATTCAGTAGTCTGAATAAAAATAGCCTCCATAGACACATATAAAGTGGCAAAATTAGAAGATATGGCCTGTTGGATAAGATGTGGCTTTGTTGCAGGAACTACGATATATGGAGTGTGCTTTGAGGTTTTAGAAGATCAAGTAGGACCACTGTCACTCTTCCTGCTGCTTGTGGGTCTAGATTTGGAACTCTCAGCTTGTTCTCTACCACAGCGCCTACCTGCACACTGAAATGATGAAAATGGACAAAAACTCTGAACCTTCTAACCTAGCCCCAATTAAATGTTTTTTCTTTATGAAAAGAAAATAGTTGCTGTTATGTGAGCTGAATAACACAGTTTTGCGAACATTTTCCAAAATTATACATAATTGAATATCTATTTGCAAAAAAAGTAACTTAATTGGGGCTAATAAAATCAGAGTGTAAGAGTATAGTGTGTTCTTTGAATATAAAGCAGTCAAAAGATGAATTAAAGTTGGTAAAAGAGGAAAATATCATAATGTCTTCTCCTATGATTTCTAGAAGGTCAGCATGCAAAAACATATCTCACGCTTAGGAGAGAAAAATGTAATTGAAGCCACATCTTAGAGTTTTTACAATACTCTAGGCCTAGATAAGTAAAAACTAGAGGAGAACAAAGTCCACAAACCCAGAAAACCAGTAGCATAGTTGGTAACTCGTCAAGTCAGAAACCTCCCTGAAAGCACCAGTAATTCTACAATACTTAATAGCAGAATAGTGAACAAAACTTCAATAACTGAGTATCAGAGTACCAAATCTAGCACAGACTCTTGTCCCATATGTCACTGAGATTCAATGATCTTTATCAAATGAAAGCTTGTGTGATGTGGGAATATCTTTCTGTATGCTGTGAATATCAGTGTTTAAATAAAGGAGCTGTTTTGGCCCTTGGTGAGGACCTGGGGAATCAGAATAGGTAGGAAAAGAAAGGTGGAGTCAGAGACAGATTGAGACAGACACCCCGAGAAGCATGTAAGGAACACAGTTGAGCCACAGGCCACATGATTAATGAAATTTGGTTGAGTTAAGATGAAAGAGCTAGCTAGCAATGTGCTTGAGCCATAGGCCAAACAGCATGAACTTAATATGAGTGTTTGAGTCATTTGGGGGGAAGGGGTAAGCAGTGGCAGACCACTAAGAAGTTTGGGACTGCAGGTCTGAGGGCGTGGACCTCCGGCTACCTATGGCCAGAAAACCTTATTGTAACAGTTGTGTACTAGCTAGATATCAAAAAGAACTTGTATACTGACCTGGATATCAGATGAAGACCTGTTTGCCAGTAGAAACTGTACCCTGGCTATTATACCATTAAGAGCCTTGAAGTATATCCAAATTATATCTATTATCCTATTGATTTTTTTTCCCATTGTCACAAAGGTTAAGTATCAGGCAAAACTTAGTATCAGGATAGATATACAAGAAATGTTTCTTATCAACACAATGGTAAATGCAAACAGTATAACACCATGCAAGACTACAAGTTAAACAGGTTAGGAACCATAAGTCTTTGCTTTGGAACATAGTGGTGAGTTAGGTAAATGAACTCTAGATTATTCTAACACCATGTACCAAGACTTGTTTTTTGAATTACTCCAGAGAAAAGGGAAAACATATAAACAAAATCTATAAGAACTTTATTTCTTTATTTATTTCATGTCTTTCATATTTGTTTGTGTTTTCAATATTCTTGGCCTTAAATCTATCACAGTAATCAGTAGCTTACACAAGTGTGGGCCTTTGGCCTACAAATGCCATCTGTTCTTGTCAGGATCAACTCCTGAGGTAAGATATAACTCTATTATTCATTGGTGACAAATGTGACAACATAGAACCCTTCAGTTGACTAACTCTATTGACAGCCAAGTAAAATTTGATAGTGGTGAAGCATATTGGCTTAATAATGAACAATTTTTGAAGAAAAATTATCTTCACAAATACTTCTAAAGTTTACTTGCAATAATGCTAAAATAGCACATTTCAGGTAAATATTGGCTTGGTTTTCCTCTGTTGAAAGAGTAAAACATACTCATAGCAACTTGAATATTGAAGTCATTATTGAAAAAGTTTAAGAAAATGCATGCCATGCTTAGAATGTCTTCCCCAAGTAAATAAATATAAGGAAACAAACAGACTTTTTGGCAAAAAGCCCCAAAATATTAAATGGATAATAGTATCTTCAACAAATTATGTGACATAAATGGATGGTAGTATATAGAAGAAAGTGAATAGATCCAAACCTATCACTTTTCACAAAATTCAAATACAAATTAGTCAAAGACCTCAATATAAACCCAGCTACACTGAACTTGATAGAAAAGAAAGTAGGACATATCCTCCAAAACATTTGCATAGGTGACTATTTTCTAAATATAATACTAGTAGCACAGACACTAAGAGAACAATCAATAAGTGGGATGTCCTTAAACTGAGAAGCTTCTGTAAAGCAAAGGACACAGTGAGTAAGGAAAAAGAACAGCCTCCAGAATGGGAAAAGATCTTCAACAACCCTACAGCTGACAGAGGACTGAACTCTAAAACATATAAAGAACTCAAGAAACTAAATAACCCAAATTTAAAAGTGGGATTCAGAGCTAAAAGGGGAATTCTCAACAGAAGAATAACAAATGGTTGAAAGACACATAAACATTGTTCAACATCTTTAGCCATTAGAGAAATAAAAATCAAAACAACTTTGAGATACCATTTTACACCTTTTAGAATGGCTAAGATCAAAAATACAGATGGCCACCTAGGCTGGAGAGGATGCATAGCAATAGGAACGTGCCTCCATTTTTGGTAGGAGTGTAAACTTGTACAGTCACTCTAGAATACAGTATGTCAGTTCCTCAGAAAACTGAGAATCAGTCTCTCCAATGATCCAGTAATATCACTATTAGACATATACCCAAAGGATGTTCATTTGTACCTCAAAGGCATTAGCTCAACTATGTTCATAGCACTATTATTTGTAATAACATGAACCTATATACCCCTCAACTGAAAAATAGATTAGCAAACTGTGGTACAACTACACAATGGAGTACTACTGAGCAGTAAAAAAAGAATCCTAAAATTTTCAGGCAAATGGATGAATTTGATAAAAATCCTCCTGAGTGGGGTATCACAAGCTCAGAAAGATCAGCACATGATGTACTCACTCATAAAGAGATTTTAGACAAAAAAGCCAAGAATACTCAAGCTGGAAACCAAAATCCTTGAACAACTTTGGATCAGAGGAACTTAAGAGAGACATCCAGAGATTACCCTAGGAAGAGAAAATAGAGAAGATATCTTTAGCAAATTGTATTATAACTGGCTGTAACCAAGAAGAGGTGGGAATAAATCATGAGAGAAAGAGATTGTTGAGTGAGAGTAGGAAGAAAGAGGGAAAATAAAAGAGATGGACATCTTAGGATAAGAAGCCAATACAGGGTGGGAAAGAGAGTGGATACTAGGGAAACCTCCAAGAATTCTCACAAGATGTCCCTTGCTAGGTCTCCAACCAAGGGGGGATGCTTAAACAGGATTTCCTTTATCATAATCAAATGAATAACCACCCTAAGTGTCATCACAAAGCCTACATCCAACAATGCATAGAGGTAGACAAGAGATCCATGGCTAAGCACTTGGACAAGCTCCTGGTCTATCTGGGAGCAGAAGAGAGGATTCTGTGTGAGCAAGGGGATAGGGATATTGAAAAAAATTCGCACAGTGATAGCTTGCTGGAGATCTAGACAGCTCACTGAATTAAGAACAGCCACTGGAGAACCATTGGAAAAAGGATCTAGGCCTTCCAAGGGTAGGAAACTGTTGATTGGCATGGACAGTATGTGGAGCCTCCAGGTGTGGGATCAGAATGTGTTCCTGTGTGTGGTTTGGCACCTTGGAGACCATTCCCTGCAGAAAAATAGCTAATACAGTCTTGATTTTAGAATGAGGAAAATGAATTTGCCAGAAGTAAATGTGCCACTCTTTTATATATAAATATCTTTTTTTATTTCTAAAATTGTCATGTTTATCAATGTTTCTCACTGCTCCCCTCTTCCCTCCTCTTAATCCATCCCAGTTAGCCTTCAGCATCACCCCTCTCCATCCACCCATCCCCTCCCCTAAAAGAGATGTGCCTCTCTGAGCTGACCCATCTTGGGAATTCTTGTATTACAGCTACATATGTAGTATATGTGTATATTTAAAACAAGTGTTATAGTTAGGTCATATGGTAGATTTTCTTTTAATTATTTGAGGATTTCCATGCTAATTTCCAGAGTGGCTGAACCTCTTTGTATTTTCCCAATAGTGAATGGAGATTTATCTTTCTCTTATAATATTGTCAACGTTTCTTTTTAATTATTGTTGACTCTAGCCACTCTCAATGTGTTGACATGAACTTTTATTTTTTTAAGTTTTCTTTTTTATTATTAAAAGTGATGAACATTTCACAGGTATATCTTACCCATTTAATTTATTCTATTAGGAATTATCTGTTTAAAACCTAGCCTATTTTCAATTTGATGAGTTATTTTTCTTACTCTGCTTTGTGAGTTCTTTGCAGATTCTTGATATTAGTCTATTTTCAGGTATATAGCTTATAATGATTTTCTTCCATTCTATCATTTTATTTTTCAGTCTGTTTATTCATTGCAGTGGCAACCAACAGGTATCTAACTGGATTTGACTAGAATCCATTGAACAAGGATAAGTTCATGCCTGCTACTGAAACCTAGCCAGCTTTATTGTAGTTGTGATGTCATGGATCTTAGAAAGTAATATACTATGGCCACTTTGTTAAACCAGTACAATTCCTTACTGCATTCTAAATCTCATCCTTATATACACAGATATCAAAAACCACATTGTTTACAGTAAATGGAGTCTAACACATAATACCACAACTAAATACAATGCAGCAATTAACAGATCAAAAAAAAGTTCAGCCTCATTGGATACATCTATATTACAGATCCTGTATCTATAATTCATAAAAAAATATGGATAGTGTGGTAGAAAAGAATGCAAAAGGTAGAATATAATGAAATAGCCTGTGAAACAGTCTCTGTGAATTAAATGCATAAATAAGACCGGAATAACAGTAGTATAAATTGAAAAGTTAATATGAATGGAGGTAAATTTCATGTTGTTCCACTCCTAGACAAAATCTAGAGGCAAATACTGACTACCTGAAAATAGAAAATTAGCCATTCTAAGAATAAGCACCTCTTATTGGTTGTCCAATGTAGAATAGAAAGCTTTCAAATCATATGTACACAATATAAATGGATACAGAAGATTTCATAGATATATATGCTGTGTTCTGCAAGCACCATGTTGGGTTTACCATGTGGCTTGCTATATGCCAGGAATTATCTCTCACCTGGTGCCATGTCGGGTTACTGGACTAGCACATTTTCCACATAGCTGATAAATGCTAGAAATCCTTACATCTCATATTTATGTTTATTATAAAAATAAAGCTGATTTATTTTTTAGGGAGACAGGGCTATATAGATTGAAAAGAAACAGGGTTAATGATCTCTTAAGGCTGATGCTGTCTTAAGGGCAAAGTTTGTCTTTTCAGAAGACAAGAGCTATATCTTCTGCTGGTCAGTCTGCTGGTTTTCTGAGTCTCATTTCATGTAGTCCATGTGAGCTTAAGGTATGGGATGGTGAATTTTGATTTTATGAAGCTCAAAAATTCTATGAGTTATTGAGAAAACCTTGGGAAATGACAGAATTTAGATGATATAAAGAGGATACTCTGCTACTATGGGGTCTGGAAGTTGGATTTAAAAAGAGGAAAAAGAGGGAAAGAGAGTTAGAAGTTGGCACATGTGTAATCTTAAATTAGGCTTTTGTCTTATACTTTAAATAAACCTTAAAGTAGCTGTTTTGTGTTTCTTTCTTCTAAGGGACTTCAATGGCTAGTAGTTGCACAATAAAGTTTGTGAATCTCTGCTAGGTCTAGGGATGGGAAGAGGTTAAAATTTCTTGTGTTTTTTGCTTACCTGTTGCAGGGGTTAAAATGACTTTTGATTTCTTTTCTTTGTTCCTGAGGGGTTGGTGGGAAGTTCTCTGTTTTTCCTGTTATTGGCTCTAAAAATGGCTTCAGATTCCTTTTCTCTAATACACAGGGGGTGGCAGTTAAATGTTTTCTGATGGGAAGATGGCTTCTGGGTTTTTCCATTCTTCAGAAGCAGTGGCTGGAGGATTAGTCTGTGGAGGAGAAGGGTGAAGCAAAATACCTCGGAGCCTTTTGTTTGCTGGTAATCGGCTAGACTTTGGCTCTGAGAAGCAGGTTGGAATGGACAACTTAGGGATGCAAAATTTTAAGGAAAGGTCTTTAGCAACAGAAAGATTTTGGGTGTCCCACACTTGAGGGTTCACCTAGAAGGTTGAAAGAGGGTATGGGGGTCTGGCCCTGACAGGTTGAGAACCATGGGAGTAGCCAGAGCATCTGGCAAATCTGGATTCAGGCAAATGTGGTGACTAAAAGAAATAAAAGCTTCTAATTTAGCTTAAAAAAAATCAATTCCCATTCGGGATATGGGGCATGTTGGCATGACCAAAAGTTAGTGAGTGATAGGGATATCTCTGAAAATAAAAATAAGTGGCAGAGTCTGATGAGGCCAGAATTGTTTGCCTCCCATCCTAACAATGAAGAGGCTTGAGAGAGGTAGAACACCAAAACTGCTGGAAGACAGTGTATGTGGCATGGTGTCCATGAGGAAGGAAAAGGACCACCCTGACACCATTATGACTATCCAAGCTTCCTTTTAATTTTGATGGTAGACAGATAATGGAGTCCCTGGCAGCTTCAATCATTCACAGGCATGTCATAGGAGATCAGCATGGAAGTGGTACATGTGTAATGATCCCCTGCCAAATGGGGCTTGGGGACAGTCACTTAGACCAGTGTCTACTATGATGGTACCCAGGATAAGGCCTGAATAGCCTCTATGACACTGGGCAAGAGTGAGACCAGTGGCAGAGCTAGCCACACTTAAAGCATACACCGGGAGGTCTAGGTCTGCTTACCATGGGGTCAGGTAGCTTTTTCTAGGAGAAGGTATCTTTTCTGGTGTGTTTTCTTATCTCTCCTGTGATACACCTTAAAAGCCAGCACTAAGAATTATGCGTGTAAAGTCAGTCATGCCCTCTCAAGAGATCTAAGTTTAGCTCTGATATCAGAGTAGCTCTTGGTAAAAAATGGGTCATATGAAGTTGCCTTCCCTCAGTATTCTCAGGATCTAAGTTAGTATACTGTAAGAGCATTTGTGAGGTGATACAAAAACTGGGAAAGATTCTGTTTATTCTTTACAATCCCCTGTATTTTTCAAAATTGACAGGCTTCAGAGTAGACCTGCCAATAAGCTTGCCACAAAATTATCTTTGGCTAAGACCACCATTTCTTGGTGTATTTTAATTCCAGTGGAGGTCTACATCTGAAACAGCCTAAGCTCCAGGGGGATTTGCTACATTTGTTTGATGAACCTTATATGCATGAGTTCTGGCCTGTTTCTAAACTTGCTTTCACCCAAGAGCTCAATTACTTTGCCCCCTGATAAAGTTCTGACAGAGGAAATAAGGTATAAACTTTTTACTATTCCATCTATTTCAGACATCCTGCAGAGGGAGAACTGGATCAGGATCCTTAGAAGCACAAGAGTGAGTGGCTGGTGGGGTAAATGTAGGTGCCAGGTTTGGAGTTCCCATAAAGGAAGAAGGTAGAAGAGCTGAAGGTGAGTGTTGAGATTTAAAATGTGGGAGTTCCAGAGAAGGATCTGGCTCTGTGGCTAGAAGCAGATTTAGAGTTGATTTATGAAAAGGGATAAGGATAGGAAAATTCTTTCCAAGAACAGCAATTTGGAATAGAAGGTTTAAAGCTGTGATATGAAAAGAGATAGGGAAATTCTTTCCATCTGCCCGTAATATTGCAAAAGTTAGGTCCCATTAAATATCGGGGTCTAGCAAGCCATTAGGTGGTTATTTTGAGTTATTAGATAAGGGGTACTTAGGACATTCCTTTGTGCAATAATGGATAAGCTTGGTAGTGTCTAGGTAAGGCAAAAAAGGCTAAGTAGCCTGAAAGGCTCAAGAAAGCATCCTAGATGTGAGAATTGAGAAATATTTTTTTTCTGGCTTATTACCCATTATTGAGTTGTGCAGGTGAGGGATTCCACTTCTGAATCTGGGTCATCACCCAGCCAACAAGTGGTCCTGGAGAAACAATGCTAGCTATTGCTATATAACTCATCATTTCTTAGGGTAGCCATTAGGACAAAGCCTGAAACAAGGCTATCCACGACTAGAATAGGTATAAAAACCAATGCTAGCTAATTAGAGGCACTTCTCAGCACCTAGGCATTAGGGCAAAGCCCTGAGGAAGAAGTCTGGGAGCAGGATCCAATGGTCTTGGCTGGGCTTCAATAGCAGGGAAGGCCAGAAATGAATGTCAGGTGAGAAAGAACAGCTGTGCCCAGTGACGATCGTGGCTGTGGGTAGTCCTCCATGAGACTAGAGTCCTATAGGAAAGCCTGATGATCAACAGTCAACTTTAATTGTAAGATATTAGATTTCACCATAAATAAAATTAATCTCCAGAGGTAAAATTCTCTTGCAATTTGCATGATATAGCTTAAAATTCTGTCAACTGGGCACACTCTTCTACCTGTAGGTGTTCCTTGTTATAAAAACTTTCTTCATAGTTGCAATACTAATTATTTTTCTGACATTAAACCTGTGAATCAAGTAGGTAATGGTTACCTGGTGGAAAGTTGAGTGATGGAAGTAGAATGAGGTAAATGAACAAACTGGCAATTATTGTAATCAGTACTAGAAACTTAAGAAAACAAATCTAATTGTAAAACTATTTTTTCAAATTATTAAAAATATATAAGTAAAAATGGCCCAGGATATCTCAGGCCACTTGTTTGAAACAAGTGGTTATAGATTATTCACTGCACTGACTTCACACATTTCACATGTCAATCCCAGATCATTGACATTTTTTTTGGAGAAAGACTCCCAGCACATGACAAAATAAAATGTAAGATAAAACAAAAACAATCACATTGAAGCTGAACAAGGCAACCCAGGAGAAGAAAAATCATCCCAAGAAAAGGCATGAGAATTAGAGACCAACTCTATACATTTAGGAATCTCCTAAAAATGAGAAGCTGAAGGCTGTGATATATACTCAGGTGACCATATGCAGAACTTGTTAAGCTCTGCTGTTGTTCTATCAGTCTTTGTGAATTTTTATTAGTGCAGAGAATCTTATTCTTGTATGCTCTATTCCCTGGGTCATTCTTTCTGCCTTCTCTTATGCAAGATTTTAATCTCTGAGTGAAGTATTTGATGGAGACCTCCTATTTAGAGCTGTGTATTGCAATTGCCCCCTCTCCATCCTATGTATATATCTATGTATTTATGTATTCTCTCTCTCTCTCTCTCTCTCTCTCTCTCTCTCTCTCTCTCTCTCTCTCCCTCTCTCCTTGTGTGTGTGTGTGTCTGTCTGTGTGTGTGTGTGTGTGTGTGTGTGTGTGTGTGTGTGTGTGTGGTGTGAATGTCTGGCTATAAGCCTCTGTATTTGGCCCATCTCCTGCTATAGCAAGTCTCTTTGATAATGCCTGAATAAGGCATTAATCTATGAGTAGAGAAGTGTAGTTAGAAGTTTCTGTCCCACCAGAAACTCTCAAATACCCTTTAGATTTTTTCCAAAAGCAAGTGACTCAAAGGCATAATATTGTAGTAATTGCTGGGCCAATAACTCAAGTATATTACTAATTAGCTCTTACACATAAATTAACCCATAATTCTTATCTCTTCTTAGCCATGTGGCTTGATATCTTTTCTCAATGCAACATTCTCATCTTGCTTCCTTTAAGTCTGGCTGGTATATGTTGCTCTGCCTTTCAGGGTTCCAGAATTCTCCTAGGCTTGTCAAGCCACCTATACTTCCTGCATGACTACTGGCCAATCAGCAATTTATTAAACCAGTATCAATGGCAAATCTGTACAGTATACAAGAACATTATTCTACAAAGAAGCATCACTAAGTGTCATTTTGTCACTACTTTTTATTAGTCCAGTAGTATTTGATTATACTTTAGTCTCTAGGTTGTCTAGTCTCTGGTTCTTTATCATTCAAACAGTGCCTTGTGTGGGCTCAATCTTGTGATGGGGGCCTTGAGTCCAAAAAAACATTGTTCTTAATGAAATGCTACCTGTCCTGTAGTAAACTGCAATAGTAAACAAACTCGATGACATTATTGGAAGTTCTATGTCTCATAAAGTCAAGTCAAGGGTTTATCTTACCTCTTCTTTGCTTTCTTGTTTTAATTTGTAAAATCTTATCTTTTAAAGAATTTTCTCCTTGTTAATAGATATTTTATTTACATATATATTATATCTTCCAGTTCTGTGTTTTTATGGCATTCCTGAATGTCGAAAATAGTGGGTATCTATGTCTATATTTGTTTAATGGACCTTGTCTTGGGATCTTTTCCTTTTGTTTATTGTTCTGTCCTATTTTGATGTGTTTTTTTGTATTTTAGTTTAGTTTTTTCACTTTTTTATTGGTATTTCTTAGAAGCCTGTTTGCTTTTTAATGAGAGACAGAAAGTTGTTGAATCTGGATAAGCATAAGTAGAAAGGAACTGGGTAAAAATGGAGGAAACATGAGTCAAGATATACTATATGCAAAAAAATATTTTCAATAAAAAATGCCCAACACCATGAGACAAAAATCTCTCCCCAAATACCATTGAATTTATTTCCTGTTGGCTATCTCATGAAGGCCTAGGACCCTTGAGTGTTGTTCACATATTCAGAATATATTTTAAATGTTCTATCAAAAGCAAATATTCATAATGGGTGCTAAATCCACTCACTGCAGCAAATGAGATCAGTAACTTACAGGGCAGTATGATCTTAAGACACATTTTATTCATTATATGTTATAAATATATATCAAAACACAGTGCTGTACCTTATAATCACATATAGTGATTTGATAACTTAAACTAATAGTGTGCATCTCATATGAAATTATTAAATTTGACTTTACTACATGGTTTAGTATAAAAAATCGGTTAATATATTTGATTTGATTAGCTGGTAGATCACTTGAAACTAACCAAACTAACTTAGAATTGAACATTACTCTTAGATGTTTTATTTGTTTTTTTGCATCAAATATAGCAATAGTTAATTTTGTAGAATTTTAATTTGTTATTATTGTTAAAATCTTTGAGTAGTGGCATAGAAGAAAGGAAATGAACCTCTGTGTAGTTTGCTTGACTCACATGCTCAAGGTTCTTGATTCCAACAATGACTTAGGAAAAACAAGTACTATATTCTTAAGGGAATGTTTACTCTGACTTGTTATGTAGCACTTGTGAAGCCAAATCAGAAAGTTTGATCCATGTTTGAAACTAGCATGGGCACACACTAAAGTCCATGGCACTATACAGTAAAGTCTACAGTATAATCCTTGTCTCAAACAAAGGTAACTTTGCATAATTATGAACTGTATCAGCTTTCTAATATGTAGTATACTTCTAAATTAATTGAAAAACTACTGACACAATTTCATTTCCCAGTCACATAACAATCTTGGTATATTCCACCAACAGTTAAGGGTTAATAAACTTAGTGACAATGTTATATAATTTATTTGGTAGGAAAATATCACTGAGGTTTTCTTATTTTACAATGTAAAAATTAAGAATAGACTACATATACATGCTGGAATGAGCACATGCTTATAACTCTAGTGTTGAGGCACACAGAAACAAACAACTCTCGGGATCTTGCTATCCAGGTAGCCTCTTTAAAAGAGTGCACTGTATATGGAGTGAGATAACTTGACCTCAAAACTAAAGGGAACAGAAGGAGAAATCAGAATCTGATCTTTGCATAATTAGCTATTGGTACAAGAATACAATAGCAAGTCTTCAGTCTTCATTTTTATACAGAGAAACAAAGAGAGAGAATAAAATACGTATACTGCTAAGGATGGTATATTGTTTTCACTAACACTTCAGTCTACATTTGGATGACGTTTATTGTTTTTCCCATTTCTATTTTTTCTATTATATATTAGTATTTTTATGTGTTCAAAGTTGAAGCTCTTTTCACTCACGTTTACTGAGCAAACTAATGACATTGAGAAATATAGACCATTAGAACATTTTGTGAGAATAAGAGAAACATAATGGTACCAATAGATTTTTGATGTCTACTGACTTTCATAAATCCCAGAAGCTAGAATTTGTAGAATAAGGTAGGTATTTTGTTTTAATGAAACATTATTCTCTTGAGGAGGAGGTGGATCTCACTATTTTATACTAGGTAGCAATGCATGTTTTAATAATTTAATTCATCATTTCCTGTGGAATTTTTTCCTTGTCTGAGTAACATGGGTTAAAATATAAAAATTACTTACCATATCCTTCATATATTTAATACACTATTATCACTGCATGGTTGAAAAAATGGGGATTTGGTGAAGCTAGAGAAACCACAACAAACATGATATTGAAGTCTTTTTCTTTATTCACTTGTCTATTACAATCACTACAGCTTTATTTTCAAATGTATTAAAAGTAACACATTGTGAGCCAAATGCATATATTTGCTTTTGAAATGTTGATATTGAAAGGCAGTCCAATAGATAGACCACAGGATTTATAATATTTTTATTTTATTATATTTCCAAAATATACATTCTTCTTGTATATATACTTTACAAATCAATAGTAGAGCAAGACAAAATTTCTTAAATGTATTAAACAGAAAATATACATGGCAAAAATGTTGACCCTGATCAATAGAATGTATTTGTTCTTAATATAGAGTATTCATATATTTCTCTTTAAGTTCATTCATTTTGAATTCAAAAAATATTTTTAATTTATGAATATTATTTAACTTTCAATAGCAGCAATAATGTGACAGAAAATCAATGTATAAAGGACAAGATTCCTTTTTGCTCAAGTCCAGATGTCTCTCTCTAGGGTTACTTTGAGTTATTGTTTCTGAACTTTGTTGAATCAGAACATCATTATGGGAGTATATAATAGAAGGAAACTGCTTGTCTCATAGTTGCTAGTAAGAAAAAACTAACTAGGGAAGAGAAGGACAGAAAGATGGAGAGATAGAAAGAGAGGGACAGGAGGGGGAGATTGGGAGGAACAGAGAAACATAGAGAAAGAAAGAGAGATTTCAAAAGTTAACATTGAATTATAATGTTCCACAACTAGATAATGCCTCCCATTTTCCTTATCCTCAAAGACCCATAAAATAATAAGTAAATAAATAGTTTAATAAATTTCTTAAATCAGAGCTGTCATTCAATTACTTCAAAAACTTTCTGAATATTGCTGCATTGGGTGCAAAGTCCTGAACAAACAAATCATTTGAGTATATCATATGTAAAACAAATGCTGAGTCTATTTTTATCTAAGAAGTTATTCTAAATTATTATCTAGACTTTTTCTTTATGTAATATATGCTTATATCTGTTATCCCAGGAAAATAAAAGAAAAATAAATTTTAAAATAATTCATGGCGTTTTTAATGAAGTAAGTTTGTTCATTAATTACACATCCATACCTACAAGTACAACATACAATTTAATTATCTGATCTTCAGTTTATAACTTCTATGACATCTTTAATATAATCTGCTTCTCTATGATTATAAAAACATAAATAAATATATTACTTATTTCAGGATAACTTTTCCACTCCATAATTTTGTGAGGATATTAAAATTATTTACTGGAACTTTATATGTATTCAAAGTAGGGATCAGAAAAGCTATCACTTAATAAACAGTTTCTTTTATCCACATCTGATCAAATTTTCCTGGACTGATGTGAAATGGAGTAATGAATCATGTTCACTTGCATCAGTCATGTTGTATTATGTTATTATGTCCTAATCCAAAATAAATGCATTCAATGAAATTGAGCATGGCACAAGGGAAAAAGGAGCTGGGAAATTTGAGAGCATGGCAATGTGAAATACAAGGCAATAGAATTAGACTCCACTGGGAATGGAGTTTATTTAGTTGTGCCTAAAACAATTCTACTTTCTTCACATAATGGAGAAATATAAATTTGCAATGTAGAAGAAAATTCTAAGAGTCAGAATCGTCAGTTTAGACAGTCAGTCTTAATATAAACAGAAATAAGTATTTGTTGTGAATCTAACTGGTCCTATATTTAGTATCAATATTTGTTTAATGTTATATAAATATAATATAATACTTATTTTTGAAAACGTTTGTTTAGTCAACCACATAATACCCAAGAGGAAATACCTATAGTTATAATGACAGCAAACAGAGCACCATAGGCATCAGAACCAGTAATCCATAACATACTTTTAGAATAAATTATTTTTCATTCACCACCATTTTTTTGTCATGGGATTTTAATGGACATTTTTGATAATGCATATAGACTTATGCACATTAAATGTCAAGAAGATATGTTTTAGTCATGATACAAATGCTATTTTTATGAATAAAACACTAGCAATGAAAGACATTGTTTACATTTCTTTCAGATAATTACGTAATAGACAACACTTTTTAATTTATTGGATATGTGTGCATGTCTGTGTGCGAGACAGAGGTTGGACATTGGAGGGGGATCATGCAAGTGTGCATATATATGAAAAACCAATATAAACTAGATGAAAAATCTTAGGAGTAATTCCTTACCATTCACCTAGTTGAGCCATGGTCTTTCCTGTTTTTGGCATACTCCAAGCTTGTTTGGCAATGGCCTTCTAGGTGATTTTTCTTCCTCATTTCACTGTCAGAGTATTGAAATTGCTTACAGACTCTGTCTGCCTTTAAACCTGAGTTCCAGAGATTGAACTCAGTTCACCTAATTTCCTGAGTTAGCTCTTATTGCTAATAAAACATCTCACTGACACTAACCAGCATTATTCTATGGATGTTATGATAATAAATTTTATTTAATTTGAATCTTATACATATGTTTGAATTGAATGAGGACTCCAAGGGATATTTATTGATTTGTAATGATTGACATGATTTCCTGAGCAAATAAAATCCAGTATTTCATGTGAGGATATAAGTATGTTAATAATTCATCACTATTATTATTATATTGTATTATTTCTAACAATACTATCACCAGAGACAAATACAAAATGTACATTAGCTCATAAAATTTATATTAACATCATTTTGTCCCAATATTCAAACAATATTTTACTTATATTTCAAATATTTACTTTGTACAGAAAATATAAATTGATAAATTTGATAACAAGTACCTAGGTTTCCTAAGCCATTGTATCATAGATTGGAATGGGAAACAATAAAATAGAAAACAGCATTGTTGATTGTAAAGCACTGTCTTTTTGTAGTAGTAGGGTTTCTCAGTCCCTGTTGACTAGAGGCCCAGAGACCCAGAGACCTGCCGCCCGAGACCGCTTATCCACCCAGCCGCCCAAGCTCCCCAAAATATTAACTTTATGCTGTTTGGCCTATGGCTCAGGCACATTGCTAGCTAGCTCTTACATCTTAAATCAACCCATTTCTATTTAACTGTTGGCCACGTGGCCCGTGGCTCACCCGTGCTCCTTATATGTTGCTCCTTGGGCAGCTTCAGCTTGATCTGCCTCTGACTCCACCCTGCTTCTGCTACCTAAACTCTGATTTCTCCTCCTACTTCTTCTATGGTGCCTGCCATGGCCCAAAACAGCTCCTTTATTTAAAGATTGAGATTCACAGCACACACAAACGCATTCCCACTTCACTTCCCCCTTTCTGTCTAATCAAAAAATGTTTCAATTTTAACATAGCAAAATTACATATAACAAAATAGCCATCAAGTAAGAATTATAGTTACAATATCTAGTCTATTTGTATTTAGCAAAATTAAAGAAAATACTCTATCATCTACCTTATCTTTATGAATCTTTAGTTTCATATCTAATATACCTTTCAAATGACTAAGAAAAACTGTACCTATAAATATCTAATCTTCAACTATGTCAAAGACCACAGAAGGATATATTTACCCAAGTAAACCAGAAGTGCAAGCAACTTCTAAAAGCTAGAAAGGACAGAGATGACACTTATCTGTCTGGACAGTCACCCAAAGATCCTTTATAAAGTTGGGGCATCTATCTTCAGCCTACAGGCCCAAAGTCTCTTTTCATTTCAGTGAAGCAGGAAATCTGCTCTGCCCATTCTGACACAGTTCATCCGTTGCTTCTCCTTGAGTCCTGAAGAATGTCTGACAGTTTTCTTGTAAAGTAGGAACCTGAATGACCATCTTGGCTTGTTCTGCCAAAGTTCAGAGGTCATCTTCTTATGGAACCGGCATGTCCAGTTTAAACAGCATACTGTCAAGCAGTCAATATAAGAATAGGTTCATGTCCAGTGGCTAACTATTACCACAAATAGAATAGACTCCATATGGAGTTGCTTCGATGCCCATTTTTCCCTTGAAGAAGATTGGTGCAGCCAGGAACAAATCTGTCTCACTGTCCAGAAAAGTCTAAGCTCTTAAAACATTTTAAATGCCATATTCTGTAGGTCTTAGAAGTATTTGAAGATTACCTGCCTAATTGAAATATATCTTTGTATACCTAAAAAACCTAACTAACCTAACTATAAGTTTGATTATCAAAGGTGACTATTAATCTTCATTTCCTAATTATACACTACAATTTTAAAACAGTTACATGAACATCATACCTTAAACAAGAATAGAAAAACACATACAGCATAACAAAATTGACCTTAAATTTGTATCTATAAACCAAAATCTATACCAATGTAAAGCATTTTGAGATTAACAGCTGATTTCCTGATCTAAGTAAATTCAATAATCTAATTTTTTAAAAAAATCATTTATATACCATATCCCCTTTTTCTTCTTAGAAAGAGATTAACTATGACCATTAACCATTTATAATGAAAACAAACATTTAGAAACAATATTTGGGGGATTTGGGCGTAGTTATCCATTACTACTTCCTGCTGATTAAGGGGCGTTGAAAATCTCATGGATTGTTGAGACTGGATCATAATCTCTGCAGCCTTGAAGCTGATCTGGCCATCTCTTCCAATCAGAGGTTTTCTTCAGGGGGTCTTGGTTGATGAAACCATATTTGCCTGGAAGCAGTCCACAGGTTCTCAACTTCTGTGGAAACAAAAGCAGAACTCTTCCAAAGCAATAAATCCTTAGACACAAATTTTAAAATCAAAATACCTTTAAAATATATATTCTTGTTTAACTTAGTAGCCTTTGTATTTGTAATCCATTGTCTTTCTGCAGTTAGCTCATTAACAGTTAAAACATTAAAAGAAAACACAATAACAACCAAAATCCAGATTTTGTGTCTATTTTCCATCTTTACGTGGCTTATTATATTTTTATTACTCATTTCTCTCTTTAAAGACTTTTTCTAACCTCTTTCTTTTCTCTCTGAAGCCTATGTACCTTTTCAAACATTTTAACTCATTTACAGGTTTTTTTTTCATCTGGATCTGTTTTATTGTGAATCCTTAATCATCTTCTAACTAGAAGAGCTTTTTAACATACTCTCACTTTCTTCCAACATAGTTTTTATGGATACCACTGAGTCAGTAAGTTCTCTTAAAGGGACCGCGTCTGTTTGTGGCCAGCAAACAGAGCAGACCCCGGAAAATATTGCTACTAAGAAACCGTCTTTGTTTCTTTTTTCTTCAAAATAAGCAGAAATCTAAAATCAATCACATGCTACTGAGTCTTCTGTCAGTTTTCAGGAACCCGCCTGATTGCAGCTGCAGCCTACACTGCCTGCCGCCAGCCCGCCAATGGCGTCATTTTGAATGTGACCCGGATGCCACGTTTTCTTTGTACAAAGACCAGCTTCATACATAATTTGGAAGCTGCCTTTGCTCAGTTTCTGCTAAAACCCTTTTTAAACTTTCTCAGGCATTAAGTGGATAATCAACCCACGTTGGATGCACCATTTGTAGTAGTGGGGTTCTCGGTCCCGGGCGGCTAGAGGTCCAGGGACCCACAGACCTGCCGTGCCAGACCCCTCAGCTGCTCAGCTGCCCAGGCCCCCAAAAATAACTAAAATGCTTATATTAAGTCCATGCTGTTTGGCCTATGGCTCAGGCACATTGCTAGCTAGCTCTTATATCTTAAATCAACCCATTTCTATTAATCTGTTGGCCACATGGCCCATGGCTCACCCGTGCTCCTTATATGTTGCTCCTTGGGCAGCTTCAGCGTAATCTGCCTCTGACTCTTCCCTGCTTCTGCTACCTAAAGTCTAATTTCTCCTCCTACTTCTTCTATAGTGCCTGCCATGGCCCAAAACAGCTCCTTTATTTAAAGATTGAGATTCACAGCACAGACAAACGCATTCCCACTTCATCTTTTATAGAAGAAAACACAAACAAACCATAGCTGTGAAATTAGCAGCAATTGTTAATTGTTGGAAAAACTGAGTCCATTATCTCTAAGTGTATAAGCCAATGGAACATCTGCCAAGCTCTCTTGGAAAACCACATAGCAAATAATATTTGAGGCAGCAAGATTGTTCTTTTATGATATTTTATGTGCAGTTTAATACCAAAATAGAAAATATGAACAAACCTAAATGGGGTAGGGCTTAAGTATGTCAAGTCATTTCTCAATAATCAGTAGCCAAACTCACATTTTATATGCTCTTTCAGACCTGGCTTTACTAAATGAACAATTTGTTCCTTTGGAGACACATGTTGCAGTAACAGTGAAACTGCCACATAACAACAGAAATGAAATTGGGATCACTTGATAATAAAGAAGGTACTCATATTCACCTTCACCTATATTAAGTCTATGCTATAAGTAAACCAGCATAGAAACATTGGCCTATTTGGAGATCACAACACTTGTGGCTTGAACCAATTACTAAATTGTTGACTACCATCAAATATCCCATCAACGTATGCATTCCATACATTGCTATTATTTTATTTATTTATCAAAAATGTCAGTGTTTCACTCTTTTGTAACTGAAATGATTTCCTCATTGTAAACTTTATAAACTACTCTTTAGAACTCTATAGGAATTATTCTAAAATCTATCACATATTAGGACACAAAAGCACACCTCAGTGAACACAAAAAAATTGAAATTTGAAATAACTATCTTATCAAAGAGTGATGAAGCTAAAGAGCAATAGAAAGGGAAAGTTCAGAAAAATCACAATTTAAAGGGTTAAACAATACATTATTGAATACTATTTGATCATTGAAACAATTAGAAACAAAATTATGATTTCCTAAAATCTATGCTAGTGAGATGGCTCAATGGGTAAGGACACTTGCTACCAATCCTGATGACCTGAGATCTCAGGGACCCATGGGTAGAAAGAGAAAAATTAATCTCATAAATAGTTATGTTATGACTTACACACATACACACACACACACACACACACACACACAAAGAGAGAGTAAATCAATGTGTAAAATTTTACTAGAATTGAGTAAAAACAGGACACACTAAGGTTTATTAAAATTGACTCATTTAGCTTGCTTGTGAGATACTCTTTATAATTTCTAAAAATTCATATGTTCATTTTTGGAAATGTTTAAATATTGTTGCTAGATTACTTCAATTACTATGTGTCACAAATCTTCACTCATCTTTGCTATTGATATAAATCTACACAAACTTTTTTCTGTCATATTATTCTTCAATATATTGCTAAAATTTTTAATAATTCTTAATATCAATATGCTGATCTATTAAAACTTCTAGTAATGTATTATTTAAGGGAAAATTATTTTTAGAAACCTAGTATGTTTAAAAATAGTCAGGATTTGGCTATTCTTCTGACCCATAAGGATGGACAAATATTTTCTTTTCATTGTAAATAAAGCCAACAAAATGAAAGCAAAATAATGGATGAGGACTTATATGTGGCTTCTAGTATCAGTTTACATTTGGTATGTTTTTTTATGACAGAAATATATTTGAGATCACTTGATAATAAGAAAGGCACGCTCGTTCACCTTTAGTTCTATTACTTCTATAATAAAAGTAAATCTGAAGAAAAACACTGGCATATTTTGGGATCTCAACAACTCCATGTAGCTTGAACCAATTACTAAATTAGTTACTGCGAGCAAATAATCTCCCTCATTATTTTTCATGTCTGACCCAAAAGCTAAATGAGGGAAATAAAGCTTATGTTTACTAAGAGTTTATAAATTCTTAAATAGAGAATAAACTGTGTATAAGATATGTTGAAATGAAAATCATATTATTTCTTTCCTTTGCAGTCTCTATGCTGTCCATCAGAAAAAAAAATGTTACTTAGCATCTCAAATAAAAGTGCTCATTCATTACAGTTGTATTCAATCAATTTAATACTTCACATTTTATAGAAATAAAATGAATTAATTTTGTATAGGTCTCCTGAATGTGATATACCAAAAATAAATTCGAAATTATACACATTTACCCAAAGTTTTAAAATTTATAACACTATAAATGGTTGTGAGATATATGGAACAATATTATTTAGGAGGCACAGTCTTCTGTGATTTAAACTTCTCTTGTTATTTAATTGTCACATTTAGCCAAGATACTGCAATGATTACAAAAAGGCACTATTGCACATTCCATGCCAACAAAATGAACATAAACCAAAGAATAACTTAATCTTTATCATATTAAATATTAAACTATTTTACCTAATTTTGTTTGTGTGGATGTTGTGCTTACATGTGTTTTTATGCACCATATACATGCAATACCCACAGAGGACAGAATAGAATATCAGACCCTCTAGCTAGAATCACAGAAGTTTGTGAGATGGCATTTGCATTCTGGGAATAGAACCTAATTCCTTAACTGTTGTTAACTAATGAACCAAATATATCTCTCACCTCACTTAAGTCATTAAAAAATGTAATGGAGAAAATAACTGAATTTTAAGAATATTACAGGGTGTTTTTAACTGAATAATTTAAACCAATTTGTTGGCTTACTTATGCTAAGGAAAAAGAATCCATCTAAGAGAACCTATACTGCATTAAAAAATTAAAAATACAAACCTTTTCTAATTACCACAGAGTATTGAATATAGTAGAAATAATAAATATAATTAGCTATCTCTATATATACCAAAGTATATTATTTTCCAGAATAAAATTATATAAGATTTTCTAAATATATTTT
The DNA here is from genome assembly GCA_033318265.1 of Phyllotis vaccarum. NCBI lineage: Eukaryota > Metazoa > Chordata > Mammalia > Rodentia > Cricetidae > Phyllotis > Phyllotis vaccarum. The sequence goes on along the minus strand of JARWLC010000013.1, from coordinate 25,799,518 downwards.
AGAAGAATTGAGCATTCTTAATTATGTTTCCACTGTGTTATGTCATTTGTGCTTCAAAAATATTCATCAGTATCAAGTGTAATTATATCATTCTGATAAAGCATGTGGTAATAATTTTTATATTCTCTTTTCCTACTTCTCAAATTGGGTACAATTTAGCTATAGTTTGATGATAACATCTGATTTAGATTTCTGAAGCATATATTTTCTTAGATTTTAGTTTATTTGACCTAAAAAAGTCCAGCTTCAAGCCCACTTACTCACCTTTCTATCTTTTCCTCTCAAGATCCCTACTTTTGACAAAATGGGTCACTGATATTTTTTCTATGCTTAGATGACTAAATGAAGTCTTCTCCATGGTGTACCTTATTCTAATATCCTTAAAATTAAAGTCTTAGTATACCCTCAAAGTTTAATTACTATTTAAGCACATTTTTAATTTCACTACTAAATTTTTAGACATTTATTTAATAATGATTTTTACCAATTTTTTTTCTTTTCTGAACTCCTGTATGTTTTTTGTTTCTTTTGTTGGTCTTCTTTGAAGAACAAATGCCTTTTCTTCTAAAATTACTTGCATCCTCCTTCTAACCAAATATTTCTTAGCTTTCGTCCAAATTCCCAATTTTTAAACACAATAAAGAAAATAAGATAATTAATCAATAAATTTACTACTAGTTACACATTTGAATAAAAAGAGACATGTCCTTATCTATTGGTCCAGGCCAGGAAATAAGTTTAGGCTTGAAAAATATTAAGATGAAAATACTAATAGTTTTCAATTAAAATACTTACATACATATGGCTTAGGGAACATTACAGAAAGATTATAATATCCAGAGTATCACTGTCTTAGCTATGGGTTCTCTTGCTGTGAAGAGACACCATGAACATGACAATTCTTTAATGGAAAGATATTACCTAGTGGCTTATGTTTTCAGAGGTTTTGTCCATGCTGCAACATGGTAATATGAAGACAGACATGACACTGCAGAAGGACCTGAGAGTTCTACATCTTGACCAACTGGAAATCAGAAGTAGTTTAATACACTGTGATGGCTTGAGCATATATGCTCAAAGCCTACCCCCAAAGTGACACACTTCCTCCAAGAAGGTTATATCTATTTCAACAAAACCATACCTCCACTTTCTGTGATCTGCTGGGAACCATTACATTCAAACTACCAAAATCAGTAACTGTGAGATTGTGTCTCTCAGTTTCATGAGAAAATACACCTTTAAAGTCCCAGAAATATGCCACCTAAGTGGGAACTTAACACTTAACAAAGAAGATGACATCAAACATGTCAAACTATACAAGGTCTCAACCCAACACAAAGAACTATAGGCAACAAAGTAGAACTGGGAGCAGAAAAGGGGGTTCTTCCAAGGGAAGGGGACACTAATTTATTGCACATTGCCAGATAGTCATCTCTGAAAATTTACATACAAATAACATCATACAAACTCAATAGGTTACCTTTGGGAATATAGATTTATATCTATCTATATCTACATATATCTATCTATCTAGATATATGAATAATTAATACATACTTGAAACTAAAAAAATGAAAAATAGCTATAAATATGAAGGAGATTAGAGAGGTGTTTATTAGGGGATTCGGTGAAAAAAGATAAGAGAATAAATACAATCTCAAATATTTCTAAAATTTAGTAATTTGGAAATTTTGATGTACATTATCTGTTTTTTAGACCATTCTTTAGGAAAAAAAATATTTGAATTTGTCATTTCAATCACAGACAACTGTGAACAAATGACATTTTCACCATTCTCTCATATGACCAAGAGCAGAATAGTATATCATATTTCATAAAGTTCACCAAGATAAGGAATTGATAGAATTATATTTTATCACATAGTTCCCCAAAGTCAAAAAAGAAGACAGAAAAGATAACATATACAACCAGTTCACCCCTTATAAGAAATTATAAAATTTATTGTCCCCACTGAAAGGAAGATAAATGTTGAAAAGTATTATTTGCTAATATGCAATAAATACCTTTACAATTGTAATAATAAATTATGACCACATAGAAAGCTATAATTTATTTAAAGGCTGGTTGAGATGTACCAATCTGAGATTTTTATATTTCTTGCACGAATTCTGCATAATCTCCATAATTTTTTACAACTGTAAGGTACAATGATAGGGACCTAGTATATATAATAATGTATAAAAAGATATAATTTTTTATGTACTTATAAGGAATTACCCATATATTAATATGCTTTTTATTGCTTCTACAGAAATCATAGATAAGGACCTTGATGCCATATAATTATTTTAATAAGTAAAGAGGGATATGTTAGTATTTTCTAAATAACTGAAAATATTGGGGTAACAGAATAATATAGTCATATCTCATTTAAACTATAGCAGACTAAGTATAATCCTTTAGTCTCCTTCACATGTCATTTATAAATTTTGTTCCTATTACTCCAGAATTCAATAATAAAGCCACTGACTGCTGCTTGAAATAATGCAAGTGCTACTGTTACATATTCATTTTTAATCATATTATTTATTCAGGCAAGGGAATTTTACATTCTCAACAAAATACACAGAAAATCTTCAAAATATCTAAAATCTGAAGTATCATAATATTATTCATAAAAATTCCTTGGGGTTTATACAAAATATTATTTCACTTCTATGACTTCTTAAATGAAAGTAATTGCACTCCAATTTTATGTAATCTGCAAAATCTTTCAAAACTAAATTTCAGTAGGATTTTCTAACATTTTAAGATATAAAATCATACTTTAAAATTACTCTTTGTTAAATTATGTGATGAAAGTTTCAAGATATTTTTTTGAATGCCATTAGTTTACTGTCAGGAAACCTAGTAATGGAAGTAAACTGTTAGTTCAAGATATGTTTGAATAGAATTCATTTGTAGAACCTTGCTCATGACACTCTGAGATCAGCATACCCAGAAGACATTTGGCTTGCTAATTACCTAATTCATTATTTTGTAACTACTTGAAATTTCAAACAGTAACTGTTAACAATGTTTTAATAGAAATCCCATAAGAACACAACTTCCAAAAGAAGTTTGGCAACTCAAGGCCAGATATTCAAACAAATGAGCTTATTCAAAAATATATTTTACATGTAAGGTAACTTTGATAGATGTTTTCCAAATACACTCATTGTGATGATAATGTAAAACTCATCAAAATATCAGTTATAATCAAACTAATTTTTATTTCAGGATTATTATTATTATTTAAAGTATATATGAATAGTATAACAATATTTCTATAAAAAGTAGTAACAATGAAAAGAATTTATATTATTGAACTAAAAATTGCTTAAAGAGTAAATAATTTAAAATATTTGAAATGTTTAGAGAGAACCTGCAAAACAGTACAGGTTAGCAAATATATTGTTATTTATAATGGTATAATCTTTGCTATATTTTTATATTTTAAGTATTAGTAAAATGATATCACTGTTATATGTACATATTACATTACAAGGTTAGTCCAGAGTTTTTAACTCACTGCATGCACATATTTGTTTTCTTAAGTAATAAAAATATTTTTTAAGTTTAACTAAGTTTTTAAATTTATAAAGTATAATATTTACAAAATTATTTTGTTACTTTATGTCAATTTTGAGATGGACAAATAGATAAATGAGAAATACATGAATAGAAATAAGAAAGTATACAAAAAGCTGAATTATGTCATGAGTTATGCAGCAGTCTGTTGTTGATAACTAAATCCCTTCGCTATTAGTACTAACATTCCAATTGTCATCTTCATTTTTTTCTTTATAATTATTAACACATATCTGCATTTTATTCTCTGTGCCTTAAATAAGTGGTCTAATAACTTTTCTTTATTCATGATGATTGTGTTAATTTTTATGAATTAGTTCTTTTTATATATTATGCATTATGAAGATTTTTCCTAAAGTATCTATTAATGTAACCTTATTTTTATCACGCATTACTGAATGAGTATGGACCTCATAGGCTCTGAAGTTTGAATATGTAGCTTTAAGTTTGTGGACCGCTTTTAGAAGGATTAGAATTTGGAATTCCTCAGGGCTTTGAGTTTTTGAAAAACTTGTCATTCCTAAAATCTCTCTGTATCTCAAACTCATGGATCAAGATGTGAGCTCTTACAGAGGTAAATACTGTAGTTGGGAATTAGCTGTGCTTCTCTGTGTTTTAAGACATAAGTGCTATCATTAGTAACAAGGCCTAACTACCAGGTTTCAGAGAGGAGCTAGTAACCTTGGATGATTCCAAAAAGCAGTGTCTTTCAGATATAACAAGATTAAAGACACATAAGAAGTCCCAAAGACTGAAGCACTATACACAAGTCTGCACACTTTCACCTTCAAGCAAGATGGAGTTCAAATTCTCAGAGAAGAAAATAGCCATTTTTCACCCTAGTTGAGAAGCTATCAGCAATTGATAACCACTTCCAAAAAGAATACCATTTTTCTCTAATGGGCATATAATCCAAATTACGCACTGGTCCTACATTCAGGAGTTACTGGGTAACAAAAATGAATATCTTATGAGATTTTCTTTATTCATTTTGTTTTGCTTTGCCTTTTGTAATAATTTGTATTATTGCTTTTTGGGTTGTTTGTTTTTACTATCAATTTGTTTTGTTTTATTGAAGAGAGAGAATTAACACAACACTGGGTGAGTAGTGAGGTGGAGAGGATTTAATATGGATTTGAGGTATTAAAAATTTGAGTAAATATATTGCATGAAAAAAATCAAATTTATATATATATATATTTATGTATTCACATAAGCACATATAATGAGGATGTGGTTGAAATGTATTGTGTAAAAATAAACAATAATGAAAAATAATATGACAGTAGTAGGTTCTCCTTTAGGATCTATGACATCTCTAGTTACCAGTAATTAGTTATATATACAATGTCAGACATGGTTAGTTACTGCCAAGATAAAAGGAGTATTTTGCCATTCTAATCATTCTTTTGGTGAGTATGCATCACACTTAAGTAAATCTATTGATTACTTTTCTCCATTAGCAGTTTGCCTTGCACTCAGTGCTACTTCTCATGGATGAGGCTTCTACATTGATTCCAGTTCAATTCTTCCAAGCCCAGAATGTAACTGGATAGTTTTGCTCTCCTGACTGCCCACAGCAGCTTTTAAGATAATCAGTCAGAGGCTTCATATTAATTACAAACTGTTCAGTCTATGGCTCAGGCTTCTTGCTAATTAGTGCTTATATATAAATGTAACCAATTTCGATTATTCTATTATTGCCACATCTCATGGCTTTACTTGTGTTCAACTATATCTTGCTCCCTGGAGGCTCTCAACATCTACCAGGACTCTGTTTCTTCTCCCTGTTTCTCTCTTGAATTTTCAGCCGCTTTATATCTTGCTTTACCATAAGCCAAAAAAGCTTTTTAAAATTATTAATCCTTGTTAGCAAGATATCTTTACAGCATACAGAAAGACCACCCCATAGCACCAGAATCCCTTAAGGATATGGTGTTGAAGAGACTCTCCAAACAATATTGACTATTACCATTGTCCTTGGTTGTCTACCATAATTTGAAGTTAAGATTTATTTATTTATTTATTTATTTATTTAATGAATAAATTATTTCATTATTAACCTTTGTTTTTGCTAATGTAAATCTCTTTGTTATTCTAATTATTAGTTCATTATAGCTAGGCTTTTCTCTGTCACAGACTTTGTTTTTCTCCTCCTTATTTAAGTTTCTCATATAAGTAATTTGCTGAGCATGTATGCATTTTTAATTAGTTTTGGATGTGGTATTGTACCTTAATACTTAATGTTTATATTTTTTCTATAATGAAAAATTATCCACTGGTTATTTTGGAATATTTTATGTGATCATTACCTTCCTTTTCTTATTTTGTAAATATTGCTGGATTGTGTGTTCTATTGTAATACTCTACATATTATTTAAATGTCCTTTTTATATCTTCATTAATCTATGTTGAAATGAGCTGATATTCACTAATACATATTGTTGATTCTGTTAAATATCTCTATAACTATATCAATTTCTCTGCCCTCAAACTATAAAATGTTTATATATTAGTTTTAGTACTTTGTATTTTACTCTTTTGAGTTTTTATTTTAATTTATACTTTTCTGATCTTACTTGCATAATTTTTATAGTTCTGATAACTTTATACATACCCATAAAAGTAAATACCTCATTGTTGCATGGATAAAGGAAACTCAGAACCAGGTCTCAGGGAAAGACTGAGATATCAAAGAGAGGAGAAGCCACAGTCAGATCTCACCCAGCTGTCTTCCAGCCTCCTCAGCCTCACTCCCAGTAGCTTCTTCTGCCTGCTCTGTCTTTCTATGCCTGCCTTAAATACCCTCTTCACCCAGTTGTTTCACATCCAGGATAAGATTAAAGGTGTGGCACCACCACTGCCTGCCTGGGAGCCTGGAACTCCCTTTGTAAACTGAGCAAGCCTCAAACTCAAAAATAATATGCCAAAGTCTGAATCTATTAAATGAAAACAGATCAGGGGGTTATACACATAAATGCTATAAAAATAGTTATTATTTATCTCTTTTGATAACACTATTAGTTAATTTTCTCACTACCATGACAAAACACCTGACAAAAGCAATTTGAGAAATGAGAAATTTATCTTGTCTTATGCTTTGGGAATATTCATGATGGTCAAAGTATGACAGTATATGTGTGAGTTACAGGTGTTGATCTTATTTTCTCCATTTTTATTTTTTATTCATTCTCAAACATCATTCTATTGTTTCAAGGTATAAGATTCTCTATTAATGAAATCACTCTGGAATCCCTTCAGAGAAATGCACAGATATTTGTTGCTTAGATGATTCTAAACCCAATTATGAAAGAAGATTCATGAAGTTCAAGACATGAAACTTAACCATCACAAACTTTATATTTTTTTCAAAATTCAGGTATGAGGCAAAATTCCCTTTATTTCACATTCATATTCCCTTATATTTACTGACTTTCTAATGAATATGATTAATGAAATCGTGTGTTATTTCCCTTAAGCCACTGGATTTGTCAATATTTTATAAAAGCCATGTAAACTGAAAACTCACCAATATCAACAGTTCAATTTGTTCTTCTTGTTTTAGTTATTACCCCCAAAATGTGGTTTCCTAATTACTTTTTTGTCACAGAAGATATTCTGTCTTGTTGTACCGACTACTATATCTGTATTGCTTATAAACATAGATTATGTCACAGGTTTTTTCATTAATTTATTAACTTGAAATGGTCTTTACCAATTCTTAAGTATTGTGCTAATTATTTGACACAGTTGCATAGAATATTTATCATTAAGTGATGACACAGACTAAAAGTTTCTGATATATTGTGTGAACTATTGCTGTTCTTTTAACAGATAAATCCTTTAAAATACTTGGAGTGCCATCCAATATGACAGATACATTTAACTGAGTTCAAATACAAGGTTATATTCCATGATGAATATTATATCATAATTGGTTTTATCTCAAAATCTTAGTTTTTTTCTGGGTCTTTGATATTCTATATGATATAACTTTTCCTTGAATATGCAGACATTCCTTGGTTCTTTGATCAGACTTTATAATCTATCTAAACACAAATACTTAATATTTTTGACATTATGGATACCAAACAACTTTTTACCTGCTACAATTTATTTAAGGATATCTACTCACCTTCAATACTTCAGTTTTAATTTTTTATACTAGAGAAATAGTTTCTGGAGTTACAAGTTAGCTTAATTTATTTTGGTACTCCTTTTCATCACATAGATTTTTAGCTTGCAATATTTCTTGTAATTGGAATTTATATGCTAGTGAAAATTTCCACAAATGTATAACATGTTATAGTTTCTAAAAATCAGGAAATAGCAATGAATTGATGTTTTCTCTTCTGAATTCATCTAAATAAACACTGACATCTATGAGAGTTAATATTTTCTGTTTAGCAAGGTCTGAAATCAGCCATATATGAAGAAATTATAGGCATGCATATGCAACATTAAGTTGATTAGAGTTATTGAGGTTTTGTTTAAAGAGTCAAATTAGAGATGAACAACACAATCTCCTCTACTGGAACCTCATGGAATAGGATCAGACGATGTTCTTTTGAAACATTGTCAATCAACTTTATTAATTTTTACTCAAAATTTATCTCACAACATCACTGTCAAATACTAATTTCATTAATTTTTATTCACAATTATTTTGCTTAATAAATGCTTATCTGTCATATTTTAAATAAAAAAACCTAATTACTGCTAATATATAAACCTAGACAGCTTTTTGTCCTCATGAAGTTCACAATTTATTGGAAAAGAGAAGTGTTGTAGAATTTTTTAAAGATATGTTTTATTTGCTTATACTGTGCAGCATTTGTTTAATGATGCAAAGAATTATTGCATTCCTTTATGTTGCATTTGTTTATGTTTGTGAAGAAGTGTTATTTTCTGTGTCTAAAATACTCCTGGCATAATAAATAACATAATTGCAAATAGTAAGGCAGGAGAAAAAAATAGGCAGGGATGGCAGGCAAAGATAGTAAATGGAAGAGAAATTTGGGGAAAAATATAAAGAAAAAGAATGGGAAGAGAAGAGGATGACAGGAGCCAGCCATGCCCACATAGCCAGACACAGAATAAGAAATAAAGAAAAGATATAGAGAACTACTGAAAGATAATAGCCTAGAAAAAAATGGTAGTGCTGTGGGACTATGCTCTTGTACACTGTAAATACCTGTCATTACTATTGGTTTAATAAAATGTTGATTGGTCAAACAGCTAGATAGGAAGTAAAGACAGGGCAAGAAGAAGAAGAAAATTCTAAAAACAGAAGGGCAAAGTAGCAGATGCAGGCAGACACAGAGGAAAGAAGGTGAGAATGCTGCACTGAGCAAAAAGGTACCAAACCTTTGATTAAAAATAAATAAAAAATGGATTCACTTAAAGTATAACAGTTAGCAAGTGGTAAGCCTGAGCCACAGACCAAACAACTTTTAATTAATTAATATAAACCTTCTTGTGATTCTTTGGGACTAAGGGACTTTGGGTCAGGACTTTTAGGTTAGGTTGGATCAGAAACTTCTGACTATAAAAATATTAAAAAAAATAAATATATATTAAAAAAACCTTTCTGACAAAAAAAGTTAAAAACGATTGGCTAGAAACAAGCCAAGCTAATGTAGTGCATTCAAAGGAAAGAATACACCTCCATCTGATTAAATTGGGAGCTAGTTGGCAGGTCCTCCCAAAAGTAAAAAGAGTCAAAGAGTAAAAGACAAACAATTACATACAGGAATTTATAAAAATAAATAATAAATAGTGATAGTTGTGGATACATACTATGTTCCTGTGCATGAAACAGCACCTTGGAGCCCATTCCCTACAGAGGAACATGTAACCCAGTCCTAATATTGAAATGAGGGAATCGGACTAACTCAAATGGATATATCAGACTGAACTGACTCACCTTGGTACTTCTTGTCCTTTATGGCTAAAGGATGAGGAATATGGGGTGAGGGAGGCTGAGGGAGGACTGAAAGGGATTGGGAGGGAGAAAGAAAGGGTGAGTAGGGGGATAAATGGAAAAATATTTTTAAAATAAAAAAGAATAAAAAGGAAATTTAATTGTATACCTGAATACTAATGAAAAACTCAAAAAAGTGTTCTAAAATTATTATCTTTATACTGAAAATTATATTTTTCTATTCTCAGTACTGACTTTCTCCTAAATAAAAATGCACTTTTTATATTATAATAATCTCAAGAGCTTACATGTGTGGTATTACTGTTGTTATATATTGCACACATATATTGCACATCTTACACTGAAATTATTTTTCCCTAGCTCTTCATTATCTTCAAAAACCAACTCCTAAATAATTTTATTAATCATAAGAATTATCAGAATAGGGAAAATTACTTCCTATTATATTCAATTGGATTCATTTTAATTTTTGTTATCTAAAGTAATTTTGGCAATGAGATGAATTTATTACACTTTTATATCACTGTTCCATATTACACAAACATTTTCTCAATACAACAATCTTATATCTTTTTTCTTTTTTTATTCATTAATTTCTTATTTTTAGCATTGATTCTTCTTTCTTATATTGTCACTCTCAGGTAAGTTTTGTCTATTAAAATGTCATTTAAGCAATTCCCTTTGTTCTATTTTTGTACTATCATTTTTTGAAGACATATTTAAAATTTACAAATTTTTAATGTAAATATAAGCATAAAGCCACTAACATTGAACCATCATTAGTAAATTATACATTCACATTTTCTGATGCCCTGCTTATTTTGCTGTTAAATTAAGATTTTATTTTTCCATATTATTAATGTTACTAAAGTCAGAGAAAGATAAGTTTGTAATTATTTTCCTAATCTTTTGCTTGCTTACCAATCTGACCACTCAAGCTGTCTCTTTTGCTATAAATTTGGTTGAAATATCACACATACTAAATTATTTTTGTGAAGCAGACCTTTAATTTATTTTTACAGTATTCTGCAATCATATTTTACTGAAATGTGTCAAAGTTTATGTGTTAAGTCTTGCCAGTTATATAGGTGTGTTGAAACAAAAGTCCTTTATAATATCTTCTTATTTCCCTTGATGATGGGCCCCATCACATGGACAGACTCAGAGTTATTTAGAAGAGCTTTGTTTTGGACTACTTATTTCCTAAAAATTTCTTCAGAAATAAAAATTATGAAACCTAAGTAAAATTCAACTACAGAAATCATGATAATATGTTAATAAAATACACACTGAATAAATTTCAATAGATTTGAAGTATACTAATAAATAGAGAAGTGATTAAAAGATAATAAACATTTTCCAGTGGAATAATAACCATGATAACAAACAAATCATTGTAGTCATCAAAACTCATTTACACAACAAAAGAGAAAATGACAGAAATAGCCTCATCTTAGACCTTGACTTTTTTATTAAGTAATTCATATAGGAGTATAAAGTTTCTCATTAGTTTAGTTCATATAATAATAACAACAAACAACCATGGAGACTTAAAAATATTATATATTAATTATAGAATGCTAAACATTTAAGGGTATTGCATAAAATAATCAAATCTCTCTATATAAAGCTCTTGGCATACTAAACTGCATTAAAATTTTCTCAGGTATAGATTACCACTATTATTGTGGGTATTGCACCTCTTATTCTAGTGTTAGTATTTTTTAAAAATTTGGTGAATAAATTTATTGGTATAATTAATGCATGGTTTTATCTTAGAGTTTTACTTTTTGATTGTCATAATGAACAATATCAATTAAAATATTATCAAACCCTTATAGCACATAAGTATAGTACTCAACAGTATGCTCACTAAATTGCAGTGTTAATGTCTCCCTATATCTCCCTAATCTCTTAAGAAAAAAAAAAGACAGTTTCAAACCTTAAGAAATTTTTAGTAACTTTTAATGTATTTAGCCTTGAAACAATGTCAGTACTATGCTTAAGATATTAAAGTCCTGTTTTTACTGATTTCTCTTAATTTTAAATTAAATGAAAGGGGAATGACTGCATCATATCTTCTATTTAATTTACTAATGTAACCCACATGGTATTATTGATGAAATTATTTTGGAAAGTAATTATTCAGTTAATGAGCAATATTTACAGAATAAAAAATGGCCCAAAAATGTTTATTCTCTATAAAGGAAGATATTTGCTATTTTTTTATAATATGCATAAGTTATCATCGATGTTTCCTTTTTAATGTATTTTGTGTAAAATCCTGCAGGAAATTGTATTTATGATTTTAGGTGTTAATTGCTTTTAATGGTTGCTTTTCTTGAAGCAGCCTTTAAGTGCACATTTATTTATAGCATATTATCATGTGAATTTGTCTTTTAAAATAAGGTTTTGTATTTTAAAATAACTGCCTCATTATCTTTTCAAACTCACATGCTATATGAAATAAAAATAGTTGTTATAGGTGATCAAAATCAATGATACAATTTTCCTTACCCCAGATAATTTCCATGGCCTTTTATGTAAGCTACACAGATTTCTTGATCTGTCCTACAACTATATTGAAAAATTAATGCCACTTTTTGCATGAAACTATTATGAGTCCCTATATCATTATCAACAATTTTGTTAGAATTGTTTCTTTTTTTCAATTTTTCTATTAATAAATATTTTTAGTTAAAACATACACCATTCTTGCCCTTTTTTTTTAACAATCTAGTATCTCCTTTGTAATGTCTAGCTTCCTCTCAAAATAATATTTTACAAACACACACACATGTGTATAGGAATGTGTGTGTATGCCTAAATAAAATCTATTCATTATGTTTACTATTACTTTCATATATCTAATTGAGGACTGACCACTTGATATTGGATGACCACTTGGGGTTAGAGGAACTCCTCTCTGAGGAATGTTAATTCTCTCTCAGCAGTTATTAGCTGCCTTTAGTTTATTCTATATGGACAGGTAGGATCATATGAGATTTTCTAAGCTGTACATGCATGAGTTGTGCTGGAGGTTTATCAACTGAGCCTGTCCACCATGTTATCACTTTGTCAGTGCTTTTTAACCGTTTTTGATTTTTCTATGATGATCACTGCTTCATTGAGAATCTTCTTTGCCAAGTGTGAATACTACGTTTCTATAAATATAAGTATTTAGAAAGCAATTGTGTTAGGTACACCTGGTTTGGAGCCAGGAACTGGGGTTTCCTCTATGCTCAGGGTCTTGCTTTTGTACTGGGGGAACTGGGGCAAGATGGCAGAGAAGCAACAACACAGACTCTGGGAACAAGCTGGAGCAAGAAAATTTAATTTTATTATGAAGGAGAAAAACCTTAATTTTTTCCCAGACCCTTTCCTCAGAAAGAGGAAAAGGTTTCCAGAAAAAAAAAAAAAAAAAAAAAAAAGGTTTTGTTTTGTTGGTATCTGGGGCTTCAGTCAGCTCTCTCAAGCTTGTCTATAAATGTTTTTGGATTTCACCCTTTTCAATTTCCCAGGCAGGATTATGAGGACGTGCTTAGGAGCACTAGTTTGGGGGCACCAGTTATCACCAGTTTGCACTGGTTGAGGCTAGTCGGGTCTTTAGGCCTCTTATAAGTCATTATATACTCACAAATTATGCTGACTTAGTAGAGTCATGGTAATTAGTTTTCCTCTAAGATCTGTGATTTCATTCCCTACAGGTAGTTGGCTGGGTTTTAAGTACCAGGCCTGATTTCCATACCATTGAGAAGGCTTTAAGTCCAATTAGAGAGCTGCTGGTTATCACCAATATATGTGCACTATTAACCTTAGAGTTATAATGCCATTCTATTTAATGTAGTCATTAATAAACAGTAAAACTGAGGATAACTATTGGTTACTTCTGTTGATTTAGAGCTCTCACAAAATCTTCTCATACTAAGAAAGCATTTTTTTTTAAAGAGGAAACTTTGAAGTCACATCCATCATTGGTTCTCTGACTCTTATATCCAAAGTGTGTGATGTATTAGGGATTTACCTAAATAAAGAATTTTCTTAAAATCTTTAAATCTTAAAATCTCGCTGGGGCCTCCACATTTGTAGTATGAGGTTTCTCACCTGGACTTTCCGGGCCTAACCTCAAAGTTTAGGTCTGCAGTCCCACAGACCCACAGACCCGCAGTCCTACAGAGACACACAGATGCTTCCAATAGTTTTTGGCTGATCAGCCTCAGGCCCAGGCACATCATTTGCTAGCTCTCTACCCTTCATCTAACCCATGTCTCTTGTTCAGCCATGTGGCTCGGTACCTTTCTTTAGAGCTGCATGGTTGTCCTCTGCTTCCTGTGGCTTCTCTCTGGTGCTCTGTCTGGCACTCTGCTCTCAGAGATTTTTCTTAGTCTGTTAGTCCCGCCTACACTTCCTGCCTGCCTTTGGCCAATCAGCTCTTTTTATTAAATCAGTGGGTAGGACAATTATTTAAAATGAAACAACACAACCGCCCACATATCCCCTTTTCTCTTCTTAAAACAAAAAGAACTCTAAATCTAATATTCTTTTCCCCCCTTATCTGTAACAACCTATAAACAACACTGAAAATAAACACAAACATCCATAATCCATGTTTTGGGAATGTGGGCGTCGTTCTCTAGGCTACTTCCTGCTGAATGGGGAGGCCGACAATCTCATGGGAATCCAAAGGAAAATTTAGGATTATGGAAAAGTCTTTAGTGGAGTAGTCTGTAAAGCTGGGTTATCACAGCCAGTCTCCTTGAAATTGTTCTGGATACAAAGCTCTGGAAATTTCAAAAGAGGTGCTCTCAAAATGTCGAATCATCTGGTTCATCCATTTTCATTGGAGATATTTCAGGTGGTCTTCCTCTATCAAACTTTATGTTCTTTATCCAGAAATAAATCCACAGCTTCTCATTTTCTGTGAAAATAAAAGGAAAAGCTCTTCTCCAAAGTAGCGTATCTTTGCATTTAAAATTTAACGTAAACTCATTTACAAAATATATACCTTGAATTAATCCAACACCATTTATAGTCAACTGTCTTTTAGCAGCTTTTACTAAGTCATTTTCAGTCAAGAAACTTAAAGATAAGACAATAACATACAGTATCCAAACATTCTTTGTATCTTCCATTTTTACATAGCTTATTTATTTATTTATTAATTTATTTATTTATTTATTTATTTTACTCTATTTCTTTTTTAAAAGGCTTTCTATACCTTTCCTTTTCTTTTTCTAAGCCTATGTATCTATATTTCAACACACTCTAAATCATTTAGGCTTTTTTTTTTAAAAAAAACTGTTTTTACTGTATATTTATTTCTTAACTTTTTCTGTTTCTGACCACACCTTTAATCAGCCACTGTTTCTGACCACACCTTTGCTTGGCTAGGGAGATTAACTCTACCCAGATTCTTCTATTTCTTTCAGTTTCTGAACACACCTTTAATCTGCCTGGATTCAAGGTTTGTAGGATGGGTGGACGGCTCCACCCAGCTCCTAGTCTAACTTCATAGAATTTATCTTTCTAACCCAGGTACTCTGGGGAATTTTAGGGTCCAAATAATGACCAACTCAAACTGCCATCTTCTGCTCATTAACTCTAAGTATTAGGCAGCAGGGCCTTTTAAAAGACTCACAAGTATTTTGCCTTTAAGGCTGAATCAGGAAGCTTCTCTTAAAAAAGTCAAGCTTCAGTTTGCCTCAGGCAAACAGAGCTGATCCATGAAAACATCGATACTAGAAAGCCATCTTTGATTCTGTTCCCTTTTTTTCCTTATGAAGGTAAACCTTAAATAAATCATTTATAACCTTTTCCTTATATTGAGGGTCCTCTGAGACTTCAGGAGTCAGCCATTTTACACCTTAAGCTGCCCTCCAAAAGCCCGCCATTGTAGCTCAAGCCCATGTGCTTCACTAAGGTGTCTCTGTAACACAGCTAACATGAGAGACACAACTCAGAAGCTGCTTTGGGCTCTAGACTATTTTCTTAAGCTTTCTATGACTTTATGTGGGCATATTTGCCACACGTTGGGCTGCCATTTGTAGTACGAGGTTTCTGGCCTGGACTTTCCGGGCCTAACCTCAAAGTTTAGGTCTGCAGTCCCACAGACCCACAGACCCGCAGTCCTACAGAGACACACAGATGCTTCCAATAGTTTTTGGCTGATCAGCCTCAGGCCCAGGCACATCATTTGCTAGCTCTCTCCCCTTCATCTAACCCATGTCTCTTGTTCAGCCATGTGGCTCGGTACCTTTCTTTAGAGCTGCATGGTTGTCCTCTGCTTCCTGTGGCTTCTCTCTGGTGCTCTGTCTGGCACTCTGCTCTCAGAGATTTTTCTTAGTCTGTTAGTCCTGCCTACACTTCCTGCCTGCCTTTGGCCAATCAGCTCTTTTTATTAAATCAGTGGGTAGGACAATTATTTAAAATGAAACAACACAACCTCCCACACCATTCTATTTAATGTAGTCATTAATAAACAGTAAAACTGAGGATAACTATTGGTTACTTCTGTTGATTTAGAGCTCTCACAAAATCTTCTCATACTAAGAAAGCATTTTTTTTTAAGAGGAAACTTTGAAGTCACATCCATCATTGGTTCTCTGACTCTTATATCCAAAGTGTGTGATGTATTAGGGATTTACCTAAATAAAGAATTTTCTTAAAATGAAGTGCTTCTTAAATATAAGAAGACAAAAAACCCATGAATTCAGTAACTCTAGTACAGGCAAAAATTCAAACATAAATTAATATCCCTAAAATTCTTTATGAGGAATGAAAGTTTTTATTTGAAGTACTGGCTGACAAAGATACAATTTTATTAATACAAATCTTGGCATTGATCCTTACATCTCTGCATCATAGCAGAAGGAATAAAATTGATTTCTACCATTATATTGAGGTAGTCTTATATTTATATTCATATTTATATTCCAGTGTGTATATTGAATGATTTTCTGGGTTTTATGAGATTTTACCAAGAAATTATGGGCATGACAATTGTTATTCTGAACTTTTCCCTATGCTTGAAAAAATAGAAGTCAATTCCAGATTATAATTTTAAAAATTACATAGGAATGTGTCTTTAAATTAAAATAAAATAGCAAATATATATAGTACACTTTTCCAGAGGAACACCTGTGCCAAGGAATTATTATGATTATTTTTCTCAAGTATGAAACTCTATATATTTTATTTAAGAATCTTTAATTTATACAGAGACAACAGAAAAAGTAAATACTGAAACACAGTAAAATTACTCAACTGTCTTTCATGTTAAATGTACTTTTTCATAACTCAGAGCCATAGCTGTCATTCTGATAATGCATTCATTTACATTGTTTTTCTCTCTGACAACAGGGGAGTGCGGTTTTTTTCTTCATCTGTACTGAAATTCTTATAGGTTTGTGCCCAAATTAGACTTAAAATTGTCAAATATATTTTCTTAATCCTAGCCTACACTGGCAAAAAATTAGATGTCACAGTAATTCAAGTATTGTTTAAAAATGCTACAATCAGTATAGTTCTCCTTAGATATTTTATTTTCTGTATTTTTTATTATGTTATAGGTATTGATATAATCAAATAAATTTTAATTAGATTAAAATTTCAAAATTTCTAAATAACAACAAAACTTCTCTGGATTTCTATTGAATTATTCTTTGAGAAACTGTCTCACTTCCACCCATGCATTTTGGAAACAATTTTGAAAAAATCTACAGCTGCTCCTAATATTTATCACAAAGCAACTTTTATTATATAAGGAGATAATTATCTCATTCAAACAAGGAGGTAGGTGAATCATATCATGTGAATGCATGGAGCTGAAAATAAGAAGCACCCAAGATGATTATTCCCATGCAAATAACATATCTCAGAAATATTTTCTTTAGCCATTATTAATAAAACCTACAAATTATAATAAAACTCACAATATTAATTGATAATTGTTTGACCCAACATCAATCCATAGATTCAGAATTGCTGAACATTATGATTATTGTCATACCATTAAACGACTTACAGTAGTTTGACATACATTCTAGCTGATGAGTTTCATCTGATGTATGATAAATTCTATAATGCAAAACTTAATCCTTTTATTTTCAATATGTTCTTCAAAATTATGACAAAGATATCAGAAGGCATCAAGACAATGTAACAAAGAAAAGTTGGCAGAAAGTTGTAATACCTAAACCATGAGGAAGGTGACATAAAGTATTTAAGGTTGCCATGGAGTTTTAATTTACATTTAGACATCTAAGCTAAAAATTTTATAAATTTCTTAGTCATTAACTACATATTATATATGTTGGTGAATGAAATTGTTACTAAAACCTCACATGAAGAGGCATGGTATGGGAATGTCTTTCTGTATGCTGTGAACATCACTTTTTAAATAAAGGAGCTTTTTTGGCCCATGACAGGCACCATAGAAGAAGTAGATGGGGAATCAGAGTAGGTAGGAAAGGAAGGGCAGAGTCAGAGACAGATCGAGCCTTCTACCCAAAGGAGCTACATGTAAGGAACAAAGGAGAGCTATGGGCCACAAGGCAGGATAGAAAAATGGAAATGGGTTGAGGTAAGATGAAACAGCAAGTTAGCAATGCGCCTAAGTCATAGACCAAACATCATGAAGTTAATATAAGCATCTGAATCATATTTGGGGGACTAAGCAGCAGTAGGTGGCTAATTGATCTGTTACTGTAGGTCTGTCAGTCCGGACCTCTAGTGCCTAGGGCCAAGAAACATAATGTAACAGATGGTGCCCAACATGGGGCAAACACCCTAAAGCCTGAGGAAGATTAGAGCTCTAGATCACAGAAACTGAGTCAAAGTATCTTTCAAATTGTGTATCTGAAGTGGGTCATTGTACAGATATAGCATGACATTCAGGGCACATTCAAAATGGCAGCAGACTGACTGCAGGGAACATAAGCTACAACCAGGCCAATTCCTGAAGTCTCAGTACTGTATGATTGATTTAAGGTTTAAGTTTATATTGAACAAAAAGGAAACAGAATCAAAGACAATTTCTTAGTAGCAGCATTTCTTGTGGGTGGCAAATCAGAATGGCCCATTTAAGAGAATTTCCTGACTCAGCATTTTCTGCCAAAACTGTGTGGCTCTTTAAGAGAGTATGAGTATTTTTAAAGTTCTTCTGGTTGGAAAATGATTAAGATTAAAAAAAAAAAGATTCAATGAAAAAAAAACCTGTAAGTGGGTTACAATGTGTGTAAAATGTACATAAGCTTCAGAGAGAAAAGAAAGGAGAGAAAGTCTTTAAAAAGAGTAGATTACTAAAAATATAGTAAGCCACATAAAGATGGAAAATAGACACAGAATCTGGATTATTGTTAATGTGTTTTCTTTTATTTTTTTATCTGTTAATGAGCTAACTACAGAAAGACAATTGACTGAAAAGGCTGCTAAGTTAAAAGAGAATATATATTTTAAAGGTATCTTGATTTTGAAATTTGTGTCTAAGGATTTATTGCTTTGGAAGATGTCTGCTTTTGTTTCCACAGAAGATGAGAACCTGTGGATTGCTTCTAGGCAAATATGGTTTCATCAACCAAGACCACCTAAAAATTCTCTGATGGGAAGAGATGGTCACATCAGTTTCAAGGCTGCAGACTAAGATGATCCAGTCTCAAGAATCTGTAAGATTATCACTGCTCTTTAATCAGCAGGAAGTAGTAATGGAAAACTATGCCCAAATTCCCGAAATATTGTTTATAATTTTTTTCATTATAAATGGCTAATGGTCATAGTTAATCCCATTCTAAGAAGGAAAAGGTAATATGGTATCTGAGTGATTTAAAAAATTAGATTATTGAATTTACTTTAATTCAAAAATCAGCTGTTAGTCTGAAAATATTTTATAATGGTATGGATTTTGGTTTATTGATACAAATTTAAGGTCAATTTTATTATGCTGTGTGTATTTTTCTACTCTTGTTTAAAGTATGATGTTTATGTAGATGATTTATAATTGCAATGTATAATTAAGAAATGCATGTTAGTTAGATTTTTAGGTATACAAAAATATATTTCAATTAGATAGGTAATATTCAAACATTTCTAAGACCTACAGAATATGACATTTAAAATATTTTAAGAATTTTGACTTTTATGAACAGTGAGACAGTTCTGCTCCTGACAGCACCAATCCACTTCAAGAGAAAAATGGGCATCAAAGAAACTCTGTATGGAGATTACTTTCTTTGTGGCGTTGGTTAGCCATTGGACATGAACCTGTTCTTATATGGACTGCTTGACAGTATGGTATATAAACTGGACATGTAGATTCCAAAGGAAGGTGACCTCTGAACTTTGGCAGAACAAGCCGAGATGGTCCTTCAGGTTCCTGCTTTTCAGAGAAAGCTGCTAGACATTCTTCATGACTCAAGAAGAAGCGACTGATGAACTATAGTAGAATGGGCAGAGCAGATTTCCTGCTTCACTGATATGAAAAGAGACTCTGGGCCTGTAGGCTGGAGATTGATGACCCAACTTTGTAAAGGAACTTTGGGTGACTGTCCAGGCAGATAGGTATCATCTCTGCCATTTCTAGATTTTGGAAGTTGATTGCACTTCCTGTTTACTTGGGTAAATATTATATCCTTCTGTGGTCTTTGATATAGTTGATGATCTGATAGTTACAGATGTTTTTCTTAGTTATATTAAAAGAATATTGGATATAAACTTTAGATTTACAAAGATAATGTAGATAATAGAGTATTTTATTTAATCTTGCTAAATACAAATACACTCAATACTGTAACAGTAATTCTTGCTTAATAGCTGTTTTGTTATATGTAATTTCACTATGTTAAAATTGAAACCTTCGTTTTTGATTAGACAGAAACGGGAAGTTGATGTGAGAATGTCTTTCTATGCTGTGAATATTCTTTAAATAAAGGACCTGTTTTGGTCCATGACAGGCACCGTAGAAGAAGTAGGTGGGGAATCAGAATAGGTAGGAACAAAAGGGTGGAGTCAGAGAGAGATTAACCCAGCCTCCCAAAGGAGAAACATGTAAGGAACACATGTGAGCCATGGGCCACATGTCAGGATAGATTAATGGAAATGGGTTGATTTAAGATGAAACAGTACATTAGCAAGGTACCTAAGTCATAGGTAACAGCATGAAGTTAATATATGCATCTTTGGCAAAAGCATTTATACCAAAGTTTATCTCTATTCTGATCTTTGATAATTATGTTTGGGGACTTTCCTGAGTATATTTACTGAAATACTAAAGTTAGTACCTGTTAGAAAAAATAGGAAGAAAGAAACAACATTTGGGGGAAGTCCACATTAAGGGAAGTTGTATCCATGGAAAGGAGAGACCCAAGATTTCTAACACTAGAATTTAATAACTACTTGAAAAGAATCTATTTGATCCAACTTCTAGTAAATCAGTCTCTAGCTAGGGATACTAGATTTCCTAATCTCAATAAGTGCAATTGGCAATTGCGATGTATAATGAAGTTTAGGATTAGAAATACTGTTTTTTCAAGTTGTTTATATGATGGTTAACATAATACAGTTTTTCATATGTTGACTCATTCCTGCATATCTGAGATTAATCCTACTTGATCATGGCAGATTTTTTTTTTTTGATATGTTCTTAAATTTGGTGCGCCAGTACGTTATTGAGTATTTTTGCATCAAAACTAACGAGGGAGATTGGTCTGCAATTCTCTTTCTTTGTTGCTTCCTTGAGTGGCTTGAATAGTGTGTGACTGTAGTGTAGCCTCATAAAAGGAGTTTGGCAATGTTCCTTCAGTTTCTAATGTATAAAACAGTTTGAAGAATATTGGTATTATTTCTTATTTGAATGTCTGGTAAAATTCAGCACTGAAACCATCTGGCCCTGGAATTTTTTGTGTGGGAGACTTAATAATATCTTCAATTTCCTTTGAGGGTATAGGTCTATTTAGGTCATCTATCTTGTCTTGATTTAATTTTGATAAGTAGTACCTATTCAGAAAGCTGTCCTTTTCTTTTAGGTTTTTGAATTAAATGGAATATATACTTTCAAGATATGATCTAATGATGCTTTGGATTTCCTGGGTGCCTGTTGCAATGTCCCCCTTTTCATTTCCAGTTATGTTAATTTGTTTACTCTCTCTCTGCCTTTTGGTTAGTTTAGATAAGGTTTTATCTACCTTGTTTACCTTCTCAAAGGACTCTTTGATTCATTGATTTTTGGATTGTCCTCTTGTTTCAATTTATTGATTACAGCCTTGAGTTTGATTATTTTCTGCCATATATTCCTTCTAGGTGAGTTCATAATTGTTCTAAAGCCTTCAGCTGTGTATTTTAGTCTCTTGTGTGAGATTTATCTAGATTTATCATATAGCCTTCTAGCACTATGTGTTTTTCTCTTAGCTCTGCTTTTATTGTGCCCAATAAGTTTGGGTATGTAGCATATTCATTTTTATTGAGTTCTAGGAAGTCTTTGATACCTTTCTTTCTTAACCCAGAGGTGTTTTAATTGAGAGATCTTCAGTTTTCATGAATTTGTAGGCTTTCTGTGATTATTGTTGTTGTTGAATTCCAACTTTAGATCATGGTGGTCTGATATTATACAAGGAGTTATTCCCATTTTTTTTGTATCTATTGATGTTTGGTTTATGACCAAGTATATGATCAAATTTATAGAAAGTTCCATGTGTTTGGGTCGAAACTTCTGTGTATCTATTAAGTCTATTTGGGTTATAACATTTGTTAGATCTCATATTTCTTTGCTGAGTTTCTGTCTGATAGTCCTACCCATTGATGAGACCTATCCAAAAGTTTCCCACTATTAATGTATGGGATTTGATATGAGATTTAAGCTTTAGTACTTTTTTTTTTACATATGTAGATACCATTTTGTTGGAGGTATAAGGATTGAGAGTTCATCTAGGTTGATTTTTCTTGAGATTAGTAAATCATGTCCATCCTAGTCTCTTTTGAATGATTTAAATTTTAAGTCTATTTTGTTAAATATTAGGATGGCTATACAAGTTTGTTTCTTAGGTCAATTTTATTTGAAAGTCTTTTCCAAACCATTTATTCTGAGCCAGTGTCTGTTTCTGAAGTTGAGGTTGAAGTTGAGGTATGTCTCTTGTATGAAGCAGAAAGATGGATTCTGTTTTATATCCATTATGTTAGGCTGTCTTTTTATATGTGATTGCTTCCATTGATATTAATGACCAGTGATTGTTAATTTCTGTCATTTTTGGTGGTATATCTGGTTTCCTTAGGTTGGAGTTCTCCCTTAAATGCTTTCTGTAGGGACAGATAGGTATGTTTTAAATCTGGGTTTGTGGTAAAATATCTAGTTTACTCCATCTGTGGTGATGGATAGCATTGCTGGGAATAGTAGACTGTATTGGCAGCCATGGTCTTTTGGTGTCTGCATAACATCTGAACAGGACCCTCATGCTTTCATTGTTTCCAATGATTAGTCTGGTGTTATTTTGATAAGTCTGCCTTTATAGTTAACTAGGCCTTTTCTTTTGCAGCTCTTAGTATTCTTTCCTTATTCTGTAGCTTTAGTGACTTGTGTGGAGAGCAGATTTTGAGGAAGTGTCAGGTATGTTCAGTGTCTAGTCTGTAAGCTTCTTGTATCTTTAAAAGCATTTCCTTCCTCAGTTTTCTTCTATAATTTTGTTCAATATATTTTCTGTGCCTTTGCCTTTGAACTGATATTCTTCTCCATCTTCATTTATACTCAGGTTTGGTATTTTTAAGGTATCTTATATTTCCTGGATGCTTTGTTTTATGACTCTTGGTTTTAGTGTTTTCTTTGACTAATTTATCTATTCCCACTATTGAATCTTTCACACTTCTATCTCTTGCATCATGCTGGTTATGGTTGCATCTGTAATCCCAACTGCATTTTCCAACTCTCACAATGAAAAAGGTCATGAGGGACCTAAAGAAAGTAATTGATTATTTTTAATGATATAATAAATCAATTGTAGATAGTACTGTTGTTTAAAATTTGTTTATCTAGATCTAATAGCATTTCCTTTCTAAAATCAGGAGACCTTTTTGGGTGCATATATGTTTAATTTAATAACTATCTGATGTTTTCTATAATAAATATTAAGTTTCAAGGTTTATTTATTATGAGTAATCACTTTTTGTGATATGCTTGTTTCTTAGACATATTTTCTTGGAACATTATTTTCTACTAATTTCCTAAAGCTCTATCAGTATGTGAAGAAGTCTGTTTCTTGAAAGAAAAAAGTATGAATCTTATTTTCTAATCCAATATGTTAGCTTATTTCTGTATTAGAATCCTTAAATCATTAATGTTCTGAGTAACTGAAAGATTTGTATTAATTCTTTTCATTTTGTTGATTTTATGATGTTTTTAATTCTCTTTTAATTATCTATTTTGGAATTGTTTATCTGTGCCCTGTGTACTCTTGTGTATATTTATTTTTTCCTTCAGATTTATATATTCCTTATACTATTCTCTGTAGAAATGGGATGAAAGTAATATTTTGCATATGTTTATATAATGGAAAACTTTTATTTATCCTTCACTAATTGTAGTCACAAAAGTTGTCAGTTTTGTATTTTTCAAAATTTGGAGAACAGTGCTTAAGTTCTTTCTCATTATAAATGTTTCTGTTGAGTAACTGGTATGCTTACACATGGTCTGACTTTGTAAATGTGTTGAACATTCTCTGTTGTTACTTTCAATATTCTTTCTTTATTTGGTTTTTTTGTAATATTTTAATTAAAATGCATCCAAAAGAATTTCATTTCTGGTCTTTTCTGGTATTCTGCAGCCCTTTTACACAAGAATGTTCATCTCATTCTCTATGTTTGAGAAATTTTTCTTCTGTTTTACTAAAGGTACTATGTATATTAGACTTATAACATTGCATTCTTCTCTTTCTTCTATGTCCATGTTTCAGAGGTTAGATGTTTTCTGGTAGCTTCAACTTCACAATACAGCATTCATATTTTTGTTCATTTATCTTAACAGAGTAATCCAATTTCTCTATTTTGTCATTTATCGCTGATTCTTTTTTTACATGATAGCAACTTTTTATATAAGCTTTCTTTTGAGGTTTTAGCCTGCTTATTAGAATTTTTAATTTCCAAGATTGTTTCAATTTTGTTTTCTTAAAAAAATGTATTCAAACTATTTTCATGTCTTGGATTGACTTTTCTATGTGCTCCATTTCTTTATATTTTTCCAATTTTACCAGAATTTATAGTGATCCTTTATATTGTTTACATATTCAAATTCCTTTCCAATAGAAGACTTTACTATAAGATTACCATTTTGCCAAGGAAACATTTTGGCTTTCCATGTTGTTTGTTGTTGTTGTTGTTCTGGGATTTGTAGTGTAGAGTATAACATTGTCTGTGAAGTAGAGAATACCACAATATGATCTAATGGGATCTTATAAAACAGAAAAAAGTATTTACCACATATAAACCTGACAGAGCAGTAATTAAGAATCTACAAGAATCTTGAACTTCCAAATAACGAATAGTTGCAATGAAAAATAGGCCTTGTCAATCTTACCAAAAGCAATCTATAGATTCAATTCTATCACCATGAAAATTTGACACAATTCTTCACAGATTTTGAAAAAAAAATACTCAGTTTTATATGGAAAAACAAGATACCAAGGATTGCTAAACTAAGTCCTGTTTAACAATAAAACTCCAGGAGGCATCACCATTCCTGACTCATCCCTTAGAGAGCTACAGTAATGAAAACAGCTTAGTACTGGCATAAAAACCAACTTGCGGATCAATGGAATTGAGTCTAAGACCCCAACATTAACCCACAAATCTATGAACAACTGATTTTTGATAAAGAGGCCAAAAATATTTAATGAAAAAAAAGATAGTATCTTCAACAAATGGTGCTGGCAATAGAGCCCTACCTATTATCCTGCACAAAACTCCAGTTCAAGTCGATCAAAGACCTCAACATAAACCCAGTTACACTAAACTTGATAGAAAAGAAGTGGGATGGGAAATAGTTTTGAATGCATTGACACAGGTTATCACTTCCTAAATATAACACCAGTAGCAAGGGTACTAAGATCAACATTTAATAAATGGGATACCTAAAACTGAGAAGCTTCAGTAAGGCAAAGAACATTATCAAAATGACAACCTACAGAATGGGAAAAGATGTTCACCTACCCTATATCTGACAGAGGACTGATCTCCAAAACATAAAGAGAATTTAAGTAACTATAGGTAAAAAAAAAAACCCTAAACAATCCAATTTAAAAATGGGGTTCAAAGCTAAGTAGGGAATTCTCAATATAATTTCAAATGGCTGAAAGACAGTTAAAAAATTCAAAATCCTTAGTCATCAATGAAATGCAAATCAAAACAACTGTGAGATATTATCTTATACCTGTCAGAATTGCTAAGATCAAAAACACAAATGAAGGCTTATTCTGGAGGGGATATGGAGAGATGGCAAGATTTCTCCATTGTTGGTAGGTATGGAAACTTGTATAGTCACTTTGGAAGTCAGTATGGAAATTCCTCAGAAAACTGGCACTCAATCTAGCCAGTGATCCAGCAATACCATTATTGGGCATATAGCAAAAGAATGCACATTCCTACCCTAAAGGCATTAGCTCAACTATGCTCATAGCAGCATTATTTGTAATACCCAGGAAATATCCAGGAATCAACCTAGATATCTCTCAACTGAAGAGGGGAATTTGAAAAATTATGGTATATTTAAACAATGGAATACTATTCAGCATTAAAAAATGATATCCTGAAATTTTTAGTCAAATGGACAGATCTGAAGAGTATCATTCTAAGTGAGATAACAGAGAACCAGAAAGATAGACAGAGTATGTACTCACTCGTAAGTAGATTTTACACAAAAAATATAGGATAACCAGCCTACAATCTAGAATCACTGTTCAGCCATGTAACAGGACAAAATAAGAGACACTCATGGATCCCCAGGAAAGGAAAATATATAAGATCTTCTGAGTAAATTGGGATTATATGAGGGAGTGGCAAAATGAGGTGGTAATAGATCATGAGAGAATGAGATGATTGAGTAGGGGACAATAGAGAAGGAGGACAAAATATAGGTATCTTGATATGGGGTTAGAGAAAAACCTGGTACTAGGGAAACATCCAGGAATCCACAAGATGTCACTGGCTAGGACTTCAAACAATAATAGAGAGTATGCCTAACATGACTTCCCCTATACTCAAATGAATGAATACTCTAATTGTGATTATAGAACTTTCATCCAGAAACTGATGGAGGCAGAAACAGAGATCCATATATATATAATGTAATCTCCATCAATGTATCCCCCAGCTCCCCCTCCCCTCCTCCCTTCCAATCCCTCCCAGCCAGCCCTCAGCCTTACCCCTCCCCATTCACAATCCTCTCCACCAAAAGGGCAAGAAGTCCCAAGGTGGGCCAGCCCAGTGCAGCACATCCACTCCAGGCACATTCATTCACTCATCCCAAAGTCAATGCTGGGCTGGGTATACCTATATAGGGAATGGGCTTCAAGATGCCAGCCCATGAACAGGAACAAAGTCTGAACCCACCAATTGTGACTCCACACACTCATGGCAGTCCAAAGCCACTCACCCCGAGAAGGCCCAGCTCCCCCTCCTGATGGGTCTCCAATGGCAATTCTGGATTCAATGAGCTCCCCAGAGCTCCAGCCAGCCATAACCATGAGAACCTTCCTCATAATCCAAATTCCTTTGCTCATACAGACTCTCCTCCTTTGCTCTCAGCTAGACCAGGAGCTCTGCCCAGTGCTCAGCCATGGATCTCTGCTTCCACCTCTATTCCCTGTCAGATGTAGGTTCTGTGATGACACCTAGCATGTTTACTCATTTGATTATAGGGGAATTCCCATTTAGGCACCTCCTCCACCATTGTTTCGAGACTTGGCCAGGGACATCCTGCAAGTTCCTGAACATTTCCCTAGCACCCAGTTTCTCTCCAACCCCATATTGGTTTTTTTTTTCCTATCGAGATATCCATCTTCCTCCATCTCCCTCCCTCCCTTCTCACTCAACTGTCTCCTTTCAAGATTTGTTCCCAACTCTTCTTGGTTACAACCCATTATGACCCAATTTACTAAGGTGATATTCACTATTTTCTCTTCTTAGGGGAGTCTCTTGATGCCTCCCTTAAGTTCCTTCTAATCCCGAGCTGTTCATGGGTTGGAGTTTTCAGCTTAGGTATTCTTTGTTTTTGTATAAAATTTACTTATGAGTGAGTAAATCCCATGCCTATCTTTCTGGGCTTGTAATACCTCACTCAGGAAGATATTCTCCAAGTCCATCCTTTTGTGTGTGTGTGTGTGTGTGTGTGTGTGTGTGTGTGTGTGTGTGTGTGTGTGTAGATGTACCATAGTTTGTTAATCCATACTTCAGTTGAGGGACATCTAGGTTGCTTCCAGGTTCTTGATATTATGAATAATACTGCTATAAACATAGTTAAGATAATACCTTTGGGGTATAAATGTCCACCCCTTACGTATATGCCTAACAGTGGTATTGCTGGATCCTTAGGGAGATTGAGTCCCAGTTTTCTGAGAAATAGCCATACTGCATTTCAGAATGGCTGTGCAAGTTAACACTCCCACCAACAATGGAGGAGTGTTCCCTTGTTCTGCATCCTCTCCAGCATAGGCTGTTATCTGTCTTTTGGAGCTTACTCATTTGTATAGGTATAAGGTGGTACCTCAAAGTTGTTTTAATTTGCATATCTCTGATGGCTAAAGATGTTGAGCAACTTTTAAGTGTATTTCAGCCTTTTAAACTTCTTATGTTGAGAATTAACTTTTTAGCTGTGAACCCCATTTTTTAAATTGGGTTATTTACATTTTGGGCTCTAGTTTCTTGAGTTCTCTATATATTTTACAGATCATTCCTCTGTCAGATGTAGGTTTGCTGAAGATCTTTTCCCATTGTGTAGGCTGTAATTATATCTTATTGGCTATGTCCTTTGTCTTACAGAAGCTTCTAAGTTTCAGGAGATCCACTTACTGGCTGTTGTTCTTATTGTCCCTGGTGTTATATTAAGCAAGTGGTCACCTCTGTCAATGCATTGGAGGGTATTTCCCACTTTATTTTCTATCAAGTTCAGTGTATCTAGGTTTATGCTGAAGACTTTGATCTACTTGCATTTGACTTCTGTGCAGGGTAATAGGTTTGGATCTATTTGCATTCTTTTGTATATTACCATACAGCTATGCCAACACCATTTATTGAAGATACTATCTTTTTTCCATTGAATATTTTTGGCCTCTTTGACAAATAACAGGTGTTCATAGGTATGTGATTAATGTTGGGATCTTAGATTCTGTTCTGTTGATCCACAAGTCAGTTTTTGTACCAGTACCAGGCTGTTTTTATTACTATGAATCTATAGTATAGCTTGAATTTAGGGATAGTGATTCATCCTGAAGTTCTTTCATTGAGCAGAATTGTTTGGGCAATCCTGGGTTTCCTGTTATTCCACATGAAGTTGAGTATTGTTCTTTCACGGTATGTAAAAATATTGTGTTGGAATTTTGATAGAGATTGCATTGAATCTGTAGATTGCTTTTGGTAAAACTGCCAGTTGTACTACCTTGATCCTACCTATCCAGAAGCATAGGAAATCTTTCCAATTTTTTATATCCTCTTCAATTTCTTTCTTCAGTGACTTAAAGTTTTTGTCAAACAGGTCTGCTACTTCTTCAGTTAGAGTTATGCCAAGATATTTAGTGCTATATAAATGTTGATGTTTCCCTTATTTCTTTTTCATCCCTTTTATCCTTGGTGTATAGAAAGGCTATTGATTTTTTTTGAGTTAATCTCGTACCCTGCTAGCTTGCTGAAGGTGTTTATCAGGTATAGGAGTTCCCTGGTAGAATTTTGGGCATCATTTATGTATATGATCATAGTATCTGCAAATAGAGATAGATTCACTTCTTCCTTTCTGATTTCTATCTCCTTAATCTCATTTTGTTCTCTTATTGCATTAGCTAAAACTTCAAGAACTATATTGAATAGATAAGGAGAGAGTGGACCACTATGTGTTGTTCCTGATTTTAGTGGGATTGTTTGAATTTTTCTCCATTTAGCTTGATGTTAGCTGTTGGCTTGCTGTATATTGCCTTTATTATATTTAGGTATTTTCCCTGTATTCCTGATTGCTCCATGACTTTTATCATGAAGGAGTATTGGATTTTGTCAAAGGCTTTTTCAGCATCTAATGAGATGGCCATGTGGCTTTTTTTCAGTTTGTTTATATGATGGATGACATTCACAGTTTTACTAATGTTAAACCATCCCCGCATCTCTGGGATGAAGCCTACTTGATCGTTGTGGATGATTTTTTTTTTTCTTTTTGATAGGTTGTTGGATTCAGTTTGCCAGAATTTTATTGAGTATTTTTGCATCAATGTTCATGAGGGGGGCTGGTCTGTAATTCTCTTCCTTTGTTGGATCTTTGAGTGGCTTGGGAATCAAGATGACTGTGGCTTCATAAAAAGAGTTCAGCGATGTTCCTTCAGTTTCTACTTTATGGAACAGTTTGAGGAGTATTGGTATTAGTTCTTCTTTGACTGTCTGGTAGAATACCCTACAGAATCTGTCTGGTCTAGTGCTTCTTTTCCTTGAGAGACTTAATAACAACAATTTCCTTTGGGGTTTATAGGTCTGTTTAGGTCTTTTAACTGATCTTGATTTAATTTTGCTAAGTGGTACCTGTCCAGAAAGCTCTCCATTTCTTTTAGGGTTTTCAATTTAGTGGAGTATAAATTTTCAAAATATGACCCCATGTTTCTCTGGATTTCCTGGGTGTCTGTTATATCCCCCTTTTCATTTCTGATTCTGTTATTTTGGATATTCTCTCTATGCTTCTTTGTTAGTTTGAATAAGGGTTTATATACCTTGGTGACTTTCTCAAAGAATCAACTTTTTGATTCATTGATTTTTTATATTATTCTCTTTGCTTCTATTGCATTGAATGCACCCCAAAGTTTGATTATTTCCTGCTGTCTACTCCTTCTAGGTGAGTTTGCTTCTTATTGTTCTAAGTTTGGATACATTGTAGATTCGTTTTTATTAAATTGTAATAAGTCTTTGATTTCCTTCTTAATTTCTTCCTTGACCCAGAGGCAGTTTAATTGAGAGATGTTCAATTTCCATTAGTTTGTAGGCTTTCTGTGATTTGTTGTTGTTGTTGTTGAACTCTAGCTTTAGACCCTGATCGTCTGATATGATACAGGAAGTTATTCTCATTTTTTTGTATCTATTGATATTTACTTTATGTCTTAGTATGTGGTCAGTTTTAGAGAAAGTTCCATGGGGTGCTGATAAATATGTGTATTTCTTTGTTTTTTGGTTGAAGTTTCTATATATAGCTATCAAGTTTATTTGGGTCATAGCATCTGTTAGATCCATTATTTCTCTGTTGAGTTTCTGTCTGGTTGACCTATTCAAGGGTGTGTGTGGTATTAAAATCTCCCACTATTTACATGTGAGGTTTGATATGAAGCTAAACTTTAGTAGTGTTTCTTTTACAGATGTCATTACCTTTGTGTTTGGGGCATATATATTCAGGATTGAGACTTCATCTTGGTGTTTTTTGTTTGTTTGTTTGTTTGTTTGTTTTTTCTGAGATGAATAAGTAATCTCCATTCAGGTCTCTTTTGATTGATTTTAGTTTGAGATCTATTTTGCTAAATATTAGGATGGCTACACCAGCTTATTTCTTAGGATTATTTGATTGGAAAGTCTTTTCCAAAACAAAATGAAAATCAAAATGCTTCTGAGATTCCATCTTATTTCTATTGAAATGACTAAGATTAAACACACAAGTCACAGGTCATGCTGGCATGCATGTGGAGCAAGGGAAATACTTCTGCATTGCTGGTGAAACTGAAAATTTTTACAACCATTCTGGAAATCAATATTGATGTTTCTCAGTAATTTTGGAATTGCTCTACCTCAAGACTCAGCTATACTACTCCTGAGCACATAAGCAAAGGACACTCTAGCATGCCCCAAAGATACTTGCTCAACTATGTTTGTTTAATATCCCCAAACTGGATAAAAACTAAATGTCCTTCAACTCAAAAATACATTAAAAATGTGATACATTTACAAAACAGAATGTTACTAATATGTTAAAAACAATGATATCATGAAATATGCCAGTAAATGTATGAAAGTAGAAAAGATCATCCTGAGTGAGGTAACAAATACCCAGAAAAACAAGCATGGTATGTCCTTACTTATAGGTGAATATTATCTATGTAGTAAAGGATAATTATGATACAATTTACAGACCCAAAGTACCTAAGTAACAATAAAGGCTCAAAGGAGAAATATTAATCTCATTATGAGAAAAAAACATAATAGGCATCACATGTGGGGGAAAAAGATTTGAATGGGATGTGGTCATGTGAATAGGAGGTATCAGGTGGAAAGAAGATGGAGATAGAGAGTACTTAGACAACTAGAGTCAAGGGCATCTCTAGGATGAGCTAGATGCTCAGAGCAATGGAAATTCATGGGGAATCTATGAGGGAATATAAGACTCTTAGACATGGAAGTATGGAACCTAAATGCAAGTCTATCAGTGGAGGGATGGTAGCCTCAACTCAGCCACCTAACCTCTGACCTCCAATTTACCCTGCCTACAAGATATGCTATGGCAAAAATGACATAGAAGTTATAGAAGTGGCAAATCAGTGACTACTTCAGCTTGAGACCCATACATTAAAAGAAAGACTACCCATAACAAAGCTTTTAGGGTCAGGATACAAATACTGGACAGCCCATAGATATAGAATAGAACAGAGTATGCTTGAAAAAATATAAACAGTTACTCAAATGATAACTAATAATGCTCTGCTTCACTTATAGATTTTTGTGTAGCCCAACTGTCAGTAGAGAGGTTTCACCCAGCAAATGGTGGAAATAGATGTAGAAACTCACAGCCAAACTAAACATTAAGCTAACCTCAGAAAACCCTGTGGAAGCAGTGGAGGGAGAATTATTTAAGCCCACAGGGCCAATGACTCGTTGGGAAGAACCACAGGCACAACTGACCTGGGCTCATGTGGGCTCATACAGACTGAACTACCAACCAGAGAACTTGAATGTAATTCACATGGGCCTTCTCCATAAGTGTTGCTGTTGTGTAGCTTGATCTGTCATAAAAGTGGAATCAGAGATTATCTCTGCGTTTGTAATTGGCTCTTGGGACTCTTTATTCTTTCTGGGTTTCATATTCCAGACTCAATAGAAGAGAAGGTACCTAATATTGTTGAAACTTGCTATGACATGACAGGCTGGAACACATGGAAGGCCTGCACTTCCTGAAGGAAATGGAGATGGAATGGATGGAGAGGAAAGGGAAGGTAAGGTGGAGGGTATATAAGGAGGTAAGGAAAGGAAACTTATTAGGACAAGAATTTTTCATTAATTTATATATTAATAGTAATAATATATAAACAACCCTTTAAAATATACAATATGCTTAGCCATTGGACAAAATCCAATTAAAACTACTTTAAGATGACACATTACCCATTAATAACACAAAAGATTATAACAGACTAGATATCCAAAAACTCATGAATGGATAAGAGAAATATAGTATATTTACACAATATAATATTATTCAGCTGTTAGGAAATATGAAATTATAAAATACAAATGTATAAGTATAAAATTAGAATCATTGTGAGAAAAGAAACAACCCCTGCAAATAAACATTCCTTGTTTTTTTATTTGCAGGTGTTGATCTTGAATATTAATATATATGTGTTTCATTTTGACTAACCATAGAAATCATAAACAGTTTTCAAGGGAGAGGATAAGGATATAGCAGTTTAACGGGAATAATAAAACAGAATAAAGTTGGGTGTTGCACAAATAAAAGAAATGCAGAGCCAGGTCAGGGAAAGTCTGAGATATGGAAGAGAGGAAACACCACGGTCAAATCTCACCCAGCTGTCTTCCAGCTTCTTCAGCCTCACTCCTTGTGGCTTCTACTGCCTCAGTCTGTCTTTCTATGCCTGCCTTGAATACCCACTTACGCCAGTTGTTTCACATCTAGGTTAAGATTAAATGTGTAGTTAGCTTTGAACTCATAGAAACACAGAAAGATCTCCTCTGTCTCTGGAGTTATGGGGTTAAAAAATTAGAACCACCACTGCCTGCCTAGGAGCCTCTAATTCTCACTGGAAACTAAGCTGGCTTCAAACTCCGATCTTTTGGGATTAAGGGCAAAGGTCACCACTCCCTGATATTCCCTGTGATGGGATTAAAGGTGTGAATAAGCACTCTCTGATACTCTTGTATTGACTGTGGGTAGATCTCTCTGATATTTCAGAATGGTCTTATTAAATACGAAACATATCCCCATAGTAAGGTTTGTGAGAGAACTCAATGTATAGGCAGAGGGATACATAAGACTAAAAACTTTTCAAGAAAGTTACCTTGAAAACCGCATACTATTGAGAACCTTCCTGAAATATATAAATAAATAAACATAGAAAATTAAATTAAACTTTCCATAAAATGTGGGTAACAATGCCTTGTTAGATAATACAGATTTTTAATTAAAAATAAAGCCCACTGTCAATAGCTAGTAACCAGTTTTGGAGTTGGTGGCATTTTAGGTACCATGAACTTTCCAAACGCTATACACTGTTGCCAATTCTATTGTTTACTCCCCAGAATCTCATTGTAATACTTTATTAAGATACCATATACTGGAATCATAAAAATAGAGAAACAAGTTGACTTTGGCAACATACACAGGGCCTGCCTTGACCAGATGAGGCATCAATGCTGAGAGGAGAAGTGGACACAGCATTTTTACACATGACAGAAGTTACCTATAATTGATATTGCTCACAAATAAAAAGAATATTTTTTTCGAGTAGAGATTTATGAGGATGACAGACCATACTTATGTGCAGGAGTTATGATATAGATGTACAAAATATAATAAAATCTGTGGCATCTGTGGAGGTTCTTTGTCTCATATGTTTGACAGCATTAATTTCATACCTTGCAAATCATATATATATACATATATACAGATATATGTGTGTGTATGTATATATACATATCTGTATGTATTGCATAAGTTTTACTATTTACATGAAAATGTCATATGTGTCTCTATGTGTGGACCAAGGTGAGGATTCTTTTTTTTTGTTTGTTTGCTCAATTTGTTATATTTGTACTTGGTTTTTTGTTTCATGTAATTTAATTATTAATCTTTAGTAATCTTATGATTTTAATTATAGAGAAGGGTAATAATTCCATACAGTATGAGAAGAACTGATTTAAGAAAAGTTATAAAATGGGAAATGACAACCAAAATACATTGTATAAAAATACATTTTCATTATAAGGAAAAAGAAAAATGTAGAATAACAGTTATGGAGATAGCTCAACAAGTTGAGTTCATTGTGTGCAACTACAGGTTACTGATTTTAATTCATAAAATCTATGTAAATAAGACAATTCATGTATGGTGGCTGTTTCTTTCAATCCTAGCAAGGTGGAAGTGAAGACAGGTGGACACTTGAGGCTCACGGAAAAGCTAGCTTATTCTACTGAGAAAATTTCAAGACAAAATAAAACAGTCTCAAAAACAAAAATCCCAACCACTCTAATAAAAAAGTTTAAAATTAGAAATCAATTTACCACAAGATCTAGCAATATCACTCTTGAGTATATACTAAAATGAAAAACAATCATACCGCATAGATACTTGATCAATTATGCTCATAGCAGCACTATACATAATTTCAAGAACCTAGAAATTACCTAGGTACCCTAAACTAAGAAATTAATAATGAAAATGTGGTACATTTACACTGTGGAGTATTATTTAGCAGTAATTTTTTTTTTTGAAATTTGTAGGCAAATGAATGAAGCTGGGAAAAAAAAAAAAAACTAACTATCCTTGGGTGAGGTAAGCCAGACTCAGAACGGCAAAAAGAATATGTATTCACTTATAAGATGATATTAGATATAAAGCAAAGGATAACCCGGATACAAACTAAAACACCCAAGAATCTAGGTAACAAAGAATACTCTAAGAGAATTAACCATGACTCTCTCTGAGAAGGATAAGTTGATAAGATTTCCTGAGTAAAATGGGAGGATGGAGGTACGGACAATGAAAGTTGGAAATAGAAGATGAGGGAAGAGGATAGTTGAGTTGAGGGAGGAACAGAGAAAGAGAGCAAAAAAAAAAAAAAAAACCCACATATTTTGATCAACAAAGCTATTTGTGGTTAAGAAAAAGCCTGGTTCTGTGAAATTCGGAATAATCCACAAGGATGACCCCATCTAAGATTCTAAGCAGTAGTGGAGAGGGTACCTGAACTGGCCTTCCTCTATAATCAAATTGATGACCAATCTAATTGTTATCATAGAAACTTCATTCAACAACTGATGGAAGCAGATCTAGAGACTCATACCTAAACACTGGGCTGCGTTTCCAGTTCAGTCAAAGAGGAAGGAGGGATTATATGAGCAAAGGGATCAAGATCATGATGGGAAAACCCACAGAGACAGCTGGCAAAGCTACTGGAAGCTCCCTAGCTTTGGACAGACATTTGGTGAATTTGCATAGAACCAAACTATATCCTCTGAATATGGAGGATAGGTGTGTGGTTTCGGCACTTTGTGGGAACTCTGGCAGTGAGACCAGAATTTATCTGTAGTGCATGAAGTGGCTTTTTGGAGCTCATTCCATATAGAGGGATACATTGCTCAGCCTTAATACAGGAGGGAGGGGTTTTGTCTTGCCTCAATTTGATATGCCTGACTTTTTTGATTGGGAGATTTTACCCTCTCCAAGGAGTGTGTGAAGGAGTGGGGAGAGCGGGAGATAGTATGTGAATTTTGAGGGAAAATTTGGTTGACATATAAAATGGAAACAAAAGCTCTTAAATAAAAATAAAAAATAATTAAAATGTTTATAAATATCCCCATTTTAAGAAATAATGCATCAAGTATAGTATATTAAAACTACAAAATATTAGAAAATTTTATAATAAGTGAAATGTACGACAATGATACTCAGAATATACCTTATTATTCTAAGTTTATATTGGTTACTTTGGGATAAATCAAGAATTTCATTAATAAAGGACAGAGCACAGTCTAAGAAATATTCCTGAAACTGACAGTATAGAAGGTGGCTTTTTAGCTATTAACCCATTTGTATTTTGCTAAAATCTGATTTAGCATTTACTGATTTTATTTTACACATGAGAATTCAAAATGTTATAACTTGTTGAAAGGCATAGTTATATTTACTATTGACATCACTAAAATGAATCAATACTACATGCTCAATATTATCTCTGATACTATCTTTGTTTCCATCTTTACTATTTTTTGGTTAGGTCATGTGGATATGCAGCAAATATGAAAATAACAAATTCAAGTTGTAGTCCTAATTATTTTATGTTTTTGTAAAAAGAATCAGCTCTAGTAAAATATTCAGTCACATCTCAGGATTCTGGTACAGGTCATTTGAAATAATTTTATTTCTAACCTAATATAAGTTAATCCAATTCTTTACAATTATTCTTAACATAGTTCTATAGTGTGAAGTTTTTTTTTAATTGCAAAGTGTAACACCCAGTGTAATTTTATGTCACATTAAAGTACACTTAACTATATGCATGGCTGAGAATATATATGCCTATATATAGTGTGTGTGTGTATGTTCATGTGTGTATATATAACTATATTTAGATGTATATACTTGTAATAATAAATCAAATTTAGATAGGGAAAATGGCATAATAGTGGTATGGATGCAGAATTTATAAATGATGTTCTTGAAAACTGTTTTAAAAATACTGATATTGTATATATTTATTAATCTTCAATTCACTACCAATGTGATAAATGAGCATTTTATTATTATTCCATTAATATTTTTTCTGAGATATTATTTTCTACAAGTTTAATTTTATTATCAAAAATTTTAACTTTCAAACTATAACCAAGCTCATTTCTTTTTTTACTTAAGCAAACAAGATCAAAACTTACCTTCCATTAGATACCTCTGAATAAGACATATGAAGAAATTTACTTTGCTTTTCTAAGACTAATGATTTTGAGGGCACACCAATAAACTGACTTACTCATAAATGTATTAAAGCATTATAATCCCTCCTTATGTTGACATTAAAATTATCTTCCACAGCTTTGTACCTTCATCTACTACTA
The DNA here is from genome assembly GCA_033318265.1 of Phyllotis vaccarum. Classification (NCBI taxonomy): domain Eukaryota; kingdom Metazoa; phylum Chordata; class Mammalia; order Rodentia; family Cricetidae; genus Phyllotis; species Phyllotis vaccarum. The sequence goes on along the minus strand of JARWLC010000013.1, from coordinate 25,761,720 downwards.
GTATCACCATCAGCCAAGCAAAAGATATTGGAAACATTGTGTATCATTAAATAAAATTTGAACTGACTCAAAATACTGTAACATATATCTGCTGTCCTCCTTGGGTTACATAGGGGTATGGGGGCTTGGGTGTTTATGTATGTATGTCTATAAATATCAAACCAATATCAAATACCTCCTAATGCTCATTTGTTGACAGCTTGTTCATGAACTATTACTAATAGAAGAGAAGGAACTTATAAGAAACAGGCCCAATTAGAGAAGTATAATATTAATATCATGCTTATAGTTTCAAGCTTAATAAGAGCTCATTGTCTTTATTGTTTCTCTGTTTTCTAGTCATCATTCTGTGAATGGCTTTTTTTAACCTGTATTTTGCCTCATCCTACAACAAAGCCAAATCAGCATAGTCTTAAAACTAAAATCACAATAAATACTCAAAATGTTAAATAAATTTATTTGAAAACTATCATTTGAAACTAAACATATAAAAATGTAAATGGTCATGTAAATCTGTCTCTTGACTTGTTTTTAGTGCCCAATTTCTTTAAGATATTATTAGTGAATAATTGTATTTTTTAGGAAAGGGGGGTAGGTATAAGAGAAACAGCCCTCAGAGTTAGCAAATAAGAAATATTTTTATTATTTTTGAACAAAATACAATATTCATATATACATGGTAACAGAATTTAGTACTTCAGGCATATTTTTAGTAGAAACAAAAGGTTAAAGGGAAACTAATTAGATATTACAATGGGTAAATAGAATAAAATGATGCCTATAAAAAAATAATAAAAGTCATAGCAACTAGGCAGTAAAGATAAGTTAAATGTGTCTTTTAGAATATAAGATGTTAGAATTATTGTAAGTCCCAGAAGTAAGCATAGTACTAAAACAGAAAAATGAACATAATATATAGTATAAATTTCTTATATGACATAGACAACTACATATGTAATTTAAAAGTTCTCCTTTGTGGTGATATTTTACTTGTGTTCTAACAATTATATCTTGTCTGATAATCAGAGGGCAGATCTACCCACTAGTTTGCCATTGAGGCCAGGTAATGTTGGCACATGCCTTTAATCACAGCACTTGGGAAGAGAAAACAGGAAGTTATATGGCTGGGGAGAAGAGGAAGTGATAAGGCAAGTAGAGAGAGGAAATTGGCCTTTTGGCTAAGGATTTGGTGAGGATAAAGGTGGTTGTGGATTGATCCTTTTGTAGTAGTAATTATATTATTACTACTATTACTATTAATTTTTTTTTTTATCCAAGACAGGGATTCTTTTTGTAGTATCCCTGGCTAATCTGAAACTCACTCTATAGACCAGGCTAACCTCAAATTCATTGAAATCCACCTTCTTTTACTTCCCAAATGCTAGGATCAAAATGTATACCACAACCACTGGCCTAGAAAAAATTACTAAAAGAGACCATAAGATATTCAGACCCAGACAAAGTAATTTAAAGAAGAATCAATTTCAGCATTGCATTATAAGTTTAGAGAGAAATAGGCTATGGTTTTAAAACAGTTAGTTTTACTTTATTTCATAACCTTATAGAAACTTCCAAATGATAGATATCTTTAAGACTGTAAGTGCTGAATGGACTCCTGCGTAGCTGTTATATTTAAGAATACTCAAGTAAGCCATAATTTTGTATGGTTTGAATTAACTTTAGATCAAACAGGTGTTAAACTCATCTTCAACCTGTAATGAAATTATCCCTCAAGACTGTGGAGATTTGGTTACAGCAGTCTTGGAGCCTGGTATTCAGTTACAGTATAGGACCTGGTAGAAAGATGAGGCTAATACCACTGAATAGCAAAGTAGGGCTAGAGTTATGTAAATATTCTAAGACTAATTTTTTAAAGAGGAATACTATGCTGATGTACAAAGGCATTTTCTATATGATGACAATGCCATAGATTTCTGGTATACTGTACCTTGTAATGCTTGGCACAGAGGTGAAGTAGAAAGGAAAAATGACATTTAATAAAGTTGTACAGAACTCAAAAGAAAACTTTATTGATTTCTTATAAATATTGACTTCAAGAATAAATAGAATGGTAACAAATTCAAAATCTAGACAAATAGAAATTGAATCTCTGCTTTTCAAAGTGATAATTCACAATGGAAAATGCTAATTAGGCCATTTAAAGCAAAATTAGTATCTTTAGAAAATAGATCTTAGATACTGTTTATAACAAATCACATAATCATGATGATATTATAATAAAAGAGGTGATTTCTAGAGGTTTGAAAAAATAAAATGTTAGGTGATTCAATTGTGGTAAATATAGTCACCTAAAAAATAATTGGAAACAAGGTGGTCATAGAAAATATTTTTTTGAGAATAATACAAACAGAATACTGCAGTCTGTTTGAAGCATGCAGGTATAGCAAGGGCAAAATTTGGATAAATGAATGTAAATTAACAAGGAAAAAACAGTGCAATCCTTTGCCATTAGAAAATGTCTTGGGGACTACTCAGGGCTTCTTCATATAAAATTTGGTCAGGTTAGTCCCTTTGACCATGGTTAAAATATCTTTGCAGAGCAATTAATAACTTAATGTCCATTGTAAGCTATTCTGTTTTGAATAACAGCTATAGAAGAAAGAATTGAAATTTCAGAAGTAACCATAAAGCAAATATTATAAATATTAGATTTGAACAAAAGAGACTTCTTAATCAGAAGAGAAAATAGTTCATCAAACAAAATTATGAAACTAACCAATAAAATTAACAAATGTTTTCAATTTGATTGAATATACCTTGCCAAAATGCAACCTCCTCAGAATTAGTGTTGCAAAGAAGTTTTGGTTTTTCCTTTCAGAAGAATGAAGTTGTCCAGCTAAATAATTTGAAGCTCACAAAAAACATTAGACACATCAATAAAAATGATAAATTATTCAGAAGGTTTCAAGAAAAAGCAGTAAACTGACCAATTAGTATAGCACATCACAAACTAGATAAAATTACATAAACCTTTCAGATATGTTTGTTTCTGTTTTTGTTCTATAGACACATAATAAAAATAATCTTTTCATAGTTCCAACATAAATACAACTTAAAGTCTGCTTTGGAGTTTGAGTATGGTCCTCTTCTTCTGTAACCTCAAGAATTCTTGTTAAATTCTCTATCTCATGTCAGAAAAGCCAACTGATATGGGACAGAAGAGAAACTCTTCTTTATAAAATAATTTTAAAAAGTATAGAGTATTTTGTTGCCACTTATCTCATGATTCTTTGGTTTTATTCTGGCTCCTAAAAACTCTTCTTAATATATATATATATATATATATATATATATATATATATATATAATATCAAAATGTATAAGATTTATATATATATATATATTAATATTTGTCATGCTATTAATGCTAAGATAGATTACCAATATTAGAAAATTGTACATGATTTTAGAATTGAGTCTTTAAAAGTTTTCTGTAGTGCACCATGACCACATTTAACAGCAACCTTTGAAGTCTCCAGATGAAGAATGGGGCCCCACAACAATTCCACCAGGACAATAATAATGCCACTAATCTCATCAATACTACCCAATGGTTGGCTTTGGACTATAAACTGATCACAATTTCAAGGTTGCTTGCTGAGTTAATCCAGCATTTCAGATTACTCTATTGAGGACTCAAGTAAGCCCTGAATTTTTCCATTACATGGAGATTAGACAACAAATGATACAGCTACTTGACTATTAACCCCAACCAAAGACATGACAATTAACCCATTTTTTTTCTTTTCAGAGAACCCTGAATATTTTGTTACCACTTCAGAAAAAGAAGTTATTTAAGAGGATGACACCTACATTCCCAAGAAGTGGTATGTGTGGTTTTGACTATTCAATGTGTTATTGATATTTGTCACTGTTTAGGGTGATTGGTTACAAGTTGTTACTGGTATTAACTAGAAAAAAAGCTGAGCAAAGGCATTTAGATTCAGGTTTTTTGTTTTGAAAAGAAAAAATACAAGGGATGTATAAATGATAGGATAAAAGGGTAGATTAGGTAGGCAGAGAGACAAGTCTAGGAGAATTCTGGGAAGAGTAAAGGCAGAGAAGAGATGCTAATCAGACACAGAGGAAGAGAGATGAGAATAGTGCACTGAGCAAAGTCATTAAGCCATATGGCTAAACATAAAAAGAAATATGGTAAATATGGATGACTCAGATGATCCAATACTTCAGAGCACCTCTGTTTCACTTTCCTCTGAGTTCTGCTTCCATAATAATTTTGAGGCTACGGGATGAGATGATCTAGACTTACAGACTAAATTTTCTTTGATGTCACCATGAGATTAACAGCACCCTCAATCAGCAGGAAATAGTCTAGAGAACTATGTCCAAATTTCCACAAAATGGATTATGGACATTTGTTTTATTTATAGTGTTGGCTTATAAGTTGCTGCAGATAATTTTCAAAAAAAGAGATAAACAGAAAAGATTGGATTCAGTATGTTTTTTAAGGGAGAAATATACAAACATGCTCTTCTACAATCGAAATATTTGCTATGCATATTGGATTTTAAAAAACACTTATTGGCCAGTAGCTAGGAGGAATATAGAATTGGGGTAGCCTGACTAGAAGAATTCTTGGAAGTGAAGAGTCAAAGAGGATATGGTGGCCAGATGCAGAGGAAGAAAGATGAGAATGCTGTACTAAGCAAAGATATCAAGCTATACAGCTAAACATAAATTAGAATTATTGTTTAATTTAAGCACAAGAGCTAATTTAAAATAATCCTGAAACACTAGCCTAGAATTCACTATAATGCTAAGCCTGCAATTCAATTATTTTATAAGTAGGTGTAGAACTCAGACAAGACAGAGAAAAATGACCATTTATACAGGCTGTCTTCAAACACATTAGAGATTTGCAGAATATAATATTTACACTGTTATAATAACATAGGTTCTTTTTATAATAATGAGACATGTCTGCTCTTGGCAGCATCAATTTACTTCAGAGAAGATGACTGACATAGAAGAAAATCCATATGAAGTTTACTTTCTTTGTGTATAAAGTTAGCCATTAGAGAAGAAAGTGTCTTTGCTTTGACTGCTGACAATATGTTTTGCAAACTGGAAAAAAAGGAACCAAAAGAAAGTAACTGATGAACTTTTCCAAGACAAGTTAAGACAACTTTTAGCAATATTTTACTTCACAAAAAAGTTTGTCAGATATGTTTGGCCTGTAGATCAAAGATAGATATCTCAACATGGCATAGGAATCCTAGTTGACAGTTCAGACAGTCCGGTGCTTCAGGCATTTCTCAGCTTTGTTGGAAGTCACTTATTTGCAATTTCTGTATAATCAAGTAATATTTTTCTTCTCTGGTCTCTGAGGGAGTTGAAGACTGTATAGTTATAGTTTTCCTTGTAACAAGTTCAAAAAACAATAATAAAGTATATAGTTTGAGAAAAATAAAAATATAGTTTTGGATCGGTAATGTGAGTTAGGATAGAAAATGAATTAGGTACAACATTTTGAACTTACCAAGATAGGATGGATAATGAAGTATTTTCTTTGAATTTTTCATATGCTAATGGATGAGACATTTTTGTTGATGTAAGTTTTGCCTGTATTTATTGTACTTATTGTATATAGTTTCTCTTATATTAGTTAAAATCTTCAATTTTACCTCGGAAAAGGGGAAATGTGATTATATTTTGTTTGTGCTCTAACAAATTAAGCTTACCTATAGATCAGAGTGCAGAGCTAGCCACTAGTTAAGCATAGAGGCTAAGCAATCGTAGTATATACTTTCAGTCTTAGCACGTGGGAAAAGAAAGTGATATGGCTGGGGGAAGAGAGGAGATGACAAGTAGGGCAGAGATAGGAGCTCAGCCATTTTAGCCAAGGAGTTGACATGGTAAGAAGTGGTTTTATCTTGTTCCTTTTTCTCTCTAATCTTTTAACATTTATTTCAATGTCAGGCTGTGGGATTTTATTAAGACCAATTAGAATTTGTGCCATACTCATCTCTTATTAACTAATATAGCAATACATACATATATATATATGATTGTATAGTTAAATTTTGAGTAATAAAAATATATACATTACACTAAACATAAAAACACTAGAATATTGTTAAGATGTTGTTTATATAAATTTCTCTTTACATTCATATTTTATCTGGATTTCACTATGTGTCCTATGAGTCTTGAATGTCTAAACAATTTCTAGAACTGTTTATTATAAATATAATAAATTATTTGTAAAAATATATTCTACGTGATATGTTTTTGAGAGAGAAAAAATGAAAGAGAGAAACAAAGAAAAACATAATAAACATGATAAAGAAACTTCATAATGAAGAAACTTTTATTTTCTTAACTTTTTATACTTCCACATTTTGAGTAGTCAAAATGACTATTTTACCTTAGGTATATGATGCCAAGTTTAAATAAAGTATCAATTCATCAAAACCCTGGCTTTTAAACAGCCTTTTCTCTATGTATTCTTTTAAGGTTTCAAAAACAGCTTTAAATTGTTAGCAGATTCCAAACTGAATCACTTCAAATTAAAGCAGACCCAATTAAGCTATAATGCAAAGTTATCCAAAAACATAATTAGATTTCAGTAAAAGATACTTTAAATGCAAAAGATGTTAACAAATGACACAATAGAACTTTATAAGAAGTGCAGTATATTGGTCAGGAATGTAAGTGCAGTAGCAAAGCATGTTTCTACATAAGTATCAAGATAGATATATAGTATTTTTCTTTTGTATTTCATTTTAAAACCCTTTATTTACATTGTTACATTTTGACCCATTTATATGTCTGTGAAATTCTGGTTCTTTTGAAATGAACTCTTAAATATAGATGGTCCTGTTTACTGATTTCAAGGCCAAAATACTATAAAATTGATTACTGAAAATAGTAGTATGGTAATACGAAGAAAAAAAGAGATACGTAGAAGACAGAGAAGAAAAAAGAAATTGAGAATAAGCAGGCACAGGAGAAAATTTTGAAAAGTTCAAAAATGACAAAAGCAGCAAGAAGTACAATGAAAATGAAAATTATAACATGTAAAGAGTTAAGAGACACTTAAAATTAATTAAAATAAGACAATTATCCAACATCTACCATGTTAAAATCCAAACAACATATGTTTGAATGTCAGAAAAACAATTATTGAGTAAAACATTATTTTATATGGCCCATCAGATGGCTTAGCAGTTAAAGGGGCTTACTGCCAAACTAGAACAATCTGAATTTGATTCACAGTACCCACATGGTGGAAGTAGAAATTTTACTCTTGCAAGTTTCCTCTGACTTACATATTTACTATGTACTGCACACATGAACACACAAAATATATACAATCACATTGACAGGAATAGGCAGTGAGACAGAGTCCTAGAGATACAATAATAGATACATGGAAAATCTATAAATGAACAAAGAAAGAAAGAAGTAAATAACTAAAAAAAGTTTTGTAATTATGTTACTTATAAAGTAACCAAACCTAAATGCATCATATAATTCTTTTGTTGTTTTTTTAAACTCCGCAAATGAAAAAAAAAATGGTCTAACAATTTTTTAATGTTTGTAAAGAGTTGTAGGTATGCAGTCAGTATATTAATTTATGGAATTTGTTGCCTTTTGGTTAGTAATTTTTCCTCATAAATTTCATTCCATATTGATTAAAACATATTGAATATATACCCAAATGTAATATGATTTGGAAATTAAGGATCAGGTTTATAATCCTAAAAAAGACTTACACTGTCCCTTCTGGAGACATAAATTCAAAATAACTGCTCAAGTAGGGGGTCAGAATTCATGAGCCCTTATCCCCATTCATGCAGGAATGTTGGCTGATTTGATGTTACTTGAGTATTGTGCAAGTTGTCACACTGAAAGTTTATATTGCTACAACCCTGTCTTGCACATAAAATACTTCTTCACTGTGAGTGTCCACTACTTTTGTTTCTAAAAATATTCACAATGGTGCCTGAGTGTTGGGAGCATAGAGTGTGACATAAGTATCCCATTTAGGGGCAAGCACCCCAGTGTCTTGTATTCTGCACATTGAGCAGCTATGGTCCTTTCTTTATATTTTTCATAATGTGCATCAAACAAAAGTTACTTACTATAATAAAGTCGGAGAAAGAAAACTAACCTATGGCTACTATCATACCTTATAGATAATGTTTTAATACTATATCTGCTAGCAAAATACAGTATGAAGTTCTATAATAGTATGTCTCTGGCTTGTCTTGCCTGTTATCCTGAACAACAGACCCACAGTCCCACTGTTCTATAGTCCTACAGAAACACATGCATTCCCACAGAAACACACAGACACTTATATTAATTTTATGCTGATTGACCTATGGCTCAGGAATATAATTTTCTAACTCTGTATCCTTAAACTAACCCATGATTTTTATTTTGTTCAGCCATGCATTTTGGTATCTTTTCTCATAACACCATTTCAACTTCTTTCTTCTGTGTCATCTGGCATCTCATAGGGGTATCTCACTGGTGTTTCTCTGGATTCTTTACTTTGCTCTTCCTGTCTCAGAGTTTCCTTAGTCTGGTAGCCCAGCCCACACTTCCTGTCTGTCTTCAGCCAATCAGTATTTTTATTAAACCCATAGGTGGGACAATTATTTACAATGTAACAGAACATAATTCCAAGACTGCCTCATGACTTAGACAACCATAGTATTTGGTTGAATTAATATTATGGTGGCAAGAAGTCAATATTGTCAGTGTTCCTTAATTCTAATCAGAAAGTAATAGATTATTCAGAAACTATTCAACCAGTATATGTTTCCAGGACTATTATTGTAATCCACAACATCTACATCTGAATAAGAATGTTGACAACTTTTTTATCTATTTTTATGCATATCAACTTCCATGAAGAACAGAAAGAATGATAGTTCCAGGCCAATTACAGCTTAATTTATCAATTTCTATTCCAATGATTCCAATATGTAGGTTTTTCTCCAATAGGCATTTACTCTCAAGTTCTGCAAAGTAACTGAGGTCAAATTGACAGAAAGTAGTCTATAGTGTTTGATGGGTAGCATCTATGAGATCCCACTAACCAACAACTTGTTCTTTTAATTTGATAGCATTGCACTCATAATTTATAGTGAAGCCATTTAAAGTCATCTTATGCATGAATAAATGTATATTATCTACAGTAGTATCTCTCATTAATTTCATCCTATTATACTCCTACCAGAATTAACACTTTCTATATTATTATTAGTATTTTCCTCTTTATATTACCTGTTTGTCATTTAAAATTATCCCCCAATTTCCCAAAGTTAATTTGCTGATATATGCATGTATTTCAATTTAAATAAACATCAAATGATGCAAAGCTTACATCCATATAAAAAGAATATGTGGAATTTTCTTTCTGGGTCTGGGCTAGTTTACTCAGATTTATCATTTTCAGTTACAACTATTAACCTGAGAACTTGCAAATTGTATTTTCTTTTATAGATGAATAACACTACATTTTGTACATGTATCACATTTTCTTTCTTTATTCATCTGTTTCATATATATATATATATATATATATATATATATATATATATATATATATATATATATATATATATATGGTATTTTAGTTAAACCTGTAACAAATATAACTTAGTATCTTTGTAGTTAAATGGAGAGACCTGGCAGAATATGTCCAAGAGTATTACAGGAAATATATTTCTAAAAAGACAAAGGCTACATGTGAAAATATGAAAGTTGGAATTATACTAAAGATAGACAAAAGTGGAGCAGGCTCATCAAAAATTAGAAGATGATATTATTTAATATGTAAGAGATTCCAAATTTTTCATAAGAAAATATCTAAAAATTATCAAAATTTTGAAGAAAGTGGTATTTCTGGTCTTTCTATATAATAAACTTACTAAGATGGAGATTATAAAGAAAGACTAATTCACAGTTGATGTTGGATACCTTTCTGTTTGCCATGAATTATCATTGGTTAATAAAGAAACTGTTTTAGCCTATGTCAAGTCATCTTAAAAGCAGGTAGGGAATCAGAACATAGATACATAGGAAGGAGGGCAGCATGAGAGAGAGTTGTTTTAAGCTTCCAATGAGAAATATGTAAAGTAACTGTGGTAAGCCACAAGCCATATGGTAAGACATAGATTAATATAAGGTGGTTAAATTGTAAGAGCTAACAAGCAATATGCCTAAGCCATAGGACAAACATTATGCAATTAATACATGCCTTTTGTGATTATTTGGGACAGCTGGTCCATCCCTCAGGGCTAGTTGGGCCAGAAACTAAATAGTACACACAATAACTTCACAAACTAAAATAAATAGAGCTGAGAGACTTTAAATCTTTGAGTGAAGAGATCGAGGAAGACAGTACAAGATAGAAATAACTCCCAGTTTATGAACTAGAAAAATCAATATGAAAATAAACATTATACTGAAAGCACTTAGAAGATTTAATATAACCCCAATTAAAATTCACATGATATTTCTCATAGAAATATAGCAAAAATTATAAGATCCATATGTTCCTACATAAAATTCTGAATATCTGAAAAAATACTGAGTGTGGAGCATAAAGCAGTGCTGGAGGGATTGTCATAACAGATTTCAAGGTATGTTACTGAGCTAGGCAAATAATGATATTGACACAAAAATAGACAAATGGATTAACGGAACAAAATTATCTAAAAAGTGCACATAACTTTAGTCACTCAATATTTGCAAAGATATCAAAAATACATATTGGAAAAAGGTTACCATCATCTATAAATGATGATCTTGATATATGTTGAAAGACATTTTACAAAATCCAACATTACTTCAACATAAAAATTCAAAGTCAATGTCCTTTTCTGCATAAAATGAGATGATCATAAATTCTGATCTTTAAATCTATTTAATTTTTATTAAATCTGTTGGCTTATTTATGATAAAGCATCCCTACATTTTTGTAAATAAAAGGCAACGTGATTATGCTGGATTATATTTTTTCATATATCACCAAATTCACTTTGTAAGTATTTTACTGAGGAGTTTTGGAACATTGTTCATCAATATGTGCAGGTAACATTTAATTATATATTTATTTTTTTACTTTTGTGCAGAAGAGTAATACAGGCTTCCTAGAGACTTTGAAAGTGCTTCTTTTGCTTATATTTCGAAACATCATTTTTGACATATTAATTGTAGATCTTTTTTTAAAAAATTGTGTTATATTTTACTTTTCTGGAATATTAGAGTAATACTAGCATTTTTGATGAATTTAGGGAGTTTCGAACAAAACCTAAGTGCTAATTATGAAGAAAACTCCTTGAATGGTTGGTTAGGTTACTTGAATGATTATCAAATAAAATAGGCTATTTTGCTTTGTCTCTATTTTTTTTTTACAGTATTTGAAGCTTTCATTGTATCTGAAGGTTCAATTAAAATTGCTAAAGTAGAAAAGTCTTCAATAGTTAACAAGCTATAAGTGCTACAAAATACAAAAGTCTAATATAATAAGATATTTATCATAGATCAACAGTGGCACTTATATCCCTGTGTAAGAAGCAGCTATTTAGCTGGACTTAAGGCCAATACAATGAAAGGTAATTTGTTACTGATATAAAAATATCAAACCACCTATATGCTAGTAGAGATAATGTAATTTACAACTAATTTTATCTGATGTCTACAGTAAATTGTAATTCTCAGTCTGTATCAAATAATCTTCCATTTATAGCACGCATTGACAATTACAAAAATTAGGCAAAAGAACAATTCAGAAACAATTAAATACTGAGTGTCTAACCCAAGCCAATAGATCTACACATTAATTTCTATACTTTAGCTTTAGGGAAGATCTCAGAATAGGAGTGGAAAAATTATTTGAGTCAGAGGACCAGCAAGTCTCCTATGAGATAGTATTATATGTGTGACAGGAAAACTATACCAACAAAAAACACAAAATTCAAAACTTCATAATGACAACAGCAGTTGATATGCCAATGTAGATTTAGGAAATAACACAAAGCCCTGTAACTAGTTTAAGAGTGTTTTTATTATTTTTAATTCACCTAGTATAATATGTAGCTATAGTTGAATGTTTGGCTTCCAGTAAAATGTAAATTAATATGATGAATCTTTTCCCTTATGTTATCTCTTACCTATGCAGAATAATCTATCAATCCTTAATCATGTATTTGTAACAAATATTAATGCTTTAATTTACATGCTTATCTCGATTTACAATGTCCAAACCTTAGCAAATCCAAAAATAATAATAATAACAATTTTTCTGAAAATATACTTTCAGTGTACTTGAAAATGCACATATAATATTCACTCAGACTTTCCAATAACTTCTGATATTAATATTATTATTCTGATGGACAGTTGGCACTCCTAAATGTGGAAAGATATGGATAAGATCTCAGTAGCTTATATTACAGTCCCATATTTGAAATAGAAATCAACGGCCTCAAAGTTTACAAATAATGATGCCACATTGTTGTAGCGAGTTCATCGGGTCCCATGCCCTAGGTCCCGGACCCACAGATCTGTTGCCCGGATCGCTTATCTGCCCGCCACCTGGGTCCCTAAAAAGACTCAGACGCTTTTATTTACTTCAGGCTGTTTGGCCTATGGCTCAGGCACATTGCTAGCTAGCTCTTACATCTTAAATCAACCCATCTCTATTAATCCGTGGCCCATGTGGGCCCAGCCCGTAGCTCACCCGTGTTGTTTACATGTTGTTCTCTCGGTGGCTTCCGCGCGGTCTGCCTCTAACTCTGCCCTGCTTTTCCTACCTGAACTGACTCTCCTCCCACCTTTTCTATGGTGCCTGCCATGACCCATCAAACAGCTCCTTTATTTAAAGATACAGCACACACAAATGCATTCCCACATTTCCCCCTTTCTCTCTAATCAAAAAGGAAGGTTTCAATTTTATCATAGCAAAATTACATATAACAAAATAGCTATCAGGCAAGAATTACAGTTATAATATCTAGTCTATTTGTATTTAGTAAAATTAAAGAAAATACTCTATCATCTATCTTATCCTTATGAATCTAAAGTTTTATATCTAATATATCTTTTAAATGACTAAGAAAAACTGTACATATAACTATCTAATCTTCAACTACATCAAAGACCACAGAAGGATATAATATTTACCCAAGTAAACCAGAAGTGCAAACGACTTCTAAAATCTAGAAAGGACAGAGATGACACCTATCTGCCTGGACAGTCACCCAAAGTTCCTTTATAAAGTTGGGGCATTCATCTTCAGCCTACAGGCCCAAAGTCTCTTTTCATTTCAGTGAAGCAGGAAATCCTCTCTGCCCATTTTGGCACAGTTCATCCGTTGTTTCTCCTTGAGTCTTGAAGAATGTCTGACAGTTTTCTCTGTAAAGCAGGAACCCGAATGATGATCTTGGCTTGCTCTGCCAAAGTCCAGAGGTCATCTTTCCATGGAACCTGCATGTCCAGTTTAAACAGCATACTGTCAAGCAGTCAATATAAAAACAGTTTCTTCTCCAGTGGCTCACCATCACCACAAATAGATGAGATTCTATATGGAGTTTCTTCAATGCCCACCTTCCTGTTGAAGTAAATTAGTGCTGCCAGGAACAGACCTGTCTCACTGTCCAGAAAAGTCTAAGCTCTTAAAACATTTTAAATGCCATATTCTGTAGGTCTTAGAAGTATTTGAAGATTATCTATTTAATTGAAATATATCTTTGTATACCTAAAAATCTTAACTAACCTAACTATAAGTTTGATTATCAAAAGTGACTATTAACCTTTATTTCTTAATTATACACTACAATTTTAAAACAGTTACATGAACATCATATCTTAAACAAGAATAGAAAAACACATACAGCATAATAAAATTGACTTTAAATTTGTATCAATAAACCAAAATCTATCCCAATGTAAAGCAGTTTGAGATTAAAAGCTGATTACCTGTAAATTTAATAATCTAATTTTTTAAAAAAGCATTCACATACCATATCCCCCGTTTTTTTTTTTTTTTTTTTTTTTAGAAAGAGATTGACTATGACCATTAACCATTTATAATGAAAACAAACATTTAGAAACAATATTTGGGGAATTTGGGTGAAGTTATCTATTACTACTTCCTGCTGATTAAGGGGCGTTGAAAATCTCATGGATTGTTGAGACTGGATCATTATCTGTAGCCATGAAGCTGATCTGGCCATCTCTTCTCATCAGAGGTTTTTTCAGGGGGTCTTGGTTGATGAAACCATATTTGCCTGGAAGCAATCCACAGGTTCTCATCTGTGGAAACAGAAACAGAACTCTTCCAAAGCAATAAATCCTTAGACACAAATTTCAAAATCAAAATACCTTTAAAATATACATTCTTGTTTAACTTAGTAGCCTTTTCAATCCATTGTCTTTTTGCAGTTAGCTCATTAACAGTTAAAAAATTAAAAGAAAACACAATAACAACCAAAATCCAGATTTTGTGTCTATTTTCCATCTTTACGTGGCTTATTATATTTTTATTACTGTATTTCTCGCTTTAACCTCTTTCTTTTTTCTCTGAAGCCTATGTACCTTTTACAAACATTGTAACCCATTTACAGGTTTTCTTTTTATCTGAATCTGTTTTATTGTGAATCCTTAATCATCTTCTAACCTTAAGAGCTTTTAAAATACATTCTCCAAAAAGAAACACAGTTTTTGCAAATTAGGCTGAATCACTAAGTTTTCTTAAACGGACCGTAAACAGAGCACACCTAAGAAAATGTTGCCACGAAGAAAATTTGTTTTTCTTTTGTTCAAAATAAGCAGAAATCTAAAATCAATCACATGCTATTTAGTCTTCTGTGAGACTGGTTGCAGTTGCAGCTCACACTGACTGCCGACAGCCCGCTGGCGCCATTTTGAATGTGACCCGGACCATGCTTTGTTTGTACAAAGACCCGATTTACATACACAATTTGGAAGCTGCCTTTGCTCAGTTTCTGCGATCTAGAACTCTTTTTAATCTTTCTCAGGCTCTAAGTGGATAATCGGCCCACGTTGGATGCGCCATCTGTTGTAGGGAGTTCGTCGGGTCCCATGCCCTAGGTCCCGGACCCACAGATCTGTTGCCCGGATCGCTTATCTCTACTACACCACATTAATAGAAGTTGATTGTAAACAATTTTTAATCTTTACAATACCCTCATGCATAGCAAATAAATATGAAGAAATTACATAATATATAAAAGTAGAATTTAAAAATAAATAATGCTAAAAATGAGTAATAGGTAATTAATGGCTGCTGGAAAATGAAAATGAAAATCAGTCTTCTCCATGGACAACTTCAATATGCAGTGTTTCTTATATTTTTGGTTGTGAGCCTAGCTTTTAAGAACTTAACCAGTCTCTCCAGCCCTAGATTAACTAATTCTGTTTATCAATAACATGTATATGTGTTTCTTAGAAGACTATTTTACAAATATGTATATTCATATGTTCAAATAGACAAATATATATGTATAATGATAATTAAAGATAAGGCTTTTAACTTCAGAGGAAATGGGAAAATACAGGAATACAGGTCGAGTTGCAGAAGAAAGCAGAAGGGCTGGAAATACTATATAAAGTGCAATTATGTATAAAAATGTCAAAAGAAAATTAATCTCGAAAAAAAACACAGAACATTTTTATGCATATGTAAAAACAGGAGAAATGCAAAAAAAAATATTATTTAGGGATGCCCAAACTGCTATTTAGGGGGATATTCTACTACGTATTAAGCACTGTCAGAAAAAATAAAAAGACTCCGTATTTATGTAGGCATAGGCTTTAACAGAAGGATTCATACAGAACAATTGTTTTAAACCTGTTCAATAATATGTGTTAAGATGCCAGGACAAAAAGTTGCATATTAAATAGAAGAGACAATATTTGTCTATCAATAAAGCCTCAACACTAGCCAAGAATCTTAAGATCAATTAATCATTTTTCACAGAGCCCATATATGAGTGGAAATAAAAATGTATATCTAGGTAGTATAATATACCAATGTCTGATTATGAGGAATGGATCACAATATGGGCATCATGGCAGGAGTGAGATCAGTTTGAATTTGGAAGGAATCTGGAAAAACTATCCATTTCACAGATAATGATAAGCAAAGAAGAAGCCATGTTGTTTGAAAAAGGTAGACCTTGGTGCTTTGGATAAAATTTTTTTTTTTTTAAGAAAAAGCTTAGAAACAATGTCTTAAATTCTATAACAGCATAAGCCTGGAAACCTAACTTCTATAGGTAATCTAAAAATCAATGTAAACATCAGAACTTCTCTGTTACCCCATATATCACAGATGCAGATGACTTTCTCTTCTTTTCTCTATCAAAAAATTGCAACACTTTAGTTATAGCATTTTCCATAGTACTATAATTATGTTTACCCCACTAGATTTTTAATATCTCTAGAGGTGTAAAATTTTAGGTTCTCTTTTAGTTTGTGTCTAAAAGACTTAATAAGCAACACTATAAATTGATGAATAATAAGATATCCATCAGTAGAAATTAGTTTAATTAACCCATCACTAGTCATTCCCAGAGATTAGAAAGTGGCCCAAGGGAGGAAAGTGCACCACTAAGGAGCTTGTGATGGGTGAGAGAGGAAATGAGAGGATAATGCAAAGAGCTTTCAACTGGAAAATGGGAGAACTACTTTCCTGCTTTTTCTGTGCCACATGCCAGCTGCATGACTTGGTCACCCTAAGTAATATGTTTTTAATTTGATTATCCATTAAATGTGGAGGGAGAACTAAATGATTTCTGAAAAAAAATCTTTCCCAACAACTAAATTGAATTTTAGTTTGAAGGGAATAAATGTAAAGTGTTTTTTTTAAGGATGATCACAGGTTTCTTTGTCTTTTTTGTAATATTTTAATTTAAAAGATTTTATATACCAACCATGTTTCCCTTTCCTTCTGTGCTATCACTCAACCCCCAGAGTTATTCTACTTTATGCTCATACCTATTCACTCCTCAAAAAGGATAAGGCCCCCCATGGGGAATCAACAAGTCTGGGATAGCCAGTTGATGCAGGACCAAGCCCCTCACCTTGTTTCAAGGCTAAACAAGGTATCACTCTATAGGAAATGGGTTCCAAAAATCCAGATTATATTCTAGATATAATTCTTGGTCCCATTGCCAGAGTCTCCACCAACTACTAAAACTACGTACCTGCCAAGGTATCACTCTACAGGAAATGGGTTCCAAAAATCCACATTATATTCTAGGTATAATTCCTGGTCCCATTGCCAGAGTCTCCACCAACTACTAAAACTATGTACCTGCCATCCACATTCAGAAGGCCTCCTCTGGTCCCATGCAGATTCCCCAGATCTCAGTTCAGAGTCAGTGAGCTCACAGTAGGTTAGATCAGCTGTCTCTGGTTGTTTCCCCATCATATTTTTGTGCCTTGGCTCATATAATCCCTCTTCTCTCTGTGTAAATTGATTAGGAGCTTAGACCAGTTCTTTGTTGTGGTCTCAAAATCTGCTTACATCATTTTCTAGATGAATATTCTATGATGCCAATTAGGGTGATCCTCAGTTTGATTGCAGGGAAGGCCAGTATAGACACCCTTGACACTTTTGTTTGGAGTCTTACTGAGCTCATCCTTATGGATTCCTGTGGTTTTCCCTAGCACCAGATTTTTTCCTAACCCCCAAATGACTTTTTTTTCCTCTGTCAAGATATCTATTTCTTTGCTTTCCTTCTCTACCTTTTCCTCAGCTCTATCATCTTGATCTTCATATTCTCTCCCTACCTTTTCTTACGCCCTCATACACCGAATTTTTCCAGGAGATCTTATCTGTTACCCTTCCCAGGGAGATCAATAGATGTTTCTATAGCCTACTCCTCCTTATCTAGCTTTCCTGGGTGGTGAATTGTAGCCTGATTTTAATTTGCTTTATGTTTAATATTTACTTGTGAGCAAGTAAATATCATGTTTGCTTTTCTGGGTCAAGGTTACCTCACTCCAAATAACTTTTCAAATTTTATCCATTTGCCTGAAAATTTCAAGATGTCAATTCTTTTTATTACTCCATTGTGTAAATGTACCATGTATTGTTTAAAAATTCATTCTTTATTTGAGGGGGCATCTAAGTTGTTTCCAGGTTATGACTATTACAAATAATTCTGCTATGAATATAGAAGAGCAAATGTCCTTATGGCATAAATGTACATCTTTTGGGTATATACCCAATAATAGCATTGCTGGAATATTAGGTAGACTAATTCCCACTGTTTAAAGAAACTATATACTTATTTCCAAATTGACTGTACAAGTTTACATTTCCTTCAGCAATTGAGGAATATGATCCTTGCTCCACACTTCTTCCAGCATAAGCTGTCATTAGTATTTTTTATCTTAGTCATTTGGACAGTTTTAAGATGGTATCTGAGAGTTGTTCTGATTTATATTTCCCTGATGACTAAATATCTTGAGGGTTTCTTTAAATGTTTTTCAGCCATTTGAGATTCTTCTTTTGGGAATTCTCTGTTTAAATCTGTACTCTATTTTTGAATTGAATTATTTGATATTTTGACATCTAGTTTCTGAGTTCTTTATATGTTTTAAAGATCATCCCTCTGTCAGATGTAGGATTGGTGAAGATGTTTTCTCCTCCCTTAGGCTGCCATTTTGTCTTATTGACTGTGTCCTTTGCCTTTTAGAACCTTCTCCACTTCAGGATTTCCTATTCATTAATTGTGGCTCCAAGTGTCTATCGTACTGGCATTATACTTAGGAAATAGTCTCCTGTGCCAATATATCAAACCTATTTATTACTTTCTTTTTTATCAGATTCAGTGAAACTGTATGTATGGTGAGGTTTTTGATCTACTTGGACTTAAGTTTTGTGCAGGGTAATTGTAGTGGATTTATGATGTTCCATTGTAAATAATTGTCTTGCCTATGGTTTAATAAAAAGTGCTAATTGGCCAAAGACAGACAGGAAGTGTGGGTGGGGCAAGCAGACTAAGAAAATTCTGGGAACAGGAAGAACAGAGAAGAAATGTCACAGACTCCAGAATTGACAGACAAGCCAGAAGATGCAGAGGACACCTCTATTGCTCTGAGAAAAGGTACCCAGCCCCATGGATGAACAGGATAATAATCATGGTTAGTTTAACCATAAAGAGTTAGCAAGTTATATGTCTGGGCCTTAGGCCAGTCAGCCTAACATTAGTGTAAGTATCTGTCTGTCTCTGTGGGTCTGTGGGTCTGCGGGTCTAAACCTTGAGGCTAGGCCGGAAAGTCTGGGCCAGAAACCTCTCACTACATGTAATAAACATTAATGTATTTGCATTCTTCTACATGCCACCATCCATTTATACCAGCACCTTTTGTTGAAGATGCTTTCTTATTTCTGTTGTATATTTTGGCATTTTGGCAAAAGTCAGGTGTTTATAGCTGTGTAGATTAATGTCAGGTTCTCTAAAGTTATTTCATTGATCTATGTGTTTTTATGCCAATAACAAGCTGTTTTTATTACTATAGCTCTGCTATAAAGCTTGAAGTTGGAGATGGTGATGCATCCAGAGTTCCTTTATTGTGCAGAATTATTTGAGCAACCCTGTTTGTTTTCATATGAAGTTAAGTATTGTTTCTTCAAGGTCTGTATAAAATTGTGTTGGGATTTTGATAGAGATTGCATTTAATCTGTAAATTTTTTTTGGCAAGATTGTCATTTTATTATGTTGATCCTTCCTATACAAGAGCAAGAGAGATCTTTCCATTTTCTGATATCTTCTTCAATTTCTTTCTTCAACAACTTATAGTTCATGTCATACATGTCTCTCACTTGTGAAGTTAGAGTTATCCCAAGATATTTTATGTTATTTGTGACTATTGTAAAGGTTTATGTTTCTCTGATTTCGTTTTAAGCTAATTTATCATTTGTTTATATAAAGGATATTTTTTGCATTAATTTTCTATCCTACCAGACTGCTGAAGAAGTATATCAGTTATAGGAGTTCATTGCTATAATTCTGTGTGTCACTTACCTATACTACCATATCATCTGTATATATCAAAGGTTTAAATTACTCCTTTCCAATTTGTATCCTCTTGATCTTTTATGTTCTTATTGCTCTAGCTAGGAATTCAAGTGTTATATTGAATAGATATGGGTAGAGTGAACAGCTTTGCTTTGTTCCTGATTTTAGTAGTATGTCTTTGTGTTTCTCTCCATTTAGTTTAATATTTGCTGTTGGCTTACTGTATATTACCTTTTTATGTTTAGGTATATTTCTTGT
Organism: Phyllotis vaccarum; assembly: GCA_033318265.1. NCBI lineage: Eukaryota > Metazoa > Chordata > Mammalia > Rodentia > Cricetidae > Phyllotis > Phyllotis vaccarum. The sequence goes on along the minus strand of JARWLC010000013.1, from coordinate 25,741,402 downwards.
ACCCCTGATCTTTCCAAGACCTTTATCATGAATGCATGTAGGATTTTCTCAAAAGCATTTGCAGCATCCAATGAAATAATCATGTTTTCTTTTCTTTCAGGTTGTCTATGTGATTGATGACATTGTCAGATTTTTTTTTTATTTTAAACTATGTCTGCATCTCTGGAATGAAGCCTACTTGATCATAGTGAATGATTTATTTTATGTTTTCTTGGACTGAATTTTCCAGTATTTTATTTAGTAGTTTTACAGAATGTTAATGAATGAAATTAGTCTGTAATTATATTTCTTTGATGTATTTTTGTGTTTTGGGGTTCATTGTGACTGCAACCTTATCAAAAGAGTTTGACAATGATCCTTCTGTTTCAACAATTTGAGAAGTATTATTTTCAGTTCTTTAAAATTCTGGTAGAATTCTATACTGAATCTTTCTGCCTCTGGGCTTTTCTTTATTTTTTTTTAAAAAAAAAATTTGGTTTGGAGACTTTAACTGCTTTTATTTCCTTTGGGTTTATAGGCCTATTAAACTGGTTTATCTGGTCTTGATATAATTTTTGTAAGGTGTAACTAATCAGAAAATTGTACATTTATTTTAGGTTTTCTAATACTTTTGGAGTCTAGGATTTTTAGGTATGACCTAAATATTCCCTAAATTTTCTTGGTGCCTGTTATTATGGCTTTCTTTTCTTTTTCTGATTTTGTTAATTTGAATATTCATTCTCTGCTTTTTGGTTAGCTATTTTGTTGATTTTATGAAAAAAACAACTCTATGATTTATTTATTCTTTTTATTGTTCTTTTTGTTTAAATTTTATTGATTACCGCCCTGAGCTTGATTATACCATGCCATCTACTCCTTTCGGGTTCTTTTTATATTATAAATGCTTTCATGTGTGCTGTTAAGTCAATTGTGTGAGATTTCTCAAAAAAAATTATGTAGGCACTTAGTGCTATGGACTTTTTTCCTAGTACTGTTTTCATCACATCACATAAGCCTGCTTATGTTGTGGATTCATTTTCATTGTTTTCAAGGAAGTTCTTAATCTTTTTTATTTTTTTTTCCTGGAACCAGAATGTGTTTAGTTGAGAGTTGTTTAGTTTCGCTAAGTTTGTAGGCTTTTTCTGGTTTGTAATGTTGAACTTTAATTGTAAACTAAGGTGGTCTGATAGTATACAAGGAATCATTTTGTTTTTGTATCTATTAGTATTTTCTTTACAACCAATTGTTTGGTGTATTTTATAATAGTCTTCATGAGGTGCTGAAAAGAAGGCATGTTTTTTGTGTTTGGGTGGAAAGTTCTGTATATGATCTATTAATTCCAATAGAGTCATAACATATGTTTAATCTCTTATTTCTCTGTTAAGTTTCTGTCTGATAGAACTATCATTTGGTGAGAGTGTGGTATTGAAGTCTCTCACTATTAGTATGTGAGGTTTGATGTGTGATTTAGGCTTTAATAATGATTCTTTACATATGTGTTTGCCCTTGTATTTGGGGCATAAATGTTCAAGATTGAGACTTTGTCTTGATGGATTTTTTTCCTGAGATGAATATGTAATGTAATACCCTATATTTTGATTGATTTTAGTTTTATGTTTATTTTGTTAGATACTAGAAAAGGCTACACAAGCTTTTTTCTTAAGTCCATTTGATTAGTTTATTTTTCAACCCTTTACTCTGAAGCAGTGTTTATCTTTGAAGTTAGGATGTGTTTCTTGTATGCAGCAAAAAAAATGGATTATGTTTTTATATTTATTTTGTTAGCCTGTATATTTTTATAACATAATTAAGTCCAATGATATTAAGAAATACCAATGGCAAGTGATTGTCAGTTTCTATTATTTTTCATGATTGTATGTGTGGAATATATTTTCTGTGCTTTTGAGCTGGTATTCTTCTCCTTCTTCTATTTCTACTATTCTTAGGTTTAATCTTTTCATGGTGTCCCAACTTTCCTGAACATTTTGTGTTATGTTAGTTTTGGCTTTAGTGTTTTCTATAATTGACTTATCTATTTCTTCTAACATATATTCTGTGCCAGAATTTCATTACCCATTTCATTCATTCTATTGGTTATGCTTGTATCTGTAGTTTCATTTCAATTCTTCAGATTTTCCATTTCAGCATTTGCTTTGTGTCTTCTTTCTTGCTTCAATTTCAGTTTTCAAATTTTGAACTGTTTCCTTTGACTGTTTGATTGATTTTTCTTGGCTTTTTAAAAAAATGGATTTATTGATTTCTTAAAATATTTTGTCTTTTTCTCTATTTCTTTCAGGGAGTTTTTCATTTTATTTTAATCAATAAGAATAAATGAATATATGGGTAACTTATCTCATAGTTTTTTAAGTTTTATAGATGAAGGATTAAATATTAACAAAATTTTTACTGAATAACTTGGTTTGAATAATCAATACCAATCTCCATTTTCAGTTAATTATCTTTGAAATTCACTTTATTATGACACATTATAGGGAATAAATGCTTGTATTTGAACATCTGGTTTATTTGGTAAATTTTCCACATGATAATATTTTCAGAAACTCTATTTATAGACTCTGAGAAAACAAATCACAATAAAAGTGTTTTGAATGTGGAGAAAAGGAACCCTCGTTGCTATTGATAAAACTATAAACTGATATGGATACTATGAAAATATGGCTATATATTCTTTGAAATATAAATAAAAATTACTAGGTGAGTACAATGTACCACTTCTGGGCATACACTCAAGTTACTTGATCACCTACTAGAGAGATAGTTGCTATCCATGGTTATTGGTTCTCTATTTATAATGATTTGGGAATTAAAGCAGCATAGATGCCCAGCAGCTTGTAAATAGGTATTTAAAATGTGATATGTATACACAAAGATATTTTAATTAGTATAGAAGTAAACCATTTTAGGGAAACCATAGGTTATAACCTAACATTGTCAATTGGCTAAATCATTCTCTCAAACTGCCTTCTAAAGACATATGTTTAAATCACTAGAGCTGAACTGTTCTTAACCTTAGCAAAAGAATCTCCATTTAGATATGGATAGGAACTAACTTAAAGATGAATAACTAATCACAGTAGTGAGAATATAAAGTAAATATTTAACCCTAATTGGACATTTTAATTAAGCCACTATTATCACTACCAACATCACCACCAAGTCTAATGTAACATAACAGCAAAGAACTAGGCCTTTCAAACGTAGATGACAGTCAGGAGGCATGGGCAGTTCACAAAGTCTCTTGCAGTAGTACCAGAGTTTATTCCTGGTGCATGAGCTGTATTCTTGGAGCCCATTCCCTACAGATGGATGCCTTCTTCATCCTTGATACTGAGGAGAGGGACTTGGGCCTACCTTAACAGAAGATGCCAGAGTGAACTGACTCACTTTGGGATTCTTTGCCCTTCTTGGAGCATGGGTAGGGAGATGTGGTGGGGTGGAGGTTCAGTGAGAATGGGGAGGAAGGAGCAAGGGGGAGTAGTAAATGGTATGAGAAAAAATCTTTTAAATAAAAAATTACTTAATAAAAGTCTAAAATGTTCCCATCTTTATATAAATGAACTTAAATTTGCTGCTTTCCACTTAACTTTTAGCATTAGAAGTGTAAATGATACCTGAAAAGCCCCAAATGCCCATTGTTCTAGCATTTTGCTTGAAAAACACACGTGGCTTCATTAAGAGTAGCACTTTAAGAGAGTGCATGAAGCTTTCCCTCTTTGCTTGTATACTCACCCTATTGATTTCTTTATATATTTTGCATATACTGTTGTTTACATTAAAATGGTAATATCCAAGTAAACAATTTTCTGTTTTATAAAGAGATTAAACAAATTAATAAAACTTAATTGCAAAGTCAGAATCAGAACATCTGGGTGGCATTGATTTTCAAACTGAGATCATTTCTTCATTTCATTATTACAAAATTCTTTTTCATTCACTACTATGTTATAATAAAAAGTATGAACAAATTGATTTTCCCAGAGTTTTTTTTTCCCATACACTTTTTGGTATGGTGTATGAATGTTTGGTTTTGTAGTGAAATGAGGCCTAAATAATCTTGCAGTTGACTCAATCGATTTTAGGCTGAAACAAACTTCTAGTCATGATGTTGTCAATGAGTATTAGAGACTATAGTGGTTATAGTAAATTATATTTATTGTGTGAAAATATCTTGCCATAACCAATTTGTTCATTTTGATTTAATTATTTCATTCTATGCATTTTTAAAATATGTAAGTTTATAGAAATTGTGAATTATCTTTTAAACCAACATACATAGATTAGCATAATATACATACACATATTTTTATGTAAATAATTGATTATATTTTCCAGGGCCATACATGAATCTTTGAAAACATAAAATCCCATCTTATGAATCTAACTTATTCATTTTCTTAATGTTTAGTATTTTGAATATTTCCACTTTTCCTTATGTATTCTTTCCTCTTGAGTTTAATTCATTTATGTAAATTTCTAAGGTTTTAATCGTAATTTTAAGAATATAAACCACACATATTCTAAATCATTCAAAAAGCAATTTTTTACATAATGGTTGTATAATACTATCTTTTAGTAATAATGGTAGCAAATGCTTCATTCATTTAATATATTCTAATATCTAATAATTTGAAACATTTAGTTTTAATGTTTCACTTTAGTTTGCATAACTTGTAATACTTGGAAGAAATTCAACTAAATACTTTTAAAATTTTGAACTTCTTATTTTAATTTTTATGTCATTTAAGAGTTGTTTTATTAATAGCATGTAATTAGAATTGTTTCTGATATAAAAGTTTTATCATTGTGGACATCAATTTACTAATATATAGTATTCTTTATTTTATGTGCTTTTTGAACTTTTCCTGGTTTGTTTTGTCATTCAGAATATGCTAAATATAGATTGTTCTTATATCCTTATCAAAATAGTGGAATTCTTCATTTTATGATTTTTTTTAACTTTTATTCTTCTCTTATACATTACATTGAGAGCACAGTTTTTCCTCCATTCATTGCTCCATTTTTTTTCTACCAAAAAAAGAGGAGGCCTCCAGAGATATTTATCTAATATGGCCTAACAAGATACAATAATAGTGGGTACAAACCCTCATATCAAGAGAGGAGGCAACCCAGTAAAAGGAAAATGTCCCAAGAGGGAGGAAAAATCATATGAGGCACCCCCCACCACGGTCCTATTGTTGGGAATTCCACAAGAACACCAAACTAATATCTATTAGTTTTATGAGAGGATCCAGCTTAGATACAGATAGGCTCCATTATTTTTGCTTGTTTCTGTGGGCCCCTATGATACTGCTTAGTTTATTCTGTAATCTCTGATCTTGTAGTTTCCTAGAACCCTCTGGTTGTCATAATCCTCTCTTGTAGTATTCATCCTAGTTCCCCTGGCATTTATTAATGTTTTACTATGAGCCTCTTATTCTGCTCCAATAAACTTGCTGGACTATAGTCTACAATAAGTATAACAGAATATCACCAGGAATAATTTTTTCACTTTTTAAAATTTCTTATTATGTTTGGATATATCCTGGGTCTCTGGGATGCTCTCTGTTTGGTTCTTTGCCATCCAGACAGTGTCAGATGTTGTCTACCTCTTGCAACATGTTCATCATATTGCACAATTAATTGGTTTGCTCTCTCACAAGTTCTGCACCACCATTACATGACCATACTTTTTAGGCAGGAAAGATTGTAGTTTGAAGATTTTGTGACTGAGTTAATGTCTCAGGTCTGCTGCTTAGAGAGTTACCAGGTTATAGAAGATGTCTTTCTCTGGCTCTGTATCCACCACTACTAGGAGACTTCATTAGGGTCCCTCAAGTAGATTACAGATAGTTTTTATTACACTAAGTTTCTACAATGTTCCCCAAATGTCAACCAATTCCAGTCATCTCAGTACCTTTTTCCTCTGTCCCACTTAAACCCTATCTAATCCCCCTTGTTTCCATCCCCATCTACTATCAATCAAGCAGCAAAATCTATTATATTTTTCCATGATAGTTGCCTGGCATTGAGCCCGTCTTGTTACTTAGCCTCTCTGAGATTAGAAAATAAGAACATGTCAACCTTTTAATTAAGAGCTAATGTCTATGTATAAGTGAAAACATATCCATATTTGTGTTTCTGGAACTGGGTTACCTCATTCAGAATGATCTTTTCTAGTTGCATTCATTTGAATGAAAATTTCGTGATATTATTTTAACAACTAAGTAATATTCCATTCTGAATATATACCACATTTTCTTTATTTATTCTTTAGTTAAAGGATATCTACATCTTTTCCATTTCTGACTTTATAAATAAACCTGCGATAAACATGGTCCTTCTGATATGGTGTTATGTACTTCAGAAATACGCCCAGTAGTAGTATAGCTGAGTCTTGAGATATAGTAATTCTCCTTTTTCTGATAAACACCATAATGATTTCCAAACTGGTTATATAAACTTGTGCATGCTCAGCAATGAAGGAGTGTTCTCTTTGCTCCACATCCTTGCTATCTTAATGTACCACCTTCATTTTTTGAGTTAGCCATTCTGACAGATGTAAGATGAAATCTCAGATGCATTTTGATTTGCATTTCCTTTATACCTAAGAACGTTAAACAATTCTTTGGGGTTTTTTTTGCCATTTGAGATTCCTTTGTTGAGAATTCTTTATTTAGAACTTTTCCTCAATTTTAATTAGAGAGGGAGAGTATATGGGCAAAGGGATCAGGATCATGAAGATGAGAATGACAGAGATGGCTGACTGGAGCTATTGACAGGTCACTGAATCAAAAACAACCACTGAGGAACCTTCACAGAAAGAAACTAAACCCTACAAAAAAGATGACTGTCAAATGGCATGGGCAGATTGTGGAGCCTCTTGGAGTAGGATCAGACTATGTTCCTGTGCATGAACTGACATCTTAGAGCCCATTTCCTAAAGCGGAACACCTAACTTAACCTTAATACTGGGTTGAGGGAATCATATGGACCTCTACTGGATATGCCAGAGTAAACTGACCTACCTTGTGACTCCTTGCCCTCCTTGGGAAATAATGGGGCATAAGATGAGGAAGGCTGAGAGAGGACTGGGAGAGAATGGAAGAAGGGAAGGGGGGACAAGAAGTGGTATAAATGGAATAAAAACCTTTTTATATAAAGAAAAATGCAAAAGAACTACACATATAATATCTATTCTATATGTAGATAACAAAATTAGAAAAACACAATTTATGATATAATTTTCTTTGTGAGTCTAAAGTTTTATATCTATTTTACCTTTCACCATAACTAAGAAAAACTTTATGTCTAATTATAAAGACTTTAACTCCATCAGAAATCACAGAAGGGTGTAATGTTGCTTGATGACAGAGAAATCTGGCTACCTTGACTGTCACCCAATGGTTCTTTGTACTAGAATTTCTCTGTGAAGCAGAGATTACTTGCTTGGTAAAGTTTGGCAGTCTCTTTCTTTTGCATCCTGATGATCCTGTTTGGAGAGTATATTTTCAGCAAGTGAGACAAAGGAAGTATTTTTTTCCCCAAAAAAGGAAATTCCATACAGAGGTCCTTTTATTCCCATCATCATTTTTTGAAGTAAATCGGTACTGTCAGGAGCAGACATGTCTCACTGTCATGAAAAGTCTTTTATAATTAAAATATTTTAAATGGTATATTCTGTAGGTTTTCGAAGTATTTGAAGATCATCTATCTAAATACTTCTGTGTATGACCTTATCAACATACTTATATTCAGCAAGGAGATTCTGATCCAGCCTTTATGGCCTAGCCCCAAGTTTCAGACCTATCCACATCCCTGCTGCCACTTTACCCCAAATAATCACACAAAGGCTATATTAATGTAGTGTTGATTGATCCATGTCTCAAAAATACTGGCTAGTCCTTTCATTTTAAGTCAATCTATTATTCTTTTCTTGTTTAGTCATGTGGCTTACTGCCTTTTCTCAGAGCAGCATGCTGGTCTCTTTTCCTCTGTGTTTGCTGGTGTCTCTTCCTGTTCCCACAGTTTTCTGAGTCTGATAACCCCACCCATACTTACTGTGTGCCTCTGGCCAATCAGCATTTAATAAGCCAATATGAGGAACAAATATTTACAATATACCAAAACATAATCTCACTATACTTACCATTATTAACATGATTTTGTAATTACACATTATATTTTCTATGAGCTATATAAGCACAAAACCCTAAACGGGAGTAAAAATATGTATACAATATAACAGAAATAACTTTTAAAATTTATATCACTAAACTAAAGTATATACCAATGTAAAATATTGTGAATAGTTTTTGAATTAAGATAGATTTAATAATTTATACTGCTATCTTTTAATTTTTATATTATATCCCTCCTTGTTTTTTCAGAAAGATACATTTGAATTTAACTCCTTTGCCTACTTTTTTCTGATCATTACCAATAACAACTTGTAACTAATCCCCATTAAATGATAATTAACATCCAAAACCCATTTTGGGGAATGAGGACATTGTTTTCTAGATGATATCTTGTTTGTTTAAAGCCCCTGAAATATTTGTGGAACATTTAAAAAGTCAGCATAGTTGTTAAATATTGGCTGTTGTAATCTTTAATGCTGGATCATCTCAGCCAGCAGCTTTGAAGCTCTTCTGGATGTTCTTAGACCGCCATCAATTTTTATTAGTGTTTCATCTCCTTGATTTGAAAACATAAAACAATTAATGGAAACATAAATTTATGTATTGATATGACTAGAAAATGTGTATTATATATGAGGTAGCCAAAGATAATTTTTTGCTTAATGTTTGAACAGGTAATACATAATTTATATTTTTGTAGTTTTTCTAGGTTTATTTCTTTGTAGTCAGAAGTTTTAGTCTTCCTTGTTCAAACCTAATTTTCTTTAACTCAGAATATATCCAAAGCCTCTCCTGTCCTATGAAAATAGACACATAATATCACACCAAAAGCAACATACACTTGACTTAAATTTTATAGTGAAAATATTTTAAAAATATATAGGTTTGATAATCTAGCAGCTTCCATAATTTACATGTTTCTTAGCAGTTTTTTCTCCTTCATTAGTAGTTAAAATTTTCAATGACAACACAATTACCTACAAGATCCAGACTCCTATGCATTTCACATCTTTACTTGGCTTATAACATTTTTATTATAATATTCTTTTTTAATGATTAAGGTTTTAAACAATTTTTAATATGTGATTTTATATATCTTTCATTCTGTCTCCCAAACCTATATCAATTTTTAAACAACTATAACCCATTTAAAGGTTATTTTCTTTCTTCTGAAGATATTATTATTTTTTAATTGAATGAGACAATTCTTACACTGCTATATCAGTCTCTGCCTGCGTAGTTTAGCTTAGTGCATGGAAGCTGGTGGCTGGCTCTTCCTGCAGTCAGTTGCTAGAAGTTGTGTCTTGGTACTGGAACAAGTATGAGGGACATGACATGATGAAGAAGGCACTCTTGGCTTGTTTTTTTGTTTTTTTTTGGTTTTTTTTTGCATTTAGAACCTTTTCAAAAGCTTTCTGAGTCTTTAAGTGGATGTATGTTACAATGGACATAGGACAAAATTTGTAGGTAGAGTTTTCCTGTCCAAAACACCTACTCTCAAATAACCACTCAGAATCTTAATATTAATTATGAGTGTTTTACCAATAGCTCAGGCTTATTACTACTTATGTCTTACAACTTAAATTAACCAAGTTTTATTAATCTATGCACTTCCCCATGTATGGCATTTACCTGCATAGTAGGTTTTATTTACTTTCCATCTGGATAAAAACTCTCTCTGCCCTCCTTCTTCCAGTGTGAATAGTTTTGTTGTTTTACTAATATTCTCTGCCTGTCTTCCAGCCAATCAGCTTTTCATTAAACTAATGTAAGGGACAAACCTTCACAGTGTACAAAAGAATTATTCAATAGCACCCTCTTCCCTTTTTTCACTCCAAATCATCATTTCCTTTATTCTTTTCTTTAACTTCACAATTTCTATTTAATATTCATTATTTCATAAGTATATATGCTTACATATATTACAGTATATAACTTGTTCAGTTTATATGATGTTACTTCTACATATGGTTTCATGGCTGACCATTTGACCTTAGCTAGTCAACAGGTTTGCTCTACCCTGGGAAAGGCCAACTGTCCTGTATTTGACTTTCTTCCATTGTGTATAGTTATTTTTGTAGGCCTGAGACTTCCTAGGCCTTCTAAATCAAGTTTTTATGTTAATTGAGGTTACACTTGCATATCTACAGTTTCTACAAACATGTTGATATTTTATGAGTGGTTCTGATATATCTAGAAGACAATTTCTCAGAAATCTTCTCAATATTCTGGTTCTTAAAATTTGTCTTTTCTCCCTATTTGACAAAGTTCCCTGACCCTTAAATGCTGAAGTGTTGTGTAGATTTATGTACTAGGACTGAGATCCATAACTGCATTTTGATTGCTTGTGCCATTCTATACTGGTCTCTTTCCATTGGAAAAAAAATACTTTTTATATGAGGAGTGAAGGTCACTGTCCTAGTTAGGAGTTATTTTGCTATGAATAAAAAGTATGATCAAAAGCAAATTTGGGAATAAAGAGTGTGTTACCTTACATTTCCACATTGTAGCCTGTTATTGAAAGAAGTCATGGAAGGAACTCAAATGGCATTAAAGCCAGAGAAAGGAGCTGATACACAAACCATGTAGGAGTGTTGCTTACTGGCTTATACATGATGGCTTAATTGACCTATTTTTTTGTAGAAACAGCTTAGAAAGGCCACTATCCACAATAAGTTTTGCCATGCAACAACAATCGCTAATTAAAAACATGCCCTACAGCCAGGTTACTGGCACCTCTTCTTTGTTAAAAACAGCTCTCTAATTGAACTTGAGATCTGCTTAACAAGAGAGAAGCTATGCCTTTTAGTGTTTATCTAGCTAACTGTGCAGTGATAGTTAAATCATAGTTGCTGGAAAAGAATCTACAACATTTAATTTACTAAAGCCACATAAATGCCTAACACAAAACTGTAAACAATTGTTCTCAGAGCCACAGATAATTTCTTTCTTTCACTAAACTTCTTTACTTTAAAATTTTTTCTTTCATATAACCTAAGATTCGTAGATTTAATATTTGTTACTGTTCATATGCTTCTTTTCATGTTGATTTTGTTTATCCTTTTCTCTGTATAATTTTAAACATTTCACAAAATAAACATTTTTGTTTTACCTCTTCTAAATTCTTTACAAAATACAAAAGAAATCTGTGACTAATGAGAATGATGTGAAAATCTAGATTGTTTTATATGTCCAGCTATTTAATTATATTCTATTGTTTTTAAAACTGTCAAGTTTTGCGTTTTAAGTTTGTTTCTGATTTATTGAGAATATACAAGCATGTATTCCACAGATAATTTTTATTTTCCCCCATATTTTCTTGATCTTTGTATATGCCAGTTTTAGAAGTATAATGTATTTTTGTAAGATTATTAAGTTTATGTTCCTGCTTTTTGTAGGCTTTTATTTTCTAATATCATTATATTTTAATTATTTTACTTCAAAAAAGATATATTATTTACCTATAATATTCAATTTTGTTGAATGTTACTTATTTATTTATTTTGTTAATGTATATGTTAGATTTTGTTCACATATATATGCACTTATTTATGCATGTGAGTAGGTGTGTATGCATGTGTATAGGCCAAAAGTTTATTTCAGGTGTCTTTCTCTATTTTTGTTCACCTTGTGTTTTTTTTTAGATGGAATTATTTAGTGACCCCAGAGATCTCCAATTAAGGTAGACTTGCTAATTTTCATGTCTTAGAAATATAGTACTCTTCACCTTGCCAATGTTTGTATTGTAGACATGTACAAATATATACAATATTTGGTTGGTATATATTGAGTTTTGGAGATTTTAACACATGTCCTCATGATGTTATGCCAACATGTAGTTGAAACATCTAGACATCTCTTTTAAGTTTTAATTATAGTTGGTATTGACAAAGTAAATGTATATACCTATTACACAGTTATGTTTTAATTCATTTTCATTGTAACATAATTAAATCATTAATACTATTTTCATCTTATCCATTTGTTTTCTTCTAATAAACACATCTAAAATATATTTCTTTAGAAAAATTTAAATATACAGCAGAGCATTACAGATTGATAGAGTCACCTCCAGAAGCTAGAGAACTACTGTGGAGTTCGCAATATTTCTTTGCAACAAAATATCTTCATGAATTCCTTGTTATTATTGATTATTTTATCAGTTTTATTATATCCAATTATTTTGTGATACAATATTTGCTATTATTTTTTGAGAGATACATGAAAATGATGTATTTTTTTATCATACATACCCATACTCCTTGTCTAAATTATTCTCTAGATTATTACCCATTACTTCAGTTTCCCAACTTCATCTCCTGTTTTATAATTATCTAATCCTAATTTGTTCTGACCATATTCTACAATTTTGTAGCTATACATTTGAGCAAGTCTATTTACTAGGGGACCACATACTAGAAGAAAACCAACTTCCCTGCCACAGCAATGACCAATTTCCTCAGTTTCTGAGTAGGAGCTCAAGAATTGCTTCCCTATTCATGCAAGAATTTTGAATGTCTTGATCTTAAGAAGGATTTCTATTGTCAAACACATCTGTTATAAGTCCACAAGTACAGCAGTGCTGTCCTTTGACTTCTATTATCTTTTCATTTCACTCTTTGACATTCATTGATTTATGGTGGTGACAAGAGTGTCAGGTAATGGAGATGTCTCTATTAAAAGAAAATATCCCATTAATCTCTATTCTCCACACCTTGAACATTTGTTGATTTCAGTTACATTGGTTTTCATTTCATTCACTGTATTTTTTTTCAAATAACCATTTTATTTTATAATGACAGAGAGGCCATACAGATATGTGTAGTGGATTTATGTTGTTACAATGTAAATAATTGTCTCACCTATGAGTTTAATAAAAAGTGCTGATTAGCTAAAGGAAGACAGGAAGTGTGGGCAGGGCTACCAGACTAAGAAAATGCTGTGAACAGGAAGAACAGAGCAGAAATGCCACAGAGACTCCAGAGTTGTCAGACAAGCTGGAAGACACAGAGGACAACTATGCTGATCTGAGAAAAGGTACCAGGCCCCATGACTGAACAGGATAAGAATCATGGGTTAGTTTAAGGGTAACGAGTTAGCAAGTTATATGCCTGGGCCTTAGGCTAATCAGCCTAAAATTAATATGGGTCTATGTGTCTCTGTGGGTGTGTAGGTCTGTGGGGCTAAACCTTGAGTCTAGGCCTGAAAATCCAGGCCAGAAACCTCTTACTACAGATGTGTATTAAGGCTGTGGTTTGTCACTATCTCTTTTCAACAAAATAATAATAGGTTCAACCTGGGGGCCTATGATTATCCTGTCCATGGACTATTGCTCAGACCTATAGTACATGCCCTGTGTTTCTTCTTAAGGAGTTGTCTTTAAATCCAACCAGAATATAATTGTTTACTTTGATACTATTCTTGCCACAATTGTTCAAAACTACCTGTTATTGTAATTCTCAATGTTCACATCAAGATAAGACTGTACATGACTTCTTCTCTAGCAGTTTGAATAGAAAATTATTTTATTTAAGTTAGCTGAAAGGGAAGAAACTTCCTGTCCATGCCATATTGATTCCTCTATTCTCAATGTACAAAGTATCTGGTATCTTCAGGACTAAGGTTTTACTATTTAGTTCTGGAGGGAAAATGATAGAAGTTGTAATAACTAATATTCTTTATGATGGTTCTATTATATCCTGAGCAATGACATTAGAAAGATATCCACACATGGCTTTGTTTTTGATTGTTTCAGTTTTGTTTTTTGGGTTTTTTTTTGTTAAGTTGTTGTTTGTTTTGTTTTGTTTGATTTTATGTTAAGAAGTTATAATTTCTGGGATAATCTTTATTCTCCTTGTAGAGTAAATGAAATAAAATGCACTCACTTAATGGGTGAGTGCATATGATATTTATAAAAATACTAGATTTTTAGGATGTTTTAGACATCTTTAATTTTTATCATAGTGTAGGGGAGATTAAGTTGTTCCATTGTAAATAATTGTCCCAGCCTGTGAGTTTAATAAAAAGCGCTGATTGGCCAAAGGCAGGCAGGAAGTGTGGGTGGGGCTACCAGACTAAGAAGACTCTATGAACAGGCAGAACGGAGTAGAATGCCAGAGAGAAGCCAGAAGATGCAGAGGATAACTATGCTGCTCTGAGAAAAGGTACCGAGCCTCATGGCTGAACAGGATAAGAGTCATGGGTTAGTTTAAGGGTAAAGAGTTAGCAAGTTATATGCCTGAGCCTTAGGTCAATCAGCCTAAAACTATTATAAGCACCTGTGTGTCTCTGTGGGTCTGTAGGTCTGTGGATCTAAACCTTGAGGCTAGGCCCGAAAGTCTGGGACAGAAAACTTCCTACTACAGCATAGTATTGTATAGAGAAAATGGCATGATTCAAATGGTACAATTTTATAGATATGCATGATCAAGCAATTATAAATGTACAAGTGATAATTCCATAATATCTTGCCTTACCAATTGAATGCATTTTTATTTGAGTACTCTGATGACAAAAAGTTAACTGTGAAAATGATGCAGATTAATTTGCTTAAATATATGGACCATTTCATTGTGTATAATAAATCATAATGTTAGATACTTTTGTTTGCCTTTCTGTATCAGTAATATTCCTAGTCTTCATATGGTATGAGACATTTGAGGTTAGAAAACATTTCTACCTAATATACCATAAAATTTGAGAAAAATAATTCGTCAATAAATGACTATAAATTTCTCAGCAAAATACCATTGCTAATAATAAATAAAAACATTTATGTCTTATTTAACATTTGTTCTATATCTATAAATTCTAACCATAGCATTACATGCCAGACAATTTGTATTATTATGTTTTGTATATCCATATTAATTAAAAATTTAATATCTTATGTATATACATTTTTTAAATTAAAAAGAAAAATATGTTATCACCAGAACAAAGTCCAAGGAAGAAGCTATAATAAAAGTGAACATAGTTACTGTTCCTTTTTCAGAATGTTTCTTTTCTCTTGTTCCATTACTTTTGAAGAAAATGCCATATGCTGTAAAGTTTAATGGGATAGCAAAAATGACTTGAATACAAAATGTTCTGCATTACTTAGAAAATACATCATTTGGTGATGGAGCATCACAGAAATATCTTTTGGAAAGTGTTTTCCTATATTTACTGGAAATACTAATTTAAATTGTACCACATTTCTCACCAGGGTGCAGATATGATTTTCAGCCAGAACAGTTATCAAAGTATATTGTTTCAGGCTATTTATTCAGAAAGATAAAATAAAGGACAATTCTCCAATGGGAGTGGAAAAGTTGCATAATTATGTCATAAAACATTAACTTAACAGTAGGAAGTAGCACTTAGGAAGCAGTATAAATTCTATTCTCTTAGGTTTAATTTTTAACAATTATAATATATCCAATAATTTCTACTGAGTCAAATTGTACTTTGTCTTTTTAAAATTGATAATATTTGACTAGTCTAAACAAATATCCACAAAGATTACACATATATGAAATGCATGAAATATCTGACATATGTTAAATTAATATATTATAAGTAAAGTTCTAATTATGGCTTTATTTTAAGGCTTTAGATTATAATGTTGCTTCCTCTCAATAACAAGTTTTGTTGTAACATTTGACAGAAAATATTGTGAAACACTACATTCATATATGGAAAAAAATTTTCCCTTATATAGTTGTATAAAAAAGAGAAGTGTTATATATCTTAGTGAGTTAATAATAACATGCTTAACAGAGTACTTTTAGTGTAGAATGAGGCACAACAAGATTGTCTCTATTGGCATTACATATAGCCACTCATGATGAAAGCACACACTCCTTCCTTTTTTCTCAGATTTTCAATATTAAAATTTAAGTCTACAAAACAAATTTCTAAACAGGTTAAAGTACCAATAATTTAAAATTTCTTAGCACTATATGGTATTGCTTATATTCTTAGTATTATTGTCTTATATGTATATATTCTGTCTAAAAAATATATTACACTATTATATATTATTTCACAGAACCTCATTAATTCTTACAGAAATTTCCATGTATCAATCACAGATATTAGTGTCTCCAGGATTTAACTATTTTACTCAATAAATAATCCTGTAGTTTAGAAGTGTTTAACTTATCTGATATCTCTTAGATAACTATATAGTATCCTCTAAGAGACATTTGACTACACTAATTACTCTTTGGACTACTGAACAGAAATCAGTCTATTATACTGAATAATTTTTAAGAATCAAAAATTTAAAATTTGATATGTAGTTTCGTAATCCATTTTATATTATCTTCACTTTTCTGAGGATACAAAATAATTCCAATAATTCTAAATTATTTTAAGCAGTGAATATATTTAGTACTGTAACTGCCCAATATTTTCTGATTATACTATATCTACAGTTAGTTATAAGAACCAATTTAACTAGTAGAAGCTAGATTTTGTTCTCCAAATCATTTAAGTTGAACTTTATTTAACCAGCTATTCTTTCCTGTTACAATGTAACTATCTATAGTAACATTATTAAGGAACTATTCTTTTCTAGTTTACCTTTGATAAAGAAGCTAGTTGTAAACAAGCTGCAGACTCATATTGTGCATCACTATCTGACTAGATAGGTATCTTTATCATATTGATAAATACATGTTCATGAAATTTAACAGTTAATATTTATTTTAGCTAGTGTTAAAAGTAGGCACAAATATCAGTAAAAAAAAATGCTTAAATACATGCTGGTTAAATACCAGAGAAAAATTTCTAACAGTATGTATTTATATAACTATAGTAGTGATCCTTTGGAGAATGCTTCCACTATGAATTTCTTGTGTTTTCAATGTTAATTTGATATGAATGCAATTTG
The DNA here is from genome assembly GCA_033318265.1 of Phyllotis vaccarum. Lineage (NCBI taxonomy): Eukaryota > Metazoa > Chordata > Mammalia > Rodentia > Cricetidae > Phyllotis > Phyllotis vaccarum. The sequence continues at coordinate 25,724,386 of JARWLC010000013.1, read as the reverse complement.
AAATAGTCTTTAATATATGTTGCATCATGTACTTGGTTTTTGTAAACACTATTAGTTTGCATGTATAAATAGCTCTTTTCTTGGAAGAGATGAGAAGCCAAAGTCAAACACACCAAGAAATACTATCCCATTATAATACATTAAAGTTATGATTCCTAGATCTGAACAAACATCTCAAAATGTTTCTCTGATGCCACAAAATGAATTTGATAACAATGTTATTTTTTTTAATTTAGTATCTCAAATATGTACTGATAAAACTTAAAAAGATTTACTAAGTAGAGTAAAGGTATACAAGAAGTATATTTCACAAGTACATAAGATATATTATACTGCATAATTACACATAATTACCATTTTAAATTAAATATAAAATATATATTTTAATCTGAATTACATTTTGAAGTAGTAAGAATCAGAACCAGGGTATTATATCTGTTAGGCAAGTACTCAGAGAGATATAGGTTTTCACTACTAAATACATACTTCCACTTAAAAATAAAATAAACAGTATGTATAGAAAAAGATTCTATATTATAAATGTCATCATTGGAATAAATGTCTTGGCAAATGTATAAATGGTCACATTTGATGTATTTGCCTGAGTGACAGTATAGAAATACACAATGATTTTTAATGTAACCTAAATGTATTCTATATAAATAATTGCTGTTAAAACTTTCTATTTTATGCAATACCTTTTCTACTAAAATATATATGTATGCATATATATGTTTATATATATATATATATATGTGTGTGTGTGTGTGTGTGTGTGTGTGTTAGGTAGGTAGGTAGTTTTATATATCTGTATTATGTTGCAGTCTAAGTCAAGTTACAAGGTTCATTGTTCATATGTATTTATCCATTAGACACTGTGTTTCTCATTTTTGAAGAGGATAGTGATTCAGCTAATTTTTATTTTCTCTGGATTCCTTTAATAGAAAAAATATTTATTTATTTTAAAAGTGATTGTTAATTTCTTATTACTGATGTTTTTCTGTGACTAATAAAGCTGTGTACTCTCTATACATTATTTGTCTTATATTTTGATTTCTTGAGATTTAGTTTTTCAATTTAAAAGATTTATACTTTATAGTAAGGATCAACTATGTAAAAATTTGTATAGTTATATCGTGTTATTTGAGCTTACAACAGTCTTGCTTTTAATATATAACTGAAATTTGTTTTTTAATTTATCAGTTTGGTTATTTATTATTCTATTCATTTCAATAATTTTTTCTCAGTGTTCTCTTGAAAATTTCTAAACTGCATTTAAAATGGTATGCCTAAATGAGAAAATAAAAGATTCTACAAAAAACCTGTAAAATACTGATGTGGGATGTCATTTGTATACTGTGAATTACCATTAAATAATAAATGGATAAACAGTTTGTTTACAGCCTATGAAAAGTCAGGCCATAGGCTGGAAATTCAGGTATAAAGAGTACGGAGGGAGAAGTCACAAAGAAATGCTGCAAGCTGTTGTTGAAGGAAGCAAGATTTTAAAAATCACAGGTAGGCGATCAGCCACATGGCATTACACAGTTTATGAAACTTGGATAAGTTGAAAGAGCTTGAAATTACTGACCCTGAGCCATAAGCCAAACAGTTTGTAATTAATATAAGCCTTTGTGTGGTTATTTGGTTTTAAGCAGCTGTTGGCCTGCAGGTTTGGTTCTCAGGCTGGATGATCCGGAAACTTCTGAGTGCACATGACAATCCAAAGTGGGGCACTTGAATTCACATAAAGCCTGAAAAAGCTTAAAATGTGTTTTAGAACACAGAAACAGAACAACAACAACAACAAAAACAGTTTCCTAGTTGTGTCTCTCAAATGAGCCATGATAGAGAATGACATTATGGCTTGAGTTACAAAATGGTAGGGTGGCTGCCTGCAGCTTCAGTTGCAATATGTGTTCCTACAGTCTCAAAGAAGCCTCAGTATAAGAATGAGTTGCTTATGACAGGTTTAAGGATATTTCTTGTAGTCTGATTATGTTGTTACATTGTAAATAATTGTCCCACGTGCTGATTTAATAAAAATGCTGATTGTCTGAAGGCATACAGAAAGTGTGGGCAGGACTTTCAGACTAAGAAAAGTCTAGGAACAGGAGGAACAAAGAAGAGATGCCAGAGAGGTGCCACAGAGACACAAGAGAAGCCAGAAGTTGCAGAAGACAACTATGCTTCTCTGAGAAAAGTTATGGATCTGCATGGCTGAACAGGGTAAGAATCATGGGATAGTTTAAGAGCAAGAGCTAGCTAGCTATATACCAGAGCCATAGATGTATCAGCATAAAATTAACACAAGAACCTGTGTGTTTCTCTGGGACTGTGGGTCTTTGGGTCTGAAGGTCTATGGGTCTATGGGTCTGCAGGTCTGGACCATAGGACAGACAGACGAAGAAACTTAATACAACAAATGGCAGCCCAACATGGGTTATATATATACACATAAAGCTGGAGAAAGATTAAAAAGAGTTCTAAAGCACAAAATTGAAGCCAAACACAGCTTCTGAGTTGTGTTTCTCACATGAGCTGTGGTACAAAGATGCCCTGGTGAGGAGTGTGGGCTTGAGCTAAAAATAAATAGATAGATAGATAGATAGATAGATAGATAGATAGATAGATAGATAGATAAAGAAAGAAAGAAAGAAAGAAAGAAAGAAAGAAAGGAAGGAAGGAAGGAAGGAAGGAAGGAAGGAAGAAAGAAAGAAAGAAAGAAAGAAAGAAAGAAAGAAAGAAAGAAAGAAAGAAAGAAAGAAAGAAAGAAAGAAAGAAAGAAAGAAAGAAAGAAAGAAAGAAAGAAAGAAAGATAGATCAGCTTTTGGAGTACAGCTTAACATGGCCTGTTCCTGAAGTCTCACAGGAGCCTAGATATAAGCAACAAGTTGTACATAAAGTATTTAAGGTTTCTGTTTATATAGACAAAAAATGAAACAGAATCAAAGACTACTTCTTAGTAGCAGCAGCATTTTGTTGGATCAGCTATGTTTGCTGGATGCAAGCAGAGGCTTGGCTTTTTAAAAGAGAGACTTCCTGACTCAGCCTTAGAGACAAACTATTTGTGAGTCTTTTAAGAGTCCCTGCTGCCCAGTGTTTAAGTAGAATTCATGAGCAGCAGTTAGAAGTGTTTTACTTGTTCTATGTATGGACCCTAAAATCCCCAGATTGGTAATTATGTCTGATAATTAGCTAAAAGCCTAAATTGTCTGAAGTTCAACTAGGAGCTGGGTGGAGCTAGCCAGTCTTAAACTGAACCTTGGCAGATTAAAAGTGTGATCAAAAATAGCAAGAAATATTGGTATCTGAGTAGAGACAGATTAAAAAAAAACTCTAAATGCTTTAGACTGTTGAGAAATATACATAGGCTTGAGAGAGAAAAGAACAAAATGTTAGAGAAAGTCCTTAAAAAAGAAATAGAGTAAAAAAAAAAATAAGCCATGTAAAGATGGAAATTGCAAAGAATGTCTGAATGGTGTATGTTATTGTCTTGTCTTTAAGTTTTTTAACTGAAAATGAAATCATAAAAGCTACTAAAACACATTTTATTGTAAACGCTGATGGATTAACCTAACCTAAATATTTTATAAGTGAGCTAATTTTAAAACTAAAATCAAAAGATATGCTATCTTGGAGAAGAGGTTTTATTTTTAGTTCCACAAAAAATAAGAAGCTATGGATTTATTCCTGGTTAAAGAAAATAAAGTTTGATAGAGGAAGAGCCTCTGAAAAGTCTCCAATGAAAACAGATGGCCCAGATGGTTCAGCATTTCAGAGCACTTCTGTCACAGTTTCCTCTACATCCAATACAACCTCAAGGAGCCTGGATAAGCTAACCCAACCTTATAGACTACTCCACTAAAGATTTGTCCAAAGTCCTAAATTTTTCTTTGGGTCTCCATGGGATTTCCAGTACCCCAGATCAGTGGAAAGTAGCCTAGAGAACTTTGCCTACATTCCAAAAAATGGATTATGGAAGTTTGTGTTTGTTTACAGTGTTTACTATAAGGTTGTTCTAGATAATGGGAAAAATGTATATTAGATTTTGGGTTCTTCTTGTTTTAAAAGAAAAAAGATGGAAATGTTGTGATATTATGCTGTTACATTGTAAATAATTGCCCCACCTACTGGTTTAATAAAAATGATAATTGGCAGAAGGCAGATAGGTGTTGTAGTGTGCTTTCTTTGGTCCCAGGCAGCCAGACCCACAGACCTGCCTCCCGAGACCTCTTATCTGCCCAGCTACCTGCCGCTCAGACCCCCAGAAATGACTCAGACGCTTATATTAACTTCATGCTGTTTGGCCTATGGCTCAGGCACATTGCTAGCTAGCTCTTACATCTTAAATCAACCCATTTCTATTCATCTGACTGCCACATAGCCCGTGGCTCACCTGTGTTCCTTACATGTTTCTTCTTGGGCGGCTGGCTTGATCTGCCTCTGACTCCACCCTTCTTCTCCTGCCTATTCTGATTCCTCCTACTACTTCTTCTATGGTGTCTGTCATGGCCCAAAACAGCTCCTTTATTTAAAGACTGAGATTCACAGCATACAGAAAGGCATTCCCACATCAGATAGGAAGTGTGAGTGGGGCTACCAAACTAAGAATACTCTGGGACCAGGAGGAACAGAGCAGAGATGCCACAGAGATGCCAGAGAGAAGCTAGCAGATGCAGAGGACCACTATGCTGCACTAAGAAAAGTTACAGAGCTACATGACGGAACAGGATAAGAATCATGGGTTAGTTTAAGAGCAAGAGCTAGCTAGCAATACGCCAGAGTCATAGGCTGATTAGCATAAAATTCACATGAGCATCTATGTATTTCTGTGGGACTGTGGGCCTGTGAGTCTGTAGCTCTGCAGGTCTGGAACACATGCCAGACTGGCCAGAAACTTAATACAATAACTTCTTTTACAGACAAAAAGAAAACAGAGTCAAACAGCTTCTTAATAGCAGCATTTTCATGGGTTAGTTATGTTTGCTGATGGTGAGCAGAGGCACAGCTTTTTAAAAGAGTCTTCCTGATTAAGCTTTAGAGACGAAAACCACACAAGTCTCATTAAAGAGGCCCTGCTTCCAAACATTTAAGTGAGATTTATGAATAGCATACAGCAGTGCTTTACTTGGTGACTGTGTAGATCCTACAACTCCTCAGAGTTGAGTCGTAAATGTGGTTTTGGCCAGCACCTCTGCCAAAACATCATTGTGGAACCTTTAATCCTAGCCACACCCTAGCATATTAAATGTGTGATAAGAAGTAAAAAGATACCCAGTAAAAAAAGAAACCTCTAAAGGGTTTTCATTATGTTTAAAATATACATAGACTTGACCTAGAAAATAGAAAAAAAGGATAAGGTAAGTTCTTTAAAAAAAGAAATAAAATCACACATATTTGCTACATTAAAATAGAAAATGCACAAAGAGTGTAGATACTATATGTTATGTTGTCTTTGAATCCTATCACTATAGAGGAAAGAAAAAGAGTCGCTGATAGACATTTGATTATAAATGCTGCTGGTTTTATCCGACCTACACATTTTGTAAATACCTTGAATGCAACATTTAAATAAAAAGTTATGCAACATTGGAGAAGAAATTTTCTTTTATTTCTACAGAAAATGAGAGGCAGTGGATATTTTCTGTGTTAAAAAATGAGGTTTGATCAAGGAAGACCCCCTGAAAAAAATCTCTGATGGAAAGAGATGGCCACATCATCTTCAAAGCTGCCAACAAAGATGATCCAGCCTCAAGACACCCAGAAGATTGCCAGCGCCCACAATCAGCAAAGTGTAGTAATGGAAAATTATACACCAATTCCTAAAATAATGTCTATAAATTTTTGCTTTTATTAAAAACGGCTAATGGTTTTATTGTCAATCTCTTTCCAGGGAAAAAAGAGGAATATATTCTAGAAATTATTTTAAAAGATTGTTGACCCTACTTTCATCCAAAAACAAATATTAATGTCAAAATACATTGGTATGGATTTGTGTTTATTGATACAAATTTAAAGTTGATTTTGCAAACCTGTGAATATATTTCTAATCTTCTTCAAGGTATTGTATTTATGTGACTTAATTAAAATTTTAATGTATAAAGAAATATAGAATAATAGTTATCTATGATTATCTTAAAGTCATGTCAGTTATGCTTGTTAGATATACAAAGATGTATTTTAATGAGATATATACTCTTCAAATACTTCAAAGACCTACAGAATATGTCATTTAAAATATTTTAAAAACAGACTTTTATTGACAATGAGACTTGTTTACTCTTGGAAGTACAAGTTTGCTTCTAGATGATTATGAAAATCAAAGAAACTCCATATGGAGTTTACATTCTTTGTGGCAAATATTAACCACTGAGCAAGAGATTGTTCTTGCCTTGACTGCTTGACTGTATTCTATATAAACTGAGCATGAAGAACATATACGAATGTGACCTCTGAAACTTTGCCAGAACAAGCTGAGATGATTTTTTTGGATTCCTTCTTCACAAAGACTGCCAGATATCCTGCAGGGTACAGAGAGAAGCAACTGACAAACCTTTCCAAAATGGAAGGAACCGTTTGTCAAATTTCCTGCTTCACTAAAAAGTCTTCCAGAGACTATAGGCCTATAGGCTGACGATAGATGCTCCAACAATAAAAAAAAAAAAAAGGACTTTAGGTTTATATTAAGGTAGCTATATGTCTCTGTAATTTTCAGAATTTGGGAGTTGCTTACAAATGCACATCTTTTTGAATCAGGTAATATCATATCCTGCTATCTCTGATGGAGGTGAATATCATAAAATTATAATTATAATTTTCCTTAGTTATAATAAAAGGTAAATTGATTTAAAGTTTTGAGCTCTCAAGGATAAGGTAGATGATAGAATATTTTCTTTAATTTTGCTAAATACAATAGAATAGATATTGTAACTATAATTCTTGCTTGATAGTTATTTTGTTATATGTAATTTTGCTATGTTAAACCTGAAACTTTATGATTAGACATAAAAAGGGAAATTATATGGGATGTCTTTCTGTATAGTGTGAATTACCATTGGATAATAAAGTAACTGTTGTAACTGTTTTGTGTCTATGGCATGCAAACTCATAGAGAGTTGGGAACTCTAAGCATAGAAAAAGGGGAAGGACAGAAGAGTCAAACAGAGATGTTTGGAGCTTCTACCCAAGGAAGCAAGATATAAAGAAACACAGGTAAGGTATGAGGCATGTGGCAATACATAGATTACAAAATGGGTTGAGTTAACCTGAAAGACTATCAATTAATGACCCTAAGACATAAGAAAAACAGCTTGCAATTAATATTAGCCTTTGTGTGACTACTTGTGTGCTAAGAAGCTGCAGGAATGCAGACTTGGCCCTCAGGCTGAAAAAGCCACAGACTTCTGGCTATAAAACATTGTTAAAATATATGGAAAAATCTGTCAACAAAAAAAATTTCAATGTTTATTGACTGGAAGCATAAATAATGTGGAAATGGACAGGGTACTTAATCTACATATTCCATTCAATTTTTAATCAAAATACTAGGAACTCTTTAGAAGCACAGAAACTATTAAATTAAAACAGAGAAATATCAGAATAAATGTAAAAAAAAGAGTAAGAATGGTCTAAATAATCTTGAACAATCTTGAACAATAAAAAGTAGAAGGTATAAATTATACTACAAAAAGAGAAGATAATACATATAGATAAATTAAATATAATATCACATCGTAATTTCTGTCATGTCAAGACACCAAATATTTACCAAATGTGTGAATATGTCAAGTTGGTGTGGAAGCAGATAAAGCTGTGTATTTTTATTAGAACAATAGCTATATGAAAGAGAAATTAAGGAGGGTTGAAAATAACTAAGTGTTAAGCTGAACGGGCATATTTGGTAGTAGAAATTGGATGTTTGAACAAGGTAAAGCATAGGTTATCTTAAAAAATAAAATCCCTGTGAGAGATTATTAATTAATTGACATAGGAAACAAGCTTATAATGGTTGACATTATCCCCTAGGCAAAGGATTCTAAACGTTTTGAGTAAAGAAAACTAGCCTAGCTGGACTAAACTCCTACTAATTCAAGTTTACACACATTTAATATATTTCCATAGGTACAAAAACATTCAGAAAATAGTTTCATTAAACTTGAAGTACCTGATATTTAATGGAGGATTTTTGAAATTAATGTTTTCTAGTCATCATTGTCAGCATTTCCTGTTATTGATGTTATTATTGATTATTTTTGAAAAATTAATAGACATCATTGCCAGAACAGAAAATAATAAAATGACTAATATGTAAATATTCACACTAGAGCACAATAGAGCTAAGCATTGGTTGCGCATGCCTTCAAATCCATCACATGAGTGGCAGAGGCAGCAAGATCTCTTTGAATTCTATGCCAGCCTGTTCTACAATGGGAGTTTCAAAACAAGCTTAAAACTACTCAGAGAAAACCTGTATCAAAAAAAAATGAAATAGAATAACTACACTATAATAATTATACATATGATTCATATGTAAAATTGTTATATTTGGCATTAAATAGTAGGAGATAGAGAAGTTAACCTACATTAACCAGTTGTATCAGTGAAATTTCTTTGTCCCACAATCCAGCTCCCAAATAATCACAGAGACTTGCTATTAGTCAGAAATGCTTGGCTGATAGCTAAGACTTGTTACTAATTAGCTCTTACAGCGTAAATTAACCCATATTTTATATCTATGCTTTACTACATGACAGTAGCTTTTATAGTATGGCATGATTATCTTGCTTATATTGGTGTCTCCACATGAATCTACCTTCATTCCTTTCTCAGCCTAGCTCTCCCTTGTAATATGAGGTTTCTGGCCCTGACTTTCAGGCCTAGACTTGTGGCCCAAACTTTGGGCCTAGCCTCAAAGTTTGGATCCACAAAGCCTCAGACCCACAGTCCCACAGTCCCACATAGATACATGAATGGTTATATTAACTGTACGCCCATTGACATGGCCCAGGCATGTAACATTCTAGCTCTTGCTCTTAATTTCACCCAAGATTCTAATCCTGTTTAGCCATATTGCTCTGTACCTTTCTCAAAGCCGCATAGTTGTCCTCTGCTTCTTCTGCCTTTTTCTCTGTGTTATTTCTGCCCTGTTCTTCCTGTTCCCAGAGTTTTCTTAGTCTGGTAGCCCCACCCACACTTCCTGTCTGCCTTTGGCCAATCAGTGTTTTTATTAAACCAATGGGTGGGACAATTAATTACAATGATACATTATAAATCTACTACACTCTCTTATAACCTCTTTCTGCCTAGTCTTTGGTTAGTTACCTCTTTATTTAACCAATGAGACCAATCTATCTTCACTGTGTACAAAAGGGTTATTCCACAGAACAATAGAAGATTTGCTTTATTAAGATGATCATGAATGTGATGAGATGCCAATGATAATGATAAATGAAATGATGAGAAGAATGACAATATAAGTAATTTATATATATATTTAATATATAGAATATGTTTAAAACTGTGTATACCTTTTGTTACCAAAATTTTATAATATCCATGGAAAATAAGAAAATTTTAGTCACCATGCACCAGAAGATTAAAATAATATTTTAATTTTATTTAAAATTAATAGTTCACTTAATAAACATTGTATGTATGTTAAACTCCAAAATGTTCCTTTGAGCTTTAACACAGAGGATAACTATAAAAAATAAAATATATTTTTCTAAAGCAAATCATATTCCAGAGTGGCAATAGAATCTTTCTCATAGCATACTGCCATAAAAGAAATATTTTGTTATAGTTAGTGAGAAAATCATATTACAAAATCCTGCATCAGAATGTCCTTTTGGTCTAGAAAGTTAAAAGATAATTCCATTAAGTACCTGTATTTAAAAATGTAATGAATATGTTTACTGCTGACTTGCTAAACTACTTACTGAAACTTAGTAAAATAATGGTAAATATTTAATATTCTATGTTAAATTTGTGAACTGCATTGAATGTAAACTCATGAAAAGGAAGAAAAACAATACAATAAGCTTCTTATATGTAAGGTAATAGTCTGTTATGTAGAAAACACGAGACTGTTTATGTTGTAGTTATACTCTCCAATGTGATAGCATTTGAAAGTGAAAAATGTAAACTGCCAATGTGTGTATGCTTGTGTGTTTGCATGTGTGTATAAGAGAGAAGGAGAGACAGAGAGACAGAGAGACAAAGAGACAAGAGATAGGGAGAGAGACAGAGAGACAGAGAGACAGGGAGACAGAGAGAGAGAAATAGTTATACAATGATTAACTTCTATATGGGGACCTATGTAATAGTGTCAAATAAATATCTACTGTCTTAGCTAGTAGTTTTAATGTGATCCATATTACAGTTCCATATTAATATGAGGATAATTAGTATCTATGATGTTATAAGTAAGGAACAAGATTTGAGGTTTCATAACAAACAGAAGTAATTATCAAAGAGAAAAAAGTCTTCAGTAAGTAAATATGAATTTTCATATACCTTAACATACTATATATTAGATTATTAGTAACCATTATTTTTATATTTCTTAAGAACTACAAAATAAGGTCACCTCAACCATAGGGTTTTATCAGCCGTGTACTGATAAATAAGGCCAATTGGGCATGATTTTTAAACTGTGAATGTGACTGTTAAAAATTCAGTAAAAAAGTGACAAAAATAATTAGTCAAATGCCAGTGATAACTAACTAATGGTCTAACAAAAAGCAAGACGATTACCTTCTGAAGTGAAAACATTATTTTTAATTCAAATATATTGGTTAAAAATTAAGTATTTTACCACATAGATAATATTAAAATAAATGATATATGTTAGATAAAATCATTTAAAATTAAATTTTGAGTGAGCATCATAATTTTTATTATCTAGCTTTAGTTCTTTATACTAAAAATTATAATTTATTTATTTTGCATTAATTTTGTGAATTAAATGAAAGAATAAACAATATGGCATTTTCAATGTACAGATGCTTAATATTTTGTTTTATTTCAGAATCAAACTATACAAACATTTAGCATGTACTAACTCAAACAGTATACTAAAACTGATAATGAAAATGTTATGTATTTATACATTGAGATATTTTTATATGTTATAAAAGATGTTATTAAATTTGAATGTTACATGATGAACCTGGAAACACATATTTTATAGGACATAACCAAGAACTTGTTGTCAAATGTTGACTCTAAATATTGGTTTGTTTTATTTGGAAGACCCAAAGTGGTCAGGAACTTAGTGGTGAGTTATGGAAGGCACTTGGGAAGGTCAGAACAATTATATCAAAAGAATTGGAAGGAGTAAATTGGGGTGGAGCTGATAGGTAATGGTAGAGGAATGAATATGGAATATGTGGAATATGAAGAAGGATAAATATAACTAAAGACCTTTAAATTATGTGAAAAACTACTCCTATAGAAGATTACTTACATTCATACAAACACACACACACAGAGAGAGAGAGAGAGAGAGAGAGAGAGAGAGAGAGAGAGAGAGAGAAACAGACAGACCGACAGACCAAAGATGGAGTTACCTTTTAATGTTGCAGAATATTTTCTCACAATGTGAAGATGTGTCTTTGCCAAACAACCCAGTTTTTGATTTAATGAATAGCTGAACATCTAACAGGTAAGCAGAAAATTGTTAGGTGGGATTTCTTGAGACAGAGAAGACACTTGGAAGAAGAAAGCCAGAGTCATCAGCCAGACCTGAATAGAAAAAAGGAGGTATAAGATGCAAGAGAGGTAATACCATGTAGTGCAATGTAAATTAATATAAAAAGATTATTTTAAGTTACAATCACTAGAAAAGAGAAGCCTAAGCTAATGGGTCAAACTTTCATAACTGATAAGTCTCTATGCTGCTATTTGCAGGCTGGCAATTCAAAGATAGTCCAACAAGAAAGCTCATTGTATATTTTGACTAACTTCCTAACAAGTATTTCCATATAAAGTCTGAAAAAATAAAAAAAAGAAGATATCACCTCCTAGTATCCTAGTACTTGAGGCTGACAGGGTTGTGATGGTTTCACTGCAAGCACTTGAACAGTCATTGTGCTAAATAAAAACAGCAAAGATAGTGCCACACGCATAAGACTGGGCTGTCACAGAACCAAAAAGGTTAGAGCCAGCCATCAGCTCAGAGTCATATGGTGGGCTTAGGGCTTGGCTCACAAAGTCAGAGATGGCTGAAGGTGCACAGTAAAATTATCTAGATCAAGAAAACCAACCTTGGAATAGGTAAAATAAAAACGGGTATAGACACAGAAAAGCATAGTTTAAAAATAAAAATGTAAACACTTTAACAAAAGAGTAAAGTAATATAGAGTAATGAGCCACATAAAAGTAGGAAATATAGAGAGCATCTGGACCCTGTATGGTGCTTCTCAGTTTTGAATTTTTAAAATGCTGATTAACAAATATCAATAGCTTCTAAGAGACTATTAAGTTAAATTGACTTATATATTTTACGAATGTCTTAAATTCAGGTAGGAGGTCAAGAAATTATGTTAACTTGGGTGAGTGGTTGTGCACTTGTCAAACAGGAAATAAAAATATATGGATTTCTTCAAGGTTAATTGAGATCACATTTTATTCAGAAGGACCTCCTGAAAAACCTTAGCTATAGTCATGAAAAATGAAACCAAGAAAAACTGCAGGGCATGTTGTTTATATGTTGTTCCCTCAATTATGGGAAGAGCTCTGAGAGTTAATAAAACATGATAAATTGTTACACAAATAAAGGATACTAAGAGTCAGATCTCAGGGAAAGGCTGAGATATCAGAAAGAGGAAACACCACAGTCATCTCTCTGCCATCTTCCTCAACTTTGCTCCTCCTGGTTTCTACTGCCATAAATAACCTCTTCACTGAGTTCTTTCAAATCCAGGTTAAAATTAAAGGCATGGTACCACCACTGTCTACCTTGGAACCTGGAACTCCCTCAGTAAACTAAACTGGCCTCAAACTCAGATCTGCTGGGATTAAGGGCATAGGTCACCACTCCCAGATATTGCATGTGCTTGGATTAAAGGTGTGAGTTACCACTCTTCGATTCTCTCAGACTGTGGTTAGATCCCTCTGATATCTCAGACTGGTTTTTATTAAATTTGAAACATATCCTCACATATCTTTTGTGTCAAAATTTAAAAAGAAGATGATAGCTAACATAAGAAAAACCATATAAAATAGGTACAATAATTATATACAATATATACAAACAGTAAATGAATAATATTGAGTCCATTAACAGTTGACAATTCAAAGAAAATATTCTACTAATTATCCTATTTTCGTGAGTCCAAAGGATTATACCTAATTCACTTTCTTTCTAACTTATATTACTAACTAAATATTATTATTTTTATGTTTCTTAAACTTACATACTTTGTTTCTTTTCTAAAACTGTCACTAGAAAACTATAACTATCTCATCTTAAACTACCTCAGAGACTCAAGGAGGAAATAATATTAACTAACTAAATAGCATGGGCAAGTAAGCAATTTCCAAAAAAAAATGTAAAAAAAATGAAACAATTGCTACCGGACAGTAACCCAAGGTTCTTCTGTATCATTGAAGCATCCATCTATGACCTATAGGCCTAACATGCCTGACATACTTCTCTGTGAACCAGGATATTCTCAAAGACCTTGCTACCTTGTCTTTTCAGGGATCAGCAATTCTCTTGTGGATGTGTTCCCTGCTTGTCCAATTTGGACATCACACTGTCAGCAGTCAAGGCAAGAATACTTTCTTGTCCAATGACTAACTTTAGTTATAAAGAAGTTCAACTGTATATGGAGTTTCTCTGATGTCCATAATCTTCTCTGAAGTAGATTGGTCCTGCCAGGAGCAGTTGGCCCATTGTTATAAAAATATTAAGAACTTACATTATTAAATGCCATGTTCTATGGATCTCTGAAGTGTTTAAAGAAAACTTGTTCATCTAAGTATATCTGTTTGATCTTGAGAATATATCTAATATGACTATGTTTAGATGTAATGTCTAACTACTAACTTGCATTATTCTATATCCTAATTCATTGGTAATAAAAACTTTCATGAACTACCAATTTGTATTACATTTTTAGATGAATTGAATAAGTATGATATCTTGAACAAGCATATAGATAAATGTATAACAAAATTAATCCCAATATACACAATTGTATACAATATACAAAAATTCAATCCAATGTAAAATATTTAAAGTTAGTAAATCCTTTTAAAAGAAGATTCAATAATGTGCCCTTCTATCCTATTATATCTGTATTCCCTTTTTTGTTCTTTATATAAGCAAAATGTTGTAAATGATTTATTTAAGGTTTTTCTTCATAAGGACAAAGTGGGAACAGAATCAAAGATGGCTTTCTAGTGGTGGTGTTTTCTTGGATCAGCTCTGTTTGCCTGAGGCAAACTGAGGCTTGACTTTTTAAAGAGAAACTTCCTGATTCAGCCTTAGAGGCAAAATACTTGTGAGTTTTTTAAGAGGCTCTGTTGCCTAATACTTAAATGGAGTTAATGAGCAGCAGACAGCAAAGCTTTACTTGGTAATTATATAGACCCTAAAATTCCCCAGAGTAACTGGGCTAAAAAACTAAATTTTATGAAATTAGACTAGTAGCTGGGTGGAGCCATCCACCCATCCTACCAACCTTGAATCCAGGCAGATTAAAGGTATGTTCAGAAACAGAAAGTAATAGAAGAATCTGGGTGGAGTCAATAGCCCTAGGCAATCAAAGGTGTGTGGTCAGAGACAGAAAAGGTTAAGAAATAAACACACAGTAAAGACAGTTTTTTACAATAAGTCTATGTGGCTTAGAGTGTGTTGAAAATATATATACATAGGCTTAGAGAAAGAAAAGAAAAGGTAAAGAAAGCCTTTAAAAAAGAAAAGAGTAAAATAAATAAATAAATAAATAAATAAATAAATAAATAAATAAATAAATAAATAAATAAATAAATAAATAAAAGCCAGTTAAAGATCAAAAATACAAAGAATGTCTGGATACTGTATGCTATTGTCTTATCTTTAAGCCTCTTGACTGAAAATGACTTAGTAAAAGCTGCTAAAAGACAGTTGATTATAAATGCTGTGGGATTAATTCAACCTATATAGGTTGTAAATGTGTTTACCTTAAAATTGAAATACAAAGATATGCTACTTTGGAGAAGAAATTTTCTTTTTATTTTCACAGAGAATGAGAGGCTGTGGATTTATTTCTGGATAAAGAACATAAAGTTTGATAGAGGAAGACCCCCTGAAAAATCTCCATGGACATGGATGGACCAGATGATTCAGCATTTCAGAGCACCTCTGTTGAAGTTTCCAGACCTCTGTATCCTGAACAATTTCAAGGAGACTGGCCGAGATGACCCAGCCTTACAGATTACTCGACTAAAGAGGTGTCCATAATCCTAAATTTTTCTTTGGATTCCTATGGGATTGCCAGCATCCCCATTCAGCAGGAAGTAGCCTAGAGAATGACGCCCACATTCCCAAAACATGGATTATGGATGTTTGTGTTTATTTACAGTGTTATTTATAAGTTGTTATAGATAAGGGGAGAAAAGAATATTAGATGTAGAGTTCTTTTTGTTTTAAAAAGAGAAAAGGGGATATGTGGGAGATTATACTGTTATATTGTACATAATTGTCCCACCCACTGGTTTAATAAAAAGCACTGATTGGTCAAAGGCAGGCAGAACCATTACCTTAGCCTAATCAGTGTTTCTTGGAGATGCTGTCACCCCAAGACAACAATAAGCATCCTAGAAAGCATGATGCCCTCATTCCGAAAGTTTGGGTAAGGGTTTTTTGAACATTTGGCAAGTTATGAATGTTTGTCATCATTAAGGGAGGTGGGTTGAAAGATGTTGATGGTCAGGGCAGAAACTAAGCAAGGGAGATAACATTCAGATGTCTGATTTTTAAAAATGTGGAATATACAAATATTAAAATAAAAAGGAATATTTTAAAAATCTAATTAAAAACAACTATTAATCTCAAATATTGCATATTGGTATGGTTTTGTGTATGTTAATCAAAATTATACTTATTTTTAGAACATACTCTATATATTTTTAATCTTGTTTAATATATTTTTGTGTATAAATACAAATTAAAGGTTATTTTGTTATGCTATGTATGTGTGTCCTTTTGTTTAAGCAATTTTACCTATGTATCTCAATTAACAATATAATTAAAATTCTAGTCAATGAAAGAACATATAATAAACTATCTAGGATAATTAAGAAACATATATTAGTATTTAGTCATATAACAATCAAATTTGTGGCCATGTTGGGTACGTTTTCAAAATCAATCATATATTTTAGATAGACAGATGGTCTTCAAACACTTCAGAGACTTACAAAGTATGGCAAATAAAATGTTTTAATAACATAAGAGTTTTCATGACAATGAGACACATCTGTTTCTGGCAGTACCAATTTACTTCAACAAAGGATGATGAGCAACAAAGAACCTTCTTATATAGCTTGCTTTTATTGTCAAAAAGTCAGTGGTCATTACATAAGAGATGTAATTATAAAGAGATTATAAGATTGAGAAACATTAAAAGCTCACATTTATCTGAGAAAAGATTTTAAAGTCTAAAAATATTATAATTACTTATAAGTTATAGTATAAATTAGATTAAGAATAAAATCTTAAACTCACTATCATAGGATAGATAAATTTTGCTCTCTAAATTTGCCAAATACAAATGGACTAAGTATTGCTAATGTATTCCTTATAATTGTTCTTATTATATATAGTTTTACTCTGTTAGAGTTAAATTCTTTTCTCTTTGTTTAGAAAACAGGGGGGAATGTTATTGAATGTTTTACACTGTGAAGATGTTTCTTTGTCAAGGTACCTATTGATTCATTTAATAAAAAGTTGAATGGCCAATAGCTAGGCAGAAAGTGGTCAAGACAATTTCTAGAGTCAAAGAGGATTTTGAGAAGAAGATAGTTAGAATCACTAGTCAGATATGTAGAAGAGACATGAGGTGCAATATGGAAGAAAGACAATGCCACATGATGGTGCTGATTAATAAAAATGGGTTAATTTATGAGTTAATTGAGACAAGCCTAACTTAAGCCTAAACTTTTGTAATTAATATTAAGTTTTCATGTCATTATTTTTGAGACTGCATTTCTAAAACAAAAGTACTACTACAAGGCAGCATTCCCTTATTATGTAATCACATGTTAAAAAAATGACCCATGCCATAGATTTTTTATTGCTCTTGGGGATTTTGGCCAGTGATGTTCTATGGATTACCAACCATTAAAGAGTATTGTCAGTGATTTTGTTAACCTTCTAAAACCTAATGAAGAGACTATTGCTGAAGATACAATATGCTTGAATCATAGTCTATAGAGTAAACAAAGTAGTACTGGCATGGAAATTTTATCCTTATGGCTAACTTTTATAGTGCTTGAAGGTGCTGTGTATGCTACTTAAGAGCAAATATCAATTATATGTAGATGTTCACTCTAGAAAGTATAATAGTAAAATGTTTAATGCCCTGATAAAATGTGCCTACTGGTTTCAAAATGACATAAGCATTATGGGAGAAAACAATGACTTTACAACTGTATTTAGGTTACAGAGAACAAGATGAAACCCATTTCTGAAATCATTATAGGAGGACAAAACTGTGGCTAGACATGTTGAAGGCCCCAGAGGAGAATCTCCATCTATTATTTTACTAAATGGCCATTGTATTAATAAACCAATTCCTAATGACTCATCATTATATACACAGATTAATGCATTCATTTAATCAACCCTAATTTGAGAAGCTTCTATTTGTAGAAGATGGTGATTAACACAGGGATCCACAGAATATCAATCTTACAAAGAATAAGAGACTGTGAATTATTAGAGTTAAAAGGGGTACCTCTGTCATAATATCCTTATCCCAGTACTATTGGTTCATTTACAGAATTAAGAAAAGGTATATAAGAGCTAGAAGCAGTAGAAAAGTATAATAAATATGTCATCTGTACAATATCAGGCATTAATACATATGAGCTCACAGTGGTTCTGATTGCATGCACATTATATATATATATGAAATATTTTTTTGAATTGTTAATTGTCAATGGACTGGATATTACTCATTTATTGTTTGTATATATTGTATATAATTATTATACCTATTGTATATGGTTTTTTTCTGTTAGCTATAACCTTTTTTTAAAAAATTTGACACAAAAGGGGATATGTGGGTATATAATAAAACATTTGGAGATATCAGAGGGATCTACCCACAGTCGGTTTAGAAGGATCAGAGAAGAGTGATTCTCACCTTTAATCCCAGCACAGGGAGTATCCTGAGAGTGGTGACCTATGCCTTTAATCCAAACTGAGTTGTTAGAGGTCATCTTAGTTTACAGAAGGAGTTCCAGGCTCCCAGGACAGCAGTAGTGGGGACACATTTTAACTGAGTGAAGAGAGTATTTAAGGCAGGCATAGAAAGGCAGAAGGGCAGAATAAGACAGAAGGAGCCAGGCTGAGAAACCTGGAGAACAGCTGGGTAAGATCTGACTGTGGTGTTTACCCTCTCTAATATCTCCAACTTTCCCAGAAAAAAAAATATATATGTATGTATATGTATATATAGGCTCAAAGCAGATACAATTCTAGCAGTAAAAACTGTCTTAGTTTCTTTTCTATTGCTTTGATGAGCGACCAAGATCTAGGTAACAATGTTTTTGTTCAGGGTTTACAATTTCTGAGGATTAGAGGCCATCATAGAAGCAAGCAGGCAGATATGAAAATGGAACAATGGCTGAGAGTTTGCTTATTAACCAACAATCATGAGACAGAGAAAACTAACATGGAATATAATTGAATTTTGAAGGCTCAATATCCATCCCAATGTCATATCTCCCTCTAAAATGTCATGCAGCTTAATCTTTCCTAAATGATTCTACTACCAACACGGTACCAAGTATTCAAATACATAAACTTATAATGACCATTTTTGTTCTCACAACTACAAGGGTTTGATGAGCACACATTTTATTAATAACTAAGGAGATAATAGTAATTGATATGTGAGAGGCAAAGTCAGCTTTTTTAACAATACAATGGTTCCTTGTAAATTGATGATGCTTCAGTGGAAGATCTCACATCCAAGAATATGTTGGCAGGACAAATTTTACAATAAAGCACACATAACACTGAACACATAATGGAGGGTACATACATCTGAGAGGATATGGGAAAAGGTGAAAATCCATTGTTTGAAATTCTCAATAAATTAATATGTATCATAAGTGACCATAGTTTGGATTAAAACACTGAGTTGAATTAAATAATTCTATTTAAATGATGTGATTCAATGACATAATCATATATAAGTCAAAACATAATTTATACAGAAAAACCTTTTTTAAAGAAAAACAGTGCCCCATGACCAATATTATTCATTGTCATGTGTAGAAACCCAGTTGGAAAAGGAATTGGAAATTATCTCATTTTTTTACCATATGTGGGCTCTTTAATGACATTTACTGACAGCCAAAAATCAATATATTGTTAGACTATCATGTTTAGCAATGATAAATGATGAATGTTTTGCCAGATCGTTTTACTGTCTACATTGTTTCAAATACTTGGACGAAATTGTGGATGATGAACATCTTAAACACTTAAATTACACAAAACAATGTAGCTTAATAGTCAATATTATGAATTGATAAACAAATGTAAGTATGAGAGGTAAATCATGAATTTGTTCATGAGCTACCATATACTTCAAGTAAAGCATTTAATTTTGTTAAAAAATAAGATACTATCCCTCCACAAATTTTAGCTGAGGAACCCTATGGGACCTAAATAACTGGCAAGTATTAGAACCCTTGGCCATTCAGGCTAGAAGACAATAAAAGAGACTGATAAAATAAGAGAGTACTCATCTATCAAATAGAACACAACAATAAACACACTTACCTATAATTATCCTAAACTCAGATACATAAACATCAGTGTAAGAATACATTCAACAACAGAAAGGGCAATATGACATCACCAGAACCCAGTGATTCAACAACAGCAAGAACTGAACATTCCAACACAGCTGAAACACAAGAAAATTATCTTTAAAATCGCATTATGAAAATGATAGTGGCCCTTAAAATGGTAGATAAAAAATAGAAGGAATAACCAAATTCCTAAATAAAAGCCAAGAAAAAATTAAAGAGGTAAAGAAAATGGTTCAAGATCTGAAAACAAAAGTAAAATTAATTTAAAAAAGGAAATATGGAAATGAAAAGTCTGGGTAACTAAACAGAAATTACAGATGCAAGAAAAACAACAGAGTATAATAAATGGTAGACAGAATTTCAGGTCTTGATGATGTAACAGAGGAAATAGATTTATGGGTCAAAGAAAATGATAAATCCAAAAATTCCACAATCAAAACATCTAGGCTTTCCTGGACTCCATGAATATAACAAACCTAAGAATAATAAGGATACAAAAAGAATCCAAGCTCAAAATGGCAGAAAATGTATTCAACAATATCATAGAAGAAAACTTTCCCAACCTAAAGAAGGACATGCCAATAAAGGTACAAGTAGCTGACAGAACACTTAGTAGACTAGATCATAAAAAACTCAGAAGTTTTGCCCATTTTGCCTATGTGCTCAGATAGTGTGAGGACTCATGAAGATAGGACACAAGGTGTTTAGCTTGAAGAGTTGGATTGATAAGAATTGGCTCTGGTTGGTTCCCTGTTTCTCTGATATTTTAGCTGTTTATCTATATCCTTTCAGATATTTCCCAATATTCTTCCCAGTTATTTTAGATATTTCCCAATATCCTAGATGTTGTATAATATACTAAATAAAATTTGTGTTAATACTGAGAATATTATCTGTAAGACACAAAGACTAGTTCTACTATTCTTCATGTTGCTTAACAGAAAGAAATGCTGCAGCTGTTTTTGGACCTCATAATTAAAAGAAAATTCTTTCTATATTATATTCATATTACCTCAGACTACTATTTGCACAAAGAACTGGATTATTAGTCACATACAGTACATGACATTTATAGTTATGACAAAAATGTGCCTGCATACAATATTGAAATAATCCCACTTATATGTAGTACAGGGAAAGTTGGTGCCTCAGGCGATAATGAAACATGAATTGTTAAAAGCCACTGGTTAAAACCAATTAGACCATAGAACAGCTAGAATGTATAATATCCTTGGCTATATAGTCACCTGAAGCCTGCACACACACACACACACACACACACACACACACACACACACACACACACACACATATATATGTTATAGTTACATGTCTCAGCATATAAATTGTATTAGTTAATTTTCTGTTTCTTTGACAAAACATCATGACCAAGGAAACTTATAGGGGTAAGATTCTTCTTAGGCTTATGTTTCCAGAGCATGAGACTATCAAGGTAGAGAACCATGGCAAAGAAAGAGTAGGCTTGGTCATATGATCATATACTCAATTTCAAACACAAGGCAAAGAGAAAGAAAACTGTAAATAATGGGAGGCAAGAACTCTCAAAGTGAACCCCTTTATGAATGCTTCCTATATATATCTAATTGATACTAAGTGTTTAAATCTATAAAAAATATAGAATGTGTTCACCATTAATATTTCTACATAGACATGAAAAATGAACAGAAAAAAGAACGACTCTTCAAAGGTTAAAAAAATTACTAAAATTTGATTTCAAGAATAATGAACTAGATAAATGGTTAATACATCCTGAGATTGACTTTGTAATAATCAATGGATTTAAAGGAATTAAAATGAACTGTTTTGTAAAGGATCAAGACAATGCCAAATAGGAAAACCAACTCAATAATGTAATAGTTGTACTAAAACTATCAAGAGTATTGGAAATACAAGAATAAATAAACATCATCTCAACAAATATTGTTGAAAGATTCAAAAGATTCATTAACTGATTACACTATTATTTAGAAGAAAAAATACCTAGAAGACAAGGTTGATAAGTATTTGCTCTTAATGATAAACAAAATATGAGGAAAATGCACAAGTTAGAAGAACTTTTCTACACAGCTATTGTATTGAAATCCTATTTAGTAAGAAAATAAATGGTTTTCCAAGAACAGGAATCGTGAAGAAACCAAAATAAAGCAGTACACTAATGACATATCTGTACAGTGATATATAATAAAAGTAGAATATAGATCAAACTTCTTAATCATCATTTATGCTAGTAATCAGAAAAGAATACTTAGAAATTACAATTAATATCACATTTAAAAGATCATACAGGATGATCAAATTAGTTTCTTTTCATGATATAAGGATATTTTAAGATACAGAACTGCATGAATGCAATACAATTTATACATAAAATATAAAGAAAAATCATGTGATTACCTTAATTGATGCAATAAAGGCCTTCAACAAAGTACACTATTTTATTATATAAAACCTTATAGAAACTAGAAATAATAGGCCCTACCTCACTTAATGTTATATTGAGTAGGAAGAAATTAGAAAATTTTCCCCCAAAAAGAAAAGGATATTGAAATAAGTGTGTACCCTATGTTCATTTTAAATTTTTTTGTGTTCTTTTTTAGCCACAGCAATATAGCAAAAGAAAGAAATTAGGTTTATACAAGGTAAGCAAGAAATCATGTACTTTATGCAGACAATATTATTTTATATTTAGAAACACTAAAGATTACATCAAAAATTCTTTTAAGCTTCATAAATACATTCAGTAACTTAAAAACATACAAAAATGAACAAAAGGCAATCATACTCCATATAGTAAAAGCACATTTAAAAACAACACCAAAACTCCTTGAAATTTTGGCTTTTTCTCCATCAAAATCCCTTGGTTCCGATGGATTAGGCTTATCCTTGCCAAACAATCCCCATTTCATATTTCTGTGGCTCTTAGCAGAAATTTTTATTGGAATTACATTGAATACTTTTGGAAAGATACTCATTTTTATTATGTTAATGCTACTTACTAACCCATGAGCATGAGAGATTTTTCCATCTTCTGATATCTTTTTCAATGTATTTCTTTAAAGTCTTTAAGCTGCTGCCATAAAGATCTTTCTTGTGCTTGGTTAATTTAAACAAATATATTATATTTTATTTTGGCTATTATAAAAGGTATTATTTTCCTGATTTGTTTCTCAGCCTTATTATTATTTGCATGTGTGAAGGAATAGATTTATTATTACAAAAGTTTATTTCAGGAAGTATCTCAGGAATGTGAGTGACAGCCAATAGATTCAAGACAGGTTTGTGCTAAAAGTTCAGACAGTAGATTCGGAGCTTGGGTTCATGTTGAAAGTGTAACCAAAAGTTACCGTACCCTATACCCCTTTTTGCAATCACGAAATGCCAAGATGTACAGCCTCCCATTTACATATATTTTTCCTTCAAAACCTCCTTACCTCTGAGGTCATGGTGAAACCCCCTGCTGTGCCAGAACAAAGGGTTTGATTGAATCTGTCCAAAACAATACATCGATCTTCATGAGTTAACAACAGAATTCAGCTCCCTGGTGGTCCTTGGAGGTCCCTTGACATGAGTACATCAGTGAGTAGGAGGACATCCTGAAATTTTGTTTAGTTTGTATCCAGTCACTTTGCTGAAGAAGTTTATCAACTCTATAAGTTTCCTGTAGAAGTTTATGTATATTATATAGTCTGCAAATAGCAATACTCTGAATTTTTCTTTTCTAATTTGTATCCCCTTGATTTGTTTTAGTTGTCTTATTCCTTTAGGTAAAACTTCAAGTACTATTTTCAAAAGTTATGGAGAAAGTGAACAATTTGTCTTATATCTGACTTTAGTGGAATTGCTTTAAATTTCCATCCATTTGATTTGATGTTTGCTATAGTCTTGCTGTATATTGGCTTTATTATATTCAAGGATAGTTCATGCAGCCCAGATCTCTCCAAGATTATTATCATGAAGGTGTGTTGGAGTTTGTCAGAGGGTTTTTCAGCATCTTATGGCATAATTATGTGGGGTTTTGTCTCTCAGTTTGTCTATATGGTGGACCATATTGACAGATATATTTTTCTTTATGTTGAAACATCCCTACACCTTGCTGATGAAGCTTACTGATCATAGTGAATGATCTAATGATATTTTGTTTTCATTCAACTTGTAAATATGTTTATGAGAAAAATAGGTCTATGATTCTTTATTTGATGAGTCTTTGTGTGATTTGAGTATTAGGGTAACTGTCCTCATGAAATAAAATTACCAAATTATTTTTTTACTTCTATTTTGTAAACTAATTTGAAAGATATTATTATTATATCTCTTTAAAGGCCTGATAGAAGTTTACACTAAATAAAGCTGGCCCTGGGCTTCTTTTCATTAATATTTAATGGTTGCTTCTATTTCAATAGAGGATATAGATTTATTTAAATTGTTTAGTTATTTTTTATTTAACTTTGGAAAGTGGCATATATCAAAAAATTGTCAATTTCTCTTATATTTCCAATTTTATGAGAAACATTTTTGAAGTATGACCCAATAATTCTTTGGATTTCCTCAATATCTGTAATTATGTCTCCTTTTCTATTTTTGATTTTGTTAATTTGGATATTTCCCTCTCCCTTTTGATTAATTTAGATAAAGCTTGTCTATCTTCTTGCTTTTCTTAAAGAAACAAATCTTTGTTTCATTTATTCTTTGTATTGTTCTCTTTCTTAAATTTTATTAATTTTTGTTTCAAGATTGATTAACTCCCGCCTAGCCCTTATCCTATATGTGTTCGCATCTCTTTATTCTAGTTTTTAGGCATAGTTTTATTAGTATGAGAACTCTATAACTTTATTTTGGTTGGAAGTAAATTTTATTAGATATTAAAATAACTACACCAGATTTCTTCCTAGTCTCACTTTTTCATCTTGCTCAAAAACCCTTTTTCCAATCCTTTTCTCTGAATTAATGTCCATCTTGGTGTTAAGATATGTTTCTTGTACGCAGCAAAAGGATGAATTCTGTTTTTATATCTATTCTGTTAGTTTGTATATTTTTACTTGTGGATTAATTTTTAAATTTGAGAAATATTAATGTTTAATGATTTTTTATATCTCTTATTTTGTTGGTGCTCTTATTGTTGGTGATGTGTTTATATTTGTGTGTATGTGTGTGTTTCTCCATTTTGTGTTTTGTTGTTGTGAGTTTATTATTTTCTATGTCTTTGTGGGAGTAGCAATATTCTTGAGTTGAAGTTTTCTTTCTAGTACCTTCTATAGAGCTGAACTTATATATAAGTATTGCTTAAACATCACTATTTTATGAAATATCTTCTTTTCTATATCGTGGTGATTAAAAGCTTTGCTGGGTATACTAATATGTTTTGGTATCCATTGTCTCTTAGAATCTATCAGACATCTCTCCAGGTTTTATTGCATTTTAGAATCTTCATTAACAACTTCCTTCTTGACTTTCTGGGCTTTCTTAAGTGATTTATTGATTTCTTCAAATTTTTCATCTTTTTTTCCCTCAATATCTTTAAGGGAATATTTTCATGTTTTTTTAAGGGAACTCTATCATTTTTATAAAGTTGGTTTTAAGGTTATTTTCTTGTCTTTTAGCTGCATAAGAATGTTTATGTCTCATCATAGGATTCTTGTGCTCTGATCATACCATATTCCCTTTTTATTCTTAGATTGGCATTTAGGCATCTGGGCTTGTGATGATAATAGGTATAGATATTGATTTTTTAGTTTGTCTTTGTTATCTGGGTTTTTTATTGATGGGTTTCTTTTTTGCTTCCTCTCTAATATAATGGCATAAATCGCCAAGTATTCTGTTGACTAGTGAGACTTCAGATGCAGTAGGATATCTCTGCTGGGCTACTGTATTATCCTCAAGGACCTCTGGTGCTTTGGATGTCAAATTTCCATCTTCATTTCTGTATACCTGTGTGGTTTCTGGGGTTTGAGGTACCTGCTTGGTCTCTGGGATTCATGGTACAGTAAAGCAGATTTTTTAAACAAAAGTTGTGGGCTGGCATTTGAAGCTCAGGGAAGGGTATATAGTTGGAGGCTGTTCAGTCAGCTGTAGAAAGTGCTAATTGGAAATGGGAAATGTCTTACTTTGGGTTCCTAGAACAAGCCTGGCTGCTAGGAAAGTAGAAGTCTCCTACTAAAATTGAGGGCTGCAATATAGATCCCAGCTATAGTAGTCTTCCAAAATGTGTCTTACAAATAATTTTAGAGATGGAAATTGTTATTTTTCATAAGCAAACTTTTCAAGATCAGTTTTTAAATGTTTGTGATATAATATATAGTAACATATATTTATTACAATTAAAATTTCTCTTTATAAAATATATTTTTTTGCACAAAACAGTAAAGGTTTTCTTCTGCTTACTTTTGTAATACTTTGTACAGGTAATTATAGCTAAGCCTCAACATTGACTTTTCTTTAACACTTTTAATGTTAATGAATTTCTCAAATGAAACTTTCAATAACTCATTAATCTGAGAATCTGAAATTGACTGAAACTTTCTCAATAATGTATATTTTAAATTTTGTATAGAAAATATTAAATAAATATATTGTTATGTTATATGTTATTTAAATATATCATATATAATTGTGACTATAAATCTCAGTAACAATAGTTTATATTTAATATAAATGATTGGATAAATCAAAAGACACATGAATGATCATACATTATTTATGAAAATAGATATATTCTCTTTTTTATTGTATTCTAAAAAACTCAAATAAAATTTGAACCAAGCCAAGAACAGTGTTTTACTAAATCCTCTTTCTCCAATATGTTGGCAAACAAGAACAAAAGTGAACAACATGCTATTGTTTTCCTGATAGTTTCCATCATTTAATTGATTCTGCACGCATAGTGAGCTACAAAATTATTTACAAGTACCTGGTTTACCAGCTTTGTTGATACTGTCACAGTGAATGACTTAAACCTCTCTTTCATGCCTCTTCTAATTCATAGACTATCATACAATCTTTTTAGATAATTCATATTTTGATTTGCTTATTCACATGAAAGCATAACTATTTCAAGGGACAACTTTTAGAAAGATATGCCTCTTCTTCCTTCTTATTAATCTTTTTGTTCATCATGTTGCTCTTAGCCAAATTCTTCCTTTCCTTCCTTTTTAAACTTTTCATCTTTCTATTCTTTAACTGTATCTCAATAGTGTCCCAGGCTAAGCTAAACCTCACTCACTATGTAGCCCATGGTTACTTCAAATTTATTTTCATATTTTTACTCTCTAAAATGAATAGAACATGGATGTATGTAAGCATATCCTCTCCAAAATTTTAACAATGAAGATAAACACTATTGAGGATTATCTTAATTAATTCAGTAAGTTTTATGTGGTTAAAAGATTTATTAGATATTATTTCAGTTATACCTCTAAAAGTTAAGAAAGTAATGCATTTTTCAACTGCATGTAGCCTACATTAAAACAAAAATACAACCTATCATTTGTATAATAATGTTTACTAAAGAAAGAAAATAAGTTATTTACAACTTACAAATATATTGTCTTTGTTGATTCTTTTTGTCAGCTTGTCACAGATGATTTTTTGAGAAGAAAGGGCATCAATTGAGAATATGCCTAGATATTATTTGCCTGTAGGCATGTCTATAAGACATTTTGACTGATGTTCGATGTGAGAGGGCCCAGTTCATTGTGAATTTCTGTATATTATCAATTTATTTTGATCTTGCTATTCAAAATACCTATCTGTAGTCAGAAGTTTATGTCTCACCAACAACTTCCAAATGCTGAGTAGCTTGGAGGTATAATATTACAGTAAATTCTGGATCATTAGTTCAAACATATTACTAACTAGTTCTTAAACTTAATACATAATTATCATGTATGTTTAGTCATGTGGCTTGGTAACGTTTCTTAATAAGACATCCTCAGGCTGCTTTCTTTGCATGTTCTGGCAACTTTTTTCTGCCTTTCTTCTTCTCAGCATTCTTTTATTCTGGTTGCCTTGCTTATACTTCCTGCCTGGCTACTGGTCAGTTAGTGTTTAATTAAACAATATTAGTGACAAATGTATACAGTATACAAGAGCATTATCCAACAACACCTATCAATGGATTCAAAGGAATCATGCACAATAATCTCTCATGAATTAAAAGCACTTGTCAACTCAGGTAAGTTCTCTCAGTGGAATCAGAA
Source organism: Phyllotis vaccarum (assembly GCA_033318265.1). Lineage (NCBI taxonomy): Eukaryota > Metazoa > Chordata > Mammalia > Rodentia > Cricetidae > Phyllotis > Phyllotis vaccarum. The sequence continues at coordinate 25,696,130 of JARWLC010000013.1, read as the reverse complement.
GTTATCCTGTAACACTGCTTCACATCTCTCCTGACTCTAGCTGATGTGTCAGCTGATCACTGTTGTTAAAGTACCCAGTGGGTGATCTACCCATCTCTACAACCTACTGGTAGTTCTATAAATCTCTATTTCTGTAGAACCTTAATTTCTTTCAGCTGTAATTGATCATAATACATGTATTTCTGTGAGTGGACAGGGAGGAGAAAAAAGGTGGGGAGAGGAAATGGTAGGAGTGGAGGAATAGGAAACTACTTGATATGTAAAATAAAGCAATTCAATAATAAAAAATTAAAAAGAAAAGAAAGGCAGATAATTCTGTGCGAGTACTAGTATGCATGCAGGCAATGCTCCTGTCCATTTATGTGATGTACAAGTATGTAGATTTAGTTATTTGATAGACACAGAGATGATATATACTTTCTGCTTGAATTTGAGATTACAGAGCGGTATGTGTCACCAGTGATTTTGTGGTTTATCATTTCTCATATTTTTGTTGAGAAGAGCTAGAACAAATTAATTGTGCATTTCAAAACAATTACCACTAACATGCAGAGGATTTAGTTTTATCCCATAAAGGTTTTTTAGCTGTCAGTCTAGAGTCTGTCAGCTCCACCAAGCTCAAGTCAGCTGTCTGTCTTTTTTGGTTTTACCATCATAGTATTGACCCTCCTGGTTTGCAACTTCTCCTACCTCTCTTCAACAGGGTTTTCAGAGCTTAGCCCAATGCTTGGTTGGGTATCTTTGCATCTGTTTCTGTCATCTGCCTTTCTTTTCTACCAGACTTATTTATAATAACTACTTGCATTCTTTAATTTTCCTGGATCATGAATACTTGTTATTGCAAGTCCCATATTCAGTCAAAAAACCATTAGTATAGCAGGATATTTCTTCAAGACTAAAGTATTCCTATCTCTTAGCACACTTTATCATAAACCTATTAAATGAACCCACAGGTAAACCTTATCCAGTACAAACCCAACCAACTAATGTTAAAAAAAATTCAAATGTTAGATCTTGTGGAAATTTGTATACCTTACTGCATTTCCATTGTGGGCTCAATATCATTTATATGAAACATAACCAACTTCACTCAGTTGTAACACTAGAGGGAATGTCTTCAATACTAATACTTCAAAATGAAAGATCTTACACTAATGAGACAATATTTTGCTTGTAATTACTGTATTTAGTTCACTGAGGCTTCTTTTTCCAGTAGTTACAAAAACATCATAGAAGCTTGAATGTGTTTATTTAATGAGACTTTGGTAAAATATGAGGACTGTATAATATTTTCAATGTTTATGATCTTTTAAAAATGAATACATAGGGACATTTGCATACATAAAGTATTATTTGTTACATATTTATCACATTATATAACTCTCCTACATATAACCTCAAGTACATTATAAATTTTTAAAATAAGTAGCAAAATCCCTTAAGAGACATTCTTTTAATGACTCAAGGCTACATAAAATGACCAATGACCATCTCTTAATTGATATTACATTACATGGCAAAATAATCAAGAAAATAAAACAAATATTTGGACAAACACCTAAAGAAATATGACAGAAACATTTATAGTAATCAATTTTCCAACTTCTCACCTGGCCATAGCTTGGACTTATAACTGCTTTACTTTACTACCCATTCTGTAATTTCTATACTCCCAGCTAGCACCACTTCAGCATGTCTCCTTTCTTTTCTGATGAAGTGTACCAGACCTTCATTATTTAAAGGTCTGTGCACTTTGTCATTCTACCAGAATTATGTTTTTGTAGTTTGCCATTGACTTTAATCGCAGGTCATAGTATCACTAACCTACTCCCGAAAGGATGTCCTGCACTACAGACATAACGTTCTTACCTCCATTGAGAAGAAGAAACCCAATTTCCTCTTAATCACACCCTAACACTGTTATTCTTTTCTAAGCAAGTTGACCTGAGACATCCGAAATTCAAAGTTGCCAGGCTAGTCTGAGAATCTAGTTCTATGACATACTTCCTACATGTTTTGGTAGTATAGCTCCCCCATCAGGAGCCAAAAATATCTAGGCCAAAACAACTTAATGTCTTAGAAACAAAAAATAAATTAAGGTAGTGGATAATTCAGGTAAAATTGATTGGAATTATTCCCCTTTTCACACCTTCATTCCTGGATTGATTCTTGTCATGTATTAAAAAAAAACTATATCTTATATGAGATGCCATTTAAAACCAGACACTGCCTTGTGAAAATATCTGTCATAACCCCTTTTTATCCTGGCACACCAATGCTGTCTTCAAAAGTTTATCCCATCTTCAAATTTGGTCATGTACTTCAGAGAGATGAAGAACGTGGTAAAGTCCTTGTACTCCAGAATCATGGGATTACTGTTAATCTTTTTAGGCTGTGAAATGAGATCCTTGAGCACAAGACATATTATGTAGAATGCCACATAAGAACAGGTACCCAGAAAAAAGAAAGTTGCTAGACAATTATTTGCTTACTGTGTACTAAGGTATATGATAATATGATCAAGTAAGGATATCATATCCAGAACAACAGCTACATAGTCCTTGCTTGATTGAGTTGTCCATAGTCTACTGTCATTTTACATAATCCATCTGTCTTCACTGGCTATATAAGAGAATCACAGGAAGATGTGATGGAAACTGCATCTTTTTGTTTGCTAAACTAATTTCTGCCATTCTGTCAGTGCTGTGATACTATTTTCATTCACTATTTTACTATTTTTCTCTGCAGAAGCAGCTATTAAGTCTTCCATTTACCCTTTCTAATAATAGTATTCCTCACTCCACATGTCAGGATATCTATCCCAATTTTGCATTCTGTGATTAAAAAAAATAACCACAGCATGTGTTCAAAGAACCACTGGACATTGTATAAGTTGAATTTCAGCCTTAATTCCTTTAATCAGCTTATCTCCATAAGGCCCTACATTAACTGAGGGCTTACAATGTTTTTTGGTATCTTTCCAAATCAATATCAATTCAAAACCAGTATCAAAAATGTCAGTCCCTGTTCCAACATTTATTGCAGTCCTGGAGAGAGGAATGTAAGTTGGAGATTGCAGGTACAGAAAGAAATCTACAGAGAAGAAAAGCTTAGAGTCAAGCAGCTGCCTCAATTTTATTTTCCCTAAGCATTTTATACTATGCAAAGGGAACGGGCAAGTACAGGCAGGTATAAATACTTCAATTCTCAAACAAAAGACAACTGATAACCATACCATTGGCCAAGGAATCCTTGCAGGGGAGAGGGTACTAGAATCAATTCTCTGACCTTGACTTAAAATAGAAACAACCCACAAGGTGGAATCTTTGTAAGCTCCCCCACAAAAAGATCATGGAAAATTGAGTGTTTCCTCTTCTGCAGAGTACAGTTACCTCTTTTTTAAAGTACATAGGTTCTTCTGTTTAAGAACTGAAAAAAAAAAGTAAAAGTCTTATTTTATTAATTTTCTTTCAGGAGAATCATGCCATCTTCTTTTACAGAAGGGGTTGTAGGTATACAAATAAATTCAATTCTGAATTGATCAACAATTCAAATTTCTGATTTGTCATAATCCAATGGAGTTTTTGATTTGTTTGGCAATTTTTCCATTTATATAGATCAAACAGAAATTTACTAGATTTATCTATATTATGCCTGGAAATTCCATTATTAATTAACTAATTTCAAAGATCCATATGTGTCATGCCACCATAAAATTGATTTTATCTAAGCTGATCATTATGGCTCAGTCCATCATGGACAGTATTTGTCTGTGCTGCCCACTACAATAAGACCACCTTCATTTGCCATTCAGTGCTACTTTAAAGTACAAATAGATCCATTGTGTTTAATCTACCCAGCATCTCCCACTCTAATGTATGCCACAAGTAAAGGGGTGAAAACAAAATTATCAAATGTGTTTGTGCCCCTCTCACTTTTTGAATTGTATAGAGTTAGTGACAGACATTATAAAGGATGAGGCTTTATACTGCAATTCCAACTACAGCTTTCTAATTTCCCTGAACTTTGAAATCTCTTCATCAACACTAAGCCAATGGAAACCAATTATTTCCAACTTCTTTTTAGTAGGCCATCTTTTGACAACTGTTTCAGCTACTCATTCAATCAAATTTGATGACATATTTTATAAAATGTAAGAGCCTGGACAAAAGCACCAAGTGGGTACTGAAAAGTGAACCCAGGTCTCCTGCAAATACAATAAGTATTGTTAACCACTGAGTCATCACTTATTCCTCTAAAGTAGTGGTTCACAGCCTTCCTGATGCTGCAAAATTATAATATAGTCCCTCATATTGTTGTAGGGGATTGTATTGTTTCATGGTAAATAATTGTCCCACCCACTGGTTTAATAAAAAGCGCTGATTGGCCAAAGGCAGGCAGGAAGGGTGGGCAGGGCTACCAGACTAAGAAAACTCTTGAGAACTGGAAGCCCAGAGCAGAATGCCAGAGAGAATGCCAGAGAGAAGCCAGAAGAAGCAGAGGACAACAATGCTGCTCTAAGAAAAGGTACCAAGCCACATGGCTGAACAGGATGAGTCATGAGTTAGATGAAGGGTAAAGAACTAGCAAGTTATATGCCTGGGCCTTAGACTGATCAGCCTAAAAGTATTGAAAGCATCTGTGTGTCTCTGTGGGACTGTGGGACTGTGGGACTGCAGGTCTGCAGGTCTGTGGGTCTTTGGACCTAAACCTTGAGGCAAGGCCCAAAAGTCAGGGCCAGAAACCTCCTACTACATATTGTAGTGACCCCAACCATAAGTTAATTTGTTGCTACCATATAATTGCAATTTTGCTATTCTTAAAAATCATTATATAAATATCTGATATGAAGAATATAAGATAAGCAACCCCTGATGAGGTTGTGTCCCACAAGCTAAGATCACTACCTTATAGAAACATCTAATTAGATATAATTTCACACACACACTCACATACACACACATGCACACAAACACACCCATATGCATATATTTTGTGTTATCCAAAGAATTCTTTCCCTAGGAAAATTTAAATAATCTAACCCTTTCTTATAAAATCCCAATGTAAAATAAAAGTACAATTCCACCAAAATTATCCTCAGTGAATTAATCAGCTAAAGATTATAGGTGAGAGATTGTTTATAGAAGTGGAGATAACCCTGAAACATCTGCCTTTAAAGTCTTTACTGTGCATATAAAATGTTAACGGCATAAAGAGAGTTAGCCATTTAATATTCTTCCTCGACCTATACTTTAGTACCTTAAGAGACAATTCTTTCAAACATAGAAAGTAGAATTGCATGCAAATAGCTTTGTGATACAGGAAAGAATAGGCATAAATCTCATGTGATGGCCAATGACACTTTCTGGCACATCCTTCTCACAGGGAATTAAAAACTCCAAAGGCCTGTTTCTCATAGTTACTTGCAGGCAAACTCTAATGATCTGACGAAAATAACTGCTTATTTGCTTGATAACAATGTTATATAACAGGTGCGAATTACTTTTGTTTATTGTAAAAGGTATATTACATATAATAATGCATTACAGAAAGTATTGTTACAATAATATAATGATTTATATGCTAACAATTTCAGTGCTACTTTGTTTTAAAATATATGTGTTGTAGTGGGATCGGGGGTCCCGTGTGCCAGAGGTCCCGTGGCCCACAGACCTGCCGCCGGGACTGCTTATCCGCGCACCGCCGCCCAGGCCCCCAAAAACGACTCAGACGCTTACATTAACTTCATGCTGTTTGGCCTATGGCTCAGGCACATTGCTAGCTAGCTCTTACATCTTAAATCAACCCATTTCTATTAATCCGTGGGCCACGTGGCCCCGGCGCATAGCTCACCCGTGTTCCTTACATGTTGCTCTTTGGGCGGCTGCCTCGATCTGCCCCGACTCCGCCCTGCTTCTCCTCCCTAAACTCCAGTGATGTGGGAATGCATTTGTGTGTGCTGTATCTTTAAATAAAGGAGCTGTATTGGGTCATGGCGGGCACCATAGAAGAAGTGGGAGGAGTTTAGGTAGGAGAAGCAGGGTGGAGTCAGGGAGATCGAGCCAGCCGCCCAAGGAACAACATGTAAGGAATACGGGTGAGCCACGGGCCGGGGCCACGTGGCCCACAGATTAATAGAAATGGGTTGATTTAAGATATAAGAGCTAGCTAGCAATGTGCCCGAGCCATAGGCCAAACAGCATAAAGTTAATAAAAGCATCTGAGTCGATTCTAGGGGCCTGGGCGGCGGTGCACGGATAAGCGGTCTAGGGCAGGTCTGTAGGTCCGGGACCTCTGGCGTCCGGGACCCGAGAAATCCCACTACAACATATATGTTCCAAATCATTTTTAGCATTAGCAATCATTTTATATATATATTTATATATATATATATATAAATATATATAAATATATATATATCCTGCAACTGCCAAACATTGCCAATTTATGAATGTAAAAAAAGGCCCACATTTTGAATGTGAACTGTAAATGAAGATAAATAGCAATATATGCCTAAATTTGAACATGGAGAATCAATATTGATGCAAAAATCAAGAAAAATTTTTACCAGATAATTATTTCTTACTCAAAAGTAATAAATAGGCTTCAATTTCAAGATAAAGCTTACCCATAAATTACTTGTAGTTTTATATTATTTGTTAAAATGAAAACTGTTTTATTTAAAAGCAAATTGTCTAAATAGTTAAAGTATAGTGGCATTTGTAATTACATTATTTTTTATTGATTATTTTTATTACTCTATTTTATGTTTTATCCTATTATTCATAGTTCACTAATAAACTTACACAGCTTTATTGAATTATTTTGTAAAGTTTGTAACAAACTAGAGAACTAGAGCAATAAAGTTAATATGATTTAAGCAATAAAGAAATTCAGTGGAATTTAATTAAATTATGGAAAGTTATGTTATAAAGATTTTAAAACAGGACTCTATAATATAGCACTAGATTTTCACATATTTAGAAACAAAACTTTGAAAGTGCAAATGATATAAACTATGTACTTTATTATTATAATCTCTTTAAAATGAGAAAAAGAGTACTAATATCTATAGCCCTCAGATTTTTTATAATTGATAATTCAATTATACCTAGATGCAAGCAGAAGTGCTAACAGATTTTTAGTCAAATTTCAGAATCCTTAACTCCAATTCTATAACTATTTATTATTTATTGTTTTTCCAATTTTGTTTCTAATTATTTGTTTGAGTGTATACCTGTACATGTGTGTGTATGTGTGTGTGTGTATGTGTGCACATGCCATGCAATATATGTGGGGGGTCAGGAAAAAAAACATTTGGAACTTTTTGTAAATCATTTTTATTGTTGAGGTAGCAAATGTCCTGGCTCATACTTTGCATACTCTCTGCTAGCAGACCTACAAATATTAAGGCAATCTTTCTGTCTCCTCTTCCATGTTTATTAGAAATTTCTTAGAAATGGTTCAACAACAGCACTCAGATATTTAAACATTAGATCTGGGTATTGAATTCAAGTCATCCAGCTTTTAGAATTAATACTCACAGATGGTTATTCTTCTGGCCAGGCTCTATAATTTTTTTTTTAATTAGAGAAAGAAGCACATCACTATGACATTGTACTATAGAATATTCTGGTTGTAGTTCTCTTCCCTAGAATGGCCCTGAATTCTACTCTCAACATTAAAAAAAATGTACTCTTAAGGAACAATGAACTAATGTTCAATATAAATATACGTAACATAATATATTCATATGAGACAAGCAACACAAAAAACCTAAAAACTGTCATCTCAGTATAAGTAAATCTTTGAAAATAGTTTCTTCCAGGTCTTTGGTAGCTTAAGCATACAGTTTTTCTTTGGGTCCCATGATTGATCTGTCTGTCTATCTATCTATCATCTATCTATCTATCTATCTATCTATCTATCTATCTATCTATCTATCTATCTATCTATCTTCATTTGAATCCGTTGGTCAAAAATTCTCTATTTTTGCTGATACCTACTAATGTCCCATATTCTGGCAGTCACCTTTAACATTCTTCAATTCTGTATCAACAAGTTCAAGGTTTAACATAATGAGATAAAACTGAAATTATTTTCTTCCTGTTTGACAGCTTTTACAATATTTTAGACCACCTATAAATTTAACATATTTTTATTATTTTTGCAAAACTTCATGAAAATTTAGAAAAATATTTTTTATTTTACTACAAGATTTTTCACTGTTTCTGAAAATTCTCACATTTGGAAATCTATAAAAATGCCTTAATTTTGTAAGTAATAACAAGCTATTGGTTATTAATAATATGTGCATTCTTTATCAAAATTATCATCATTTATAACATTCTTCAAATAATAAGGAATGTCTGTTAAAGTATAATGAAACAATATAACTTATCATATCTAACCTGTGAAATACCTCATTTTAGAATTCACTAAGAGCAGTGATATTTGACAAATATCCATCATCTACAATGTGCTTGGCACTAAACATACAACATCTAACTAAAACCTCACACTTTTTCTTTATTTGATAAATAAGTTAACTGAACCTTGAAAAGGTTCATTAATTACAGCTTTATTGCATAGAGAATCATTATCAGAACTTACATTAAATTTGAAATTCTTCTGATATTGAAATCTACATAAAAGATCAATAATTCTACCAATTCATAAAATTAATATGAGAACTATATCAAAAGAAACTTTCTTTGAGCTTTCAGATTATTGAAATAAATGAGATGCTAGTCAAAAAATTCATTTCCAATTCCTATATAAAAATTCTAGGACATTTACATACAGATACATCACTTTCTGGTCACATTACTGTGATACAAAAGTAGAAAGAAAGAAATTAGAAAAGTATCTAAAGGAAGTAGTTTAATCTAACGCATAATATTCAAGAAACTGAAAATGATAGATGCTCTTTCTCATATTGTTTCCTCCTTTTAGTTTACTTCAGTACCACAGCCTATGGCATGGTGCCACACACTTTCTAGGATTCTTATTGTTCATATTGAGCATTTCAAAACTGTCCTTGAAACAATAATTATTTATTATTATTTTAGAAAATATACTAGGTTGGAAAGGTTTATCTCATGTGGCTTTAACAATGTGTGTGTGTTGTCATATAATAAGGTCAAAGCATGAAACATTTTCTAGAATAATATGTAAAGATTCCATTTTCATGACTTTCTATTTTGTCCTCAATCACACAGGAAGAAGTTTGCAAAGTTTCCTATAATAATTTCTTACATAGAATTATTCAAAGTAAAATAATTTATTTCATTTATTTCTTTGAGCTATAAAAGTATTACATAGAGTTATTTAAAGGGTTTAACTAACATGTCATTGGTCATGGGCATATTCTTATTCCAATCACTTGTAAGAAGACTACAATTACCATGAATGAATTAAACAAAATATCCACCATCTGGCAGTTGGAATCAGGTCAACTTCCTCTTAAACATTCAGTCACATGCTTTAGGGTAGATAAATGAGGAAATCAGTTTTCTCTAGAAGACTGAATTGTATTAAAAAGATGTACAGCTTTTTAGTTTCATCATTAAAAAAATTCTAAGACAATCACAAATGCTTTAAAAGACAACACTTTATTTATATAGAAGATACTTGAAAAACTAATTTCAAGATGCAAAATTCTACATTTTATGCTTAATGCTCAAAATGTTAAAGCTGTCTTCTTTGAAAAATTTAAAGGAATCTCAGTTTTATTATTTTACTTCCATATGTAAACTTATATTGCCTATTATTATACATATGAAAATGTTAAAACAGTGTCTAATAAAAAATTCCATTCACATAGAAAACCGAGATTATTTACAAGATTATGTTTAGTCATTTTAAAAATAAGATTTTACTTTTTCATGTGGTAATCAGTATACTTTTACTTAATCCGTTAAAATAAAAAGAGTACAATACATAATAAATATATAATAAATTTGATAATATTCTTTTTGTTATATTAAAGTGTGAATGATTCAAACAAACTTAAATTTATACATTAGCATTATTTCTAATAGATAGTTGGTATTTTCAATGGGTTTTTATGCAGGACATAGGTTTAAGAACTTTCAAATAAGAGTTGATATAATGCTTGCAGTAACATAAATGAAAAAGTGTCAGTGATGACTGAGATGACAAATGACATCATACATATTAATAAGCAATGGATGACATTCAATCACTGTCCAATCTTCTTAGTCATGTTGAAGGACAATACAGACATCAAATGTAGTAACCAAAGGAGAGGTGAAACAGTCACAAAACAATGTATACAACTTAGAAAGTCAGCAGAAAACTAGCATGGTTATGCATACTTTCATGGACAGACAAATAATACCTGGATAATTTTTTGTATTCATATTAAAGGCCAACAAAAATAACTAAAAAATTATTGTATAGAGGTCATATCTACTCATAGCATCAGTTCTGATATTTCAGCTGAATTTAGATACAAATAAAATTAAACTCTTTACTTTGTTCCAATTATCTTTCATTTTGCTTTTTTTACTACCCACACCTCCTTCTTTTATACCCATCTTATACAGCTATTTGACTGAACTGTTGTTCAGCTGAACAATCAGTTCTAGAAAAGTATTAAATCCGAAAATGAAATTTATGCGAATGCTACCAATGTTAGCAATCTGGTGATATGAGGCAGGTATTGTTATATCACATGTAACTTTTTTTTTAGATTTCAAATATCTAGAAGATTTAAAAGATCAATATATTCTATGTTTTACACATGAAAGCACCCCTTCACACACACAAAAATAATAACTAGGATGCTTGTTTTCAATGTATTATAAATTCAATTTTTTTACTAGACAAATTTTGTAACCCATCATTTCAGTGTGGAAGTGGACAAATAAGTCTAATATCTTATTCTTCAATGGAGCTATAGGTAGTGCTTTTCTGTCAGTGAATAAACTGGCAGTATTATTGCACATTATAATTTACAAATTTTACAACATGAATTATTTTAAAATTATAGCATGAAATTGGAAGAAGCTCTTCATCACTGCCACCACCCATTGTACTCTGTAAAGTACAAGACCCAGTTTATTACCCAATTATCTTTCCCCCGGAAAACCATCCCCCACAACATCAGCAGTATCTAGAGGAACAAGAACTAACCACACCAGTTAAAAACAAAACAAAACAGGCACAGACAAAATCTACACCAGTTAGAAGAACAAACCCTATTGGCATAGGCACAACCCATATCAATGGATAGAACAGATCCCATACATACAAATAAAGCAGAAAACATCCAGAAGAACTTGAGAATATACAGGGTCTAGAAACACAAACCCCTACAGATCTCAGTTGAGAAAACCATATTTGACCTGACAACCAGATAATCACCAAAACCCATGGCCATTTATACCAAAAAGACAATAAAGAAAGCAGACAATAACTTATCACACAAAGAAATTAGAAGAATCAGCTCCTGTACCTATAATTATCTCAAAGCTTAATGAGTAAATGTCAGTATAAGAATACATTCAACAACATAAAGAGGAACATGGAACCACCAGAACATAGTGGTTCTACAACAACAAGAGCTGAACACCCAAATACAAGTGAAGCAGAAGAAAAAAAAAACCCTTTTAAAAGGTAGAGGTCTTTAAAGATAAAAATAAAAATTTCCCTTAAAGAAATTGAGGAAAAAACAACCAAAGAAATTTGAAGAAATCAATAAATTCCTTAAATAAAACAAACAAAAATATCAAACATGTGAAGGAAAAAGTTAAAAACTTGAAAATTTAAATAAATAGAAAATAGAGAACACAAACTGCAGAAATTTTGGAGATGAAAAATGTGGGTAAACATATAGGAACTATAGACACAAGCATAACAAACCATAAGAGGATTTCACACATTGAAAATATCGCAGAATAAATAGATTCCTGCATCAAATAAAATGTTAAAGTAAAAAGTTCCCCAAACCTAAATATCCAGTATATCTGGGACACCATGAAAAGAACAAACCTAAAAGTAAAAGAAATAGAAGGAGAATTCTAGCTCAAAGGCGTAGAATATAAATTCAATAAAATCATAGAAGAAAAATCCCCAGGTTAAAGAAGAACATGCCTATAAAGGTCCAGGAAACACAGAGAACACCAAATAAAATATACCCCCAAGTAGACTGAACCAGTGAAAGTCCCTTCAAAGTAAAATAATGAAAACAGTAATCATACAAAGTAAAGAAAATATATTAAGAGCTGCAAAGGCAAGAGGCCAGTCAAATAACACCAGAATTCTCAATGGAGACTCTAAAAATCAAAATGTCCTAAACATATTTTGCAGACACAAGAAGCCATGGATGCTAGTTCAAACTATTATCCCAAGGAATACTTTTAATAACTGTAGACAGAGAAAATGAGATATTCGGTAGCAAAACCAAATATAAATAATACCTATCTATAAAACTAGCCTTACAGAAAATAGTGGAAGACTCCAACACACAAGCACATACAATAAATAATACTAGCCCATACCAAAGAAAACACACACACACACACACACACACAAACACACACACACACACACACACACACACACACACACTACCACCACCACCACAAATATCAAAACAAAAAAAATAGAAGCAAGTATCACTGGCTATTAATATCCCACAATATTAACAGATTCAATTTACATCTAAAAGATGAACATGGAATCCATCCTTGTGCTACACATAAGAAACACACCTTAACTTCAAAAATATACATGTTTCAGATTTATCTTTAGTAAATGGAAAAATATTTTTCATCAAAAGGATCTAAGAAGCAAGTTGGTGTAGCTATCCTAATAGCTAATACATCAACATGAATTCTCAATTCTGAACTTTTCTACACCAAATACAAGGGCACCCACATTTGTGAAAGAAATATTACTACAGCCTAAAGTACACATAAGACCCCACACTAATACTATAAATCTTTATACCTCAATCTCACCAATGGACAGTTCGGCCAGACAGAAACTTAACAGGAAAATAAAAGAACTAACAGATGCTATGACTCAAATAATCTTAATAGATATCTATAGAATATTTTACACACACACACACACACACACACACACACACACACACACACACACACACGTTTTTGTTTATACAAAAGGTTTTCCTATACACACCACTCCTCCCCTTCCCTCAGCCTCCCTCTACCCTATTCCCCTATCCATTCCCCAGGAAGAGCATAGACTCTTGGAGTGAGTCAGTTCAGTTTCACAAATCCAGTTGAGGTAGGACCAAGGCTCTCTCCCAGTATCAGGATGAGTAAGGCGGTCCTCTATAGGAAATGGGATCCATGAAGCCAGTTCATGCACCACGAATAAACTCTGGTCTGACTGCAAGAGTTTCAGTGTCAGTGAGCTCCATATAGCTCGAGTCACCATCTCTGTGGGTCTCCTAACGATTCTGATCACTTTGCTCATACAATCTTGCCTCCCTTTCTTCAGCTGCACCAGGAGTTCAACCTGGTGCTTAGCTATGGATCTCTGCTTTTGCCTCATCAATTTCTGGGGATAAAGGGTTGTATAATGACAATTAGAATGGTCATTCATTTGATTATAGGGGAAATCTTGTTTTGGCATCCTCTTCACTATTGCTTGGAGTCTTTGCCAGGGTCACCTTGTGGGTTCTTAGGTGTTTCCTTAGCACCATGTTTCTCTCTAATCCCACAATGGATCCCTTTATTAAGATATCTTTCTTTTTATTTTGCCTATGTAACAATTTAAAATTATGTCCATTTTGATTGTAATAATAAAATTAATCAAATATATATAATGTGTTTTCATGTGGGAGTTGGTTCATACTATATCAATTTATTTAAAAATAATAGCAATATGTTCTCCCCTATGGCTTTTGAACTCTGAAGCTGTGGGTTTATGGGCCTTGAGTCTAATCAGAAACCTAACTTCCAATGGATAAAGATATGTATTTTTCTTTATTTCTTAGCTAATAGACGAGCAGAAATTTTAAAATAATACAAAAATTGGAGAATAAGATATACAAAGCCCTATCATTTATAATTGTGTGTAATTTTCTTTGTCTGAGATATTTACACATGTATATAATGTGCTTGGAACAAGTCCATCCCCAGTTTTTTTTTCCTTTTACTTTCTTCTATATTTCTCCAACACTATCACCTTCATATTTTGTGTCCTTACTGTTAAATTCATGAAGTTCACTGGATTTGCTGCTTTCCTGTTCCTATTATTAAATACCATAGTGAAGGTATTGTATACAATAAACAGTTTATTCTGGCATACAGTAGGGTAGTATAGTAAGCATCAAAAATGGTAGAAGCTGAGAGCTAACAACTTTTAATACAATTGCAAAGAAGAGGACCAAACTGGAGGTAGAGCAAGGCTATATATTCTAAAAGCTTGCCTCCACTAACATACTTCTTCCACTGTGATCATAATCTGCTACCCCTTCCCAAACACCACTACAAAAGACTGATCAAATGTTCAAATGACTGAGAGTATAGGAGACATTTCTCATTTTAAGCAGCACATTCAGTAAATACTGCTATTATGTTCATGGGCCACATCCCTAAAGGAAAAAATATCCACTTCCCAATAGCCATCAAAAAGTTGTTAAAGTTTCTTACTAACAGTTGAATTTCCAAATGAACTCTGCTCTCTAAGGTGGGATATTCTTTCTGGCTTGATCTTTTACTGTTAGATTTACTACCTTTTCACATGCACGAATTTGTTTTTGTGCCTGGAAAGTAATTTCTCTATAATTATCCACTAACTTTGTTTTCTTCAATTTTTCCACTATCAATTTTATAATGATTTCAGAACCTTGGGAGGTTGACTGTTGTTATTTAAATAAGAAATACCCCGCATTATCCTTGGCCCTTGAAATTAGCCCAAAATTGGTAGATTTGCTTGTGAGGATTAGGAAGAAGTACTTTATTAGTTGGAAATTCAGAGCTAATATTCTCATGAAACTTCCAACTAATTCTCTCTGTCTCCTGCTCTTCTAGAGCTGAGCACTCATTATCCTGATCTAACTTACTTATTTCCGGCCTGTTCCTATGTCTATCACTGTGATAAATTCACATTTTTGGACTTATAAACCCAAATAAAGTTTTTATTCTGTAAATTTTCTTGGTTGTGAAGTTTGTCAGATCAAAAGGAATGTAATTTAGATGAGTGCAATATGGATATCTGTTGTAGAATATTTTTAACATGTGTCACATTAATGTATGCTGTGAAACATTGGTTTAATAATGCAAAAAATATTTTTCATTCTTTTATTCTGTGCTTATCTCTGA
Source organism: Phyllotis vaccarum (assembly GCA_033318265.1). NCBI lineage: Eukaryota > Metazoa > Chordata > Mammalia > Rodentia > Cricetidae > Phyllotis > Phyllotis vaccarum. The sequence continues at coordinate 25,680,804 of JARWLC010000013.1, read as the reverse complement.
GAAGCTCTGCTACGGTGCTTGTCTAAAATACCTGATTGGTCTATTAAAGATGATGAATGGCCAATAGAAAGACAGGAGAAAGGCGAGGCAAAGCTGATTGGTAGAGAATGAAGAGGAAAAGAAATATGAAATGGTAGAATGAAGCAACTTGAAAATAAGGGGCCAGTCACACAGCCAGACATGAGATAAGAAGGAAAAAAAATACAGAAATATAGAAAGGAAAAAGGCCATAGGTAAAAAAGTATATGGGCTGATTTTTAAAAAAAGGCAAAAAAGAAGCAAAGTTAAACCGGGGAATTCAAAAGACAGAATAATATAGCTTCCATGTATTTTTGGGGAGCTATGTGGCTGGCCTCCAAAGAATAAAAAGCCAAGCCAGAAATAAAATAAAAATAATAGTAATAATAAAAAAAACAGCAAGAGCTGTCTCATTAAATACTGATAGGCATATTATATATTTTCTTTTGGATGTTAACCAATTCTACAATTCTGCATTAAATGACATCTGCTGCCAAAGTAATCTGTGATGAAACTTGAAAGCTCTATTTATCCATAATATAATAACAAATTTTAGAGCTTAGTCTAACACTAGATCCACTTAGCTCAATAATAGTAGTAAGTTCTCATCAAGGGCCTGTGATCTACATACTCATAATCTTATAAATTTTATAAGATGTGCATTGTCTTTTGTAGAGTTAGTTAAAAATTTAACCAGAAAGTCATTGGTCACTCCCAAAATATTTATGCTACTTTTTGCCTCTAGAACATAAAGAACCTCCCATGTCATCCATTATTTTAGGTTACAGTGTTCTCATATATGTGAGATGGATGATTACTTCTCCAATAATATTGAAACTTTATCAGTTCTGGCTTGCATTCCAAGTAATAGCCTAAAAATTTAGATATAATGTTCTACTTTGGAAGACCATATTTACAATTAGACAATCTCTAAGTTTATTACAACATATATAATAAGGTATATGTAGTAAGAATTTATAGTATATGTCATACAACATGCTATAAATTAAATTGAAATGAATTAAAGTTATAATAATATGACTATATAGTACATGTTGGCACAAACTGTTGGATTGTAATTGTCAGGATCAAAAATATCCAAGAGTTAGAAGAATAGCTCAGTAGTTAAAAGCACTTGAAGGACTTCCAGAGTCTGGAGTCTCCAAGATCTTGGGACCCATATTAGGTAGTTCACCACCTCCTGTAACTCTAGCCCCAGGGGAAATGACAGGTTCTCTTAACCTGAGGAGAACTGCCCACATTGGCATAAAAGACATAATAGTTTTTTAAAATCCAAAATACCACTAAATTTTATTTTGTGATAAAAGATAGCTTTTAAAATACTCGATTTTAATAAACCATATGTCCCTGAAAATTCCAAAATTATGTTAAAGATTTTACATACTAATATACATTTTAAATTTCCTTGAGTTTGGAGAATTGGGATTTTGAAGATTTTGAGTCCATATTCTGTAAGAATATGATTAGTCCTCTTAATAAATTATAATTAGTCCTCTTAATAACTATTTAACATCCACCTTTGTATATGACCTCCCATTCTTTTGATGGTCAGAAAAACATTTGGAATTCATGAGATCTATATATCACTAACTTCTACAACCACAAATGTTAAAAATGCTTTTAATTGAGGTAGGCCCAAAATTACTATCCACCAATTTCAAGACTGAGTAAGACGTTTCTCTGTATAAAATGGGGCTCCAAAATGTCAGTTCATGCACCAGGAATAAATTATGTTTCTACTGCAAAAGGCTCCATAAACTTCCAATGTCATTTGACTGGCCAGACCAAACTGACTCACCTTAAAATTCCTTGCCCTCCCTGGGGAATGGTAGGAGGGATGGAGTGGGGAGAGACTGAGGGAGGACAAGAAGGAGGGGATCAGTGAGAGGTATGGGGGAAATCTTTAAAAAGATAAAGATAAAAATAATGTTATCAGGTATTATATAAAGCCTAGATCCATGTCCACTACCCCACACAAATTAATAACTTTGATATATACCCTCCTCTGATATCCCATAATATATATCAGATAACGTATTTAGTAATGTCTTTTTCCTATGACTATAAAAATTATATATGTAACTAACACTAAGAATGGTTGGAAAAGCATTATCAAAACTTAGTATTCAGTGTCCTCCCAAAAATATTATTTTAAAAGAATTTAATTAGAGTTGCCCTACATGTAAGTAAAATCTTTCTTTTAAAAACCATAATTATAAATACCCCTCTTTCAACTGTTAACTAGAAGAATCCTAAGGACTAGCCAAAAGTATGAACTATTGTCATTGTTAACCTACCAAAATTTGATGGTGAAAAAAACTCAATTGCTAAAGATATCACACACTTGATGACAGAGATTAAGAAAATACAGCTGGAATATTTTTTCCCTGATGGATAGCTTCCATAGGGCTACAAGTTAATATTAAGTTTTCTGGAAAAATTTTCCCATAAGTCTCATCCAATTGTAAATCCTACAGACTAAAGAATACATGACCTGATGAAACATGCTCATTAGTACAATAGTAGAATAAAGTTTTGAAATGTGGGGCAAATAGCTTTTTAAACAGGTTTGATGCCTTTTCCACAGAAAGATCTTATATCTAGTCAAGAGCACATGGCTGAGATGTCCAACATCCTAAAGGAGAGTTTTAAGTACATAATATGTAACTGCCTTATGAATAAGTTAACTCTACAACCTTAACAAACATAACAGAGACTTACAGCTAGTCAAATTATATAAAAAAAAAGAATAACAGTGGAATACTTAATTACAAAGGGATTATCAATGTACCTTCCTACCTTTAAATCACAGGAAAGATTATGAAAAGAGTTGGGATTATAGTCAGAGCCAAAGTTTAAAGAGAATTGTAAAACTGCATAACTGCATGTTCTGAGCCTACAGAGTTTTTGCACTCCTGGATTCACAACAACTGTGTCAGCCTAGACAAAACTGGAACAATATCAAGCCAGCAAACATTTTAGAATAGATAGGAAAAATGTTCTGAGGGACTATTTGCAGTTGGAGACTGGTAGTAAAGAAGAGTAAATTTTCTTCAGGGGTGAGATCCCTTGAAGGTTTCCCATGCACCAATGGATGTCAATATTAACTATGAACATATTGGCATCACTTTGTAGACTTGTTGAGTTATAAAATGAGAAATAAAGTTAAGAAGGAGATACTATAGAGGAGACATAATAAAAATGCACTAAATAAGCATGTGAAATTCTAAAAGATTATATATATTCCTAAAGAAAATAAAATAATAATTCTATACAGATGACTTATTTATAAAGCAGTAGGGTACAACACGTTATTCAGAGCCACCAAAATCAATGTTCTTAAGTCATATTTAGTGCAAAATAGATTACTTTTGTCCACATAGATGAAAGGTATGAGGTATGTCTATGTAGTGGGATTATGTTGTGTTACATTGTAAATAATTTTACTGCCTACTGGTTTAATAAAAGCACTGATTGGCCAAAGGCAGGCAGAAAGTGGGGGTGGGGCTATGAGACTAAGAAAACTCTGGGAACAGGAAGAACAGAGACACCTGAGAGACACCAACTCAGACACCAGCAGAAACAGAGGAAAGAAGTTGAAATCCAGCTCTGAGAAAAGGTGCTAAGCTGTGTGGCTAGACAGATTAATGGAAATAGATTGAGAGAAGATAAAAGTGCTGGATAAAAATATATCTGAGTCATAAGTCAATCAGCATAAAATTAATACAAGTTTCTGTGTGTTTCTTTGTAACATTGGGACTATTGGTCCAGATGTTGGAGCTAGTTCAGGCCAGAAACTTTTATAACACATCTCCAGAATTCTAAAACAGTTAAAATAAATACAATCAAAGCAGAATTAAATTAATAAATTATTAATAATTACATTATATTAATAATTATATTGAATGCTAGCATTAAGTTGAAAGATTGAAACCTTAAAATTTTAGGGAAAGAGACTAAAATCAATGTTGATAATCAATATATATCTATATACTGAAAACTAGATAAAATAAACTTTAGCATAAAAAGACAAAGTCAAAGAAACATGAAAAAATAAGAGATTGCAAAATTCAATGCAAGAAGAAACCACAATTGATAACTGCAAAATAACAAAGATTAATTTTTCACTGATTTACATTTTTTTGAATAGATTAAGTTCTAAACACTGATAAAAAATAAAAGAGAATGCTATCAGGTCTAAAAAAATTTTAAAACACTATAAGAAAATGGCATAATTAAATTATATATTCATGTAATATTTATCTTAATCAACATAAATCTAGATTTCAAAGCAATATTAATATAATTTGGAACAGATTTTCATAAACCAAGAAATTAAATACAAACTTAAAACTATCCCATTATATATTAACGAAAAGAAAGAAAAATCTTGATAAAACATAGAGGCTGCATAAAGAATGGAAAAAGATTTATTTTTACCAACTAATAGAGATTTAGTACTTAAAATTGATAAATAACTCAAGAAACTATATATTAAAGCCAAACCAGCTAAAAATGGCATGCAACATTACACAAAGAATTCCCAATATAATAATCTTAAATAGATGAAAGACAGTTGTTTAAAGTCCTTAGCCATAAGAGATGTGCAAAACAAAAGTACTGAGATACTACACCTCTTGTAATGACTGAGATTATTATTGCATATGCCAGCTCTTACTGGTGAAGATGTCAAACAAGGGGAACACTTTTACATTGCTGTGGCATGCAAATTTGTATGGATTCTATGGAAATCATTATGGTGGTTTCACAGAAACTGGCAAATTATCTACTTCTTGACCCAGTATATTACTCTTGGGTATATATGCAAATAGGACTCAATTATACCAAGGTCACAATTTCAACTATGTTCATGACAACTTTATTCCTAATAGACAATAACTGGAACCAACCTAGATTTCCCTTAACTGAAGAATGGAAAAAAATGTGTTATATTTTGATGATGGAGTATTACTCAATGGTTAATAAATGACATCTGATAATTCACAGGCAAATAGATGACAATAGGGAAAAAATCATCATGAGAAAACTAACTCAGACCCAGAGGAATTGGGAAAGATTCTGTGTGAGGAATAAAGGAAGTTGAGGACAGGAGTAGCAAGAATCAAGTTGTGTAGAGGGCAGATAGTATGTGGAGAGAGAAAGTTAGAATTGGGGATCACTTGGGAGGTAGTGTGTAAACCTAGTGGACTTTCTTGAATCTATGAAGGTGGTCCTAGAGAGGGTTTCTAGTAATGGAGCTAAGGAGTCTGAACTGGCCGTCTTTCATAGCCTCACGTGGCTTTCAGTGGTAGCACTGAGCCACATTTGGGTGAGACTTAGGCTGAGGAGGCCCTGTGGTTGTCACTAATCTAGGCTGATACTAGAATATAAAATCACTTACTGAATACATCTATCAGGTCCTTATTGTAAAGTACAACACATCCAAACAGTTCATTGAATTTAGAGAGGTTTATCTGACGCTTGGAGTCTTCACCTTTATAATTTAGTACCTTTTAGTGTGAGAAGACACTCTACAAGGTATGGAAAGAGAAACCTAGGAACCATCCTAGTCACAAAACTGCCAACCTACAACTTATCCTGCCTATAAGATGTGCTGGGGCTATGGTAGTGCAGAACTTGTGGCAGTATCCAACCAAGATTTGGTTTTAGCTTGAGTCCTATTATAAGAGAGGGAACCCAGGAGCTACACTGCTTGAATCTATGTTTATGGATATGGTAATTTATATATATATGTCCTCCCCAGTTTATAAATTACATTATTAATTGTTTTTATATTAGTTGATCTACTTAAAATACTTGTAACTCATGAGTTTAAATTGTTCCATATTAGCTAAACATTTGTAACAACAATAGCACAGTAAATGGAATTCAGTTATTTGTCTTAAAAATAATGTGTTGGCTACTAGAATGAAAGCAAAATTTCCCTATTTAAAACATACATTACATATTTAACAGTCCAAAACATGTTTGCCAATATTGCAGAAATATTCACCTGCAAAATATCATATAAAGGATTAATATTTATTAAGAAATTATATAAACAGTGATACAAATAGAACTCTACGACAATTATTGCAGAGTGGAAATGTCCCACAATGGATGGTTTGATCTGCTCCTCAAAAATGCAGAAACAAACATAAAAGGAGGTCAGTGTTCCTCATGTCTCAATCAACTGGCCATGCCCTGTAGAGGTCCTGATTCTCAGTAGCTACTAAAACTTTCCTATATAATGCAAGAATCCCACTACCTCTCCCCCTTTTGTCTAACTAAGGAAGCCATAAACTAAATATGACTGTTATAGTGAGGTTTCTTGGCTCCGGGCATCCATAGGCCAAACAGCATGAGCTTAATATCTAAATGTCAAAATCATTTTGGGGGCTTGAGCAGCAGCAGGTGGCTAAGGGATCTGGGGCTGCAGGTCTGTGGGTCTAGACTTCTGGTTGCCTGGGACCAAGAAACATCACTGCTACATATTACTATATGCAATAGAAATTATTATAAGGTAATATCTTGGGGAGGGAAAAACAATAACATAAACAATATTAAACTACAACTAACAAACAACAAATATAAAGTATATCTTAAATGTCTAGAATATTGATAAGTAGCAATGTACAGGGACTGCTTCAAAGATGTTTATCTTGAATAATAAGAATCTAATACCTGAATGCTCTTTGATAAGGTATGAGATGGTAGTAAACCTTAACTCTCTAGTCTTCAACTCAATCAAGATCTGAAAAGTAAATTATATTACCAGAATAAGTTGGAAGCACAAAATAATAACTTCCAAGATTTAGTAGAGGACAGCAAAAATCAGCTACCTGGATAGTTACTCCTTGTTTTCTGAGAAGTTGGAGCATCCAACTTTTTGACTACAGGCCAACTTTGGGGTATGAAGTCCTCCCTTTTCCCCCTAAAACAAAAGGCTCATGCCAGACAGAGCAATACTTGATGCAAGGAGTAACTACCAGCTGGATAAGCTTTCTTTTCTGAGTTATCTTTCAGTCTTAGGCAGACTAGCAACATATGTTTCCATTTCACTTTCATCTGGATAAATTTTTCAGACACCAGCCTCTTGTTCCTGGTGGGTTGAGGGTTTTTTTTCCTCTTTATGGACCCCTTCTTGGGCTGCTATCAAATTAGAAAGCTGCCTAACTTCATAGTCATTTGAATCATCACAGACAACTAGATTGATGAATTAATAGAATTTATATTTTTAAGTGGGAATTTGTTTAAGGCAATGGAGTGTGTTCCATCTTTCTGTTATCTTTCTCTAGATGATTTGATATTAGAACCAGTAAAGGAAAAGATGAAGTAGATGGGATTATAATCATAATGTTTATTATGAATATTGTTTGATTGATCATTTCTGTTTTGTCATTTAAAAGTTAATTAATGTAAATGCCAAGAAAATTTCTTAGGAAAACCTGTCAAGAGAGAACACAAAGATGTTGAATATCAAGCAGAAGACTATAAGGAACCAATTTCAACCAGGTCATCTAAAATTACACAAAATTGTCAACATTAATATGTCCTGTAACCTTTAAAAAATGAACAATGATAAAGATTATAAAGAAGCTAAAGCTAGTTGGGCTCTAGTACAAATCCTATAATTAAGGAAAGTAAAAGAAGAAGTTGTGACATTTGGGATGCACTCAGCATCTGTAAAACAAATGCTACATAGCTGGTCATCATGTAACCAAATCACCACTAAAGATTTATTACATATAGTTAGTGCTGTTTTAGAGGATGGGCCACTTTTATACTGGAAATCATTGTGGAAGGAGGAAGCTAAAGCAACAGAACAAATAATCAGGGCCAGAGGCATAGAAGTCTACCAAGACCAACTTCTTGGGGAGGAAAATTATACTGATATTGAAAAGCAGTCTTTATACAATGAGCATATTTTCACTTTATGCTGCATGGCAGATTTATATTTCAGGGATTGAATTAAATAAATAGGAAATAAAACTGAATCATTCATGAAAGTAATTCAAAGCCCCAAAGAAAGTTCTAGAAACTTTTTGCATAGATTAACTGCAGCAATAAACAGAATGGTACCAGACTCAGAAGCCAGGTGAACAACAATTGAATCACTGGCTTTTGAGAGTGCTAATGCACAATGTATAATAATACTTAGACCATTAATATCAAGGACATAACCCTTGGAGGATTGGATTTGGTTGAAAGTTAATCTATAGTCTTATGACAGAGATGATAACTGGATAGGAGAGTTTATTTCTAGAGGTATAAGAAAAAGCCAAAATGTTAAATGTTAAAATTATGGAAGGCAACGTCACATAAATAATGATTGTACATGAGGCCTTCTCAGAAACAGGGATTATATTATTAGTCCCCTATCAAATCTAGTCTAATCTTAACCTGCCATTGTGGAGGAAACACCTTTCTAGAAAAATTAAATAAATCAAAACCTATTTTAAAAAGATATACTACACTGAATTATAGAAAATCTATAGAAAAAAAAACAGGAAAAATTATAAAGCAAATGTTTTGACAATGAGCAAAGGCCAAAATTAAAAGTACCAATAATGGCTTTATTATTGATGGCTTTTTAGGACTCAGGGACATATGTATCAATAATTTCACCAGAGGCACCCAAAATTGCCCCCTTCAGGAGGTAAATGTTCTGTTTTGGGGAATGGGGTCATCATCTCTGGTAGAAGGGAGTGCAATATGTCTTGAATGTATAAGAACAGAAGGACAGAGAAGAATATTAAAGACACATGTGGCTAGCATTGCTATAAATTTATGGGGGTTAGATTTACAACAACAATGGAACACATAGATTAATATTTCTCCCAACACAGAAATAAATGTTAAACTAACACATGTTTCTGGAAAAAATCCTTAGAAAGTATTATGAGAGACAAACACAGACCATTCAGGTTATACAGATACAAGGCACAACAGCTGCTGATCTTTCAAAACACCAGTAGCAGTACCTCTAAAATGACTAAAAGAGAAGCCTTTATAGATTCATAAATGGTCTTTAACAAAAAAAAAATTGTAGACCTTATCGCAGCTGGTACAGGAGCAGTTAAATTCTCAGCATTCAGAAGAATCAACCAGTGATGTGGGAATGTCTTTCTGTACGCTGTGAATAGCAATCTTTAAATAAAAGAGCTGTTTTGGCCCATGCCAGGCAACATAGGAAAAGTAGGAGGAGGAATCAGAATAGGTAGGAGGAGCAGGGCGGAGTTATAGAGAGAAGGAGCCAGAAGCCCAAAGGACCAACATGTAAAGAACACAGGTAATCCATGGGCCACGTGGCAGAAAAGATTAATAGAAATGGGTTGATTTAAGATGTAAGAGCAATCTAGCAATGTGCCTGAGCCATAGGCTAAACAGCATGAAGTTAATATAAGTGTCTGAGTCATTTTTGGGGCCTGAGCAGGAGCAGTGGGTGGCTAAGGGGTCTGGGGCTGTAGGTCTGTATGTCTGGGCCTCTGGCTGCCCAGAACCAAGAAACAGCATTGTAACAAACCAGCCCTTGGAATTCTCCTGTATTTGTTATTAAAAAGAAATCTGGAAATTAGGAATGTTAACTGACCTAAGGGCAATAAACGAGGTGATCCAGCTAATGGGATCTCCTAAATATGGGATTGCTTTGCCTTCTCTGTTACCTTAAGAATGGCCTATTATACTTATTGATTTAAAAGACTTTCTTTACAATACCTTTACAATTGTAAATTGTTTCTTTACAATACAAGACAAAGAAAAATTTGCCTTTACAGTGGCCACTTATAATAATTCTCAGTCTGTAAATAAATATCAGTGGAGGTTACTCCTTCAAGGAATGCTGAGTAGCCCCACTCTGTGCCAGTGTTTTGTACAAAGACCAATAGAACAAATACATAACATATTCTCACAATCTATAATTTATCATTATATTGATGACATCTTGTTGGCTGATTCAAATATGGATACCTACATAAAATTCTTGTATAAGTGAAAAAAAATTGCCTCCTTGGGGATTACAAATTGCCTTAGAAAAGTACAAATATGAGACTTCATTAATTATTTAGTTTACAAAATAGACCAACAAAACATCAGACCCCAGTAGGTACAAATCAGGAGAGAGAGACTAAAGACAATGATTTTCAAAGTTTACTAGGAGATACTACCAATTCATAACTCACTATTGGAATTAAAAATGATAAACTGGATAATTTGTTCAAAACCATAAATGATGATGATGAATTAAATAGTCTTAGAGAATTGTCACCAAAGCTGAGAAAGAATTGGTTTTGGTGCAAAATAAATTATAAGATGCACATGTGCATTATGTGAATCCAGACCTTAATTGCATTCTAGTTTTCTTGCCCTCTAAGCATTCTCATATAGGAATTGTAATACAAAGGGAACATGTTATATTGAAATGGATATTTCTTCCACATAAACTGAGTAAGATATTGAAGACATATGTAGAAAAGAAATCTGAACTGATTTTTAAAGGAAAATTAAGACTTCCTCAATTGACAGGAATGGACCCAGCAGAAATTGTTGTACCTTTAAGTAATGAAAAAATTGACCAATTATGGATAGAAAGTGAACCTAGGCAAAGAGCCTGCAGTGATTTTTTTTTGTGTGATCACATGAAGAGCCACCTGATATGGGACACACAAATTGCTAAAAATAAGGGACAATTATATTGTTACTAATCCTATGCAAAATAAATACTTATATATTTAGGTTCCTGTACACTGTGTCAGGTTTAAGTCTCTTATGAGTTTTCTGCAGTGATCCATGGCAATGAAATTGCAAACTTGAAGTATCCAAATGGAATATGGGGACCAACAATGATGATTTCACATGGACTATGACAAAGCCACTAGGCTTACAAACAGCAGCCAAAGATCAAATTTGGACTGAAAACTGCTCAGGGCAATTTCAAGGCAGCTTGCTGAGATGAACCAGCTTCACAGACTAATACAGTTAGGACTTGAGACAAGCCATGCACTTTCCTGTTATGCAGAGACTGGGCAGCAAATAATACAGCTACTTATTTCAGGACTTGACAATTAACAAAACTTTTCTTTTCAGGATCTCCTAAAGATGCCTTCAACCCCAGACAGTAGGAAGTAAATTTAAGAACACAGTGCCCATATTCCCAAGAGGTGAAGTGGGTGGTTTTTGGTCTTTCAATGGGTTATGGGTGTTTGTCATTGTTTAGGTTCATTGGTTAAAAAATGTTATGGGTTATGCTACAAAAAAAGTTAAACAAGAGCAATTAGATTCAAGGTTATTTTGTTTTTAAAAATGGAAGAAAAAGGGAATACTGATATAAAAGGATATAAGGGTAGATTATTGGGTCTTCTTTTAAAAGGATTTACTAGCTTTAATTTTTTTACATTGGATTGGATTTTTGTATATTGTATACAAATTGTGGATATTGAGATTAATTTTCTTACTGTATATATATATATATATATATGTATATATATATATATATATATGCTTGTTCAAGGTATTATACTTATTCAGATCATCTAACAATATAATATAAATTGCTAGTTCATGAAAGTTTTTATTACCAACTAATTAAGATATAAAGAAAATCAAGTTAGTAGTTAGACATTACATTCAAGCATAGTCATGTTAGACATGTTTTCAAGATCAAACAGATATGTTTTAGATGAACAGGTTTTCTTCAAACGCTTCAGAGATCCATAGATTGTGATGTTTAGTAACATAGGTTCTTATTATTTTTATAGCAATGGGACAACTGCTCCTGGAAGCACCAATCTACTTCAGAGATTATGGACATCAGAGAAACTCCATACACAGTTAACCTTCTTTGTAATGAAAGTTGACCAGTGGGCAAAAAAGTTCTCTTGTCTTGACTGCTGACAGTTTGATGTTCAAATTGAATAAACAGGAGACACATCCACAACAGAATTGCAGAAACTTGCGAAGACAAGTTAGAAATGTCTTTGAGAATATCCTGCTTCAGAGAAGTCTGTCAGACATGTTAGGCCTGTAGGCCAAAGATGGATGCTTTAATAATACCGAAGAACCCTGGGTGACTGTCCAGGTTGTCAGCTGTTTCATTTTTTACATTTTTTGGAAGTTGTTTTCTTGCCCATGCTATTTACTTAGTTAATATTATTTCCTTCTTGGGTCTCTGAGGTAGTTGAAGATGAGATAGTTACAATTTTCTAGTGACAATTTTAGAAAAGAATCTTCGAAGTTAAAGTGTATAAGTTTAAGAGACATCAAAATAATAGTTTTTAGTTAGTAACACAATTTAGAAAGAAAGTGAATTAGGTATAATCCTTTTGACTATCTAAAATAAGATAATTAATGGAATATTTTCTTTGAATTGTAAATTGTTAATGAACTGAACATTACTCGTTTATTGATTTTAAGCACTGTATATAATTACTATACCTATTGTATATGGTTTTTCTTATGTTAGCTATAACCTTTTATAATCTTGACAAAAAATGGGATATGTGGTGATATGTTTAAAATTTAATAAAAACTAGTCTGAGATACCAGAAGGATATACCCCCTGTCAGTCTAGAAGGATTAGAGAGTGGTAACTCACACCTTTAATCTCAGAATAGGGAATATCTGGGAGTGGTGACATATGCCCTTAACCCCAGCAAATCTGAGTTTGAGGCCAGTTTAGTTTACCAAGTGAGTTCCAGGCTCCCAGGCAAGCAGTGGTGATGCCACACCATTAATATTAACCTGGATATGAAACAACTGGGTGAAGAGGGTATTTAAGGCAGGCATAGAAAGAAATATCAGGCAGTAGAAGCCAGAAGGTGTGAGGCTGAGAAAGCTGCAAGACATGTGTGTGGATTTGACTGTGGTGTTTTCTCTCTTTGATTTCTCAGCCTTTCCCTGAATTTCCTTTATTTGTTCAAGTGTGTATAGATTCTGAATAATGACTTCAAGTATGATGATCATATAGCATTCACCCCAGGTACAATGTATTGGGTAAACTGACAACAGGATCCTAAATATATATCATTACACAAAATATCTAAACAGAGACATACAAAACATCTTATGTATATATTATGACTAAAAGTTATATATTATGACTTGTATAATTAAAAAGAGATAGAAATTTGCATAGTGGAAATGACAATAATATATAGTAATGTGCCACATAGTTTAAACAGAGGTAGAAGTATGTGCAAAATATGGCAATTAGAGATTCAATTTTGTATCAATATACACATTACTTTAGATATATAAAACAATTTGTTTTAAATTTGCATCAATATACAAATTATTTCAATCAGACATATAAAATAAATTCACATTTTTATCAATATATAGGAATTTCCACCAGTGCATATTTTCTTTGGCATATATTTGGTTAATAATTATTTATAGATAGATATAATAATCTACCTATGTATCTATCCTGTCTTGTCCCTTTTTTCTTAAAAGGGATTCCTGAGTCTATATTATTGTTCTATCCTTAACCCAAATTTAACTTGTAACCACTCTATCAGAGTGATAATTATCCATAACCCTCAGAGGAGAAAACATATCAGCAAGGATCATAGTTTTTTATGTTGCTTCCTGCTGACTTATGGGTTGCAACATCTCTTTGGGGACCTGTAAAACTAAGACAGTGGATAGGTTCTAACGGACTGACTATAAACATCTATAACATTTCCCAGAGTACTGTGTAAAGCTATCTGGAATTCTTTTTAAAGGTATGACATGAAGAGTAATTATAGAAAACTTTCTTACAACTGTCCTGAATAGTCTATATTTCAAAAGCAATCATTGAGTGGTATATAACAGGGTTTTTTTCACAATTGAAATGATAAATTCTAAAGGTGTTCACAATTCAACATTAACTTACAAATGATTTAATTGGTACATTTGAACTATAGCATATAAATAACAGTAACTGTGAATTAGAATGTATCTGTAAACAATGATTTCATCATGAATTTCAGGAGAAAAATTAAGACTGCTAACTAAATGAAAAAGGCAATTATCATAGACAAGTTAGCAATTAACACCTAATACCACTTATAGAAGTGACAGGTTTGTGATACTTTCTTGTCTGATGAAGCAATATAAAGTCACTTTCACAAAATAAAAAAAGATGAATCAGCTAACTAATGAGAAATATTCTTGTTTAATAAATGTAAGGATTAAAGAATTTTTTCAAACTACAGATTATATTTATCTGGTATTAAAATTAATCCATGATCTTTTAAACTACATAAATCAACAAAGTATGAAAGACTATATAATCACCATTTATCTCCCAACAAAGTGCTAAAACCAAAATTTTAGGATCTATTTTTATGCATGCATTCAACTAAAAATATATTATCTTTTCCAGCATGTTATTTTTACCACTGTTATATTTTCCTTATCAGTATTCATAACACTAAAAGTTAATTTGTATAGCTATAATATTTAATTAAATACTTTCAAATGGATCCTTTGAAATCAGTTATTTTCCAATATTAAAAACTTCCAGAAAATAACTGATGGTATATTTGAAGAACTCCAACTAAAAACTGACCATTGACAAGTGTGTGAAATAATACAAAGGTTAATTATCATTGTTTATCCATTCTACAATATACATAAATATATGTATAAGCAAAAATGCTCAATCCTAAATGCTTTTAGAGTTATAATGTTTTCCACAATAAGATTCAAAACATTTCAGAAGAGAAAACACAATGAAACTAAAGTTGGAGGGTGGGTAGAATACTATAAAATACTGTATGAAAAAATGATATGAATACTGGTTTATGATTTCAGAGTATCTATGAATTCCTACAAGAGAACTGTAGTAGATGCAACTCATAAATATTACAGTGTGTGGAGTGGAACTCATGAGTTGCCAATCCCAGATGAAGAGATACTGACAATTGATGCAAGCTGGCAGAGGAATAGAATTTTTTCTTTGTGGATTTTCTCTAGCAGTTTGTACATCTTCCAACGGAAAACCCTGCAGACATTAACACCAAGGTAACACTAATTAGATGCAATGGACTATAAATTAAAATAATGTATATACAGATGAAACATATTTGAAAGGTGAAATTATTGGGTGAGATCATTAAAAAATGTGGTGGGTATAGTCATTATACATTTCATATTTGTGTTCTAAATTCTTTACTTTTGCTGTTGTAAAATATGACTAAATCAACTTGGAAATAAAAGCTTTATTCACTTTACATTCTAGGTCAAAGTCTATCATTAAGAGAACTTAAAGCAGGAACTTAACTTCTGAACTTGAAAGCAGTTCTTTTGTACAGTATTCCCTCTGAGTGGGAGCTTACTTACTCTAAGAAGTACAGCAGAAACCACGAAAAAAACAGTGCTTGTTGTGGCTGGATCTCTAGCTCTTTCAGTACCAGGCTCATCTAGCTTCTTTATAATCCAAGGATTATCTATACAATAAATGTTAACACAGTTGAGAAGTCTAGAAAACAATGTCATAAAAACAATTCCTTAAATTAGAATTCCTTTTCTGAGAATTCTAGCTATATAGCATTCATAGTTATTAGTATATAGAATAACATAAATGCATTCTCAAAGAAATAAGTAAAAGATAATGTGATACACAATGAATATGTAAGATTCATTGACTCCTACCTACCTCAACTGGATTTGCCATACTGAACTGACCCACCTTGGGAATCCATGCCCTTATTGTGAAATGAATGGGGGGTTGGTGTGCAGAGAGGCTGAAGAAGGAATGTGAGGAACTAGGAGGAGAGGAGGGGGAGCAGTACTAGGTATGGAATAAAACCTTTTTAAATAAAAAAGAGTGAAGATTATAAAAATTATCAAAAACAGGGAAAAGGAGAGTTAGAAAAATATTTTTCAAATATCAGCACACACGAGTAATTATTTTTTAAAAAATTTTGTATAAATGGGTTAATACAAAGAAATAAGATGGAATCAAGAATGGAGAATTGTATCATGAATTGTGTCTTATATGCTAAATTGAAGTATATTTTTCTTAAATTTTATACATCAGTAAATATTTCTAAAATATCTACCACAAGTTTTTAAAGCAAATCCAGAAAGCATTTTCAGAAGATATAGTTTCGATTTGTTGTTCATGTTTTAAAAAATTTTTTTTACCTTTGATCTTTACTCAATATTCTGTCTAAAATCTCCAGTTATCTATAATTTAATTGTGATTTATTTCAATTTTTGCATTACTGATAAGATTAAAAACTTTCATCTTTTGATTACTATAGCATTTACTCATATTTGTTTACTATCTGATCATCCAAAAATATGTCCTCAAATATTGAATTTCTGTACACATATAAGATTCATTTTTGTCATAATCAATTAACTTTTTTTCTGTACCAGAAGAAATGCTATGTATACATCAAATTACATCTATTTCCATCTTCTTCTATAACTGACTTTTTTTTTTTTGCAAATCTTCTTTTGCACCCATGTTGAACATATACACTTGGATTCAGAACAAGTGACAGAGACATAATTGATGTAAAACTCAGTGATATCTGGTCTTTTAAGATCTGTATCTCCTAGATACTGGATACTCTAAATTCCAAAAAATACCAGACAAAATGAGGAAGGTCCAGATAGTAGGGTAGTAGGTGATTAGGAGATAGGAGAGGGGTGAGGAGATAAAATTCAAAGATTGATATTCACAGCATACAGAAAAACATTCCCACATCAGCTCAAAGACTTGGCAGGCCTGTATGGGATTGAATGTGTGTTATATATAAGAGATGATTCATATTCCTAATTATATCTTGTAACAGAATAAATATTAAAGTTAACTCTGACTCATTTGTGATAAGGTTGGCAGCTTCAATATGTAAAACAACACTTTCTACATACTAAGAGTCAGTGACTATGTTAAGAAACTCTGTAAAATCTATTAATACCTTCAAAATATCATGTAATTCTACCTTTTGGACAGAATTATGAGGGCTTTGATTCACTTCACTTAAATTTTCTTATTTGTAATATAAATTTTCTAATTTATTTCTATCAGTATAAAAATGTAGGGTCTTGGGAAACTGCTGTTACTCATAAATTATGAGCAGGAATCAAGTTAGTTTTTTTCTAAGTTGGTTTTATTCTTTGATTTTATAATATTTGTTGTTAATCTCCCCACCCCTGAAAAATTTGCAAACTCTTTGCCAGGTTCACAATTGCTTAATTTAATCACTAACTAAAGGTACTATAATTTTTGCTGTGGTCATAATTTCAATTGACAAAGTTTTAATTTTCCTCTTAAAATCAAATCAGAAAACTTTCCCACATGTCTTTAATTTCTCATTTGGTTTATGTGGTAGAAATATTCTCTCCAACATAATATTTTTTTTTTACATTAAGATTCCTGTAGGAGAATGCTTGGAGGATTAAATATCCAGAATACAATTAAAGCTTGGATCAATATAACCAACATGTAAATCTTGTAATTTTATTTTTACCAAAGTCAATATTCTCTCAGCTTTAGCAGATTATTCTCTTGGACTATTTGTCCTTGTCACCATCTACAGTTTTGAATAAATTATTCACTATATCAATTTTTGCCTCAATAGTGGGCTGTAATTTGCAAATGTATCCTAGAAATCTTTCAAAGTCAAGTAGAAGTCTACAATCTATGTCTACTAATTTGTACTTGTTGTAGATATATTTTATATCCTAAATAATTAATGGAATGTTCTCTTTGTATTTTTATAAATATTTAATAACTTCCCAAAATATTTTTTTTTCATTTTTCAAACATTCTTTCTAAAATATCTTTTTTTGAATCAGCCGGTAAGATGTCATCCATATAATAACAAATGATAGAATTTGGAATTTGGAATTTGCTATTGTATCACGTTTAATAACTGTTGTACATAATATGGCACAGAGTGTGGCAATTTAACATTCCTTGTTGGAGAACTTTATATTAATATGTTTTTACAGACCAAAAACTGATGTAGGAATGTCTTAAAAATGATTATTGAATTTACTTTAATCCAAACATCAGCTGTTAATCTCAAAATATTTTAAATTGATATAAATCTTGGTTTATTGATACAAATTTAAGGTCAATTTTGTTATGCTGTATTTTTTCACTCTTGTTTAAAGTTTGATGTTTATATAACTTATTTAAAATTAAAATACATAATTTAAAAATATAGATTAATAGTGACTTATTATAAAAATTATAGTCATATTAGTTAGTTTTTAAATATACAAAAATGTATTTCAATTAAATATATAATCTTCAAACACTTCTAAGACCTACAAAATATGACATTTAATATTATTTTAATAACTTATACTTTTCTAGACATTGAGACAGATCTGTTCCTGGCAGCTCCAATCTACTTCAGGAAATAAATGGGCATCAACAAAATTGTCATATAGAGTTTACTTTCATTGTGGCAGTGTTTAGCCAGTAGACTAAAACCTGTTTTTATATTGACTGCTTGACAGTATGCTGTTTAAACTAGACATACAGGTTCCATAAAAATGTGTCCTCTAAACTTTGATTAAAAAAGCCAAGCTAGTCCTTAAAGTTCCTACTTTACCAAAAAAGACATTCTTCAGTACACAGAAAAGCAACTGATAAACTATACCAAAATTAGCAAAACAATCTTCAGATTTCCTACTTCACTAAAATAATTTTTTTTTAAAAAAACCCTCTAGACCTATAGGCTAAATATAGATACCTCAACTTTACAAAAATAATTGGGTGACTGTCAAAGAAGATGAATATCATCTCTATCATTACTTCCTATTTACTTAAGTAAATATTATAACCTTCTATGTTCTTTGACATAGTTAAGATTAAATAGTTATAGATATAGTTTTTCTAAGTTATTTCAAAAGATATATTAGATATTAAACTTTAGATTCACAAAAATATAACAATAAAATATTTTAATTTTACTAATTATGCTTACACTAAATATTATAACTATAATTCTTAACAGCTATTTTTTATATATAATTTTGCTATGTTAAAATTAAGGCTTTCTTTTTTGATTAGACAAAAACAGAGATGTGATGTGGGAATGTCTTTGTGTATGCTGTAAATATCAATCTTTAAATAAAGGGGCTGTTTTGGCCCTTGATAGATACCATAGCAAGAGACAGCATAGGTTAAAAACAAGGCAGAGTCAGATCAGATCAAGCCAGATGCCCCCCTCTACCCCGCAAATATATATATATATATATATATATATATATATATATAAAACACAAGTGAGTAAGTGAGTCATGGGCTATGAGACAGACCAATTAATAAAATTAAGTTGAGTTAAGATTTTAATAAAAGCCTAGCTAACAATGTACATGAGCCATAGGCCAAATAACATAAATTTAATATAATTATCTATGTATTTCTTTAAGACCTTAAGATTGCTAGGCCAAATAAGTGACAAAGGCAAGTACAAACCATAGAGCTAGGCATGCCAAAAACTTCATTATAACAGATAATTATTGTAAGTAGGTACCATAAAGGCAAATTTTGGTTGTCTTTTCCTTGTAGAGCTATAGTGAGTTTTTTAGAGCAATAAATAGAAGAGGCAATCTTTTAGAAAACAAAGAAAGCAAAGGGATTCCATAATATATAGAACCCGCTGGTTGAATCACCATGTTAAGGGCTCTTAAATTTATTACCATTCTTCATTTTTGATATTTTTTAATAGAAAATACAGGATAACTTCAAGGGCTGATTGCTTCTTCAATCAGTAGTTAAGGGCTGTGCATTTAATTACCTTTGTACCAGCTGTTCTAAGGTCGGAAACTTCTCTTTTTAATGGCTATTTCTAAAGTCATACAGGCCTATTTGTTAACCATTTTAAAGTTATGGCTGTTGGTGCCTTTAAAAGATCAACAGTTGTTAGGCCTTGTTATTTACAACATGAATGTTCTGTGACTTTTAAATAATACCTTCTAATATTTTTATATGAATCATCTTAGTTTGTTTTATTAGATTGGAGGATGTTTAGTTCAGTTCTGTAATGAATCACATCCACATAAATTTATGGCAATCTTAGCATATGTCTTTACTTTTTCTCTCTGTACTTCTGGCCCTTTATATTTGGTCAATACTATACTTTGTTTTACCTGGATGACTTTCTAATCCCTAAAAGTTGAAAATTTATTCCCAAAGGAGTCAACTTGGATGCCAGTATTCTCACAGAATTATGATGCATCTACATGTACGTCTACCCAAACTTTAATGACAATGTCACTTAGAAAAAAAAATTTCAAGAAGTGAAAATAATTTTGCCTGATTGGGGATTACAGATTGCCCCAGAAAAAATACAAAGAGGGGATTCCATCAATTATTTAGACTATAAAATATGCCAAAAAAATTAGACCCCAAAAGGTACAAATCAAGAGAGATAGATTGAAGACACTTGATGATTTTCAAAAACTACTAGGAGACATTGCCAACTTAGGACCCACTATTGGAACTAAAAATGATGAACTAGATAATTTGTTTAAAACCTTAAATTGTGACAAGGACTTAAATAGTCTGAGAGAATTGTCCGCTGAAGCTGAGAAAGAATTGACTTTGGTGGAAAAGAAATTATAGGAAGCACATATGAATCTTGTAGATCCAAACCTTAATTGCATTCTAATTATCTTGCCCTGTAAACATTCTCCTACAGGAATTTTAATGCAAAGTGAAAATGTTATATTGGAATAGATATTTCTTCCACATAAACCGAGTAAGAAGTTAAAGACATATATGGAAAAGATTTCTGAACGTATTTGTAAAGTAAAATTAAGTCTTCATCTATTGACAGTAATAGACCCAGAAAAAATTGTTGTACCTTTAACTAATGAAGAAATTGACCAATTATGGGTAGAAAGTGAACCTTGGCAAAGAGCCTGCAGGAATTTTTTTAAGAAATATGATCAAAAAATATCCTCAAAACAAAAGAGTTAAATTTCTAAATAAAACTAATTGGATTCTCCCTCATATTATACAAGATAAACCAACTTCTGGAGCCCCAATATTTTATACCAATGCAAGCAAATCAGGAAAGGCAGGCAACAAATCAGAAAATATGATTAAAGTGGCTCAAAGTCCTTATAATTCTGTTCAAAAGTCAGAATTATATGCTATCATGATGGTATTAATGGACTTTACCAAACCTCTTAACATAGTCACTGACTCTCAGTATGCAGAAAGACTTGTTCTACACATTTAAATGGATGATTTTGCTAATGATCAATCAGAATTAACTTCATTATTTATTCAGTAACAAGAAATAATTTGGACTAGAAATAATCCCTTCTACATAACACACATTTGATCCCATACTGGTCTGCCAGGTCCTTTAGCTCAAGGTAATGATGAAATTGATAAATTATTAATAAGAAACATACTAGAGACCTCAGAATTTCATAAAAAGCTTCACATCAGTAGCAAAGGATTAAAAAAGATTTCTCTATCACTTGGCAACAAACCAAAGAAATTGTAAAAAAGTGTCCCACCTGTTCTTTCTATAACCAAACTCCATTGCCAGCAGGAAGTAATCCTAAAAGTATACATAGAAATGAAATACATAAGATAGATGTATTTCATATGACAGAATTTGGAAAATTATGATATGTTCATTATACAATAGACAGGTTTTCAGGATTTCAATGGGCAACTGCTTTGAGTTCAGAAAACACAGATTCTATAATCAGACATTTGCTAAAAGTTATGGCCAACATGGGAATACCTGTACAAATTATGACTGTCAATGCTCCAGCATATGTCTCTAGTAAAATGAAACAATATTTTGCTTATTATAATATAAAGTATATTACAGGAATACCACACAGTCCTACAGGGCAAGCAATCACAGAGAGATCAAAACAAACTCTAAGAATATGCTAAATAAACAGAAGGGAATAACAAAGACTCCAGAGAAAGAATACATAATGTTTTATTAACTTTGAATTTTCTCAATGTTAATGAGAAAGGAACAACAGCTAATGAAAGGCATTGGACTATAGAAAAAAAAATCTGAATTAAATCAGCCTGTTTACTTCAAAGATGTACTAACCTCTGAATGGAAGCCAGGGTATGTGTTATGTTGGGGAAGGGGTTTTACTTTTGTTTCCACACGTGAAGAAAAGTTATGGATACCATCAAAATTAATAAAGACTCAATTTGAACCAGATAAACTTCATGAAAATAAGAATTGATAGCTTATCCACCAATATTACAATTTTTTAAGTTGTAAGATAAAACAAAAGGTCGGGACAGGTTTCTGTTTTTCTCTTTACAGAAAACTGGAAACACCCATCTTCAAGAATTTAAAAGACCTTGGACAACTAGATGTCTTAAAGCAAAGGGGAGACTATTCAGAGAAAATTGTAAGCAAAAGAATATTATAACTATTGTTAGCAGTATACTACATAGGGTAAAATCTCATTGTTTAACCTCTACAAATTATTTTGTAAGTTTAAGACCCAGTTTAATTATAATTTAAAGCCAGTTTTAGAGTTGAAGTGTGGCTCTCTCCTTCTCTAAAATCAAGCATGCTTATTAAAGGAAAATACAAAATTTCTGTATCAGAAGAATAACACAAAATAACAGACTATTCTAAGGTTATTAATCCTATGCTGAATAATATATTATATATTTAGTTTCCTGTACATTGTGTTGGGTTTTAGTCTCTTATCAGTTTTCTGCAGTGATCTAGGACAATGAATAATTGCAAACTTGAAGTACCCAAAAGGGCCCCACAATGGTCATTTCACATGAACTCTGACAATGTCACTAGGATGACAAACACCAACCAAAGACCAAATTTTGACTACAAACTTCTCAGGACAATTTTGAGATGAAACAGCTTCACAGACTACTATAGCCAGCACTTGAGACAAGCTGTGCACTTTTCTGTTATGCAAAGACCGGACAACAAATGACATAGCTACTTATTACAGGACTTGTCATTTAACAAAACTTTTCTTTTCAGAATCCCCCAAAGATGCTGTCACCCCCAAACAGCAGGAAATAAACTTAAGAACAGGGTGCCCACATTCTCAAGAAGTGGGGTGGATTGTTTGGGTTGTTCAATGGATTATGGATGGTTGTCATTGTTTAGGTTAGTTGGTTAAAATTGTTAATAGTTATGGTTAGAAAAAAAGTTAAACAAGAATGATTAGATTCAAAATTTGTGTTAAAAATAGAAAGAAAAGGGGGATACAGATATATAGGATATAAGGATAGATCTTTTAAAAGGATTTACTAGCTTTAAACATTTCACATTGGACTGGATTTTTGTATATGGTATACAAGTTGTGTATATCGAGATTAATTGTGTTACTATACAAATATCTCTATGTTTGTTCAAAGTAGTATACTTATTCAGTTCATCTAACAATGTAATACAAGTTTCTAGTCCATGAAAAATTTTATTACCAACTGATTAGAATATAAAGTAATGCAAGTTAGTAGTTAAACATTACGTTCATACATAGTTGTATTAGATATATTTTCAAGATCAAACAAATATATTTTAGATGAAGGTCTTCTTCAAACACGTCAGAGATACATAGAATATAATATTTAAAATATTTTAAGAATTTAGGCTTTTCTGGACAGTGAGACAGGTCTGCTCCTGGCAGTACCAATCTATTTCAAGAAAAAAAATGGACATCAAAGAAACTCCATGTGGATTCTACTTTCTTTGTGGAAACGGTTAGCCATTGGACATGAACCTGTTCTTGTATTGACTGCATGATAATATGCTGTTTGAACTGGACATGCAGGTTCCATAGGAAAATGACTTCTGAAATTTGACAGAACAAGCTGAGATGATGCTTCAGGTTCCTGCTTTTCAGAAAAAAAAAATTGTCAGATATTCTTCAGGACATAGGGAGAATTGAGTGATAAATTATAAAATGGGCAGAGGAGATTTCCTGCTTCACTGAAATGAAAAGAGACTCTGGCCCTTTAGGCTGAAGATGGATGCCCCAACTTTATAAAGGAACTTTGGGTGACTGCCCAGGCAGATAGATTCCATCATCTCTGTTATTTCTAGATATTGGGAGTTGCTTGCACTTCCTGTTTACTTGGATAAATATTATTTCCTTCTTGGGTCTCTGAGTTAGTTGAAAATGAGGTAGTTACAGTTACAGTTTTCTAGTGACAGTTTTAGAAAAGAAACTTTGAAGTTAAATTGTATAAGTTTAAGAAATATCAAAATAATAATTTTTAGTTAGTAATACAAGTTAGAAAGAAAGTAAATTAGTATAATCCTCTGGACTCATCAAAATAGGATAATTAATGAAATATTTTCTTTGAACTGTCAATTGTTAATGGACTGGACATTACTCATTTATTGTTTGTATATATTGTATATAATTATTGTATCTATTGTACAGTTTTTCTTATGTTAGCTATCATCTCTTTTAAAAATTTGACACAAAAGTGGATATGTTGGGATGTTTTGTAATATAATAAAAACATTTTGGAGATATAAGAGGGATATACCCATAGTCAATCTAGGATGATCAGAGAGTGATGATTCACACCTTTCATCCCACCACAGGGAGTATCTTGGGAGTGGTGACTTAAGCCCTTAATTCAAACTAAGTTTGAGGTCATCTTGGTTTACAGAAGGAGTTCCAGGCTCCCAGGCAGGCAGTGGTGGGGCCATGCCTTAACTGAGCAAAGAGAGTATTTAAGGCAGGCTTATAAAGACAGTGCAGTCAGAAGAATCTAGGAGAAATGAGGCTGAGGAAGCTGGAAAACAGCTGGGTGAGATCTGACTCTGGTATTTATTCTCTCTAATATCTCCATTTTTCCCAGAGATCTGACCCTGAGTTTCCTTTATTCGTGCAACAGTATAGAAAGAGGAGAGTGAAAGAAAGTTGTTTCAGTGAGCCCTTGCTGGAATCTCTGAATATTTAATGCATCCTTTGTTTATCTGGAAAAGAGGTAGTGAGTATGCCTGTATATATAATAATTTCATTTGAGATCTATGTTCATGTAGTGTTTCAATAGATATAGACAAACATCAGATGGAATAATTTTATCATTTTGTCATTCCAGATAGGAGATCTGTTAAATTTCTCAACAAATTATATACCACTTATGCTGTTAATGTAATAAGAAATGTGACCATTAATCATATAGATCACTAGTAGAGTGCTTTCTTTGCCTCCACAACACTAAAAAATTTTTAGTACTAAAATATACATATATACACACAGACACTTTAGAACAGAGCAATTACTACACTGAACTGGGAAATAAATAGTATTTTTGAACTGATGGCAAAACAACATGGATTAAATAAGATTTAATTCAGATATAAAGTACTCTTTTTAATTTTATCTTCTCTGTGTATGGTATTAGTTCTTTGTATGCATGTTAAACACTATTTTCTATATTAACATAAATATTGAATTTTCTAACTAATTCTACAATATAAACAATAATTCTCCTAAAAATTTGGAACCAAGATGAAAAACATACAGCATTAATATTTAAGAGTGTTTATTCTTGATATTCTATTAAAAATTTCTCACAGATATGAACTGTTGAAAAAATTTTCTAGCATCATTGTGACAATTAATAAAGAGGACTGATTAGTACTTTCAGCAGGCAATACAGTCATTTAAAACATCTAGCTGTATAAAATTTGCTGTTTCTATTTTTAACTCAGGACAGAGAAACAAAATATTATAATCCACAGGAATATATACTTTAAACCATATTCAAAAGCCAAGAAGTCATAAAAGTCAAGAACTCAATATATAAACAAATGTTACAATACGTGTTGGATATTCAAAAGTCTAGAAACGTATTTGTTCTTCTGAGAAGTTTTGTTAACAAAAAAAGACCATATGCATACTCAGGGTGTGATGCACAGGGTATGATACAGTTATGGATATTCTAAGATGAAGAAAATAATGTGTGTAGATGTGTATGATTAAACCTAGACCTTAACCCAGAGCTACTTTAAATTTTAAATGAGCTCAATTTCAAGGTTTTGTTTTTTGGTCATTTGAATAAACTAAACTAAGGAGATTTTCAATTCTAGAGGCTAATATTATTTTAAAGGATACCATTTGTTCTCTAAAATAATTTTAAATATTGTCATACCAAACAGCATGCCTATATTACTGCAACCACTCACTAGAGAAGCTAAGGAAAATAAATATGAAATTAAGATCCAAATTATGGGCAGCAGTCCTGTGAAATGCTGCCCTCTGAAGGTGACATGACAGTTACACACATAAACTTTCATCAACCGTGGATATTTTTAAAGAAATGCATAAGATCATTTAATTTAAAATTTATAGCAGTGAGCAAGAAGTGGCTCTGAATATGCCATCCTTAGACAATGAGTTACTTAAAATTTAGAACAATGAGGAAGAGTCACATATCTTTTGGATTTTGTCATCATCTACATCCCAGTGAATGACCCCATATTTATACATATAGGGACAGCATAAATTAGTTCCTTTGGGTTATTTTTTAAAGAGGTTGTGATTTTGGTAGAGTGTGGGGATATATTTAAAATTTAATAAAACCCAGTCTGAGATATCAGAGGAGGGATCTACCCACAGTCAGTCAATGAGGATCAGAGAGTAGTAATTCACACCTTAAATCCCAGAACAGGGAATATCTGGGAGTGGTGATATATGCTTTTAATCCCAGAAAATCTGAGTTTGAAGCCAACTCAGTTTACAAAGGGAGTACCAGGCTCCCAGGCAGGCAGACAGTGATGGTGTCACACCTTTAATCTTAACCTGAATGTGAAACAACTGGGTGAAGAGGGTATTTAAGGTAGGCATAGAAAGACAGAGCAGGCTGTAGAAGCCAGGAGGAGAGAGGCTGTGGAAGCTGGAAAACAGTTGGATGAGATTTGACTGTGGTGTTCTCTCTTTTTTATATTTCAGCCTTTTCTCAAAATCTGGCTCTGAATTTTCTTTACTCATGTAACACTTGGCATCCAACTTTGGGGCATGAATCTCTCCGCCAAAAAAAAAAAAAAAAAAAAAAAAGGCACTGGCCAGCCACAGCAAGACTTGGCCAGAGGAGTAATTACCAGCTGGCTAGGCTTTCTTTTCTGAGTTAACCTCCAGTCTTAGGCAGAACAGCAACATGTATTTCTATTTCACTTTCATCTGGCTAAGTTTTTCAGACAATGGCCTCTTTCTCCTGGTGGGCTGTGAGTTGATTTTCTTCCCTTTTTTAGGACCCCTCCTTTGACTCTTAACACAGTAGGAAGCTGCCCCACTTGACAGTCATTTGAACCATCACAGGCAACTAGATTGGTGAGTAAATTGATTTAAAAAAAATGGGGAATTTGAATAAAGTAACGGAGGATGTTTGGTCTCTCTGTGATTTTTCTCTCTAGATAAATTTGATATCAGAACCAGTAAAGGAAAAGTTAAATGAAGTAGATGGGATTATCATCATAATGTTTATTGTGAATATTGTTTGTTTGACTATTTCTATTTTATCATTTAAAAAGTCAATTAATATTAATGCAAAGAAAAAATACTTTAAAAAGCCTGTCAAGAGAGAACAAAAAGATATTCAAATTCAAACAGAGGAATATAAAAAACCAATTTTGGCAAGATCATCTAAATTACACAAAAACAAGCAACATTAATATATCCAATAACTTTTAAAAATTGAACAACGATAAAGATGACAGAGAGGTTAGTTAGTCTACAGCACAAAGGCTAGAATTAAGGAGAGTAAAAGAAGCAATTGTGAAATATGGGATGTACTCACCATTTTTAAAACAAATGCTAAATAGCTAGTCATCCTGTAACCAGATTGCCACTAAAGATTGGTTAGATATGGTTGCTGCTATTTTAGAGGTTGGGCCACATTTACAGTGGACATCATGGTAGAAGGAGGATGATGTGGGAATGCCTTTCTGTATGCTGTGAATCTCAATCTTTAAATAAAGGAGCTGTTTGGGGCCATGACAGGCCCCATAGAAGAAGTAGGAGGAGAAATCCGAGCATAGGTAGGAGGAGGGCGGAGTCAGGCAGATCTAGCAAGCCGCCCAAGGAGCAACATGTAAAGAACACAGGTGAGCCACGGGCCATATGGCAGACAGACAAATGGATTGATTTAAGATGTAAGAACTAGCTAGCAATGTTCCTGAGCCATAGGCCAAATAGCATAAAGTTAATATAAGCATTAATATAAGCATCTGAGTCATTTCTGGGGGCCTGAGCAACACTGCTAAGGGGTCTGGCATGACAGGGTCTGGGCCTCTGGCTGCCCGGGACCAAGAAACTCCTCTACAACAGGAGGAGGCTAAAACAATAAAACAAAGAAGCAGGCCCAGAGGCATAGAAGTCTCCCAAGACCATCTTCTTGGGGATGTGGATTATGCTGATATTGAAAGGCAGTCTTTATACAATGAACATATTCTGGATTCATGCTGCATGGCAGCTTTAAATGCCTGGGATCAGAATGAAGAAATAGGAAGGGAAACTGAATCATTCATGAAAGTAATTCAAAGCCCCAAAGAAACTTTTAAAAACATTTTGCACAGATTAACTTTAGCATTAAACATATTGGTACCAGACTCAGAAGCCAGGTGAGTATTAATTGAATCACTGTCTTTTGAGAATGGTAATTCACAATGTAGAAAAATACCTAGACCATTAAAAGCAAGGTCAACACCTTCAGAGGATTGAACTTGTAAGACTATTAATCTAGAGTCTCATTAAAGTGATGATAATTTGGTAGGAGAGCTTATTTCTAGAGGTATAAGAAAAAGTCAAAATGTTAAATGTTGCAATTGTCAAAGGCAAGGTCACATAAAAAGGGATTGTACACAAGGCATTCCTAGAAACAATGTTTTTATTAGGAACAATCCCAAGAGAAAACCCCCTCCTTATGGAGTATGCAGAAGGTGTTGAAAAATGAGACATTGGACAAATGAGTGCAGATCAAAAAGGGATAGACAAGATAACTTTCTGCCTTTGAGAAATGCCCCAAGGGGGCTTTAAAAAGCACCTGTGTCAAATCCAGTCCAATCTTATCCTGCCATTGTGGAGGGAACAATTTCCAGAATAATTAAAGAAATTAAAACCTCTTTTTTAAAAAAAATATTACACTGAATAATAGAAAATGTATAGAAAAAGAAAAATCTCAGGAAAAATTATAAAGTGAATGTTTTGGCAAGCTTCTATCAATAAACAAAGGCCAAAATTAAAAGTACAAATAAATTATGTTATTATTAAAGATTTATTGAACACAGAGGTAGGTGTATCAGTAATTTCACCAGAGTCATGGCATCCAAGATGGTCTCTTCAGGTGGTAAATGTTTAGGTTTTGGGAATTAGGTTATTTTTCCCAGGTAAAAGAGAATGCAAAATGACTTGAGTATATAGGAACAGAAGGATAGAGAAGAATATTAAAACCATATATGACTAATATTGCTATAAATTTATGAGAACAAGATTTTCAGCCATGGAACACACAGATTAATATTCCTCCAAACATAGAAATAAACCATAAAGTAGCACATTTCTGAAAAAAATTATAGGGTATTATGAGAAACAGTCACAGATCATTCAGGTTATACAGAAACAAGGCGCAACAGCTGCTGATCTTTAAATAACACCCACAGAACTACCTCTAAAATGGCTAACAGAGAAGCCTATATGGGTTCATCGATGCCCTTCAATAAAAGAGAAACTGCAAGCCTTAAAATAGCTGGCACAAAGCAGTTAAATGTTCAGCATATAGGAAAAAAAAACCAGCCCTTGGAATTCTCCTGTATTTGTTATTAAAAAAAATCTGGAATGTGGAGAATGGTAACATATCTCAGGGTGATAAACCAAGTGATCCAGCCAATGTGCTCTCTACAATCTGGGATTTAGCTGCCTTCTCTGTTACCTAAATAATGGCCTATTACAGTTATTGACTTAAAGGAGTGTTTCTTTATACTATCTTTAGAAGAACAAGACAAAGAAAAACTTGCCTTTACAGTGCCTACTTATAATAATTCTCAGCCTGTAAATAGATATCAGTGGAGGTCCTCCCTCAAAGAATGCTGAATAACCTCACTCTGTGTCAGTATATTGTAAAAAAGGCAGTATAACAAATATGTAACAAATTCCTACAATCTATAATTTATCATTACATGGATGACATCTTGTTGGCTGATTCAAATATTGAACCTTAGAAAAAATGTTTGAAGAAGTGAAAAAATTGCCTGCTTGGGGATTACAAATTGCTCCAGAAAAAATGCAAAGGGAAAATGTCATGTTGGGATAGATATTTCTTCCATATAAACCGAGTAAGAAATTAAAGACATACATGGAAAAGATTTTTGAACTGATTTTTAAAGGAAAATTAAGACTTCATCAACTGACATGAATGGACATAGTAGAAATTGTTGTACTTTTAACTAATGAAAAAATTGAACTATTGTGGTAGAAAGTGAAGCTTGGAAAAGAGCCTGCAGTAATTTTTGGGAGGTATTAATAACAATTATCCTTAAAGTAAAAGAATTTAATGTCAAAGAAACTGATTGGATTCTTCCTCATGTTTGAGTAGTTAAACAAGTTCCTGGAGCCCCTACATTTTATACCGATGCAAACAAGTCAGGAAAACTAGGTTATGAATCAGAACATATAAGTAAAGTGGCTCAAGACCTAATAATTCTCTTCTAGAGTCAGAATTATATACTATTATTATGGTATTAATGAATTTTACTAAGCCTCTTATCATAGTAACTGACTCTCAGTAAGCAGAGTTGCTCTACACATTGAAACTGCTGATATTTTAAATGATGAGTCAGAATTAACCTTATTATTTATTCTGTTAGAAGAAATAATCAGGACTAGAAATCATCCCTTCTATATAACACACATTCAGTCTCACACAGGTCTTCCAGGTACATTAACACAAGGTAATGATGAAATTGATAAATTATTAATAGGAAATATGATAGAGGCCTCAGTTTTTCATGAAAAGCATCAAATCAATAGCAAAGGATTTTAAAAAATTTTCTTTATCACTTGGAAACAAGCCAAAGAAATTGTAAAATGTATTCCACCTGTTCTTTATAAAACCAAACTCCATTGCCAGCAGTAAATAATCCTAAAGGCATACATAGAAATAAAATCTGGCAGATGGATGTATTTCATTTGACAGAATTTGGGAAATAAAATATGTCCATCATACAATAGATAACTTTACAAGATTTCAAGATTTCAATGGGCAACTGCTTTGATTTCAGAAAAGGCTGATTCTGTAATCACTCATTTGCTAGAAGTTATGGTCATCATGGGAATACCTGTACAAATTAAGACTTACAATGCTCTGGCATATGTCTCTAGTAAAATAAAACATTTTTTGCTTATTATAATATAAAGTATATTACAGGAATACCACACAGTCCTACAGGGCAAGCAGTCATAGAGAGATCAAATCAAACCCTAAAGGATATGCTAAATAAACAGAAAGGAATAGCAAAGACCCCCAGATATACACTACATAATGCTTTATTAACTTTGAATTTTCTGAATGCTAATGAGAAAGAAACAACAGCTGCTGAAATGCATTGTACTATTTAAAAAAATGGCTGAACTAAATCACCCTGTCTACTTCAAAGATGTACTAACCTCTGAATGAAAGCCAAGATATGTGCTATGTGGGGAAAGGGATTTTGCTTTTATTTCCACAGGTGAAGAAAAATTATGGATACCATCAAAATTAATAAAGACTTGATTTGAACCAGAGAAACTTTATGAAAATAAGAATTGGTGGCTTATCTATCCATATTATATTTTTTAGGTTGTAAGAAAAAAGTCGAAGGCTTGTGGTAGGTTTTTGCTTTTATTTTTACAGAAAACTAGAAATACCCATCCTCAAGAAGTTAAAATGTCTTGGACATCTAGACATCTAAACTAGAAGAGAGGCCATTAGGAAAAACTTACAAATAAAAAATGCTGGACCTATTGGTACCAGCATACACTATAGGGTAAAATATCATTGATTAACCTATACGTATCCTTTTTTCATAAGTTGAAGTCCTAGTTTAATTACAGTTTAAAGCTGGCTTTATAGTTGGATTATGGCTCTCTCCTCTAAACTCATGCATATTTTTAAAGAAAAATCTCTGTACCATGTCAGAAGAGCCACCTTATATGGGACAGAAGAATAACTAAGAGGAAGAGACTATTCTATATTTACTAATCCTATGCTGAATAGTTATATATTTAGCTTCCTGCACATTGTGTTGTGTTTTAGTCTTTTAACTGTTTTATGTAGTGATCCATAACAATACCCAATTGCATACTTGAAGTATCCAAAAAGAAGATGGAGCCCCACAACAATTATTTCACATGAACTGTGACAAAGTCATTAGGCTGACATACATAAATCAAAGATCAGATTTGGACTACAAACTGCTCAGGACTGTTTCAAGGCAGCTCGCTGTTGTGAGCCAGCTTTACAGACTACTATAGCTAGGACTTGAGACAGGCTGTGCACTTTCCTGTCTGGACATCAAATGATACAGCTATTTATTTCAGGAATTGACAATCTTTTTTCAGGAACTCCTAAGGATATGTTTACCCCCAGACAGCAGGAAGTAAATTAAGAACATGGCACCCACATTCCCAAGAGGTGGGGTGGGAGATTTTTGGTCTTTTGATAGGTTATAGATGATTGTCATTGTTTAGGTTAATTGGTTAAAAATTGTTTTGGTTTATGTTAGAGAAAAGTTAAACAAGAGTGATTAGATTCAAGATTTTTGTTTAAAAAAGTGAAAGAAAAATGGGATACACATATAATAAGATATAATGGTAGATTATTGAATCTTCTTTTAAAAGATTTACTAGCTTTAAAGATTTTACATTGGACTGTATTTTTGTATATTGCATACAAACTGTGTATATTGAGATTATATTGTATACATATATCTCTATGCTTGTTTAAGGTATTGTAGTTATTCAGTTCATTTTACAATTTAATACAAATTGCTAATCCATGACAGTTTTATTACCAACTAATTAATTAAAGTAATGGAAGTTAGTACTTAGACATTACATTTAAGCATAGCTATATTGGATATGATTTCAAGATCAAACATATATATTTTAAATCAACAGGTCTTCTTCAAATACTTCAGAGATCCATAAAATATGTCATTTAATAATATAGGTTCTTATTATTTTCATAATAATGGGACAACTGCTCCTGGCAGCACCAATCTACTTTAGTGAAGATTATGAACATCAGAGAAACTCTAAACACAGTTGACTTTGCAAAGGAAAGTTATACACTGGGCCAGAAAAAAATAATCTTACCTGGGACAGAAAAAATAATCTTGCCTTAACTGCTCATAGTATGATGTCCAAATTGGATGAGCAGGGGACACATTTACAGAGAATTGCTGAACCTTGCCAAGACAGGGTAGCAAGTCTTTGAGAATATTGTGCTTCACAGAGAAGTCTGTTAGACATATTAAGCCTGTAGGCCAAAAATGAATGCTTCAGTGATACAGAAGAATGTTGGGTGACTGTCCAGGCATCCAGGTATTTCATTTTTGTTTTTTACATTTTTTGGAAGTTGCTTGCTTGCCTATTTTATTTAGTTAATATTGTTTCCTTCCTTGATATCTGAGGTAGTTGAAGATAAGATAGTTATAGCTTTCTAGTGACAGTTTTAGAAAAGAAATTTCAAAGTCAAAGTGAATTTAAGAACCATCAAAATAATAGTTTTTAGTTAGTAATACAAGTTAGAAAGAAAGTGAGTTAGTTACAATTTTTTGGGCTCACTAAAGTAGGATAATTAATGGAATATTTTCTTTGAATTGACAATTGTTAATGGACTGAGCATTACTTCTTTATTGTTTGTATTTATTGGATATAATTATTGTACCTATTATATATGGTTTTTCATTAGCTATAATGTTCTTTTTAATTTTGACACTAAAATGTGGGGATATGTTTCAAATTTAATAAAAATGAGTCTGAGATATCAGAGGGATCTAACCACAGTCAGTCTAGGAGGATCAGTGAGTGGTACTCACACCTTTAATCCCAGTACTGGGAATATTCTGGAGTGGTGACCTATGCCCTTAATCCCAGCAAATCTGAGTTTGAGGCCAGCTTCATTTACTGAGTTCCAGGCTCCCAGACAGGCAGTGGCTGAGAAATGCCATTAATCTTAACCTAGATGTGAAACAAATGGATGATGAGGTATTTAAGGCAGGCATAGAAAGACAGGGCAGGCAAAAGAAGCCATGAAGAGGCTGTGGAATCTGGAAGAGAGCTGGGTGAGAATTGACTGCGGTGTTTCCTCCCTTTGATATATCAGGCTTTCCCTTATGTCACACGCGACCTCACCAGCAAGGACGAGGCAACACCAGGCTCTTCTTTCAGCAGTTTATTCAGGACGTTTTACAAAGCTTCTTCTGCTGCTGGAGAAAACCCACTCCCAGCTAAATACCTTCTGGACTGCCAATCACAGGGCGCCACGTGGGCCATGCCAATAGATCCAGGTGCGCGGAAGCAAGCCACACCTGGAAGCAGGCCACGAGTTTAGCCTTAGCCAAATGAGGAGCTGTTTATCTCAGAGAGCTCTCACCATTGGGGAGGTGGAAGGCAGAAGCCAGCGCCATCTTTAAGGTGGGCTCTGCAGCTCTCTACACCCTTAGATCTGACTCTGAGTTTCCTTTATTCATTCAGCAGTAGAGAGTTTCATTTGATAATATTTAGGAATTTGCTACAGGGCAAGGGAATATGATCAAGTTACAAGCAATATATGAATACATATTTAAAAGTATTATATATAAATTGTATAAATATGAATTAAATACAATAAATATATATTATATGAACTAACAGACTTGTGTTCTATGTTATTTAAGTATCATATGAATAAATAATTTGTTTTGAAATTATAAAACTGGTATTTTTAGAGTTTTGGAACACTAACTGTCATCTAACAATTCTTGTTATGTTCTTAACAATATATTTAAAATAGAAGAATATAATCATAACAATGGTATGTAGTAATCTCCATCAAATGCATCACCAATATTTTAATAATCAATCATTATAAAACACCAATTCAGTTTTATTAAATTTTATTAAACAACTATTGATAAAAATTGTTTCAACCATTAAAAATCATTATTAAAATCTTTATAATAAATATTAATTTCACTATGAAATGTAAATTTCTCTCTAATACATCATATAAACAATATCCTTATGGTAGCATCTTCATCCCATGTGATTTTATAGTTAATTCATTCTAATCTAAAACTTCTTAAAGTAACAACACATACAAACATTACAATAAAGAAAATAAAATTTTTAGGATTTATGTATATCTATTAAATGTAAACCATGTAAATTAATGTGTGTTTTACACAAAATTTCAATATTTTGGCTTTGAAATTTGGAACATGCAATATTAAATTATATGGATTATGGTGAATTTTTTTCCAAATACATACAGACATGCTCTTGATAATATTATATATATATATATATATAAAATATCCAGAAATAAATAGATTTAGCATTACTCAACACAAAAAATTTGTAAACACTAAAGAGTAGTGTATGTAAAACTATGTAAATCACAGATGGACAGTCTTCACAAATTTGAAACCTAAAAAAATTCCCATTTAAGGTCATATGTATGTATATATGTATGTATGTACATATAAACACATATTTTATATGACATTACTTAATTTTTTCCTCTGAAAATAATTATACTGTTCAATGAACACTCATATTCTTCTTTCAACATTAGTAAATTATTCATATTCTAAACTAAATGTATCACTATTTAGTCTTACACATTATTACAGTATCAAAAACTGAAATGAAATAATTTGGAATGAACTTTTAGGCCAAGGGTCATAGCAGATATCACTGAGTCTCCTAAACTTATTTAAAATAATTTTCAAACAACCTTTTGATATCTTAGATGTCATCAAAGTCATATTAATATAATTTGAAATAAAAGAATTGTCTCATAAACAAAATTAGAATTTCATTTTGTTATCTTATGTTTTTAGTAAGGTTTCATCATATTGTCCTTTTAACATGCAAAATCCCATTTATATCTTCTTGTATATGAAATTTTACTTACATATAGCCAGATAGCATCATGCCTATGCATTTTCTTTGCCAGTTTAATAATATAACAGAAGAGTTGATTATTAACAGTTATTGACTTTATGCCTAGCAAGGTAAATAATATTCAGGGTTTTATTTTTAACAGAAAAAAAACTGGCTCACTCCTCATGTTTCATATTACTTTTTCCATGTCAGATTTAATATTTGATCAAATTCATTAATAGGCCTTATCTTTTTATTTGATTTTTAATAATATTGATGTACTTATTTTTTAATCTACTTAAGTTTTAAAACTAATTTGTCAAATTACAGTTTATGTTGTTGGGTGTTTTTCTTTGAATTAAATTATTTTTATAGATCATTTTGATTAAATATTTTTATAACAGTGTAATTACAAACAAAAGAGATCATAGATACTTCTATACAATAAATGCAAACACATAGCTATAAAGTCACTTAAAATAGAAGTCTGGCTTGTATCTGAATTTATTAAGAGTCCACTTCGTGTTTGTCAGTACAGTTGTTTATTTTTGTTGGATTTTGTCAAGTATAGTGCAAGGTAATCAAATATTAAGATAAATTAAAATTATATATTTGTTTTTATGTTTTTCAAATTACACTACTCAGGCTTGTAACTTGGCACAATAGGATCATCCCAGAAATAATATAAATACAAGCTATACTAAATAATTGAGCAGGTTTATTTATATATTTACAAATAAATGTACATAATATATAAAAATTATAATTTTAAAGAATCTATAAATTTGAAAATGAGGGGAATCATAGAGAGGACTGAAAAGAGGTATATTACACAATTATATTTTAATTGCAGC
The DNA here is from genome assembly GCA_033318265.1 of Phyllotis vaccarum. Classification (NCBI taxonomy): domain Eukaryota; kingdom Metazoa; phylum Chordata; class Mammalia; order Rodentia; family Cricetidae; genus Phyllotis; species Phyllotis vaccarum. The sequence continues at coordinate 25,643,833 of JARWLC010000013.1, read as the reverse complement.
TTCCACAGATAAGTCTCTTTAAAAGTGGTAATATTTGAACAAGAATAAGAAGAGGTGTAGTAAGAGGCTTCTGGCCTGGACTTTCGGGCCTTGCCTTAAGGTTTAGGCCCACAGACCCACAGAACCACAGTCCCACAGAGACACACAGATGCTTTCAATAATTTTAGGCTGATCAGCCTCAGGCTCAGGCACATAGCTTGCTAACTCTGTACCCTTCATCTAACCCATGATTCTTCCTGTTCAGCTATGTGGCTCGGTACCTTTCTTTAGAGCAGCATGGTTGTCCTCTGCTTCCTGTGGCTTCTCTCTGGTGGTCTGTCTGGTGTTCTACTCTGTGCTTCCTGTTCTCAGAGTTTTTAGTCTGGTAGCCCCGCCCACACTTCCTGTCTGCCTTTGGCCAGTCAGCACTTTTTATTAAACCAGTGGGTGGGACAATTATTTACCATGAAACAACACAATACCCCTACAAAGAGGTATAAAGGAGGGTCTGGAGGGAGGAAAGAAAATGAGGTAATTATGATATATTCTCAAAAATAAAATATTTTTTCAGTTGTAGTAAGAAGAAACAAAAATGTACAACATTGCTATGACACAAAAAGAAATTTCAAAAATGAAAATAATCCTTTAATATCACTAATAAAGATAATTCTGACTAATATTTACCATGTCATTATCTTTCTTATTCATGTTCACACTCACAGTATGTAACAACTCAATCAACAAGATTAACAAGCAAAACTTTTAAAAAATAATATCATGACCATATGTTTTCAACCCGAGTATGTGCCCAAATTAGATCTTATAGATTTAAAGCAAGTAGTCACTAGTAAAATAATAAATTCATACAGAAAAATCTACATTTTATTTTACTGAATATGTAGTATTAGTAAGTAACACAATCAAAATCAAGCTACAAATTTACATTAGTTCATTTCACTGTTATGAGTGAATAAAAATGTGTCAGCCTTTTAAAAATATATTTAAAAATTGCTATAAGTTGGTGTGACAATCAAGCTTTAAAAAGAGTTCTGATCTCTCTGTGTTATCATAGGTACTCTATTTTGTACTTAATTTGAATATCTGAGAATATACGAAGTGGTAAATTTTAATGTTTATTGTCTTCCTTGAAGGTCCACTTTCTTTTTTGAACAATTTTCTCAAAATTGGTGTAAGTAGTTTGAATTAACTTTATTTTAACCCACTCTTGTTAAAAATATACCTCAACTTTTTCACTTGAAACATGGACTTTTGTATGTCAGTTAATCTTTGAATGAAAAGATATGTAATTACAATGACTAATATTTATTTTCAACTGGATAGAATTTAGAGTTTCTAAAACTATAAACACCTGGGCATGTTTGTGAATTATTACATCAAGTTAATGAATAATGAGAAGAGCCACAATAAATATAACTGGGAAGACACTTTATGCTGTGCCCAGCACTTCTGGATTGTGTATGCAATATATTCAGCTGCCTTACACTCTTGCCACTGGAAACACTTGTATCTTCCTTCACCATGATATAGTCAAACTCCTATAACGGTAAGCCAAAATACATATTTTCTAACTTAGTTTGAATTTGTGTGAATTCCCCCATAGGAACAAGTAAATAATCTAAGACCTAAAAAGGTACTAATAATGGGTAATTGCAGGAGGAAAATAAAGTATGGGACATTTTGTAAAGGATTATGAACAAATTTAATATTGCAGACGGGGAAAATGCACTTATTTAGAAGCTCTAACCAGTTAAAAACAGACTTGTTTTTTTGAACTGGTAAAATAGAAATCGTGTCATGTAGGCAATATCCCACTCACTGTTGAATCTTGTAATGATGAGAACTCACTTGTGTAAAGAGTGCAATGCAAGTTTTCTTTGGGCTACCATCTCCCAAATAACAACACATACATATTAATTAATTAAAGTTTAGGCTTATTCTACTAGCTCTTGTAACTTAACCCTTTTATATTAATTTTGATGTTGTCTCATGACTTTTAAGCTGTCTTATGTATATCTGACTCCCTTCATGAGTTATTGGCATCTGATATGCCTATATTTACCTACTTTATCTTTTTCTGCCTAGAAGTCTGCCTATAGTTCCTCCATATCTATTGTCACTCAACTTTTTATTACACAAGTCACAGTAACGTATTTTCACACAGTGTAAATATATCCCACAATATTTTTTTTCTTTTTGTCTAAAAAAATATTTTAACTCTAATATAGTAAAACTATAAAAAAATAAAAACAGTTATCAGGTAAGAATTACATTTACAATGTTTGGTTTATCTGTATTTGGAAAATTCTAAAAAGAAAAATACTGTCTTGATGAGAAAAAATTTGTGCCTAATTTACTTTTAATTCTGATTTGTATTACAAAGCCAAAACTGTCTTTCTACACCTCAAGACTTATTGTTTCATTAAACAATCTAAACTATTATGTTTTCAACCTTATACTGTTTATGCCTCTTTGTGAATTTCTTTTCTGAATTTGGAAACAAAGAAAACTATACCTACAACTAACTCTTCTTCAACTTTATTCAAGTCCTAAAAAAAAAAAAAAACCCATAATATTACTTGGGTAAATTGGAAGAACAAAGCAAACAACTTCCAAAACTATAGAATTAACAAAGCACTGTCTGCCTGCAGAGTCACTCAAGGTTCTTCTGCAATACTGGAGCATCCATTCTCAGACTATAGGCCTATACTATCTAGCAGATTTCTATGAAGGAATAATTTTGAAGAACTGTTCTACCTTGTCTTTATAAAATTTGTCGGTTTCCTTCTTTTGTGTCTTGCTTGTCTTATTTTTCACAACATACTGTCTGCAGTATAAAGAAGGGCAGTTTCTCACCCAGTAACAAACTCTGCCACAATAAATGCACACTTAATAAAAAAGTCCTTTTATGAAGGTTATTTTTGCTACCAGGACCATACATGTCTCATATGGGTATTATAGTCTTAAAATGACTACCTGTTGTCTGTAGGAAATGATATCTTAGAGGACCCTGAGATAATGGTGAAGATAATGGATAACTTATTGTTATCCAATCTTAGTGTGATAAGTTCATGGCTTATCTGAAGTTCTGTATGGGTAGTCTGTAAGGCTAGACCATCTAAACCTGAAGCTTTGTAGTTGTTCTAGAGCCAGAATTTTGAGGAAACAATAACAGAGCCATTCTAAGTGGCTGGATTACCTGGGCTACTTATTTTTATTGGTGTCCAATGTTGCATAAATTATAATAAAAACTCAGAACCAGATATTGGTGAAAAATTGACTGAAAGATTGGAGAGACAGATAAACAGCCACTTCTCACCTAGCCAACTTTTCAGAAATCCTCAAACTAAATGTATCTGAGTCCTCAGCCAATAGAACAGAGGGTCTAGGTGAAGGGCTGAACTCTTTCTATTTCTCTGCCCAGTTATCTCAATTCTTCATTCAACTTTTCTAGTGCTAGAATTAAAGATGTACACCACTACTACCTGGTTCTATGTAAAATGTATAGGCCCTTGAAGCTTCTAATGGCACTGAAACCAGCCTGGCCGTATCCAGTAAAAACAGATAATTGGTGTCTTAAACCCTATGCTCCTAGTACTTTCTCATAAATCAACCTAGGATCTTTCTGGGGCCTTGACAGCAATGGTTCCTGGTAAAATATAACCTTGACCAGGGAGATATCACCATTCCCTAGCTTCAGATAGCAGCAAATCACAACCCTTTTTCCTGGCTTTGAGGAGGGTATTTAAGGTTTTCTCCTTCCTCAATAAAATAGAGTTGCTTGTTTCAACTTGTCCCTGGAAACTGTGTCCTTGTTCTCTTCACCATCTTACCTTATCCCAAAGGAAACTAAAAGGGTCCTAAACATAGAGCAACCACAACATCTGACCCTAAACCTGGCATACCACAATATCTAGCACCCAACATGAGGCCTTTTGGATCGGCTATTAATTACACCTGACTTAGGCTCATTTTTGTTATTACTGCATTTAGCTTTTGACTTTTTAATTTTGCCTACTGTCATCATTGCTGTTTGGGAAATGGTGAGTGCCTCCTCCACCCTAGTGGCCAGTACTGCTTCCAATTTCTTTAGCTTCATGTGAACCATGCCCTTTCAGTGATTTTCATTAATATAGTTTTTCTTTTTTTGTTGATTCTGTTTTGTTCAATCTTTTTGAGATTCTACTTTTCTTTTTTCCAGCATTTATTTGTTTGTGTTTGCTGTTTATCTTGTTAGGGAGAAAATCTTTGTTCAGGTTCCTCTGGTGTTTCCACATAAGTGCAGTTTCCCCCTTTTTTTCCCAGCTTATGCTGCAGGTGGCTAACTCTACACTGCAGTATTCTTCAGGCAATTTGAGCTCCCTGGCTTGACCCTACCTCTGTACTTGTGTTGCCTCATTGGCTCAATTTCTGGTGACCCCCTTTATTTCTTAGACTTCATTGGATATGAAGCTTTCTTTGTGTTGGACTTAGCTGTGCCCATGTTGGCTAACCAGTGTCTATGGTGTTTCAAATGCTTGCTATGGCTTTAACTGGTAAATGTAGGCCCTAAAATGGTGGAACATCCATGGATTCCCATGTTGCTGGCAGTTCTTTTTCTCATCAGAAATGCAGCTAATGAGTCAGGTCCTTATTTGCAATATTTTGAACAAGTTCTCTGCCAATGGGCTGTGTATTTAAGGAAGTAATATAATTGGTAAAACATGATGAAGGCTGTATTAGATCCAGCTTCCTTTCTTAGCTGGCATTCAGCATATGCTGATTATGCAGAGTCTCAGGCATGGACTAATATATAGTAGAATGCCTATATTACACTAGGCATGCTTATCAGCTATGGGCAATTTGTTAGCTTAGTTACTCAGGCTCAAATTGTATCACAGGCTTACTTCCAACAAGTTTCTGAGTTAGCTTTTGAATCTATTAAGTTTTGAATTCCCTGGGTCCATCTGCATATTTTTGCAATGTCACTTAGCAGCCAGAAGATTTTTTTTTTTTTTTACTTTTTTACTTTTTTTTTTTTTTAGCCCGAGTGAATGAGGCAGTTGAAAAGAAAATGGATCTAGGACCTAACAAAGAAATTATGATCATACAATTAGCAGGGAGGGATTTAACACCCCTACACAAAATGCAGTGACTGCTATTTGAAATGAGGAAATACATATGTGGGTGGCAGCTTCCAGAGACCTTTATCTGTTTACAGATCAAACTGCAGCACTCACTGCCTCTCTCGATGCTTTATTGTCTGAGAAACAAAGGAAGCTACTCAGACAGCCTCAGCTGACAGATCATACTAGAATTATGACAAGCCTGCCCCCCATTAGTGGTACACAGAGACTTTTGTGATATAATATTCATAAGTTGGGTCTTGTATATCGTACACCTACATGAGACCCACATCTCCAATTTTAAGGGCTTTTGTCCCTTGAGGTCGGAAATTATTATTATTAAAATGTCTGACCTATTCTCATTAATTGTATGTCAGACCAAGATATCTGGATGGAACAGGGTTCTATTATTGAACTTAAATTATTTATATTTTAAAAAATAAAGCTAAAGGCTAGACCCATTGAACCTTCTACAAACAGGAACAATACTTTCATTTTTGTTGTTTCAAAAGAGTCAGGCAAGTTTTATCTCTTATAAGATCTAGGGGTAATAAATGATCAAATGGAGAAAATGTGATTATCATAGTCTGGACTTGCACATCCCAGTATCATTCCTCCAACATATTATATAGTGATATTAGACATTAAGGATTCCTTTTTTCAAATATCCCTGGTACCATAATGTAGCAGTGGTGGTTTCTCGGTCCCAGGCAGCCAGAGGTCCAAGAGCCACAGACCTGCTGCCCTAGACCACTTAGCAGCCCTGCCGCCTGCCTCTCAGGCCCCCAGAAATGACTCAGACACTTATATTAACTTTATGCTGTTTGGTCTATGGCTCATTACTAGCTAGCTCTTACATCTTAAATCAACCCATTTCTATTAATCTGTCTGCCATGTGGTCCGTGGCTCACCTGTGCTCCTTATATGTTGCTCCTTTGGGCTTCAACTTGGTCTGCCTGACTCCACCCTTCCTTTCCTAACTATGTTTTGATTTCTCCTCCTACTTCTTCTATGGTGACTGTCATGGCCCAAAACAGCTAATTTATTTAAAGATTGATATTCACAGCATACAGAAAGGCATTCCCACATCACTTCCCCCTTTATGTCTAATCAAAAAGGAAGGTTTCAATTTTAACATAGAAAAATTACATATAACAAAATAGCCATCAAGCAAGAACTATAGTTATAATATCTATTCTATTTGTATTTAGCAAAATTAAAGAAAATACTCTTATCATCTACCTTATCTTTATGAATCTAAAGTTTCATATCCAATATACCTCTTAAGTGACTAAGAAAAACTATACCTATAACTATCTAATCTTCAACTACATCAAAGAACACAGAAGGATATATTTACCCAAGTAAATCGGAAGTGCAAGCAACTTCCAAAATCTAAAAATGACAGAGATGACACCTATCTGCCTGGACAGTCACCCAAAGTTCCTTTATAAAGTTCGGGCATATGTCTTTAGCCTATAGGCCCAGATTCCCTTTTCATTTCAGTGAAGCAGAAAATCTTCTCTGCCTGTTCATCAGTCACTTTTCCTCGAGTCCTGAAGAATGTCTGAAAGTTTTCTCTGCAAAGCAGGAACCTAAAGGACCATCTCGGTTTGTTCTGCCAAAATTCAGAGGTCACCTTCCTATGGAACCTGCATGTCCAGTTTAGCCAGCATACTGTCAAGCAGTCAATATAAGAGTAGGTTCTTGTCCAGTGGCTAACCATTGCCACAAATAGACTCCATATATAGTTTCTTCGATGCCCATTTTTCTCTTGAAGAAGATTGGTGCAGCCAGGAGCAGACCTATCTCACTGTCCAGAAAAGTCTAAGCTCTTTAAACATTTTAAATGCCATATTCTATAGGTCTTAGAAGTGTTTGAAGATTACCTATCTAATTGAATTATATCTTTGTATACCTAAAAATCAAACTAACATGCATAACATAAGAGAACTGACCTTAATTTTGTATCAATAAACCAAAATTCATACCAATGTAAAATATTTCAAGATTAACAGCTGATTTCCTGATCAGAGTAAATTCAATAATCTAAATTTTTTTAAAAAAAAATCATTCCTATACCATATCCCCTTTTTCTTCTTAGAAAGAGATTAACTATGACCAATAACCAGTTATAATGAAAAAATATTTATAAACAGTATTTTGGGAATTGGAGCATAGTTTTCCATTACTACTTCCTGCTGATTAAGGGGCTTTGAAAATCTCACTAATTCTTGAGACTGGATCATAATCTGCAGCCCTGAAGCTGATCTGGCCATCTCTTTCCATCAGAGGTTTTTTTCAGGGGGTCTTGGTTGATAAAACCATATTTGACTGGAAGCAATCCACAGGTTCTTACCTTCTGTGGAAACAAAAGCAAAACTCTTCCAAAGCAATAAATCCTTAGACACAAATTTCAAAATCAAAATACCTTTAAAATATATGTACTTGTTTAACTTAGTAGCCTTTGCAATCCATTGTCTTTCTGCAGTTAGTTCATTAACAGTTAAAAAATTAAAAGAAAACACAATAACAACCAAAATCCAGATTTTGTGTCTATTTTCCAACTTCACATGGCTTATCATATTTTTATTACCATATTTCTCGTTTTAAAGACTTTATCTTCTCTCTTTTCTCTCTGAAAACTATGTACCTTTTACACACATTGTAACCTGTTTACAGGTTTTTTTTTAAAATCTGAATCTGTTTTATTGTGAATCCTTAACCATCTTCTAACCATAAGAGCTTTTAAAATAAAACTCTCTTAAAGAGTTGCATAGTTTTTGCTGAGGAAGCTGAATCAGTAAGTTCTCTTAAAGGGACCATGTCTCTGTTCATGGCCAGCAAACAGAGCACACCCAAGAAAATGCTGCTCCTAAGAAACTAGCTTTGTTTCCTTTTTGTTCAAAATAAACAGAAATCTAAAATAAATCACGTGCTACTGAGTCTAAGATTTCAGAAACCGGCTGGATTATAGCTTACATTGCCTGCCGCCAGTCTACCAGTGCCATTTTGAATGTGACCCAGATGCCACGCTTTCTTTGTACAATGACCTGCTTTGTACACACAATTTGGAAGCTGCCTTGGCTCAGTTTCTGTGATCTAGAACCCTTTCTAATCTTTCTCAGGCTTTCAGTGGATATTTGCCCCACATTGTGAGCCATCTGTAGCAGTGGCAGCTTCTTGGTCCCAGGTGGCCAGAGGCACGAGACCCACAGACTTGCTGCCCGAGACCACCTAGCCACCCTGCCACCCGCCTCTCAGGCCCCCACAAATGACTCAGATGCTTATATTAACTTTATGTTGTTTGATCTATGGCTCAGGCACATTGCTGGCTAGCTCTTACATCTTAAATCAACCCATTTCTGTTAATCTGTTGCCATGCGGTCCATGGCTCACCTGTGCTCCTTACATGCTGCTCCTTTGGGCTTCAGCTCAGTCTGCCTGACTCCGTCCTTCCTTTCCTAACTATGTTTTGGTTTCTCCTCCTACTTATTCTATGGTGCCTGTCATGGCCCCAAATAGCTCCTTTATTTAAAGACTGATATTCACAGCATACAGAAAGGCATTCCCACATCACCATAAGATAAAATACATTTTGCCTTCACAGTTTGGAAACCTAATATGCGTAAGCTAGCTGACAGGAACCAATAGACAGTTTTGCCGAAAGAAATGAAAAATTATCTAGCTTTGTGTCAATCTCTGGTCACTGTGCCTAAATATATCACCTTGGTATATTATATGGATGATTTACTTGTACATCTTTATCTGACCTACTTACAATATCATGTTAAATTAATGCTCCAATATTTGGCATCATCATTAAGGTTTAGTTAGTACCCACCAGTTCCTATTTGTGATTTGTTATTGCCAAGGATATTAGTCCTTTAGTCTTCAAGCTAGGTAAAAAAGAAGCCTATAGCTAATATCATGCTTTTAATACAAGATGTATTAAACCAAAGAATAGGACCATGGTATGTGTCTAATATTAGATAACATTCCAAATTACTAGCAACACTAGCTAAGGGAAATGAAATAAAAGACATTATTATAGACAACTATGGCTGACTTGCTACAAAAAGCTAGAACATTACACCAGCAATTTTCATTTATTTCCTCAGAATTTACAAATATTACTCCTTGAGTTGCCAATGTCTCAAGAAAAGCACCTATGTAGAACATCTACCACTTGTGAAATGCTGGCCCTCCAAAGGCCCCTACAGAGGGCAGGTTTCCATTCATAAGGCATACCTAATATGACAGACATAAGTGAAACATTATACACCATTTAGTAATTTGAAATATGTATGTAATGGTTGATATCTCTTTTAGGTTCATGTATGCACTAGAATTACATGTAGATAATGCTTCCAACACTATAAAGGCACTGAAATCAGTCATGCAAGCTGTGGGAGTACCCTGGACCATTATAACTGAAAATGAATGTACTTATAGGTCACTACAGCTTAATGAATTATTAAGCTCCTGGAAGATATCTCATACAACAGGTATCCCTTACAATCTACAGGGACAAACCATTGTAGAGAGAATTAATAGAACCCTTAAAGAATTCTTGGCAATGATATCACCAAAATCTAAAACAGATCCTAACCTGTCTCTGGTAAAAGTTCTTTTTCACATTGATTTCATCAATATTGATGAAGCTGAATTGAGTCAGGCATATAAACACTAGGTCTTTTTGTCTAGAAATATGCCATTGCCACTTGTGAGGTGGACAAATATCATTTTTCTCTAAAGGCAGTCACCTATCCCCCCCCCCATTAACCAACAGTGAGGGTACCCTTTTCCCCCAAGGTAGCACAAGGGTGATGTGGGTACCCTCCAGAGATGTTCATCAAGCAATGGATCAAGAAACTCTGGTCTTAAAGGAAAGCACAGGTGGGTAATATATTTTCTCCTTATTGAGGAATTACATGCCCAGGAAGTCATCAATCAACACCTCCATTAGGCCATACATATATTACAGCAACAAATTGATCTTATGGTTAAAGGATTAGCATTGCTGAGAGACATATCATTATTAGCTTGTGATCACAAATACCAGGTAAATTGCTTCACCCTTATAAGGACTCCACTATTTCATTGGAGGGAAACTGACTGGCACAATACATAAAAGGTATGCAGTAAAGTAACTTGCTTGGGGAAGAAATCCATAAATTAAATGTAACTGGTGCCAACACTAGAAACTGATTTCCTGACTAATGTATGAAACAATCTTAAGAAATTGTTTGACCCCTCCTGGAGTTTTACATATGCATTGTTTGGCAGAATGATCCTTTTATTTCCAATTATTTAAGTGTTTCTACAACATATTTGCCAGCAAGAAGAAGCCACCCAGGGGACTGTTCAAGTTTCCATAGCTCTTGGGCACACAGAGCAATACCTTCCTGTATGGTTCACTGAGATTCAAAAGGTCACTACCTAAGCCTGCTAACCAGACTGCTCTCCAGATATGGTGCTACTTGAGGTCTGATGACTAGAGATACATACGATCTTCTTTATAAGGGGAACCTAAGATAAGCACAATCCAAAATGCTTAGCCCTACTGTGGTGATATCAATACAGTCAGGGGAATATAACCTGGCTACCACTGAGCATGTTCCATAAATAAAAGTTAAAAGGTGGATATATATATATATGTATATATATATATATATATATATATATGTATATATATATATATATATATATATATATATATATATATATATATATATATATATATATATATATAGTGGCTTCTAAGCACCCAAAGACCAGCCTGACATCAGCTAGCCCAAACTGGTAATAATTGGTACCTCCAGACATGTGCTCCTTGTACTTCCTCTTAAGCCAACCTGGGTCTTTCTGGAGGCTTGACACGAAGTTTATAATATAATATATCACCACAGAAGGGGATGTTTAAAATTTTCCCCTCCCAAAATAAAACTGGGCTTGCTTGTTTTAACTTTTCCCTGGAGACTGTTGGTGTTCTTTGTGTCCTCTTACCCCTTCACCAATGGGAATTAGAAAGGTCATGAACATACAGTAAGCTCTACTCTAAACCAGGCCTACCCGAACAGCTCTGAGCTCTGCTTTGAACTCACAAAGATCCAGAAGATCTCTGACTCTCAAGTGCTAGGATTAAAGATGTAGATCAACACTTTCTGACCTTAATGGCTAATTCTGTGGATGGTTCTATCCTCTGACTTTCAAGCAGACTTTATCAGATATATAATATATCACTACAGTCACGTTATTTTCTGAAAACTTTATATATGTTATAAATCAATTTAAACTGTATAATAAATGTCTACCTATGACATATGAAAGGATTGAAGGTAAAAGTAAGTCATGAGAACTCAATAGTAAATCATGTAGCCAACAAGATTTCTTATGTCTCAGAGTTGTTCCCATATCAAGGATCAGCTTATACATCACCTGTCTTATAGTCTTTCTTGAATTTTCCTAATGAATGGAGCCAAGATTCTCAGGAGGTATCCTCATATCAAAACTGATCTGAATTAACCTTGACCAAATCTATAGCACTTTATTTAATGTGGAAACAAAACATAAATGTAGTAGGAGTTTTCTGGCCAGGACTTTTGGGTCTAGCCTCAAGGTTTAGGCCCACAGACCCACAGACCCACAGAGATACACAGATGCTTACAATAGTCTTAGGCTGATTGGCTTAAGGCCCAGACATATAACTTGCTAACTCTTTACCCTTAATCTAACCCATGACTCTTATCCTGTTTAGCCATGCAGCTCAGTACCTTTTCTCAAAGCAGCATAATTGTCCTTCTCTCTGGCACTCTTCTCTGTTCTACCTGTTCCTAGAGTCTTCTTCATCTGGTAGCCCCATCCACACTTCATGTCTGCCTTTGGCCAATCAGCGCTTTTTATAAAACTCATAGGCAGGAACAATTATTTGCAATGGAACAACATAATTTTCCTACACATAAACTCTCCCCAAAACACGTTCTCTAAATTACATTTGAAGTCTAAATATCCTAAAGTATATAGGCTGATTCAATTCAGCATCCCCCTTTATGATTCAATGTCTCTAAGCAGCTGTCAATGAAATCCTTGCCAGAAAGCTGTGTTTTACTCTGTGTTTTCAGGTATATTTTTTAAAAACATTCTCAGGCCTTATATGAATATATGTAGTACCATAATGTGTGCCATGTGTAGCAAGTTTTTTTTGGCCACCACCTCTGAATAATAACACAAAGACTTATTAATTATGAAAGCTCAGACTTAACTTAGGCCACCTGCCCTACTAGTTTTCATAAGTTAACCCATTACAATTCTATGGTTTGTATTGTCACTTTCTACCTTTCTTTAATTATGTATTTTCAAATACATACATATTTTGTTAGCATCTGACATATGCCTAGATTCATCTCCTACTTTCTTTCCCTGTCCAAAAGTCCTGTCTATTCTTCCTGCTTAGCAATTTACCATTGAGATTTTTATAGTACCGATCACAGCAATATATTTTTACACAGCAAACACATATCCCATAACAAAAGAGAGTCAGAAAATGATTACAATGATTGATTTGATTTTTTTCAATATCCATCATGTATAATTTATAAATTTAACTGGTAATAAATATGTATGCATAAGAAAATACTTTATATTTCGCTTTGTATTACTTTAAGTTTAAGACTCCATTGGGAATATTGGAACATTACCAAATATTATAGATGATACTATTCTTTCTAAAATACAGAAATAAGAAAATAAAAGAAATGGAGACACATTTAGAAGAGCCAATCCTATGAATTTAAAATTTCATATCATTTACTTCAAGTTTATGATTTACTTAATTAAAAACATAGTGTTTTTCTACATCTTGACTTTTTATCTACCATTAAAATTATCTTTTTGTAAATATTTTGTTAGACTTACTACCTAAGAAAGTGAGAAATGCTTAGTTAATGTCCTTTATTCTTCTTCTGAAAAACATGTTTCTATAAGATTTTTGGAAATACATATTTTATTTTCATATCAATTAATTTCTCCTCTATCCTCAAAGGACAGTTTCCAAAAAGCAGAGCTTTATGTAGATAGAGACACAGACTCTTTAATTTAGTATCTTGAAATTTTCATCTTCCTTTTTTCTACTCTGCTTTCTCTCTCTGCAGTAATACCATCTGGTGCTTTTACTGAGGATACTTTTTATGTTACAGATTTCTATTTTTTATTTTTGTCTAGAGTTTTCTTTGTCTTTAAATTTTTAGGTTTTTCATAATATATGATGGTTGAAGGAAAATCCTTTGTTTTCTTCTCATTAACCTTTAGTTTAAATTTATCTTATTTGTAACCAGTTTTATAATCAAATTTATAATAGCACAAAACTTTTTTGAAATATTGCTTCTAATATAACCTTTCTGTATCTTGATTTCTGACAATATAAATTACTTTTACATGTTTCCACTGTGACAGGAACATTAAAAATATGTCTTAGTTTGTACTTCTCACTTGCACACAAACGTTAAGTCATCTATAAGTGAGATATTAAGGTACATTTGCATATTCTGAGAACCATTATCACTTTTATTCTAATACATTTAAAGACTGTGGGAAGCTTTTAAATTTGTTTACCATCAGTAAAAAACAAAGAATCCATTCAAGCCTCTAAATACATCAGAAAAATAATTTTGGAGAGAATGCCCACAAATATAAAGTCTGTAGCAAGTAATTTCTATCAGGTGTATCAGGTTATGTTCTATGACCCATACTGAAGAGAGACCTTACAAATGTTGTGAATATCACAAATTCTTTAATCACCTAATACATCTAAAAAGGCATCAGATAATAAATATAGGGGAGTAGCATTATAAATATAATGAATGTGGCAAAAGTCTCAGCAGTGTGGACCAGTCCAGCTTTTCCAGAAAATTCATGTCTGTTTAATTTCTTGTATCAGTGAGCATTTTCTATAAACCCCTTAATAAATATTTATTTTTACAATCAGTTGCAGTGATCATTAATACCAAATTTCCTGGCACTCCACAATGGGTGCCATTTGTAGCCTGGAGTTTCTGATCTGTCTGGATCCATGGTCTAGAGAAATTTTTCCCACTTGTGTTCCTGCTGTGGTTTATAAAATAGTTAATAAAGAGGATAATGTTAATTACAAACTGTTTGGCTTAGGGAAGAGGCTCATTATTAACTAGCTCTTATAACTTAATACAACCCATTTCTATTAATCTATGTATTATCCTGTGACTGTGTCTTTACCTGTTTTTCATTACATCTTGCTTCCTTGTTGGCTGCCTGTAGCTTCTCTCTATGTGACTCTGCCCTCCTCCTTTATCTATGCTTGGATTTTATACGTACATCTAAGCTTCCTTGTCATAGGCCCAAAACAGTACTTTTACTAACCAATAAAAATAAAGAATACTTACAGAATACAGAGAGACATCCCACATGAAGTCACATTATTTCTCAAGATTATTTTATAGTTTTCTAGATTATTACCACTACATATTAGTACATATTACAAATGTATCATTTGCCAACATTTCTTTTAATAGTTTTCTGATAGTCATTGTTGTGCTACCTATTTTTAGTGTTTTAAATTGCCATGACTAAATTTTACTAGTTACATTTTTTTAAGTATCTTATAAAGTAGTTTTAATATGAACGAAAGTTTTGCAGTGACTCTCCTAAAAATATTGGGCACTTTTGAGAACCACCTGATTAACTTACTGTCCCATTAATTAATAAATAGAATTATTTTGTTATTTGACATTTGTAGGTATGTATTCTATATATTAACTTCTTATCTGATATATACCTGAAAACAAAGATTTTATTTCATTCAGAATGTTTTCTAGTCCGCTGAAAACTTTATTTCCCATGTAGAATTTTTTAGATACAGTTTTGTCAATTTAGGGAACTATACTGCACTGTTGCAGTTCTCTTTAAAATGTATACATTTTTAAATGTGTTTTAAACTATGCCACTTATGTTTGACTCTGCCATTATCATGTTATAAATTAAAGACTCTTTCAAGATCTGTGAACTAATTATTTTCTAATTTAACATTTTATGTATTGTGTCCTATAGTAGTTTTGGATAAGGTGCATGGCTAATATTGATCCTACTTTTGGAATTTTTATTCTCTCTTAAATGTAATTTCCTTTATTCCTTAATATTTAGTGACAATTTACTTTTTTAAGAAATTTATAGTAATATAAAATTTAATTATGACCACCTAAGCAAAATGATAATTAGATACAATAAATATTAAGTTTACAAATATGAAAGAACATGGGTTGTACCAAAAATTATAGGGAATGTTTCTGGTGAAATGGCTTCTGGCTCCCTGCTACAGGTCTAGACTCACAGACCTGTGATTCCAGAGCAGTTAACCACCTACTGCTGCTTAGGCCACCCAAAATGACTTAGATGCTTATATTAATTTCACACTGTTTGTCTAATGGCTTAGGCACATTTCTAGCTAGCTCGTTCATCTTAACTTAACCCATTTTCATTATTCTGTTCTGCCTCATGGCCCATGGATCACCTTTGTTCCTTACATGTTGAATCTTGGTAGACTGGCTCAATCTCTCTCTACTCTTCCCTTATTTTCCTATGTTTTATTCGCCACCTACTTCTATGGTGTCACTAAGGGCCAAAACAGTTCCTTTATTTAAACAGTGATATACACAGCATACAGAAAGACATTACCACATCACTCATGCTTTTTTGTCTAATAAAATGGAAGGTTTAAATTTCAACATAACAAAATTACATATAACAAATATCAAGAAAGAATTACAGTTACAATATCTAGTCTACTTGAATTTAGCAAAATTAAAAACTCTGTCATCTACCTTGTCCTTGTGACTAAAGTTTCCTTTTTAATATGCCTTTTTAAATAACTAAGAAAAACTAATAATTATAACTATCTAATCTTCAAGTACATCAAAGACCATAGAAAGATATAATATTACCTAAGTAAACAAGAAGTGCAAGCAACATACAAAACCTAGAAATGACAGAGATGAAACCTGTCTTCCTGGACAGTCACCCAAAGATCCTTTATAGAGTTGGGGCATAATCTTCAGCCTACAGGTTGAGAGTCTCTGGTGTTCTTTTCAGAGAAGCAGGAAATTTGAAAGCCCGCACTACCCATTCTACTATAGATTGTCAGTCTCTTCTCCTTGAGTCCTGAAGAAGGTTTGATAGTTTTCTCTGAAAAGCATGAACCTGAATGACCATCTCAGCTTCTTCTGCTAAAGTTCAGAGGTCACTTTCCTTTGGATCCTACATGTCCAGTTTATACAGCATTCTGTCAAGCAGTCAATACTGGAACAGTTTCTTGTCTAGTGGCTAACTGTTGCCACAAATAAAGTAAACTCCATATGGAGTTTCTTCAATGCTCATTTTTCTCTTGAAGTATGTTTGGTGCTGCCAGAAGCAGAACCGTCTCACTTTCCAGAAAAGTCTAAGCCCTTAAAATATTTTAAATGATATATTCTGTAGGTCCTAGAAGTATTTGAAGGTTACCTATCTAATTGAAATATATCTTTGTATACTTAAAAAAATCTAACAAACATGACTATAAGCTTGGTTATCATACGTGACTATTAATCTGCATTTCTTAATTATACATTACAATTTTAAATGAGTTACATAAGCATCATACCTTAAATAAGAGTAGAAAAATACATACAGCATAATAAAATTGACCTTAAATCTATATCAATAAACCAAAGTCCATACCAATATAAAATATTTTGACATTAACAACTGATTTTTTAGTTAAAATAAATTCACTATTCTATCTTTTTAAAATCATTTATAGATCACATCCCCATTTTCATCTTAGAAAAAGATTGACTATGACCATTAACCATTAATGATGAAAAAAATTTATAAGCAATACTTTGCAAATCTGACATACTTTTACATTGTTACATTATGCTGATTAAGTAGCACTGGTAATCTTATGAGCATCTGGAGACTGGATCATCTTAGTTTGCATCCCTGAAGGTGTTGTTACCATTTCTTCCAATCTGAGAATTTTCAGGTGGTCTTCGTTGATGAAACCATAAGAACCTTGAAGCAAGGTTCTCATCATGCTAGTATGGTATGTTGAAGGAGGCAGAGTCAGGAAGATCATGAGTATAAGGCAAGCCTAAGCTACAGTTAGGACCTGCTTGCCCCATGCTTATCTGTACCAGCAATCCCAAAGTCCCAAAGAAACACACAGACACTTATATTAATTTCATGTTCTTCAGAATATAGCATAGTCACATTGCTAGCTAGCTTTGTGGCTTACTTATATCATTAGAGGTTGCTTCTTCAGTGGCTGGAATGTGTCTCTCTAGAATCTACCCTCCTCCTACCTATGCTTGATTCCCACTCACTTCGTCTATGGTCATCACCAAGATCCAAAAACACTTCATTTATTTAAAGAATGATATTAACAGTATACAGAAAGGCATTCCTACATCAAATATCAGTTTAAAAATGTTTGTAATTTAAATAATAAAACACATTAAATAATTGTTTAAATAACTGTTCTGTGAATACTAGTAAAGTATTTTCTTTAGTTCATTTTCTATTGCTGTGATAAAGCACAATGACCAAAAGCAATTTGAGAAAGGAAAGGTTTATTTAAGTTTATAGCTTATGGTTCATAATGTATGGGAAACAGGGCAGGAACTCAAGGAAAATGGAGATAAGAACAGAACTGAAGCAAATACCAAAGAGGAAACTGATTATTAGCTTGCTTTTCATAGTTTGATCTACCTGCTTTCTTTTATGTCCCAATACTATTAAGTCAGGGGTGATATCCACCACAGTAAACTGGTCCCTCTGATTTCACTCAATAATTGAAATCATACTTCAAAGGCTACTCTGTGGGTCATCTGGGGCCATTTCAGTTGAATTGGTATTTCCAAGATTGTGTCAGGTTGATAAAACATTAACTAGCACACAAGGAAAAATATTAAAATTTAAGAATATTAATTTTTTACATGTGGGAATGATTTAGACTGCAGTATAAATATCTTCTAAGTAAGTATTTTTATCAAGAAATACTTGATTAATAATTATTCAGAATGCAATTTCATAATATTACCATCAACTTTTTAAATTCGTTTATTATCCTAGAATAGTACATTATTAAAAAAAAGTGAGCCTTAGGACCATATTGATGAGAGCATGAATGGGACTTGGGGTGACAGACAACTAAGAAAGATAGTCTTCAGTTGGTAAAAAGAAAGGAATAAGCTAGTGACAAGAAATGCTGGGGAGAAAGGAAAGATAAAAAGATAAAGAGATTGAGAGAATGTGCCCTGATGTCTGAAAAATAAAAAAGCAGCTACAGAGTTATATTCTAACATAAAGTTCTTAAAACTAATATATTTTCTTTCTTTTACTTATAAAAAGAAAATACATTACTTACAATTTTATCATGGTTTGTGATTTTTATATTTCTATCAGTTATTTAGTCAGAGTGTGCATTATAGATAAAGATGGCCTGGTATTAAAATATTAACAATTTCCCAACAACATCTAATGCCTTAACAATACAGAAAAATCTATGAAAAGGTAATTGACTAGGAATAATCTTCATAAGTTACTAAATCAACTTTTATGAAACATTCAGATAAAACAGGAATGGATTTTTAAAAATATTAATAACTTGTTTAAACATAAATAGTATAATATCATTTTAATTTTGTTTTCTAACTAATCAAGATGTACAATGTACCGAAAATTGAATCTAAATTTTAAGTTAGGTTGAATGACTTTTTGACCTTTTAATAAATCCATATTGAAGCACAGCCTTTCTAAGTGACTTTGAGAATATTTTCCATTCACATTACTATCAATACAAAACCAGCTCTGAGGAAATGTACAGTACCTCTAACATAGAAAGTATCTGGCATTAGATGTGCTATTAAATTAAGTGTCAAAAATTTAAATCTTCTATGTAGTAGGAGGTTCTTGCCCGGAATTTTGGACCTAGCCTCAAGATTTAGACCTGCAGATCCCTAGATGTGCAGAGACACACAGATGCTTACAATAGTTTTCAGCTGATAAGCCTACGGCCCAGGTATATAACTTCCTAACTCTGTACCCTTAATCTAACCCATGACTCTTATCCTGTTTGGCCATGGGGCTCAGTACCTTTTCTCACAGCAACATGGTTGTCCTCTGCTTCCTCTGGCTTCTCTCTGGCATTTTGCTTTGTGCTTCCTGTTCTCAGAGTTTTTCTTAGTCTGGTAGCCCCACCCATACTTTCTGCCTGCCTTTGGCCAATAAGTGCTTTTTATTAAACCAGTGGGTGGGACAATTATTTACAATGTAGCAACATAATCTCCCACACTTCTAAAATCATGCATTTAAAAAATACATGCTATAAGATAGTCTTTCTGTATACTGTAAACATGTGATGCTACTATTGGTTAATAATGAAGATGCTATGGCCTATGGCAAGACAGTATATTACCAGTTGGAAATCTAAGAGAGGAGAAAGGTGGGGTGAGAGCAGTGCAAGCTACCACCCAGAAAGAAAGATGTAATGGGATAGAGGTAAAGCCATGGAGAAACATGTGACAGTACACAGATTAATAAAAATTGGTT
The DNA here is from genome assembly GCA_033318265.1 of Phyllotis vaccarum. Taxonomy (NCBI): domain Eukaryota; kingdom Metazoa; phylum Chordata; class Mammalia; order Rodentia; family Cricetidae; genus Phyllotis; species Phyllotis vaccarum. The sequence goes on along the minus strand of JARWLC010000013.1, from coordinate 25,624,112 downwards.
GAGTTACATTGTAAGAACTAGATAATAATGAGCCTGAGTGATAGACCAAATAGTTTGTAAGAAATATAACCCCCTAACAATTATTTTATAAGCATCTATGGAACCACGAATGAGAGAGAGATTCATACACATCACTGGAATAAGCAAGACAGAGAAACTTCTAGCAATAATTGACACTCAGCATGGCATTGATTCACATAGACCCGAGGAAGCAAAAATATTCTAAAATGTAGCAAGAACAGTTTTTATAGTACATGTCACTCATTACAGTCCCAGGTGGGCTTCAGTGACATGTTGGCCTCTCAAGTTTATCATGGGCTACAATAAAAAGGCTTCTCCAAGCTACTGCCTGCAGGAGAAAAGCAACAGGCTTAATAACACAGCTGCATTCTACTTGATAATGTTTCCTATATTTGGGAAAGTAAATGTGAAATATTGATACTTGTGCCATGCTCAAAAGCTAAATATGGTAGATTAAGCAGCACAAGCCACTGCTCCACTTAACAGTTTAAAGCAATGGTCAAAATAATTAAAAATAAATATTTAAAACATATTCAGATGTAAAAATTCTCTTTAAATGAATCACAGTCTATTTAAAATTATGTGTATGCCTGAGAAGGAAAAGAGAAGGTGCAAATAGTCATAAAAATATATATAGTTTGAAAATAATAAGATCCTTAAAAATAATAAAATAAGCAAAGAAATAAACCACATAAAATTAAAATACACAAGAAATCTGGTTTGTACATATTATATATTTTTTTAATAAAAACAATATAATTGCAGAAAGACATTTGTTTGTAAAGACTGGTAAGTTAAAAATAAAATTCAAATTTTAAAGATATCTTGACTTCAAAATTTGGTTGTAAGGATATGTTTCTTTGGAAGAGACGTTCTGATTTTGTTTTCAAAAAAGATGAGAACCTATAGATTGCTTCCATACTAAAATGGCTTAATTGACCAAGACTCCCTGAAAAATCTTTGATGAGAACAGATGGCCCAGATGATCTAGTGTATCAAAGAACCACTGTTAGAATTTCCTCTGAGTTATGTACTTAGAATAGCTTCAAGGCTTCTGACTGAGATCATCCAGCCTCACAGACTACTGTGGTTAGAAATTTACCATACTCTTAAATATTCTTTATTTCCTCATAAGGTTACAAATAACCTCTAATCAGCAGTAAGTAGTCTAGAGAACTATATCCATATCTTAAAAATGGATTATGGATATTTGCCTTTGACTATAATGTTGTTTAAAAGTTGTTATAGATAATGGTCATAAATACAGGCTAAACAAGAGATTAGATTCAGGGTTCTTGATATGAAATTTAAAAAAAAAAAAGAGGATGTGCTGTAGAAAGTGCTCTTAGACACTGTGAAGATTTTCACTTGTAGTGGTTTAATAAAATGCTGATTAGGAGCCAGGCAAGGATTATAGGTGGGGCAATCAGACTAGAATACTAGGAAGAACAAAGGCAGAGAAGTAGTCATCAGCCAGATGAGAGGGAGTAAGAAACAAATGCTGGACTGAGAACATGTGCCAAGCCCCATGGTTAAACATAAGAATTATGAGTTAGTTATAAGAACTAGTTAGTAAGCTACTTGAGCTGTGATACCAGCATTTACTCATATTAAGACTGAATCAATTATTTGAGAAGAGGCTGCTGGGTATTTGAGAGTTGTTAGGACAGAAACTTCTAGTTACATGATACAAGCCTTCAAATTTCCTTCTTCAGTAAAAAACTCTGCAGGAGACTCTCTAGGACTGTAGGCTGAAGATGGATTCCCCAAGAGTACAGAGAAACTTTGGGTGACTGTTCAGGCAGCCAGATGCCTGTCATTTCTAGAATTTTGTAGGTTGCTTACAATGTACTTCCTGTTTATTCATGTAATATTATGTTCTTCTGAGATCTTTAGTAGACATGATGACTAGACAGATATAGTAATAGTTTTCCTAGGTCATGATAAAATGTATATTAGATATAAAACTTTAGACTCTCAAAAATAGGATAGATAATAGAATATTATCTTTAATTTTGTCAAATATAAATAGACAATATATTTAACTGCAATTATTGCTTGATAATTCTTTTATGTAATTTTTTTGTTAAAATGAAAACCTTTTTTATTATACAGTAAAGGAAGTGCTATGTGATGGTCTTTATGTGTGTTGTGAATATGTCTTGATACCATTAGTTAGTAGGGAAGCTGTTTTTGCCTAAGGCAAGACAGGATACAGCTATGCAGGTAATCGAAAAGATAGACACAAAGAGAAGAAAGGCAACATCAGAAAGCTGTGAGCTGCTGAGAAAGAAAGTTGGAATAGAACACAGGTAAGCCACGAGACATGTGGCAGTACATAGATTAACAGAAATGGGTTAATTTCAGATGAAAGAGCGATTAAGCTGACATAGGCCAAACAGTTTACAATTAATATAAGCCACTGAATAATTATTTTATAATAAGCTGCAGAAGTGCAGGTAAGAGAGATTTGTTCAGACCTTAGGCCAGATAAGACAGAGAAGAAATTCTGTCTACACATTCTAGTTTTAGGTGAAGAATGACAGCATTCCATAAATTTTTATTTGTTATACTTGATTATAGACAAGGTAGAATATATATTTAATATGTAACCATCAAAAGAATATGTTAAAAATTACTTGGAGAAGAAAGAAAAAAATAGAGACTAGTTCTGAGATTTTTAATAGAAATAAGTAAATAAATTCATACCTATGTTTGCAGTATGAAATTATATTCTGGTTTTTATACTTTCATTAGGCTTGGGAAGAATTTCATTCATTATAGAAATAGAAAATGCAAGTTATATAAACAAATTTTGATAATAGAAAAATACTCTGGTTCTTACTAAGGATTTACTAACATAATATATCTTTAATTAAGAATTAAAAATAAGTTCATAATTAGTCTATTTAATATTTTGAATCATAATAAAAATCACTTATGCAACAGAATTTTACTTAAATTAAAAATAATCTACCTAATGGAAAAACTATATTTCATCTAATATTTTTGGACTCACAAGTACCACATTTTTTTATACATATACTTTTTTTGTAGGTAAGAGACAAATTATATAAGACAGGAAGAATATGAGTTCTTTTCCTAAACTTAAAACTTAGGAAAACACTTTTCATAATTTCCTTGGTCATTTTCATCTAGTAAAATTAGAATGGTTTCAAATTTTATTTTATTTGAGACTCTAATCAAAAGTCCACACTGCATTTATTCTTGGGTTAACTGCATGTATTAAGGAGGCCATCAATCTCATACATATCTTTCACGTAGAAAAAGGTGTTTCGGAAACAATGGTTTCCAAAATCTTTGATGATAAATCATCACAATAAATATAATTCCCCTTTTCCAACAAATATCCAACAAAAAAGTTAGAGTAAGAGGCTATTTAAATACGTTAGGAAATATATTTGGGTATACTTGAAAATTGAAAAAGCAAAAATAATGCAACATACATTGTAACATACATTTCACATTTTCACTAAAGAAAACTTGTGGTGATATACTTTATATTTGAGAAAATCATTCTGGAATATCAGAGAACATATTCATCCACAGTCAAGACAGGAGGATCATAGAGTGGTAACTCATGGATTTAATCCTACCATTAAATCCTAACATTTAAGTGACCTATGCCTTTAATCCCATAATTACTGAGACAGAGACCTTTCTGGGTTTCTGTGAGTTCAAAGCCTAACAGCCAAACAGTAGTAGCTCACAATTTTAATCTTAAGTCTAGTATTATGATGAAGAATTGAACCTGGAAGTGAAACAACTGGACAAAGAAGGTATTTAAGGCAAGTGTAGGCAGACATTCTGGTATTCTGCAAAAGTGAAAAGTCAGGCTGAGCAATCTTGAAGATACTTTTTATCATAAGAAGTTGTCTGTGTGATATTTGACTTTGGTCTGTTTCCTCTCTGATATTCCAGTTTTTAGTTAATATCTGGCTTTGAGTTTTCATTAAATACCAACTAGAATTTGTATTTTTAAAGCTCAAGAAATATGACACTGTGTGGTGAAAATTGTGAAACAATTATTATGAACAGTCTTGAAAGACAAAACACACACAAGTGAAAAATTCAGACATAAAAACCTAATAATTACTAACAGAAAAATCCAGAAGCAATATAAAATAGATCATTAACATAAAATAAAGCTAAAATTATTACTAAAGGATCATAACAGCTAAAGGCCACATTTTTTACTGCAAAATTTTCTAAATCTGCATTAACTGGGAACCACAATTAAATCAGGTCTAGGAAACACCCTGTTTAGCATCCTGATAGAAGAAATATATCATTTCTAATTTTTTTAAAAAAATTCTTCTTTAAAGATTACCTATTGTTTAAATATTGTTAATATAAGCTTGAATTTCTCTAGAATCATTTCAGCAAAAATAAAGATGAAAAAATTTGTGTTTCTATATAAACTATTTTCAATGTTCTTGAGATGAATGTACAAACACTACAACAACTATAACAAGTACTTTTAGAAGTCCTCAGTTTGCTTATTTAAATCATGTCTTAGTTTTAAGAAATAAAAGTTATGGTACTGTGGTTGACATTAAGGTTCATTCATTTGTCCTTCAAGATACAAGTAAGGGACATAAGACTGTGACACCATCCTTTTGAATAAAAATATTAAGAAGGCTCATAAGTATACCCAAGTACTAGTATTTTGTTTATTTTTAAGTAAATGAATTGAAAATAAAAGTTTGTTAATTAAAATCAAGAAAATGTAAACATTTAATAATTTATTTTTAATTTATTATTTTTTCTAAATTTATAGAAGTTATCTACAAAAAGGAGAAAACTCTATAATTTTAAAAGGATGACATGTGTCAGTATGATGGTTGAATAGAGACATAACAACCTCATTCATATTGCATGTTATCATAGGATGGCAATAAAAATGGAGGTCTGAAAGCAGGCCTTTGATCTTCATATGTATGCCATGGTATGTCCATATCCACACACACCAAAACATGAAAATCTAATAATTTTTACAGAAACTACAAAAAATTCTAAATATTCATATCATGAAACCTCTTATAAGACAAAAATGGCTACAAAAATGTAATATTAAGCATTAATGATCTGGTTGTTGTACATCTGGAAATTTTATGTAAGTTTAACATGTGTACATTACATTAAATAGTGGTTGAGTTCAATTCTCTAAACACACACAAACACACACACATACACAAACACACACACACAGTACTTTAGTCATAAAACTTATTTAAATTCTCCCTAGTTAATATTGACAAAGTTAATTATTTTTCAAATTATCACCTTAGAGTTCAAACTTGTTTGCATTTCATTATAATATGGAAGTGAAAGTGTTGAATGTGACAAATTAAATTAGAGATAGCTTACTATGATGCTTTGGTTCTCATTAGTATGAGAATGTTTCTTTTCTGAAATAGACATAATATTTTATCATACTGAGCTACTGAGTTTCTATAAAAATTGAATTATTGCAAAAATTTCTAAGCCACTTTGTCTTAAGAAGAATGCTTTTCTCTTTTTCCTCAACTGTTTTCTTTTACAGAAATTATAAAGTATAAATCAAATCTAAAGGGAACATATGTGGAAATATAATAATTACAGAAGATCAATATTGCTGGTCAAAAATGATGCATTATTCTGAATTTGTAAAATGAAATTAGTTGAAATGAAATAAAGTTCGCCCATGTTGCACATCTTGTCAGGATTTATATACACCTGATTATTTAATGAAAATATTCTATTTTATATTTTAATTCACTAGCCTGATGTATGCAAAATTTTTGAAGTTTTACTATTAAATTAAAAAAATCTAATTCTGTAGTCATAAATATCATTTATAAAAATAGTAATTGTCTAAGTAATTTATTTATTTGTAAATTTATAAAATTTGTATTGTACTTTTCTTAAAATTGAAATTGTCTTAAAATACATTGATACTTCTTAAAATAATTGACATTGTTCTTTGGAATTAAAAATACATGGCAAATTAGAGGGATGGCTTAGAGCATAGGAGCAATTTCTGTTCATAGTATCCTAGTTCTGTTCTCCAAATCCACATATCATCTTACAACCACCAGTAATTCCTATATTAGAGGATTCAATGCCCTTTTCTAGCCTTCATTTGTACCACGCACATATGTGGTATCAATTCATACACATAGACAAAACATTCATTCATATAAAATAAAAGAAATAAAATATTTTTAAAATATTTTATCTACTTTACTGTTTAATTGCTTTGCATATATCTGTGCTTTACTTATTACTATTTGTTAAGTTTTCTAAGGTATATCAAAGTATTTTCCAACATAGAATTATGTACTTGATAAGACTTTTGCCTTTGGAAATGAAAAACAAAACTAACATCAGTGTTATTGACATCTCAATTGCAATAAAATGGCTATTGTCCAAGTGATGAAATTTGGGAAGTACTAATAAAGATAAGAAATGAAGTTCTTGTACACTGTTAGTCAGAAGGTAAATTTTAAGTATAAGTTTTATTAAAAATAGTAGGGAGTTTCCTTCATAATTTACACAGAGGGGAATGGACTTGGAGGAGAGAGATGACAAACTGTGATCAGGATATAAAATAAATAAGTTTATTTTATAAAAATATAAACAAATATCATTGGTCCAATAATTTTTCAAGAAATAAAACCAAAGCAATATATGCTACAATATCCTACCACTTCATCAAAATTTACCTTCTTTCTGCTCCCTCTTTTGTGATTGTGTAAAGCTCAGTTATATGAATATTTGATTTTCTTTCCTCCATCTAAGTTAAGTCATTTAAAATTGTGTCAGAGCAACTATTACCTGTTTAGGAATGTACCTACCTTTTGAAAATAGAAGTTTACCCACATGTCTGAGTGAAGTTGAAAGCAAGTAGTAGCACAAACATAAATGTTAAGAGAGCAGTTTAAAGGACCTATCACATTCATTTTATAACACATTAGCAGGGCCCTCTCCATAGGGAGCTATGACACTTTTAGCTTTGGGTTTTGGTCACAATCTACCACAGAAGATGTGAGTTTAACCCTGTAGATCAGCCATTAATTCAAGTAGAAAAACAGTTAATTTTTATTCATCAAATACTTAGGCACTATTATTTTAGTAAATTCACCTTTCCTAGAATATTGGTATAGAGGGTTCAAAATTGAACAGTATTGTTGGTGACAATTCTGTAAAATGCTGTGCAACATCTTCTTATAGTCTCCCAGCAGAAAAGGAACTGAAATTCTATTTAAGTTATAGCCTGATTTTTTTATGACATCTAGCCAAAGTCTATGGTGTCTTCAAAATTAGAGATGTTACCATCTAGTTCTGCTATGAAATCAAGAGGAAGAGCAACAGATTTTAGTGTTTGTGTGCCTTTGAGGATCTCTTGATTGCCAATTTATAAGAAGGTCATCAACTCTTTGTACTGTGATTTTCACTCAACCCCATTCAACTAATATAAAATGCTAAAATCACCGTGGGATCAACAAAGGATATGCATTCTCCCTCTTTGTGTACTTTACACACCCTATGAATATAGCTAACACACTGTAAGTCGAACCTAAGATTTCTTTTTTTTTTTTAACTTAACTTTCCTGTGAATACAGTTTTAGCTGTCCTGGTGAAATGGCATCAAATACAACCAACTCCTGTACTGTTTTCTCAGAAATAGCTACTGACACTTAACAAGAAGTCACCTTGATAATTAAATATATCCAAGGTCCCATATAAGCAACTCCATAGGAGAATGATTCCTCTCAGTTGTCTCAAGTTTTATAACATATTCCCCAAAGAGTAATGGATTATTGTATTTCTCATTCTCCGACACTATTAACACTTAGATTTATCCTATCTAAACTGAACTTTTATATTCTAAAAATTAAGTATGTGACATACCATTTCACTAGTTAAGATACTTAGGACCAGAAACATAGTCTGATCCTGTTGCAAAAAGGTCCACAAATTGCTCATGCCATTTGACAGTTTACCTTTGAAAGGTTTAGTTTCTTTCCCTGAGGGTGCCTTGTGATTATTTCACAGTCAATGAGCTCTCAATAGCTCTGGTCAGCTTTTTCTGTGAGTATCCTCCCCATAATCATGATGCCTTTGCTAGTATACTCTCCCTATTCTCTCTCTTCATCTGAACCTGGAGCTCAACCTGGTGCTTGGCTATGGATCTCTTGCTTCCATCTTGCTTCCATCCTTGTCCTCCATAGGAAATGGATTGGGGATGAGGTGGAAGGAGGCTGAGGGAGGACTGGGAAGGGCTGTAAAAAAAGAATGGAGGGGAAGCAGTGATATATATGGAAAAAAATTAAAGTGAAATTTAAAAAATGAAAAAAAGATACTGTATACCTTAGTACCTTCATATCATAGATTTTTGTTCTGTGTCATTATTTTTCTATGCCTTTATTTCATTTTTCTGCATAGATTCCTAAGCCTTGCACATAGAGACACCCATTTCAGGCTGAGAAAAGATGAAGCAGTTTTTTAATTCGTAGTCTGTATAATCTGTGTGCTAAATTAACCACTTTTCTGTATAAATTACTTAGCCTCTACTTTTTTATTTTATCAAAGGATAACTGACTAAGATAGAGGTGACATGTCTTCATGGTTACTCTTTGTTTAAATTATTTCTCATGATAGCAATACAGTTATTGATAAAGTTATTTTGTGACCTTGTCATTGCTTCTTTCTCTGTGGAAAAAATATCTATCATACAATTGTGTCAAGAGTTAACTCAGTAGGCTACTGTAGTTCCATCCTTGCTAATGGTTTAACAGTGATAACTATATTAAGCTTAATCAACTGACAGTAATTATAGTGATGATTATAGGGATTCTTCTTGGTCACCATGTTAAATTGAATGAGATGCTTCCTCCCAATAACTCTCAGACATTAGAATAATTGTTCCCCTTCAGGTAGCTATTTAGAAAATATTAGGAGGTATGGCCTTTTTAGAAAAAATAATATGCCAGTGTGGTGGGATTATGGTTTTAAACACTCCTCCATTCTCCAATGTATTCCCTGTTTCCTGTTTGTATACTTGGATGTGATCTATGAGATGTTCAAACTTTATGCCTACTTGCCTGCAGACAATTTTTTCTGACATGGGTTTGATGGACTTCTAACCATCTTAAAATGTAAGCACCTCAAAACACTTCATTTTTTAAGTTGTCTCTGTCATATTATTTTATTACAGAAGTAGAAAATTAAGTGTTTTAGACAATGATATGTATGTCCTGAATGGCTGCACAGACTATTATTGATGTTCAATGTTGTCAACTTTTGGTTTTCATTCAAAATTGTTATTTTTTTATTATTGGTGAATAAGTCATAGATGATAGAAGTCATCCCAGCTATTAAACATGGTTCATCAGACCAGACATATTGATGACCAAAATATTTAATGAAGGACATATATGGAGTAGTCATTGGAGTGAGGCATAATGAAATGGAGAAAATAGAACCAGTATACATATTTGCTATGAGGTAGTATCTGTAACAGTGACTAGAACATACACATTTATTATTTTTCTGTTCTTAACAGTTTTCAAGATACAGGTTCATTTGAAGTGTGATGAAAGCCAAAGATGTGGACATATGACCCATGATGACAAAGGTCTATAGTGCATATAGATGCATTAGAGAAGCCTAGACTGTTAGGGAAGCTGATTTTTTAGAATAAACTTTCATTTTAGTCTCAAACTGTGAGCTATGTTGTTTGTATTTCAGTGGCTCTCCTGTGTGAGATATATTTGTGGGTACAAGTAACACAACCTCGGAGATGCTATTTATACTACAGAGTTTTGGCAAATACAGTTGGATTTCAGAACTGGTAATTGAAACAGCATCTGAATCATGAGTATGCACATAGGAAAATTAGCTCTGTCACTATGGCAGCAAACGAGTTAGGAAGAATGTGGCTCTAATTTCTAAAAGCAGGTTCAGTATTGCCACAAACATAAAGTCCGAAATGTGAGCACATGCAAAGTGCATATATTTTGTGGTTTAAGGACATGCAGCTAATCAAGTATTGTTGAGACTCTTCTTGGAGCTGAGCCAAATGGCTATTATTTAAAGTGAGCCAATACACTGTCCTTTTTGGAATTCAATTACTGGATAATCATTCTGTCATCAAAGGAACTTATGAATGTCATCAGCAGAGCAGACTACATATGTTCAATGTACATCCTACTCCACACATGACCATGATAGCTGAATTTTATTTCTTTATAATTAGGCTTTTTCATTGATACACACACATACACACATATAAATTATATATATGTGTGTGTGTGTGTGTGTGTGTGTGTGTGTATGTGTGTATTCTCTATTTTTCTATTCTTACAAGTGCATACATACATTTTAAGTTATTTTTGTTTATACATTAACATATATGCTTGTTTTCATTTTGTACATTTCAACTTGAAAGCTTCACATCTGTTTTTTCTATCATAGTGATGCTTGAGACAATACAATTGAAGAAACTGTAAACAGTTTCCTTTAAATAATTTTTAATAGTTTTGTTGAGTGTGTATGAAAAGTTCCTCATTCTTCCAAATTAGAAATAAAATGTAGATCATTTATATTGGGACAATGTAAGTTTGCTGGAATTGTTCTATTTTGTCTTTCTTTCAGCTATATATACATATATATCTTTAATTATTCTGTTAATTCTTTCCACAGAAAAACTCAAGATTTTTTATTATATTTGCATTAAATTGATACAGCAACTTAAAGAAAATTACAATTATTTTAATTATTCAAATTAATTTTACCATTGATTTTAATAATGAAATTGAAATGTTTCTTTGCATAAACATGTGTTTGTAATTCATGAGTATTTTATATACTTTATATTGTTACTATTTTAATGATTATTTCTAATTCTAGGCGTTTATTGCTAATATATGCAATTATAAAAGAGCAATTCAATAAATATATATAATAATTTAATTATTAGTTTAAATATATTCTCCAGGTACATTAGCTATTAATCTTTGCAGAATATTATAGTTCATAAGGATTTTTTTCTTATTTCAAATTTTTGTTGTTCTTTTTCCTCATTCAGATTTTACAATAAGATAAAAACTGCAATCTTTAGTCAATATCAGATCCTTATTACCAAAAAAAACAATTCCTAGCTCTAAAATTCAAATGTCAAACATATTTTTAAATATTTGAATTTTATTGTATGAAATCTGTTTTATCTATTACTAGGATCAGTGATGGCTGACTTGCCTAAAGTTGCAAGCATGGAGAATTTTGAAAAGTATTCAATATTCACGTGTCTAGTAATAATATGCCAACATCAGTCAAAAATAGATTATATTTTATAGAATATATAATATAAAAAATGTTTACAATACACTATAAAATAGTTCTATGCTATGATGCTTAGGAAATACCTTATTTTGAGAGAATAATTATAATACCAAGGTAAGTTTACAAAAAATACAAATCTATGCTCTCAGAAATTATTTCATTGACCTTAATTATTAAATAATTATACAAGTGTCAGAAATCTGAATATTATATAGAAAGTACATATTTGCTTGGATGCTTACTTAAAGTTTGTGGTTGCTAAACATCTAACATGTAAAATTATACCAAAATAAATAATCATATAATATTCAGATGAATTGTTTAGGTAATATGCGTTTAACTATAGATATAGACTTATTATATCTTTGTATAACATAAATGGAAACAATCATTTTACTTCACACTCTTATTTAATGTTCAATAGTTTTAATTGCATAGTGTTTTCAGTAAATTTAAAATAATTAAAATATGTGGTCACATCAATAAGACAAATTCTCAACCCAAATTATTCTATGTTTTCTCTATAGAAAATGAAGTGTAGAAGAATGCTCCTCAGGCACAAATTACTCAATGTACTAGCATAGTAAAGTATCTAGAAAAAGAATTATGTCCTACCCTGGTGCAACTAAACATTGTTATTTCAAATACCTTTCTTTAAGTATTCCAATAATCTGCATATAATTTTGGTCTATATGGATATTTCTAGATGTCCCAGATTAAAGTTTAACAATAAATGAAATTTACAGAAGTGAGAAATAATGAAGAAATATGTGACTTCTCTTTCTCAATTAAAGATGGTTTACTAGGAATGGATTTAAGTGTCTGCTTGAGCATGATGTTGACCTGTAGTGGGATTCAGGAGTTATTTGGGAAATCTTAGAGGCATATCTTTGTGGTATCAGAATCCTTAATAGGGCTTTACCAGACTTCATTGAGACCTAGGCCACACTGATCTTCCTTTCTGTTTGTTCTTGCAATCTCCAAAAGAAGATCAGCAACCCTGTAAACACTAAAAATATTGTCTTAAACTACAACTTATATTGTATTTATATACCCCTCAATAAATATTAAACCTTTATATAATATATTACAAATAAATAATTCTACAATATCTGGCACCCAACATAGGGCTATTTCTAGCCCCATACTAGTTCCTAGGTCAAAGAAAATTAAGTCAGGTGAAAATTACCACAAGCAGTTTAAAAAAGGCCCACAGCCCTGGTGCTTGAACCTACAGTCTCAGCTTTATGTTTGCCCCTTTCCCACCCCAAATAGCAAAAACCACCCACATAACTTAAGTCTTAATACTTACTCATTCTAAAATAAATTAAAATTCAATCATAAGCTATTTAAAAAATTCCCTAACATACAAAATGAGTTAAAACAAGTTTAATATGTTTTCATCCTGTGGCCCCCTGCACTCTGCTCCCACCCCTTTACTTATACATTCTATAACAACCAAACATAGCAGTAGGAAAAATAATGTTCTCAAAAGTACATTAATTTTAATCATTGGAATTTGTAAATATATTATTTTATATAGCAAACAATTTCCTCAATATGCTAAGTATCATGAAATAACCCAAATCATTTTTAATTTCCTGTGGAAGTCCAGTATAATCAGTCCAGATTCTTATAGGAATATTAAGTTGATAACAAGAGTACCTACTAAACTATTTAAGCTATAGAAGTTAGGTTGAATGAGATAGAATTACAGAATATGACTTGCAATAATTCTATTTGAGATTTTTTAAGACTCCACTTAGAGTCTAAATATGATTAGATATTTAGAATTCATGCATCTTTTAAAGGTCTTAGATTTATTAACTTTCATGTCATTAATGTAAAATTAAGACATTCTACATTATAAAATAATATTCTGCATTACAGAATAGGTGATTATCTGATTAGTATTTTAGTGTTATAAAAATTGGGAATGTAGCAGGACATATATATTACAGGTAAAATTTTAACAAATTTTATTTAATTTTTAAAAAACAGGCAACAAATGTACCAAAATGTAAAATGAAGATTGCATACAATTGTTCAGAATATTCACTTTTCCTCTAATTTCCATCTAATTGTTTTAGTTTTTCATATCACAATCTTTCTGCATCAGTACTAAAATTCTACAATCAAATATGGGAATTCTTAAAAAATTACTTAAGACTTCTTCTTGGTTTGAGATTTGTTTCTCTAGAGAACATGTTTTCATTTATATCTTAACCACTGTCTCAACAATATTCAAAGAAATTATACTACTATGATATTAGACATATTCAGCTTCAGTGAAATATCTAGTTAAGCCAACATAATGAAGAATAAATTACACATTATTTACTGTGTATATATAAAATGTTAAATGCTGATCAAGGCATCAGGCATGATAAAATAAGGATATGCATGATCTGTCTTATAATTTAATATTAAGAGTTAAAACATTTTTAAAATTATGAATTTAATTTTATTTTGATTTTATTATATCTCTTCAATTAATAATGTCTACCCCATCCTTTCCAAATACATGACCTGTTCTTTTTTTATTATTGTTGTTTTATATTTAAATACAAATACAGTGTTACTGTTTGTTTTACTTTATGTTCCTTAACTCTCTTGGCTCTTTATGCTTTGGGGGGCCTACTTTCCATCTCTCAAATAAATTACACATGAATGCTTATTATTTCTTGTGAATTACTCACCTTATCTTGGCTTATTTCTAGCCAGATTTTTAACTCAAATTATTCCAGTTACACATTGTGTATGTTCTTTTTTTCTTTTCTTACTTCTCTAATCTTACGTAGACTTTTATTCAGTGCCTGCCATATAGCTAGGTGGCTGGGACCTGGTTTCCTCCTCTCCATGTTCTCTTACTCATTCTTCGTTTCCTCCAAGATTTCCCCAAACTATCCTTTCTCCTGACTTACTATTGACCTCTCAGCTTTTAATTAAATTAATCACACATTAATATCTTCATAAGGTCTCAAGAAATCAAATATGAGATTGTAAAAAACTGGGTGTTACAATGAAAAAAATCTGTTATAATGAGTTTTTTTTTAATTATATGCATTAGAGTTTCTATAGATTTACTATGGGTTTTTAGGCCCAAGAACAGCTCAGTGGCAAGGAATAGCACAGTTTCAACACAAAGACATAAAAGCATGGAATTAAGATATTTGGGGGATGATGACGCAGAGTGTTTCTCTAAAGAAAATATGTTGTGCAAATTTCAGAAAGCTGTCAAAATGGGAGTCCTGTTGTTAAATGATAGCTAAAATGTGTTACATTCTTTTATAATGTGAAATATTTGTTTAATGATGCAAAAGTGTTGAATTCTTTTATGCTCCATTTGTTTGACTTTGTAAAGCTATGTTACTTAACCTGCCTAAAACAACTGAACAATCTAATAAAGAACTGGTTGATTCTTCTATATGCTGAACATTTAACTGCTCCTGTACCAGCTGTTATAAGGCCTGAAATTTCTTTTTTGTGAAAGGCCTTTGATAAACCCATATAGACTTCCCTGTTAGCCATTTTAGAGGTGGTGCTGTGGGTGTCTTTGAAAGATCAGCAGCCATTGTGTCTTATTTCTGTATAACCTGGTCTGTGACTATTTCTCATAATACCCTCTAATTATTTTCCAGAAACATATGCTAGTTTATGGTTTATTTTTGTATTTGGAGGAATATTAACCTGTGTGTTCCATTGCTGTAGTAAATCTCATTCCCATAAATTTATAGTAATTTAGCCACATATGGCTTTAATATTCTTCTCTGTCCTTCTGGTCCTATATACTCAACCTATCTTTCACTCTGTTCTACCTGGGATAATGACCTAATTCTCCAAAACTGAACATTTACTTCCTGAACGGGCCAACTTGGATGCTATGACTCTCGTGAAATTATTGATACATCTGCCCCTGTGTCCAATAAACCTTAAAAAATAATATTATTTATTAGTACTTTTAATTTTGGCATTTGTTCATTGATAGAAGCTTGTCAAAACCTTCACTTTATAAGTTTCTCTGAGTTTTTTCTTTTTATGTAGTTTTTCTATCGGTCAGTGTAGTATGTCTTTTTAAAATAGGTTTTAATTTCTTAAATTATTCTGGGAAGGTGATTCCTCCACAATGGGAGGGAAAGATTGTTTTGAACTTGATATGGGGCTTTTGAAAGCCCCCTTGGGGCATTTCCTGAAGGCAGAAAGTTATCTTGTACTACCCTTGTTGACCTGCACTTATCTGTCCAATGTCTTCCTTTTCCACAACTTCTGCAGACTCCAGAAGGGCATTCTCTTGGATTATTCCTAAGAAAAACATTGTTTCTTGAAATATCATGTTTACAATCTCTTTTTATGTGACCACAATTGTAACATTTAACATTTTGACTTTTTCTTATACCTTTAGAAATAAGTTCTCCTACTCAGTTATCATCACTGTCATAAGACTCTAGATTAATTGTCTCCTGAGTTGAATCATCCAGTGGTGTGGACCTTACTTTTAATGGTCTAAGTACTCTTCTACATTGTGTATTAGCATTCTGAAAATCCAGTGACTCAATTATTATTCTCCTGGCTTCTGAATCCAGTACCATTCTATTTACCACTGCAGTTAAATGCAAAATGTCTGAAAAAGTTTCTTTTGAGCTTTGAATTACTTTAGTGTATGATTTGTTGTTATTGTTTTTTTTTATTATTATTATTTCTTAAATCTTGTCTGAGGCATTTAATTCTATCATGTGGCATAAACACAGAATATGTTCATTGTATAAAGACTGCCTTTCAATATCAGCATAATCCCCTTCCCAAGAAGTTGGTCTTGGGAGACTTCTATGCCCCTGGCTCTGCTTCTTTGTTCTATTGTTTTAGCTTCCACCTTCCACCATGTTTTCCACTGTAAAAGTGGCCTAGCCTCTAGAACAACAGTAACCATATATAACTAATCCTTAGGGGTCACTGGGTAAATGATGACCAGCTGTTGAGCATTTTTTTTACAAATGGTAAGCGCATCACATATATAACAATTGCTGCTTTTATTCTCCTTAATTCTAGCATTTGTACCAGACCCCAACTAGCTTCTGAATTATCTTTATTATTGTGCATTTTAATGGTTACTGGATATATTAATATTGCTTCTTTTTGTGAAATCTTAGATGATTTTGCTGAAATTCATTCTTTATATCCCCCTGTTTGAGTTTGAACAATTTTGTGTTCTGTCTTAACAGGCTTTTCTAAGATTTTTTTCTTGGCATTTACATTAATTGACTTTTTAAATGATAAAACATAAATCAAACAAAATATTCATAAGAAACAATATTATAAAGGTTATAATAGTCCTATCTACTTTATTTATCTTTTTATTTACTGTTTCCAATATCAAATTGTCTAGAGAAAGATTACAGAAAGAACAAACATCCTCCATCACCTTAAACAAATTCCCCTATTTAAATAAAATCTGATTATTCAAATTATTGTGCTGTGTGACACGTGATGGCTGCCCAGGGAGATATCCAAAAGGAGAAAACAGCACATGAAGAGAAAGAGGTCATTGTCTTAAAAACTTACTGAGATGAAAGTGAAAAGGAAATATGTATGGCAGGTCTGCCTAAGACTGGATGCTATCTCAGAACAGCAAGCCACCTAGACAGTTGGTAATTACTCCTCCAGCCACTTGTTGCCTGTCTGGAAAGTGCCTTTTTTAAGGGGGGGGGATTTGTGTCCCAAAGTTGCATGCCAAGTATTACACAAAAAAGAAACTCAGAGCCTGCTATCATGGAAAAACTGAAATATCAAAGAGAAGAAAATCCACAGTCAAATCTCATACAACTGTCTTCCAGTTTCCTCAACCTCATTCCTCCTGGTGTCTCCTACCTTAAGCTGTTTTCTATGCCTGCCTTAAATACCCTCTTTGCTCAGATGTTT
This sequence comes from Phyllotis vaccarum, assembly GCA_033318265.1. Lineage (NCBI taxonomy): Eukaryota > Metazoa > Chordata > Mammalia > Rodentia > Cricetidae > Phyllotis > Phyllotis vaccarum. The sequence goes on along the minus strand of JARWLC010000013.1, from coordinate 25,606,826 downwards.
CACATCCAGGTTAAGATTAAACGCATGGGCTACTACTACTTGGGTAGAACTCTTTGACATTTCAGGCTTATTTTTATTAAATATGAAATATATCACCACAATTCTGAGCTATAAAATGGATTAATTGAGTATTAATTTATTATATTTTATCAAATGTCTAAAAATGTTACAAGTCCAGTAATTATTTTTCAAAAGTTTATTTTCAGTGGTATCACCTACTATGTGCTAAAAAATAAAAGTGAACAGGAATAAATTTTTTAACATATAATTCATCTTGGCTAAAACACACACACATACACACACACACACAAGTTACTTCTATAGATTGAAAAACAGCCCTATTATAGACAGGTGAACAGTTTCCACCAGTGTGCAACTTATATTAAAAGTGAATACATAGAAATGTTATGCCATTAACAGAAGACTGGAAAATATTGAGTTCTATAATTAGATCTCATTGGCTGTATAGTTAATGCTATAATTCTTAGTGTTATCTAGAACTAAATTAAATGGTATATATTAAAATATTTTTGCTATTTGTAAATGTTTGATTGTATGATTAATACTATTGTGAAACAATATTTATCTATTAAGGTGTTGAAGTATCGTTATCTCTGTTTTAAAGGTCTTTGCAAATAAGATAGCTTAGAAATTCTCTGCTCAGATTCCAGAGAAAAATAAAATATTAAAATTGGACATAAATATTCGATTTTATTTGAAGGCTTTCTAAAATAACAATTTTTTTATGTAGTACTAAAATAAAATTATTCTTTCTTGGAACTTTCAAGTTCAGTTAATCAGACAGACTTAAAATCACTGCTTTCAATATTTATATTACTATGTCATTATGGTTCTTGTACCTGTTTTGCAAAATATGTAAACATCTTGTGAGGAGACAGAGACAGTTAATACTTTATGGAGGAGGGGTAATTATATTCCTACAAACGTGTAGCCATTGTTAACATGGGTTTGCTCAAATAACTACCTTCACACTTACGCTAATCCAAGAAACTATAATTAAATGCAATTGCTCATGATAAAAATGATAAAAATGTAGGACAGCTTATTGAGAAAGAAAGGATGTTGACAGGAGTAGAAAGGGAATTAGAAAAGATAATAGGGCATATTATTATCAAAATACTTGATAAATATGTATGAACTTGCTAAAGAATATATTTTTTTGTTAAAAATAAAATGGCCCAAAGAGTCAATTTTCTCCTGTGTAGCAGAAATTTTTTTCTACTCTATATACTAGATGCTCCTTAGTGTGGCTATATTAAATCACAGATACTATGGGTAGGTATAATTTTCTACTTTTATTATCATAATCACTTGTGACAGTACAGTCATAGGTTTTGTCATTTAGTAAGTTTTATATTCTAAACTTCACTGATAGTAATTTCACTGTACTTTAGCTCATTGTCACTTGAGAATGTATTGGTTTTGTTTAAGTTTAAAATTGTTCAGTATTTTATAAGAAGTATAATGTAGGTTTTCATTGCTGTATATGAACATCCAAAAAAAAAATCCTATACTTAGTGCATTAGACTTACAATTAAGTAAAAAAGAATTTATTAGACACAAATATTTCAAAAATATAATAGTTTATCTGATAAATGACATGACTCTTAGATGAGTAATGTACATATAGAATATTAAGTGAGTATTTATGTGGCAAATGGGTTGATACACTTGTAAAATTTAATAAAATGACATGAAACTACATACCACTTTAAAACTTAATTATTTATTAAAATTAAGTTTCAATTTATTGCTTTTGAACCAAGAATTACTGTGGGTAAACAAAACCAGTCAAACTATGAACTAATGACTTAAGTATTGCAACTTTGAGGAAATGATTTTAACACCTAAATTTGTATTTATGAGTGGATTAGTATATTTAACAATTACATGGGAATACTATGAAATAAAGTTATACTTGTGCTTATGTGGTGGGATTCAGGTGTCAGCTGATAAAACCCAAGGATGCTTATCCAGGATCTTAGCCCCTGAAGAAGGAGTGGTCAACCTCATTGATAAGGGGCAGCTGGGACCCTGGGAAAGCCCGTTTTTCTGGTTCCTGACTACTGGAGAGACTGATTTGGCATCCATCTTCCATCATTCAGATACTCCAGTTCCTGTTCAGGCGCCACTATAAGCACTTACCTGTATCATGAGTGTTGGTTTATATTTTAATAAATATTAATCTTATATTGGTGCATTGTAAAGAGAAGCTCCACCTACACCTGTCATCCAATGTGGGGCTGGATTACCTAAACCCAAGAGAGCAGCTGTTGTGGCAATCAATCATAAAATAAATGTTTTGGTTACAAAAAAAAAAATAGCCCCATGTTAGGTGCCATCTATAGTAGTTGGGTTTCTTGGTCCCGGGCAGCCAGAGACCTGGACCCAGGACCTGCAGTCAGCCCCAGACCCCTTAGCTGCCCACTGCTGCTCAGGTCCCCAGAATTGACGCAGAGGCTTGTACTAAATTCATGCTCTTTGTCCTATGACTCAGGCACATTGGTAGCTTGTTCTTATATCTTAACTTAACCAATTCTCATTAATCTGTCTGCCACATGGCCTGTGGCTCACCTGTGTTCCTTACATGTTTCTCCTTTGGGCTTCAGGCTTCATCTGTCTGACTCCACCCTCCTTCTCCTACCTATGCTCTGATTTCTCCTCATACTTTTTCTATGGTGCCTGTCATGGGCCAAAACAGCTCATTTATTTAAAGATTGATATTCACAGCATACAGAAAGACATTCCCACATCACCTCTCCCTTCCTGTCTAATCAAAAAGGAAGGTTTCAATTTTAACATAGCAAAATTACATATAACAAAATAGCCATCAAGCAAGAATTACAGTTACAATAGCTAGTGTATTTGTATTTAGCAAAAATTAAAGAAAATACTCTACCCTATCCTTGTGAATCTAAAGTTTCGTATTCAATATACCTTTCAAATGACTAAGAAAAACTATACCTATAACTATCTAATCTCCAACTACATCAAAGACCACAGAAGGATATATTTACCCAAGTAAACAGGAAGTGCAAGCAACTTCCAAAATCTAGAAATGACAAATATGACACCTATCTGCCTGGACAGTCTCCAGAAGTTGCTTTTTAAAGTTGGGGAATCCATCTTCAGCCTACACGCCTACAGACTCTTTTCATTTCAGTGAAGCAAGATATCTGCTCTTCCAATATATCAGTTGCTTCTCCTCGAGTCCTGAAGAATATCTGACAGTTTTCTCTGCAAAGCAGGAACCTGAAGGACCATCTTGGCTTGTTCTGCCAAAGTTCAGAGGTCACCTTCCTATGGAACCTGCATGTCCACTTTTAATAGCATATTGTCAAGTAGTCAATATAAGAACAGGTTCATTTCCATTGGCTAACCAATGCCACAAAAAAACTAATCTTCATATGGAGTTTCTTTGATGCTCATTTTTCTCTTGAAGTAAATTGGTGCTGCCAGGAGCAGATCTCTCTCACTGTCCAGAAAAGTCTAAGTTCTTAAAACATTTTAAATGCCATATTCTGTAGGTCTTAGAAGTATTTGAAGATTTCCTAATTGAATTATATCTTTGTATATCTAAAAATCTACCTAACATGCATTTCTTTTTTATACATTACAATTTTAAATCAGTTACATAAACATCCTATCTTAAACAAGAGTAGAAAAATACATACAGCATAAGAGAATTGATCTTAAATTTGTATCAATAAACCAAAATCTATACCAATGTAAAACATTTTGAGATTAACAGCTGATTTCCTGATTTAAGTAAATTCAATAATATAATTTTTTTAAAAAGTCATTCATATACCATACTCTTAACCTATATCACTATTTGAGAACATAAGATTTTGCCATTTACCTTTCTGACCCTCTTGCCATTTTATAGTACTGTATTGTCACCCTGCCAGAGGTAGACTATTGGAAGCAGAGTAAACTCTTCTATGTAAACATAATGCTGGATCCTTGTTCCTGAAATTCCCTAGCCTCTAAACAATTATGAGAAATATATTTGTATTCTCTATATATCACTGTATCAAATATGGTGATGCAATAGCACAACAGGATTAAGATCTATAATCTATAATAATTTTCACTCACTACACATAATTGAGGTTTTTAAGAAGTTATTTTATTTATGCAAATGACATGGGCATTAAGAAATTAATAGATTCATTTTTTAAATGTTTTCTTAGTTTTGTAATAGAAAGCAGTCAACATCATCTTTACTTTGTGGTGTGGCCTTTGGGTCTTGAGGCCCTAATGTATAGCACATGGCCATACTAGTTTGAGACTAGAAGCATGCAAGCTAGCTCTCTTATTGTTTCAACTTGACCACTTCTGCTGCTGGACCAGTATAGTAGCTTTCCAGTAATCACCCAACTGTTCAATCTTTAAAGTCAGTAACTATAATAGGCCATTCTTTAGGTAACAGAGAAGATAAATGAATTCCAGGTTGTAGATAGCCCATTGGTTGAATTACCTTGTTTGCCCTTCTTAACATTATTATCATTCTCCATTTTCCAGATTTCTTTTTGATAACAAATACAGGAGATTCCCAAGACTGATTGATTCTTCAATATTATGAGTATTTGACTGCTCCTGTACCAACTGTTCTAAAGCCTTCAATTTCTCTTTTGTTACAGGCCTTACTGAACCCATAAAGCTTTATCTGTAAACTATTTTAAAGGTAGCACTGTAGGTGCCTTTGAAAGATCAGTGGCTGATGTACCTTGTTATTGTACAACCTGAATGCTTGGTGAATGTTTTTCATACCTTCTAATATATTATAAACATATATTAGTTTATGGTCCATTTCTTAGATTGAAGGAATGTTGATATGAGTATACCATTGTTGTAATAAGTCTTGTCCCCATAAGTTTATAGCATTGCTAACCACCTATGGATTTAGTATTTATCTCTGCCCTTTTGTCTCTATTCATTTGAGCCATCACACACAGTTTTATCTGGAATAACATTTCAATTCCCAAGAGATAAATATATACCTCCTAAAGTGTCAATTTGGATGAGAATATTCTGGTAAAATTATTGTTACATCTGTCTCTGTATCTACCAAACCTTCAATGATAGTATCATTTATTTATCATTTTGGTTTTGGCCTTTGTTAATTTACAGAAGTTTGCCAAAATATTTGCAAATATTTCCTGAATTTTTGTTCTCTTTTCCATGGATATCTTATTTTTCAGAGCCTTGTGTTCTTTTTAGAATAGGCTTTAGGTTCTTCATTTGCTCTGGGAAATGTTTCATTCCAGGTGACAAGAGAGACTGAAATAGATTTGATTCCTGGGGCCTAACAAAAGCTCCATCAGGGTGTTTCCCAAAGGCAAAGCTTTACTTCATCTGTCCCTTGTTAAACTATACTCATTGGTCAAATGCCTGCTTTTGCTATACCTTTTGCATTCCCTGATATTTTAGGATTTTTTATTGAATATATTACCTCATTTCTCAAGATCAAATTCTTGATGAGTATTAATTTGCTGAAGTATAGACTTAGTCTTCTTTTGATAAACATGGCTAATTATTATGTTGAAGAACAGTCCTAAACACTTGAAAAAAGTTTCTAAAACCAGAGCAAATAATTGAGACATATACTAAAGTCAATCAATATTTAAAAGATCATTACGCTGACTTTCTACAGAGATTTGACTATAGTTGTACACATAGTGAAATCAAATCCAGAATGTAGGAAACAACTAATTAAATTTTGACTTTTATAATACTGAATTAGAATGCTAAAATATAGTTGTTCCTATAAAGATGAGGTCAGTACCCCTTTAAGAAAAGATCTTATATACAATTAATACTGAGTCTCTCAATTATGATGATTTCCTGGGTAGGACAAGCAATTTCTAATGTTATAAAGGGAGTCAAAATAACAAATGTCTTAATTATGGTAAACTAGGCCATATAAAAAAAGGCCTTGCATACAGGGTACTCCTAGAACTAATGATTCTTCTAGGAATAACCCATACAGAAGGCCCTTAACTTCTGGGTTATGCAGAAGTTGTAGCAAAGGCCAAACTTGGAAAAGCAAATGTATATCTACAAGAAACAATAAGGCAACTTCTTTCCATCAGGAAATATCTCTTAGGGTCTCTCAAAAGAGACCCCCAAATCACAGGTCTCAATATCAAAAACGGTCCATTTATTCTCAGTCATTGTGGAAGAAACTCTTCTCCAGGACAATTAGAAGATAATGCCTAATCTAAGAAGTAATACTTCACTGGGTAATAGAATAACTTTAAAAGAGGAATCTAAATTTCTGAGAAAAAACATAAAACAAATATTCTGGCATACTTCCGTAAATTAACAGGAGTTGAAATTAAAAATACAAATGAATAATATTACCATACATCATTTGTTAAATGAGGGGCTAATGTATCTATAATAACATCACAATCATGTCATTCAAAATGGCCTCAAAAGGGGTAAATATTCAATTTCTAAAGACTGAAACATTACCTAAGGTAAAAACAAAGCATGCGATGGCTTGAATGCACAGAGGTAGAAGGAATGCTAAATCCATATCTGCCTAGTATCTATAGTGAATCTATAGTGTCATGATCTTCTATAGCAATGGAATACCCAGATTTAGATTTCTCCATGCTCAGACACAAACCATAGACATTCATGTTCCTGAAAATAATATCATAAGGTATTATAAAAATCAGAATCAAACATTCACACTGTATATAAACAGGAGACAATAGCTGTTGAACTCTCATAAGTACCAACAGCCTTTCCGTTACAATGACTAACTAACAAAGAATAGGTTGAACAATGGCCTGTGACTAAAGAGAAATAGAGGCATTAGAATACCTGATTTAGGAGCAGGTAAATGTTCAAAATATTAAAAAATCTACTAGCCCTTGGAAATCTCCTGTATTTGTTATTAACAAGAAATCTGAAAAATGGCAAATGCTGACATATCTGAGAGTCATAAATAAAGTAATTCAGTTAATGGTTCCTATAAAGCCTAGAATGCCTATACCTTTTCTGTTACTTAGTGAATGGCCTATCATAGTTACTGACTGAAAAGACTGTTTCTTTATTATACATCTGCAAGAATAGGATAAGGAAAAATTTGCTATTACTTATAATAATTCTCAACCAGCTAAAACATATGGAAGAATATCCCACAAAGAATGTTAAACTGCCCTGCCATATGCAAATATTTTATGCAAAAGACATTGGAAATACTCCATGCACAATTTCTGAAACTATCATTTAACATTATATAGATGACATTTTGTTAGCAGATTCAAAGCCAGATACTTTGGATAACATGCTTCTAGAAGTGAAGAAAGTTTTGCCTCTCTGGGAATTACAAAATTCCCCTGGGAAGATACAAAGAAGAGATTTTATTATTTATCTAATACATAAAATAGAACTACAAAAATTACATCACAGAAAGTACAATGCAGGAAAAATTGATTGTGGAATCTTAATGAATTTTAAAAATTTCTTGGTAATATCACTAATTCACTGTTTATTATTGGGGTTAAAAAGAATTAACTATTATATTTGGCTAGTACTCCAGAAGGGGGCAAGAATATATATATATATATATATATATATATATATATATATATATATATATATATATATATATATATATATATATATATATCTCACATCAGATCACACATAGGTCGGCAGATCCTCTAGCACAAGGTAACAATGAGATTGATTATTAATAGGAAATGTGCTGGAGGCCTCAGACTTTCATAAGAAATACCATGTTGCTGGGTTCTAACAGTTCCCTCATGAGAAGGGGTGAGAAACTGCAGAGTCAATGACATAGACCCTGGGAGTCAGTTGAAAAAAGACTAAGTCAATTATTAAATAATAAAGAGAGCCTTATATACACTCCTCCCAGCACCCAGGCTATGTCATGATCTTGGACCGTAACTCTTGCTAGGCCCTCAGGCAAACTCCAAGTTGGCTTATATAAAACTACATTATGTGCATGACTTGTCAACTGGTTTTAACCAATTTCATTTGTCCTATGGGCCTGTTCTACAATAAATAGCAAAGGATTTAAAAAAGACTTTTCCATCACTTGACACCAAGCCAAGGGAGTTGTAAAAAATATCCTGCTTACTCTTTCTATAACCAAACACCATTACCTGGAATAAGCAATCCTAAAGGTATACAAAGAAATGAGATTTGGCAGAGGGATTTGTTTCATTTATCTGAATATATAAAATAAAAATATTTATACCATCCCATTGATAGTTGTTCAGAATTTCAGTGGGCACCTGTGAACTCTGAAAGGGCTGATTCTAAAGTTACACATGTTTTAAAAGTCATGGCCATTATAGGCTTACCTATACAAATAAGGTCTGACAACACTCCAGCATAAGTCCCCCCCACCAAAAGATGCATTTTTAATATTATACAAGTATAACATATAATAATTGAGTATAATCAGTTATTGAAGGATCTAATTGTACCTTGAAAGAGATGCTTTATTAACAGAAAGAAGAAATAGGAAAACCCAGAGAGAGATTTCATAATCCATTTCTAAACTTGAATTTTCTTAATGTTTATGAGAAAGGAACAACAGCTGTAAAGAGATACTGGATAAAAGAAAAAAAATTCTGAGCTAAAACAAATTGTTTACTTCAAAGATATGCTAACCGTGGAATGGAAACCAGGATACATGCTTTGTTTGGGAAGCAGTTTTGTTTTTGTTTCTGTGGGAAAAAAAATCTATGGGTACTATCAAAATTAATAATGATTTAGTTTGAAAAGGAGACACATCCAGAAGAGGAAAAATAATGTCTCATCCATTGTTATAATATTAGTGGTAAGAAAAACTCAGTAAACAAACATTGGGGTGGGGTTTTAGTTTTGTTTTTACAGAAAGATAGAAATAACCATCTTCAAGAAGTAAAATATACATTGGAAACATAGATATCTCAAACCTAAGGGAAATCAATTCTGAAAAGGTTTAAAAGCAAAGAAATAGGTCTATTAGTATCAATATACTATGCAAAGTAAATTCTTGTTGCTTAGGATCCATCTCTTTACTTTAAAAAAAAGAATCTAGTGTTGATTCAATTACAAATCAAGCTCACTTTGGAGTTGGAGTAAGTAGATTTCTCCTTCTTTAAATTCAAGTATCCAGTAAAAGAAAAAAAAATTAAGAGTTTCTGTCTCATATCAGAAAACTTATGTGTTATGGGACAGAAGACAGCCAATATATAAAGACTGTTGTTACTATAAAATTATTTCTAATTATATTTCTCTTTGTACTTATTCTTGGCATTTTAAAACAATTTTTGTATACAATTTTCACCAAAATTTTCCATGTTGAGATCTATAATGTTTAAGTTTACCACATTAACCGACAAATACTCCTAAAAGCAATTGTTATAGTATCCAGAAGGAACATGGGGCTCTACCACAATGGCTGTACTTCATTTATTGCATTTCTTATGTAGGTGTACACCACTCAGTGATTGGTTCTTAACTGTATACTGTTCAAGACAGTTACAATATGGTTTATAATAACATTATCCATAATATTATACCTATAACTGTAACGTAAGACAGCTTTAACAAATACTCTGAGATTGTTTACAAATGTTGCAGTCAGTCCTTTGAATGTTAACAATTGTCTTAGTTTTGTACAATTCCTCATAAAGAAATCATCACCCCTAAACATCAGGAATCAATTGTAAGAAAAATTATACTTCTCATTCTGATATGTTTTGTCTTCTAACTTTTATGGTTAATTATCAATCTATTAGGGTGATTATAAATTAAATTTATGTTCATGATGGAACAATGAAATTAGACATAGAAATCCCTTATGAAAAATAAAAATGGCAGTAAATGGGAAATATATAGTAGATTATTGTATCTACCTGTAAACAAATTTAGTTAAATATTAGCCATAGACAATTTGCACTGCTAGGGATTCTTGCAAATTGATCCAAATGCGAAATTATTTTATATGTCTCCTTAAGATAATTTATATAAATATGCAACTTAAATCTGTATCATATTGTCCATTTATTTCTACCACTGTTTAAAATATTTTGTATATTAATATATACACACATACGCATATTCTACTTCTGTTTAAGATATTTGTATAATGATACATATCTAGGATACTGTTATCATTTTTAACTATTTATTTCTACCTCTGTGTAAGATGTGCATATGACTATTATCCTTAAGGTCACTGACTTAAACTATACATCTGTTTATGGATTGTATACTTTGATAATATAAACTTAGTCTTTAGGCTGATATGAATTATGAGTCAGTTATTTATGTTTCTCAAATAATAGTCATATTATTTAGGTCTTACACACATACACACACAGTAACATGTCAAATGGATAGGCAGTCTTCAAACATTTCATAGACCTAGAGAATGTGGCACTTAAATATTTTGTTATTCAGAATTTGGCTACAAGAGACACAATTGCTCCTGGCAACACTATACTTTCCTATGATGATATTCTATATGAAAGACACTGCATATGGAGCTTGTCTTCCTTTGCAGATAAAGGCCTGTTGGGCAAAGAACTGCCCTTGCCTTAACTGGTGACAGTAAGTATGCTGTCCAATCTAGAAAATGAGCAGGAAAAAAAGGTAAGAAACTGCTGAAACCTGCCAAGACAGGATAATAAGACAGTTTCTCAAAATACCCTGCTTCTGAAAAACATCTGTCAGATATCCTAGGCCTATAGCCAAAAATTGTATGCTCAAACATTGCAGAAAAGCTGTGGGTGACCTTCCAGGCATCTGGCTGTCACTGTCTTTTCTTACTAAATTTCAGAAGTTTCTTGCTTACACACCAAGCCTACTCAGGTATTATTTCTTTCTCGTGTATTTGATGGCGTTGAATACTAAATATTTAAAGTTACAACCATTTCATATTTTTGCTAAGATCATTTAAGTACTACATTCATATTATTCAAGATAGCTTTGGGGTAAATTCGGTGTATTGACACTTACCCAATATTCTGGAAATGTAATATGTGTTTTGTGTTTGTTTTTGTATTAGTTGCAACTTGACTTGTTTGTGTTATTTGTCTTTTCACTCTCTTGAAATTACCTTGTAATTGTTTTTAATGTATATAATTTATATTAGGTTTAGAACTTTCTTATTTAGAAAAAAAGGGAAAATGTAGTGGGAAGTAGACAATATCACTTTCATCTAGATGTATGGCTTTGAGCCTCAAGACACCAGTGTAAAGGTGGGGCTAGGTCAATTTAAAACTAGGTGAAGGCCAACTCTCTTCCTGTTTTACTCTCCCATGCTCTTGGAGGAAGTACCAAACCACTTCTGCCATGTGGACCAGTCCAGCTTTCAAGGAATCCCTCAAATTTTCAATCCCTTGTATTAGTGAGTGTTTGGAATAAACCCTTCAATAAATATTAAATTTCAAATCAACTGATAGACATTATTATCAACCATAGTTCTGTGAGAAATTATATATGTTGCATTTTGATCATATTTAGTCCATCTCCCAACTCCAAATCTTCTTAGGTTTATCCCCTGAGTTCCTACTCACCAAAATTTTTTCTGCTTTCATTTTTTACACCCAAGTTTAATTTGTAGCAGCTTCTACTTGGGAGACATGTATACTCTGCTTTTAAACATGAATTATACTTTTTATGACAATCATTTCCAGTTGTTTAATAGTGATGTTAAGTTGCATTACTAACTTAATTTTTGCCTTTAGGATTTATAAATTTATTATCCACAGTGTTGATATCTCTAAGTAATATACTTAATTTAGCACTTCTTTAAGTTGTACTGGGTCTTGACTCATGTTACAATTCATTTACTATCTTAGTTTCTTCAAAACATAAAAAAATAAATAGTACCAAAATCATTTGAAATTATGGTTAGTGGAATCTGATTTACATCTGTGGACAAAAATAATAAATACCCTTGGGTTAAAAGTGGTCGATTTATTTTTTTCTTTGAAAATCACTAAGCACATCTTTTATGTTTCCTAAATTTTTTAATTGTTCAGTGGCCTCCTACCTCTATGATGAAAAATATTCAGCTGCCTCCAACTTCTGTGATGAAATTAAATCAAACATTGGACTTCAAGTTAAAAACAAACTACTTAGCTTCATTTTCGATGAATCCGTCTTTTCCCTGTGATTTGAATAACTACTTAATTCTTGATTTTCTTAAAACGCAGAGTATTAATCTTTGGCTGTCTGGCTCATGTCTCTTAATGTCTTCCTTTTATAATTATAATATTTATTTGGAAATATATCTATCATCATTATTTACTGAATCTTATCATTAATAATTTCTGAAATATAAAATATTTTATCTTAAATTAATGCTTTATTAGATATTAGTATGTCATATATTTATTCTATTCTTTAAAAAGTAAATTCACTGCTGCTATTATATTCTCGACTGATATTTCTTTGCCCTAAAACAATGTAAATCTCTCTATCCATACATTTGCAACACTGAAATTTAAAGTGATTTTAACTACATCTTTACTATTGTGATTATATTTTATTATTTTCTCAATAGAACAACATTTAATACTACTTCCTTCATAATTCCTACCCACCCTTAATATCACTTATTTTATTAATATCTAAAGTATGTGTTGTTATAGACTACACTTAATGTAATAAATTTATAATGTTCCTATTTTAAATGAACTAATCTATTGTAAACCTTAGTAATGCAATATTTGGGGACTAATGAGAGACCTCAACTGCTAAGAAAACTAACTCTTAGAGAAGACCTTTATTTAACTGCAAGAATAGGGATGTTAAAGAGGGAGAAGTAAGATGGAGTAGCTGTTTCCCTAAAAGATCAGAGATAATAGGTTTGAGAATTTTAAGGTTCCTGACTGACAGTGGGTACTGCAATTGGGCAATGTACCAGCATCCTGTGGTTAGATAACTATAGGGGAGTGCTGTCTAGCAGCAGAAGGATTCTGGGTGTCCCAAACTTAGAGGTATACCTGGGAGTCTGGAAGCAGGACCAATAGCATTTACTATCAAGAGGTATTTTTCCTTGCAGGGTTTCTCATCCCTTCTTTGGTACACCTTAAAAGCCAGCACTAAGACTTTTGCCTGCAGAGTCAGTGGTCCCTTTTCAAGATGTTTCAGTTTGGCTCTGATGTCGGAGAAGCACTAGGTGAAAAAGATTGGTCATGAGAAGTTGCCTTTTCTAAGTACTCTCAGCATCTAGATTAGTATACTGTAAGAAAGCATTTGTGAAGCACTCCAAAAACTGACCTGGATTTTCTTGTTTATCCTGGAATATTTCACGCATTTTTCAAAGTTGGCTGACTCTAGGGCAGCTTTACAAGGACCCACCAGTAAAGAGTTTACAAATTGATCCATGGCTAAGAACCCCATTGGTGAATCATAGTTCCAGTGTGTGTGTGTGTGTGGGGGGGGGGGTTGGTGCCAGTGACTGTCTAACCCCATGCAGCTGTGCTATGTTAGTCTAGTGCACCTTGTCTGCATGAATTCTGACGTGTTTACAGACTCACCTGCACTCTTCTGTGTTACATCACCTATAATAATGAGGTTTCTGGCCCCATCCAGCCTGAGGTCCAGACCAATAGAGCTACAATCCCACACCTCTTAGTGACCCGCTGCTGCTTAGGACCCCCAGAATGACTCAGAGGCTTATATTAACTTTATGCAATTTGGTCCATGGCTGAGGCACATTGCTAGCTAGTTCCATCACCTTAACCCATTTCCATTAAACTGTCCGCATGTCGCACGTGGCTCACCTGTGCTTCTTACAAGTTTCTTCCTGGGAGGCTGGCTACGTCTGTTTTGACACTGCCACTCTTTCCATACCTATTCTGATTCCTGGCCTACTTTTTCTACAGTGGCTGTTATGGGCCAAAACAGCTCCTTTACTTAAATATTGATATTCACAGCGTATAGAAAGACATTCCCACATCACCTCTGAGCAGAGTATTTGATATACTTGTATATATCATGAAAAGAGAGATCATAGGATTGAATAATATATTGAATTTTTTTTGAAAGAAGAATTAGAACTGTAAAAGCCCAAGTTTTGGCTATCTGAGAGTATTCTTTCAAAATAAATGAGGTATAAACTTTTTTCCATTTTTTTTATTTAAAAAATCTTTTCAATATGTACCACTGCTTGCCCTCCCATCTCTCCTCCCAGTTCTTTCCAGCTCTCCCTCAGCCTCCCCCCACACTGTCCACACATCCATTCCCCAAGGAGGGCAAGGAGTAACAAGCTGGGTCAGTTCATTCTGGCATATCCAGTTGAGGTAGGTACGATTCCATCATCCCAGTATTTAAGGCTGGGTTAAGTGTTCCTCTGTAGGGAATGGATTCCAAGATGCCAGTTAATACACAGAAACATAGTCTGATCCTACTGCAAGAGGCTTCATAAACTGCCCACGCCATTTCACAGTATTCTATCTTTGAAGGGTTTAGTTCCTTTCCCAGTGATTCTTTCTGACTCAGTAAACACCTAATGGCTCTAGTCAGCCTTCTCTGTAGGTTTCCTCCTCATTATCCTGAATCATTTGCTTATATAAATTCTCCTCTCTATATATTTAAATAGACTGGTACTTAGCTATGAATCTCCACTTCTGCCTTTATCCATTACTTTTTGAAGGTTCTATGACAACACTTAAAGTGGTCATTCATTTAATTATAAGGGAATTCCTGTTTAAGACACTCTCTTTACTTTTTCTTGGAGTCCTAGCCAGGGACAAATTGTGGGTTCTTGGGTGAGTCCTTAGCACCTAGTTTCTTTCCAACCCCACAGTGGCTCCCTCTATCAAGATTTTTATTTAATTTTTTGTCTGTGTTGCTTTTCTCAATCATCTCTTTTCATAATTTGTTCCCACCTCTCCTTGGTCACTACCCATTATGATCCCAATTTACTCAGGAGATCTCTATTTCATATTCCCAGGGGGATCTCTGATTATCACACCTAAGTTCATTCTGTTCTCAAGCTATTCACGGGTTGTGCTTTGCAGCCTGTATATTCTTTGCTTCTGTCTAAAATCCACTTGTGAATGAATACATATCATGTATGTCTTTCAGGATCTGTGTTACCTCACTCAGAATGATATTCTCTAGGTCCTTTTGCATGCAAATTTTAGGATGTCTTTTTTTTTTTTTACTGGTGAGTAGTACTCCATTGTATAGATGTATCACAATTTTTAAATTCATTCCTCAGTTTGGGAGCATCTAGATTGTTTCCAGGTTCTGGCTTGTTGCAGCAGGGTTTCTTGGTCCCGGGCAGCCAGAGGACCAGATCCTACTGTGCCAGACTGCTTAGACCGCCCGCCGCCACCACTCAGGCCCCCAGAAATGACTCACTTATATTAACTTTATGCTGTTTGGCCTAAGGCTCAGGCACATTGCTAGCTAGCTGTTACATCTTAAATCAACCCATTACTATTAAACTGTCTGCCATGTGGCCTGTGGCTTACCTGTGTTCCTTACATGTTGCTCCTTTGGGCTTCATCTCTGTATGCCTGATTATGCCCTGCTTCTCCTACCTATGCTCTGATTTCTCCTGCTACTTTTTCTATGATACCTGTCATGGCCCAAAATAGCTCCTTTAATTAAAGATTGATATTTATAGCATATAGAAAGGCATTCCCACATCACTACCCCCTTCCTGTTTAATCAAAAAGGAAGGTTTCAATTTTAACATAGCAAAATTACATATAACAAAATAGCCATCAAGCAAGAATTATAGTTATAATATCTAGTCTATTTGTATTTAGCAAAATTAAAGAAAATACTCTATCATCTACCTTATCTTCATGAATCTAAAGTTTCATATCCAATATACTTTTCAAATGACTAAGAAAAACTGTACCTATAACTATCTAATCTTCAACTACATCAAAGACCACAGAAGGATATATTTACCCAAGTAAATCAGAAGTGCAAGTGACTTTTAAAATCTAGAAAGGACAGAGATGACACCTATCTGCCTGGACAGTCACCCAAAGTTCCTTTATAAAGTTGGGGCATCCTTCGTTAGCCTACAGGCCCAGAGTCACTTTTCATTTCATTGAAGCAGGAAATCTGCTCTGCCCATTCTGGTACAGTTCATCAGTTATTTCTCCTCGAGTCTTGAAGAGTGTCTAACAGTTATATATATATACATATATATATATATATATATATATATATATATATATATATATATATTTGTAAAGCACGAACCTGAATGACCATCTCGGCTTGTTCTGCCAAAGTTCAGAGGTCATCTTCTTATGGAACCTACATGTCCAGTTTAAACATCATATTGTCAAGCAGTCAATATAAGAACAGGTTCTTGTCTAGTGGCTAACCATTGCCACAAAGAGAGTAGACTCTATATGGAGTTTATTCGATGCCCATTTTTCTCTTGAAGAAGATTGGTGCTGCCAGGAGCAAATCTGTCTCACTGTCTAGAAAAGTCTAACTTCTTAAAAATATTTTAAATGTCATATTCTGTAGATCTTAGAAGTGTTTGAAGATTATCTAATTGAATTATATCTTTGTATAACTAACATGCATTTCTTAATTATACATTACAATTTTAAATCAGTTACATAAACATCCTATCTTAAACAAGAGTAGAAAAATACATATAACATAAGAGAATTGAACTTAAATTTGTATCAATAAACCAAAATCTATACCAATGTAAAACATTTTTCGATTAGCAGCTGATTTCCTGATCTAAGTAAATTCAATAATCTATTTTTTAAAAAAATCATTTATATACCATATCCACTTTTTCTTCTTAGACCACCAATCATTTATAATGAAAACAAACATCTAGAAACAATATTTGGGGAATTTGGGAGTAGTTTTCTATAACTACTTCCTGCTGATTAAGGGGTGTTGAAAATCTCACAGATTGTTGAGACTGAATCATAATCTGCAGTCTTGAAGCTGATATGGCCATCTTTTCCCATCAGAGATTTTTTTCAGGGGGTCTTGGTTGATGAAACCATATTTGCCTGGAAGCAATCCCCAGGTTCTCATCTTCTATGGAAACAAAAGCAGAACTCTTCCAAAGCAATACATCCTTAGACACAATTTCAAAATCAAAATACCTTTAAAATATATATTCTTGTTTAACTTAGTAGCCTTTGCTTTTGCAATACATTGTCTTTCTGCAGTTAGCTCATTAACAGTTAAAAAATTAAAAGAAAACACAATGACAACCAAGATCCAGATTTCGTGTTTATTTTCCATCTTTACGTGGCTTATCATATTTTTATTACTGTATTTCTCTTTTGAAAGACTTTATCTTCTCTCTTTTCTCTCTGAAGACTATGTAGCTTCTCTCTTTTCTCTCTGAAGACTATGTACCTTTTACACACATTGGAACCTGTTTATAGGTTTTTCTTTTCATCTGTATCTATTTTATTATGAATCTTAATCATCTTCTAACCATAAGAGCTTTTAAAATACACTCTCTTAAAGAGCTGCGTAGTTTCTGCAGAGGAAGCTGAATCAGTAAGTTCTCTTAAAGGGACCATGTCTCTGTTCGTGGTTAACAAACAGAGCACACCCAAGAAATTGCTGCTACTAAGAAACCGTCTTCATTTCCTTTTTGTTTAAAATAAACAGAAATCTAAAATCAATCACATGCTACTGAGTCTTCTGTGAGATTTCTGGGACTAGCCAGATTGCAGCTTACACTGCCTGCTGCCAGTCTACCGGCACCATTTTGAATGTGACCCAGAAGCCATGCTATCTTTGTACAATGACCGGTTTCGTATACACAATTTGGAAGCTTCCTTGTCTCAGTTACTGCTCAAACCCTTTTTAAACTTTCTCAGGCACTAAGTGGATATTTGATCCATGTTGGATGTCATCTGTTGTAGTGCAGGGGTTTCTCAGTCCTAGGCAGTGAGAGGCCCAGACCCACCGTGCCAGACCTCTTAGCCACCTGCCACCCGCTGCTCAGGTCCCCAGAAATGACTCAGACACTTATATTATCTTCATGCTGTCTGGCCTATGGCTCAGGCACATTGCTAGCTAGCTCTTATATCTTAAATTAACCCATTTCTATTAATCTGTCTGCCACATGGCCCATGGCTCACCTGTGTTCCTTACATGTTGCTCCTTTGGGCTTCAGGCTTGGTCTACCCGACTCTGCCCTGCTTCTCCTACCTATGTTCTGATTTCTTCTCCTACTTCTTCTATGGTGCCTGTCATGGCCCAAAACAGCTCCTTTATTTAAAGATTGATATTCACAGCATACAGAAAGGAATTCTCACATCACTGGCTATACAAATAATGCTGCTATAAACATAGTTGTGCAAATGTCTTCGGGTAAGAATGTACATCTTTTGGATATTTGCCCAAAAGTGTTATTGCTGGATCATTGGAGAGATTGATTCCCCATTTTCTGATTTCCAAAGTGGCTGTACAACTCTATATTACCACCAACAATAGAGGAGTATTCCCCTTGCTCCGCATCCCTTCCAGCATAGGCTGTTATCTGTGATTTTGATCTTAGCTGTTCTGATAGGTGTAAGATGCTATCTCAGAGTTCTTTTTTTAATTGAATTTCTCTGGTGGCTAAAGATGTCGAGAAATTCTTCAAGTATTTATAAACCATATGTTTCCTCTTTTGAGAATTCTTGTTTTATCATGGAGCCCCATTTTTAAAATGAGTTTATTTGGAGTTTGGGCCTCTAGTTTTTCTCTATGTATTTTAGAGATTAGTCCTATATCAGATGCTGGGTTGGTGAAGATCTATTCCCATTTTATAGCCTGTTGCTCTGTCTTATTGACAGTATCTTTTGTCTTAAAGAAGCTTCTCAGTTTAAGGAGATCCCATTTATTGATTGTTATTCTTAGTGTCTATGCTATTTGTACTATATTTTGTAAGTAGTTACCTTTGCCAATGCATTGAAAGGTACTTCCTACTTACTTTTCTATCAAGTTCAGTGCAGCTGGATTTATGTTGAGTTTTTGATCCACTTGAATTTGAGTTTTGTTCAGGGTGATAGATATGGTTCTATTTGTATTCTACTACATACTACCATAGAGTTATGACACTACCATTTGTTGAAGATACTATCTTTGTTCCATTGTATATTTTTGGGCTCTTTATCAAAAGGTATCCATAGGTGTGTGGATTAATTTCAGGGTCTTCAGTTCAGATCCATTGATTCACCAATCTGTTTTTATGGCAATACTAGGCTATTTTTTATTACTGTAGCTGTAAAGTATAGCTTGAAGTCAGAGATGGAGATGTCTCTTCAAGTTCTTTTATTTAATAGGATTGTTTTATCAATCCAAGTTTTCTTGTTATTCCGTATGAAATTGAGTCTTGTTCTTTCAAGTTCTGTAAAAAAAAAATGTGTTGGGATTTTTATGGGGATTGCAGTGAATCTATAGATTGCTCCCACCTCAAATAGATACAGCAGGTGGAATTCACCCACCTTGGACCTCCTTGCTCTCCTTAGGAAAAAATGGAAAATAGTATGTGGGGAGGTTAAGGGAGTACTGTGAGGAATGGAGAGGATGGAAGGGAGGGTGAGCACAGGGTACATAAAAATGTTTCAAATAAAATATAAAATTGCCATCTTTCTTATGTTGATTCAACCTATCCACAACCATGAGAGATTTTTTCATTTTCTGATATCTTCTTCAATTTCTTTATTCAATGACTTTAATTTCTTGTGAAATAGGTCTTCCACTTTTATTGTTAGAGTTATTCCAAGATATTTAATAATATGGGCAGTTATAATAAAGGATGATGTTTCTCTGATTTCTTTTTGAGCCCTTTTATCATTTGTGTATAGGAGAACTATTGATTTTTTTGAGTTAATCTTGTACTCTGAATTTCTCCTAGATGCCGAGGTGTTAAATTGAGGTGTTTATCATCTGTAGGAGTTCTCTGGTAGTATTTTTGGGTCACTTATGTATTTGATCATGTCATCTGCAAATGGAGATGGTTTGAATTCTTCTTTTTGAATTTTCCCCCTTAATCTCAATTTGTTCTCTTATTGCTTTAGATAAAACTTTGAGAACTATATTGAGTAGATAAGGAGAGAAAAAACATCCATGTCTTGTTTCTGATTTTAGTGAGATTTCTTTGAGTATTTCTTTATTATGTTTAGGAATTTTTCCACTATATTCCTGATCCCTCCAGGACTTTTATCATGAAAGACTAATGGATTTTGTCAAAGGCTTTTCAGCATCTAAGTAGAAGATCATGTGGATTTTTTTTCTTTCAGGTTGGTTATATGATGAATGACTTTCAGTGTTTCATATGTTGAACCATCCCTGCGTCTTTGAAATGAAGCTTACTGCATCATGATGAATTATTTTTTAATATGTTATTGGATTTGGCTTGCCAGTATTTTATTAAGTATTTTTGCATCAATGTTCATGCGGATTATGGGTCTGTAAATTCTCTTTCTTTGTTGCATCTTTGAGTGGCTTGGGTATCAGGGTGATTGCAGCCTCATGAAGAGTTTAGAAATCTTCCTTCAGTTTCTAATGCATGGAACAGTTTGAAGATTATTCATATTAGTTATTTTTTGAATGTCTGTACTGAACCCTTCTTTCCCTGGGCTTTTTTGTTTTGCTTTTTCTTTTCCTTTGAGACTTTTAATAGCAGCTTCAATAATAGGGGGTTACAGTCTTATTAGATCATTTATCTGGTCTTGATTTAATGTTGGTTTAGTGGTACCTGTCTAGAAAGCTGTGCACTTCTTTTAGGTTTTCTAATTTAGTGGATTATAGATTTTCAAAGTATGACTTAATGAATGACTGGATTTTCTGGTGTCTAATTATGTTTCCCTTTTCATTTCTAGTTCTTTTAATTTGAGTACTCATTGTCTGCCACTTGATTAGCTTTGATAAGGTTTATCTATCTTCTTGACTTTCTCAAAAACCATTTCTTTGATTCATTTGGTCTTTGTATTGTTCTCTTGGTTTCAATTGTGTTGATTTCAACCTTAACTTTGATTATTTCCTGCGATCTTCTCCCTCCTTCTAAAGCATTCGGCTGTGCTGTTAAGTCTCTTGTATGATATTTCTCTAGGTTTTTAATATACACATTTAGTCCTATAATTTTTCCACTTAGTATTACTTTAATTGTGTTCCATAAGTTTGCATATTTTGAGAATTCATTTTCATTGAATTCTAAAAAGTCTTTGATTTCTTTCTTTATTTTCTCCTAGATGCAGATGTGTTAAATTGAGAGATGTTCCATTTCAATAAATTTGTAGGCTTTTGATGATATTTGTTTTTGTTGATCTCTAATTTTATACCATGGTGGTCTGATAGGATACAAGGAGTTATTCAAATTTTTTTGTATCTATTGAAATTTTCTTTATGACTAAGTATGTGATCAATTTTAGAAATAGTTCCATGGAGTGCTGAAAAATGTTATATTCCTTTGTTTTGTGTGGAAAGTTCTATGTAGTCGGATTATGTTACATAATAAATAATTGTTCTACCTACTAGTTTAATAAAAGTGCTGATTGGCAGATGGCAGACAGAATTGTGGGTTGTAGTAGGAGGTTTCTGGCCTTGAGTTTTGGGCCTAGCCTCAAGGTTTAGGCCCACAGACCCACAGAGACACACAGATGTTTACAATTGTTTTAGGCTGATCGGCCTCAGGCCCAGGCATATCACTTGCTAGCTCTCTACCCTTCATCTAACCAATGATTCTTCCTGTTCAGCCATGTGTCTCTGTACCTTTCTTTAGAGCAGCATAGTTGTCCTCTGCTTCTTTCAGCTTCTCTCTGGCATTCTGCCCTGTGATTCCTGTTCTCAGAGTTTTTCCTAGTCTGGTAGCCCTGCCCACACTTCCTGCCTGCCTTTGGTCAATCAGAGCTTTTTATTAAACCAGTGGGTAGGACAATTACCCACAATGTAAAAACACAATCTCTCCCACAGTGGGTGGAACTACCAGACTGAGAAAACTCTGGGAACAGGAAGAAATGTCATAGGCCCACCAGATAAGCAGATAAAGAGGATACCTATGTTACTGTAAAAAAAGTACTGAGCCACATGGCTGAACAGAATAAGAATAATGGCTTAGTGTAAGGGTGAAGAGTTAGCAAGTTATATGCCTGGGCCCTAGGCCAATAAGCATAAAATTAATGTAAACATTTGTTTGTCCCTGTGGGATCACAGGTCTGTGGTCTGCAGGTCCAGGCCATGAGACTAGTCCAGAATGTCAAGGCTAGAAACCACATACTACAAGTGGCAACCGAATGTGGGTGATATACACCCACATAAAGCCAGAAAAGATTGAAAAGGGTTCTAGAGCACAGAATCAGAGCCCAAGAATCTTCTGAGTTGTGTCTCTCACATGAGCCTTTGTTCAGAAATGCCCTGGGTTGGAATGTGGCTTTGAATTAAAAATGGTGGGCTTTTGTAGTATAGCTTAAGCTCCAAAATGGCCATTTCCTGAATTTTCACAGGAGTCTAGATGTAACAGCTGAATATGATAGATTTATGCTTTCTGTTTCTATAGACAAAAAGGAAAGAAAGTCAAAGAATGCTTTTTACTAGAAGCAGCATTTTCTTGAGTCAGCTCTGTTTTCTGGAGTTAAGTAGAGGTACAGCTTTTTAAAGAGAAGCTTCCTTATAAAGCCTTAGAGGCAAAACATTTGTGAGTCTTTTAAGAGGCTGCAAAATACTTGAATGGAGTTAATGAGCACCAGACTGTAGTGCTTTACTTGGTGGTTATATGGAACCTTAAATTTCCCAGAGTGGTAATTGTGGCTCCTGCCAGTACCTCTGCTAAAAAGCTAAATTATAGGAAGCTACACTAGGAGCTTGATGGAGTCACCCAGACATCCTAGCCTAGTCTTTAATCCTTAGCTACACTTTGACAAATTAAAGGTGTGGACAGAAACAGAAAGAAATAGAGGGAGCTAGATGGAGTCAGCCACCCTAACCAAGCAAAAGAGTGGGCAGAAACAGAAAAAGATAAGAAATAAGAGATATACTATAAAGACAGAATTTAAAAAAATTTCCTCTAAATGGTTTAGACTAGGTTTAAAAATATATGTAGGATTGAGAGAAAAGAAAAGAGAAAAAGGGGTAGAGAAAATCTTCAAAAAAGAAATAAAGTAAAAAAAAAACTGTAATAAGCCACATAAAGATGGAAATTACAAAGATTTTCTGGATGGTGGATGTTATTGACTTGTCTGTAAGCTTTTGACTGAAAATGAAGTAGTAAAACTGATATAAATAGTATTTGATTATATTTGCTACTGGTTATAGCCAATGTATATATTTTTAAATGAGTTGATTTTAAAATTTAGATAAAAATATATGCTACTTTGGAGAACAGTTTTCTTTATATTTCCATAGTAAATGAGAGGCTATGGTTTTATTCCTGGTTAAAGAAAATAAAGTTTGTTCAAGGAAGACCCTTTGAAAAGTTTCCAATTGAAATGGATAGACCAGATGGTTCAGCATTTCAGAGTACCGCTGTTGCATTTTCCTCTGATCTCTGCATTCAAAACAACTTCAAGGAGACTGACAGATTTTCCAGCCTTGGAGACTACTCCACTAAAGATTTCTTCATAAATATAATTTTTTCTTTGAGTGCCCATTGGATTGCCAGCACCTCCAGTTAGCAGGAAGAGCCTAGAAACCAATGCTCACATTCCCCACAAAAATGGATGTTTGTGTTTATTTACAATATTGGTTATAAGTCCTTAAGGTAATGAGAAAGGAAGGATATTAGATGTGGGTTTCTTGTTTTTAAAAGAGGAAAAGAAGATATGTAGTGGGATTATTTTACATTGTAAATAATTGTCCCACCTACTAGTTTAATAAAAATGCTGATTGGCTGAAGGCAGACAGGAAGTATCAGTGGAACTACCAGACTAAGAAAACTTTGGGAACAGGAAATAGAGCAGAGATGCCACAGACACCCCTGAGAATCAGATGAAGAGGGTACCTGTGCTGCTCTGAGAAAAGGTTCAGAGCCACAGGGCTGAACAGGATAAGAATTATGGATTAGTTTATGGGTAAAGAGTTATATGCCTGAGCCCTAGGCTACTCAGCATAAAATTAATGTAAGCATCTGTGTGACTCTGTGGAATTGCAGGTCTGTAGGTTTGGGCCATGAGGCTAGTCCAGAGAGTCTGTGCCAGAAACATAATATTATCTATTATACATACACACACACACACATACACACACACACACACACACACACACACACACACACACACACACATATATATATATATATATATATATATATATATATATATATACATATATATATGTATATGTATAATTTGGGTCATAGCATCTTTTACATCCCTTATTTCTCTGTTGAGTTTTTGTCTGATTGAGCTATCAAATTGTGAGAGTAGGGTATTGAAATCTCCCACTATTAATGTGTGGGGTTTGATATGACATCTAAGTGTTAGTCATGTTTCTTATTCATATGTAGGTGCCCTTTTGTTGGGGACATAATGTTCAGGATTGAAACTTCAGTTTGGTGGATGTTTCCTGAGATGAATAAGTAATGTCTATCCATGTCTCTTTTGGTTGATTTTAGTCTGAAGTCTATTTTGTTAAATATTAGGATGACTACTTCAGCTTGGTTCTTTAGACCATTTTATTGAAAAGTCATATCCCAATACTTTACTCTTAGCCTTTATCTGTCTTTGAAATTGATCTGTCTTTTGTATGCAGCAGAATGATGAATTCTGTTTTTGTATCCTTTATATTAGGGTATGTCTTTTTATATGTGAATTGATGCCATTGATGTTAAAGGATGTTAATGACCAGTGATTGTTATTTCCGGTTTTTTGTTTGGGTTTTTTTTTTTTTTTTTGTGGTAGTCAGTGTGCATTTTCTTTCTTTGGATTTTTTTTCTGTGGAATTGTTTGTGGTTTCATGAGTGTATGTGGTTTCCTTTGGTTGGAGTTTCCTAGTGCTTTCTGTAGGGCAGGATTTGTGGGTAGGTAATGCTTAAATCTGGTTTAGTAGTAAAATATCTTCTTTACTTCATCTACAGTGATTATAATTTTGCTGAGTATACTAGTCAGGGTTGGCAGTCAAGGTCTATAGTATTTATATAACATCTAACCAGGTCCCTCTTGCCTGCATTGTTTCCATTGAGTAATCTGGTGCTATTCTGATGGGTCTGCCATTATAGGTAATTTGGCCTTTTTTCTTTGAAATTCTTGGTATTCTTTATTCTATATGTTTAGTGGTTTGATTATTATGTAGCTAGAAGATTTCTTTAGGGGGTCTAGTTGATGTGGTGTTCTGTAATCTTTTTGTATCTTTATAGGCATTTCCTTTTTTTGAGTTGAAACAATGTTCTTCTATGATTTTATTGAATATACTTTCGTGCCCTTGAGCTGGTATTCTCCTTTTTCAATTCCAATTATTTGCAGGTTTGGTATTTTCATGGTATTCCTTAATTCCTGGACGTTTTGTGTTATATCTTTTTTTTTTTTTTGGTTTTAGCATTTCCTTTGACTGATATAACTATTTCTATTATTAAATCTTTTACTCCAGAGATTCTCTCGTCTATCTCTTACATTTTGTTGGTTATGTTTTCATCTCTAGTTCTGGTTCATTTTTTTCAGACTTTTTATTTCCAGCATCACCTCCATTTGCATCTTCTTTATTCCTTCTATCTCAATTTTTAAATCTTCAAAGATTTCCTTCAAGTGTTTTATTTCTTTTTCTTTGTTTATTTTATTTTAGTGATTTGCTAATTTCTTCCAATTTTTTGTTTGTGTTTCCCTCTATTTCTTTAAGGGAATATTTATATTATATTTTAACGTTTCTATTATTTTCATAAAGTTGTTTTTAAGATCATTTCCTTCTCCTCCTCCTTTTTCTGCATTACTATGCTCAGCTCTTGAATTTATGAAACCAACAGATTCTTTGGGTAGTACCATGTTGTTCTTTATGTTATGTATAGTTTTTCACTGGCATTTACCCATTGCTTCTTTGGTTCACTTCAGTATTTGTCTGAGTTTCAGGGAGCCGATTTTGATACAACTTATTCTGCATGTGTCTGTGTCTCGGGAAGCCTCTCTTCATCCAATTTGGGTTCTCGATCCATTTAGAGGTAATGCATTCTATGTCACAGAGACCTCTCTTAATCCAGTAAGTGCTGACACACTGGGTTTCAGGTGGTTGCTTTTGATACAATGAGTGCTGAGAAACTTAGGGTCTTAGGTAGCTGATCTTGATCCAATAAGAACTGAGGAACTCAGTCTCCTAGTCTCTTTGTCACTTAGTCTCTTAGTCTATTAGTCTGATATGGCTCTGGGTCTGTGGGTTTCCAGTTGTTGCTAAAGTCACTGAGGTTTGGGAAATGGGATAGGGTTTTTGAGCTGGTATGTCCAGTGAGCTGGGTTTTACTGGGGCTTTGAGCTTTCTAGGACATTCCCTGCTTTCCTAGATTTAGAGCTGAGCTGAGTGAAGGTGGGATTCTAAGGGCTATGCTTCCAGGCTGGGGTTCCAGAGACTGGCAAGGTAAAAACTTTTACTATCCCATCTACATAGCTTCTTCTCACAGAGGTAGAACCATATCAGAGTGATATGCAGAGTCCTTAGAAGCAGTATAGTGAATTACTGAAGGGATGAAGGGAGGCACAAGGGATGAAGTTCTATCAGAGGAAATGGCTAGGGGAGCTGAAGGTGTCATTGAGATCTGAAATGTAGAAGGTAATTAACAGTGTCCAGAGAAGAAATATGAGGTTCTTCTGGGTCTGGTTTTGCAGCTAAAAGTAGGTGGGTGGGAGAACAGGAAGATAGAAAAGACAGTTTAGGACTAATATAAGAAAAAGCTTGTATATAGGGAAACCCTTTCCATCTGCCCACTCACTGGCAAAAGTTCAAAAGCTCTCAAAAATACTTGGGGTCCAGCAACTCATTAGGTGACTTCTTTGAGTAAGGCATAAGGATATGTGTATTGAGAGTCTCAAGAATGCATTCTAAAGGTGAGGATGGGGAAATAATTTTTGATGGCTTATTCCCTATTACTAAAACCCAGGGGAGGAGTAGTCCACTGCTAAAATCTGTGTCATCGCTCTGGTATCCTAAATACACACTGTTAGCTATCACTAGGCATTTATCAGTTCCTAAGATAGACATTAGGGCAAAGTTGAGGGACATATTCCTGGATATTCAGTGATTCAGGTTTGACTTCAGTAGTGCAGGAGGCAATAAATGATTGTCAGTTAAGAAGGAAGAACTGTGACCAGTGAAGGACATGATTGTGTGTGGTCCTTTGTAAAAACAGTGTCTTACCAGAAAACTGGATAATCAATGGTCTTTTCTGGAGACAATAGTCCACATTTGTTCTGACTGGAAGAGAATACTTATCAATTGAAGCAGGTTGTGAGCAAATATGCCATGGCTGGGCAGCTGGATGGTTGGCTTCCTGGTAAGAACCTCAGCACAGGTGCCTATTCATGCCTAGGTGGGCCAGAGAGTCTGACAAAGTCATGGTACCATATGTTAACACATATGAGACTACATCACAAATACTAGAGTTTATTAAAAAGGAAAGTTTGTGATTTGGGCACCTTTGGAAATCTGGGGAATGAGAAGAGAGAACAAGAAATAAGGATGAAAGGGGCATACCCCTAACTGTTTGCCTGTGTGCCATTTTAAATACAGCATTTACCTATTGCATCAGAAATCCTAACACAGACATTTGCAGACAATAAAAAGCTACAGATACCAGCACAGACTACTATACATAGAAAAACTCTCAGTCACTGTTGATGAAGAAAACAAAATTTCCCATTTTGAGCAAGCCCTCAAATGGTGTGCCCAGAGTCCAAACTCTTCAAAAACCACCCAGAGACCAGGTGCAATGCAACAGCAAAGAATCTCTTTATTAATGCTTTAACAGAGCAGGGTAGGGATTTTAATCATAGTAGAAGTTTAGGTGAGGGATCTTTTAGAATTCAGGATCCTGATTGGCTGACATTTGTCTAGGGGAATAGGTCTGTGCTGGACTCAAGGGCTATCTAATTATTGGAATGTTTGGAAAGTCAGGTACTTCTGCTTAGATGCTGGCCCTTCCCCCGGTGGTACCCTCTCATGAGCTTTTCTTGGAACTACCTGGTGCTCCCAGAGAGAGACTCAGGCCTACACTCTAGTTTGTTTTTATTAAGCCTTTAAGAGAGCTGTATTGTCAAGATGTTCTGGGTACCACATTGCTGTGTGGTCAAGCTGTTATAGGCCCCACAGTTTATGACAAAACTAGATTTTAAAAATACCTATCAGCAAACCCACCAATGAAGAAAGTACTACAAAGAAAACTCCAACCCAAAGAAGTTAGCTCTATCCATAAAAACACAGTTAATAAATAAATTCACACCAACAAATACAAAAGAAGGAAAACACACACGGCCATCACAACTACTAAACTCCAAAATAACAGAAATTAACAATCATTGGTTGATGTGGGAATGTCTTTCTGTATGCTGTGAATATCAATCTTTAAATAAAGGAACTGTTTTGGCCCATGACATGAACCATAGAAAAAGTAGGAGGGGAAATCATACCATAGGTAGGAAAGAAGGACAGAGTCAGACAAATCAAGCCAGACACCCAAAGAAGAAATATGTAGGGAACGCAGGTGAGCCAAGGGTCATGTGGCAGACAGATTAATGAAAATGGGTTAAGATGAAATAGCTAGCAATATGCCTGAGCCATAGGCCAAACAGCATGGATTTAAATAAGCGTCTGAATCATTTTTGTGGAGAGCCTAAGAAGTGGCAGGCAGCTAAGGGGTCTGGGGTGGCAGGTCTGTGGGTCCGGACCTCTGGCTGCCCTTGGCCAAGAAACCTATTTGTAACAATCGGACATTAATATCTCTTAATATAAATAGCCTCAATTCATCTAAAAAACTACACAGGATAACAGAATGCACATGAAAAAAAAGGATTCATCTTTTTGCTACAAACTAGAAACATACCTTATCCTCAAAGACAGATATTACCTTAGAGTAAAGGGTTGAGAAAAGTTTTTCTAATCAAATGGATCTAAGAAACAGGCTGTTAGAGCTATTCTAGTATGTAACAAAATAGGCTTCAAACTAAAATTAATCAAAAGAGATGGAGAAGAATTTTATAATTATAACAGGAAAAATCTATCAAGATGAAGTCTTAATTCTAAAAATCTGTGCTTCAAATCAGGAACACCCACTTTTGTACAAGAAACATTACCAAAACTCAAATCACATACCAAAATCTATACATTAATAATGGGAGATTTCAATACCCCAGTATCACCAATGTTTTATCTTCCAGATGGAAATGTAACAAAAAAATAAGGGAACAAACAAATATTATGATACAAATGAACTTAACAGATGTCTATAGAACTTTTCATCCAAATACAAAAGTATATATCTAGTTCCAAGCATGTCATGATATCTTTTTTAAAACTGAGAACTGAGGACATTCTTGATTTTAAAAAAACTCATAGATGCAAAAACATTGGAAAAAAAGAATAATCCCCTTATTCTTATTGGATCACCATGGCTAAAAGTTAAAATTTAACAGCACCACAAATTACAGAATGCTTACATTGAAATGCTTACAGAACACTGAAAGCTGATCATCTGAATCATCACTGGATCAAGGAAAAAACATAGACTTTCTATAATTTAATGAAAATTAAGACACAACATATCCAAACGTATTGGAAACTATGAAACCAATGATAAAAGAAAAATTTATAGCAGTAAATGCTTACATTCAGAATTTGGTAAAATCTCAACTAGTGACTTAACAGCACATCTGAAAGCTCTAGAACAAAAACAAGCAAACTCAATCAGGAAGAATAGATGGCAGAAAATAATAAAACTCAAGGCTTAAATTAAAAAAAAAGAAATAGAACAATACAAAGAATCAATGAAAGAAAAATATTTGGTTCTTTGAGAAAATAAATAAGATAGTCAAACTCTTAACCAAACCAACCAAAAGCAGAGAGAGAATATCCAAATTAACAAAATCACAAATAAATCAAGAGATATAATAACAGACACTGAGGAAATCATGAGAATCATTAGGTTATTCTTTAATAAACCTATCCTCCATAAAATTGGAAAACCTAAAAGAAATGGACAATTTTCTGAATAGGGACCACTCAGAAATTAAATCAAAAATAGAAAAACAACCTGTAACCCCTAATAAAGTAGAAGCAATCATTAAAATTCTCCCAAATAAAAAGCCCAGGTCTAGATGGTTTCAGAAAAACATTCTACCAGAATTTTAAAGAATCAATGTCAATAATCATTAAATTGTTCCACATGATAGAAACATAAGGAACATTGTCAAACTCTCTTTATAAAGCTAAAGTTGCTCTTATATACAAACCAGGCAATGACACAACTAAGAAGGAGAATTACAGACCCATCTCTCCCATGAACATTGGTACAAAAATACAAGGCAAAATACTGGAAAACAAAATACAAGATACCATCAAAAAAAGATATCTACCATGATCAATAAGGCTTTATTCCAACAATGCAGGGATAGTTTAAAATATGAAAATCTGTCAATGCCATTCATCATATAAATAAAATAAAAGACAAAATACCACATGAACATTTTATTAGATGCTGAAAAGCTCTTAAACAAAATCTAACATCTGTTCATGATAAATGTCTTAGAGAGATGAGGGGTACAAGAAACATATCTAAGCATAATTTAGTCAATATAAAGCAAGTCAACAACCAATATCAAATTAAATGAGGCAAAAACTCAAGGAGACTCTATTAAAATTAAGAACAAGACTGTCCATTCTTCCCATATCTATTCAATTTAGTATTTAAAATATGGCTAGAGGAATTATACAACAAAAGATGCTCAAGAAGACACAAGTTGGAAAGGAAGAAGTCAAACATTTGCTATTTTCAGATGATATGATAGTAAACATAAGTGATCTCAAAAATTCTCCCAAGGAACTCCTACATTTAATAAACACCTTCAAATATAGGAGGCAGGATACAATATTAAATGTAAAATATTTGTAGCCCTTCTACATAAACTACAAACAGGCTGAAAAGAAATCAGAGAATCATCATGCTTTACAATAACCACAAATAACATAAAATATTTTAGGGTAACTCAAAGCAAATATAATTTTTAAAATAATAACCCATTCATTTTTATTTAGATAGTTCAGGCATGCTGAACATAAGTGAACCTATGACTATAAGGATAAAAATAACATGATCATCTTGATAGATATAGGAAAAGTAACAAGATTCAACAAACTTTCAAAATAAGCTTAAATTTCTATGTACAGAGGAACAATATCTGAAATTAATAAAGGCGTTATGAAAATGGCCCCCTCAATATGCTTTGAGTAAAGAAAAACTAAAAAGATTTCCTCTAACATTAGGAAGAAGACAAGGATATGTATTAACATACCTGTTTTATTTACTAATGTATCTGGGATCATAAAATGAGAAGGCAAAACAGATTAATAAAAGCTATACAAATGGAAAAAAGAATATTTTTTTCTGTTCTTTAGAGAACTCAAAAAGAATAGGAAATAGTATAAAAACTGACAACTTGCATTGCATCAAATTAAAATTTCTAAACAGCACATAATACAGATATTTAAGAATGTTAAAGAATGTAGTAAAATATTTGTTACCTATTTACACAAAACTTATTAACATGCAGAATATTTTTAAAATTCAGATAATCATAAAAAACCATAAGTTACTCAATTAATAAATGAGGTCAGCTAAAATCTATTTAAAAATAACAATTGCAAGTAGATCCATGAAAAAAATATTCAACTTTATTTATAAATGAAATCCCATACAAAACTATATCCCAGTCATTATAGTTAGCATCAGTAACAAAAGCACAAACAAATTTCTGAAATAATGGAGTTGAAAAGAAGACCTTATGTACTATACAGCTGATTGAAAGCTGGCACAGATGAATTTCAAAACTCTTAAAACATTCTATAAAATATATTAATGCAGTCTTATCCAAATATAGCATTCCATGTGTATCTGCTCAAATGCATCAAAGTCAAAATTAAAAAAAAAAAAAAACATTTTGGTAGTTTTTTTTTTTTTAACCAAAGAAAAGTTGGAGACTTAACCTAGATTCTCACTACTATATGAATATATAAATAGAATGTTACATAAGAAAATACAATGGCATTCACTTATAGTGTAGACCATTTATCATGTTTGAACTATAGATAAACATGACAATTATAGCACTTAGCACAAAATGCTAATTTCACAAAGAAAAGTGTCATACATTTATTCTATCTAAACTTAAGGAAATATATATGTATATATATATATAGGATGAATATTAAAGCAGAATATTAAGAGGATCAAAGAGATGGAGAAAATATATATATGATACTATCTAAGAGTAGATGCCCCACTTCTCTGGCTTTAAAATTTTTTTAATATCATCTTCTATTATGTAGCCTGAGCCTGAAAAGTAGGGTTTGTATTATAGATGTATCAATTGGGTCTTGACATCCCATGATTAATTTCTCTGTGTATTTTGACCAATTATTGTAATGGTCTCACTGGCTGCAAAGACAAGTTTTTGTTGGTAAGAACAGAGTACTACATTTATCTGTGGTCCACAGAAAAATATTTACAATATAAAAAGAAAATATTTACAATATAAAAAGAAATTATAGCAGCTTTAAAAAGTAGCCATAACATTTTCTCTTTTAGTGGTTATGACCTTACCAGCCACATATGGTTGGATAAGGTGACAGTATTAGATATGAGTTTCTGCCTAATAAGTGGACTTTAAGTAAAATGTTAGCTTTTAGATACTCCTGAATTAAGAGATCTGTAAGATCAAGGAAATTAGCTCAAACCAGTTGCCAAGTCATGAACAGAATGTACTTCCTTATGAGCCAAGCTGGAGTCTGCCTGAGCTCTTAGCAACAGCCAGTGTCCATTGTTTCTGCTTGCTTGGAATATGCCTAGCTATAGTAGGAGGTTTCTGTTCTGGACTTTCGGTCCCAGCCTCAAGGTTTAGAGCCACAGACCCACAGACCCACAGAGACACACAGATGCTTACAATAGTTTTACACTGATCGGCCTAAGGCCCAGGCATATAACTTGCTCTTTACCCTTAATCTAACCCGTGATTCTTATCCTGTTCATCTATGTGGCTCAGTACCTTTTCTCAGAGCAGCATAGTTGTCCTCTGTTTCTTCTGGCATCTTTCTGGCATTCTGCTCTCTCTGTTCTGCCTGTTCCTAGAGTCTTATTAGTCTGGTAGCCCCACCTAAGCTTCCTGTCTGCCTTTAGCTGTAGGGGTAATGGTGTTATTTCATGGTAAATAATTGTCCCACCCACTGGTTTAATAAAAAGTGCTGATTGGCCAAAGGCAGGCAGGAAGTGTGGGCAGGGCTACCAGACTAAAAACTCTGAGAACAGAACGCCAAGCAGAATGCCAGAGAGAATGCCAGAGAGAATGCCAGAGAGAAGCCAGAGGAAGCAGAGGACAAACATGCTGCTTTAAGCAAAGGTACTGAGCTGCATGGCTGAACAAGAGACATGGGTTAGATGAAGGGTAGAGAGCTAGCAAGTGATATGCCTGGCCCTGAGGCTGATCAGCCAAAAACTATTGTAAATATCTGTGTGTCTCTGTGGGACTATGGGTCTGCGGGTCTGCGGGTCTGTGAGTCTGGGTCCTAAACCTTGAGGTTAGGCCTGGAAGTCTGGGCCAGAAACCTCGTACTACATTTAGCCAATCAGTGCTTTTTATTAAACTCATAGGCAAGAACAGTTATTTACAAGGGAACAACATAATACCCCTACACCTAGCAGCAGGCACTGCCTAGAGTTCCTGACCAATGGGAATATGCCTAGCAACAGATGTTGTCTGATCTCCTGAACATGCCCAGTCAATGAGGGACAGCCATGCAGTTTCACCAGATCATGACACACAGCCAGGGTGCTGGAAAGAGGGCATATAAAGCTATCCCTATTTTTGAATACACAGATTGGTCATTTTCAACTGACTCCTGAGGTGTGTGTCATTGACTCTGTTCCTTCTCACCACCACCCTCAAAGGAACTAGTAGGACCCAGAAACATACCCTCTAAACAGCACTGCCACCATTGCATAATTTGGGATATCTTTACATGCTGTTCATATTTTCAGTATACAAGCTACATAGCTGGGTCAGACTCCGGATTACTTTTTCCCTTGTGTGAATAGCCTTTCCTGATACTATGAAAGTGCATACACAGGGAGAAGCCTTCCTGATCAGTTTAAGCTTTATTTCTAAATATTTTATCTACATATATGATGTCTTCAGTGGGAAACACTTTACTTCAATTTCTAGCAGAAAAATAAATCCTATATTATTTCCAGAGTTTGCTTTATTCCCCGACAAGCAACTGATAGGGAGTTTTTTTTCCATGCTTATGTGTATGTATGTGTGTGTGTGTGTGTGTGTGTGTGTGTGTGTGTGTGTGTGTGTATTACATATACAAAATATTTTGAATAAGCATAAAATAATATAAAAAACATTAAGGTTGTTTGGAAATTTCATTTTATGTTTTCAACCTAAACTACTAGCTTATATAGGCTAACTTCCCAGCAAGTCCTATCTTTCCCTAATGCCCCAATACTGTGATTATAGACACTATCTGCTATGTCCAAGCTTTTATATAGGTAGGAGGAATTCTACCTCAGATCCTCATTCATGAACAGCAAGTATTCTTAACTATAAAGCTGTCATTCTAGCCTTTGTACCTTATTTTTTGAGTCATGTAATATTTCATATATTAGAAAGAAATTGAAGCTACATGTAGAATACCTTAACACTATGACTACCTAAACAAAATCTGAACAAAAACAGAAGTGAAAGGGAAATCCTTATAAGGTTCTTCCCCCAGAGGAAAAAAATATAGGCAGTTGCAGGCTTATGAGATAAGGAGATTTAGTATTCTCCAGAGAAATGTCCCTGATTGGTTACTGATCAGCCTTAATATAATATATGATATTACACATACATATATATGAAATGATATATGTGTGTGCGTATCATGTATATCAAATGTATAAATATGAACTTAGCAGGTTATACCATGTATTTATGTACTTATACATATATTAATCAAAGTGAAAGTTGTGTTGAATTTGAGAAGGGGGTACATACAAAGAATTGAATGTTGGAAAGGAAAAGAAAATTAAAAATATGCCTGGAATTTTATTTTTATTAACTTAGGTAAAAATAAATGACCAGTTGAAATGTTTTACATGGACAAACAAACTGTATGTTTTACTTAAAAGGTAAACGTAAAATTAAACATCATCAACAGAAATTAAAAGCATTAAGTAGATATCACCATATTATTTTATTTTAAGGAACTAAACTGAATCCAGTGTTAAGGTATTAATTCATATTTTTAAGCTTACAGCCTATGGAAATACTATGTTCATTAAACTATTCAAATATGGTGAACTATTTTAACTTTTTGTCATTGCTGATGATATTCAACAAAACCTATACTGTGTAAAATATAATACTGATTCTTTTCTATATGTCATGGTGGCTTGGTAATTTTTTTCACATTGATAACAAAAATTATTTGTAAGCAAAAATAGAACAGTTCCAACAACAGCTATTTACATTTATGAAGCTGTCTTGCAAAGTTTAGAAAAGAAGGACAAGTTGTAGAAAATCATGGGCAAACGTTACTGGATTGTATTTGATAATGACAAGATAAAAATTCTCTTAAAAGAAAACTAAAATCAATCTGAGATGTAGATTTATGTGCTACTGAAATTTAAGCTGTTGTAAAAATGTCAGCATTTTAACTGGGCCATGAAACTCAACCATCTGGATACAGTTCTACTAGATGAGCAGTTCTGAGAGCAAATCAAAGAAAATTCCCATGCCCACATGTTTACTGGTTAATGTTCTCCAGAATCTTCACTGCTGTCTCTTATACTGCTTCAACAGTAAGGGGCATTTGAAAGTGTGATATTTTGTCTAATGTTCCTTTCCACATAAGCTTTTTATAAATGCCTCTTTTGTGCATAAAATATATTTATTTCAAGAGGAATAGATAATGCTTTTGGTTGGTGATATAACTTCTTTTATATACTCAAATGATGATTTAACATTACTTACTTTCTGTATAATGGGGTTTTAAATCTTATCTTAGAGGTGGGTCAAAATAATGGGTCAAAAACTCCCACATTTCCTTTAACCTTGCTTCAAAATGTATATAGTATAATCACCATTTGAAAGCATTCATAGAATTATTAATAATGGATATATATATATATATATTGTCTAGTCATATAGCTAAATGTTTAACCTTCATAATTTGTGCTTTGCTAAAATTATAGAGCCTAAATTTCTTAAAATGAGTTACAAGAAGCATTGCAAAATGTCACTATTATGTGTTTATTCTATTGGGTTTCAATAATTTTTGCATGAGTCACTAAATGTCAGGTTGTTCCATGTCATATAATGAAATTAAATATGTAGCAGTACATAATAAAAGTAGCAAAATTCTAAAAGCAAAAACATAATAAAACCTTGTCAAAGTTTTCCATGTTATCTTCTCTTTAGAAGACATTCTTGTCTATATGTTTTGCTGGGTTCTAACAATTGCCTCAGGAGAGGGGGTGAGAAAGCACAGAGTTAATGCAATAGATCCCAGAAGTCATTTGAAAAGGAATAACTCATTTATTCAACAATGGATAGAGCCTTTTATACCCTCTTTCCCATACCCAGGCTGTGTCATGATCCCCTCCTCCCCATACCCAGGCTGTGTCATGATCTGGTGATATTGTATAGCTGTTCCTAATTGACTGGGCAAGATTAGGAGATCTCACAGAATCTGTTGCTACCACCTTCCCATTGGTCAGGAACTCTGAGCAGGGGCTGTTGCTAGGCAGACTCTGAGCAATCAGAAATGTTGAACAGAGGCTATTGCAAGACCCTTTGTCAGACTCCAGGTAGGTTCATAAGGAAGTATATTCTGTGCATACCTTGTCAACTGATTTGAGTCAATTTCATTGGCTCTGTGGGCCTGCCCTACTGCATGTATGTATACATATTTTTTCATTGCTCATTAAAAACTTCTTAAATTTTCCTCTTCCTGGTTCCTGACTGTTGGAGAGACTGGTTTGGAATTCATCATCTGTCCATCACTTGTCCATCACTTGGATACTCCAGTCCCTGTTCAGGTGCCGCTATAAGTTGTTAATTGTGAGTGTTGATTTATATTTTAATAAATATTAATCTTGGACTGATGCCTTGAAAGTAAAACTTTGCCTACATCTGGCGCCCAACGTCCTCGGCCCTGTGCCCTCAGGTATATGGGATCCCTTTGTGTTTTGAACACTTTAAGAGGTCAGGGGACATACAGGATGTTTAGCTTTGGGAGCCTGTACTCCAGTGCTTTGGCTTAAAGCTCCCTCTCGCTCACAGTGCTCGGTTTTCAACTTGCCGGCCTGCCACAGCTTGTGGGCTCAGTTTGTAACCTCTACAGCACTCCATTCAACTCACTGGCCTGCCACAGTGTGCCACCTCTGCTCTCAGCCCACCTCAGAGCTCAGTTTTCAACTCACCAGCCTGCCACAGCACCTGGCTCAGTTTTCAGCCTGCAGCTCAGCACACAGGTGCGGTTTTTGGCTCAGTGCACAGGCACAGGTTTTCTGCTCAGTGAAGACTTTCAAAAGTTACTAGATTTTCAAAAGTTACTAGGAGATATTGCTCATATATGGCCCATAATTGGTATAAAAAAAACTATGAGCTAGTTAATTTGTTCAAGTCTTTGGACAGTGACAAGGATTTAAATAGTCCAAGAGAATTATCTGATGAGGCCGAGAAAGAATTAGAGTTGGTGGAAAAGAAACTTCAAGAAGCACATGTAGATCATGTGGATCCAGACCTGGATTGCATACTTGTTATTTTACACTCTAGACAACAGGAATCTTAATGCAAAGAGAAAGCATTATATTAGAATGGATACTTCTGTCACATAGGCCAAGCAAGAAGATAAAGACATATATTGAAAAATTTCTTATCTGATTTTTAAAGGTAAATTAAGACTTCACCAATTGACTGGAAAGGACGCTGCAGAAATTGTTGTGCCTTTGACTAATGAAGAAATTGAACGATTATGGGCAGACAGTGAACCTTGGCAAAAGGCTTGTAGTGACTTTTCAGGAGAGATTAATAATAAATATCCTCGAAATAAGAGAATTCAATTCATAAAGGAAACTAATTGGATCTTTCCTCATGTGGTACAGGATAAATCCATTTCTGGAGCCCCTACATTTTATACTGATGGGAACAATTTAGGAAAGGCTGGCTACAAGTCTGAAGACTTAATTAAGGTGGCTCAGAGCCCTTATAACTCTGTTCAGAAGTCAGAACTATATGCAATTATTATGGTGTTGTTGGATTTCACAGAGCCTCTCAACGTAATTACTAACTCTCAATATGCAGAAAGAGTTGTTTTACATATTGAAACTTCTGACTTCATTCCTGATGATACAGACTTGACCTTACTGTTCATAAAACTACAAGTTATCATCAGAGATAGGATACATCCTATGTACATAACACATATCAGGGCACACACGGGTCTCCCAGGTCCTCTAGCACAGGGTAATGATGAAATAGATTGGTTGCTGATAGGAAACATGCTAGAGGCCACAGAATTTCATGAGAAATATCAATGTTAACAGCAAAGGACTAAAGAAGAGTTTTTCCATCACTTGGAATGAAGCAAAGGAAATAGTAAAAAATTGTAACACTTGCGCTTTCTATAACCAACTGTCTTTACCTGCAGGAAGTAATCCTAAGGGTACACAGAGAAATGAAATCTGACAAATGGATGTGTTTCACTTCCCAGAATTCGGAAAGATGAAATATGTACATCATACTATTGATACTTACTCTGGAATGCAATGGGCGACTGCTCTGAGTTCTGAAAATGCTGATGCTGTACTTGCTCACCTTTTGGAAGCCATGGTCATAATGGGAATTCCCACTCAGATTAAGACTGACAACGTTCCAGCTTATGTTTCCCAAATAATGAAGCTAATTTTTGGATACTATAATACAAAGCATATTACAGGGATAGCACACAATCCTACAGGACAGACAGTTGTGGAGAGATCTCACTGCACGTTGAAAGATATACTTTGTAAACAGAAGAAAGAAATGAGAAAACCCAGTGAGAGGTTTCACAGTGCCTTATTGACTTTAAATTTTCTTAACGCTGATGAAAATGGAACATCAGCTGCTATGAGACATTGGGTAATAGAGAAATCTTCCAAGATAAATAAACCCATCTACTTCAAAGATGTGTTGACTTCAGAGTGGAAGACGGGATATGTGCTTCGATGGGGTAGGGGTTTTGCTTTTGCTTCAACAGGGAAAGAAAAGATATGGGTACCGACAAAACTAATAAAAGTCCGCTTCAAAAAGGAGTACCTTCCTGAGGAGGAGAAGTAATTGCTCACCCCTGATATGACAAATGGATACATGGTAAGGAAAACACATTTAACAAACCTGGGGCAGGGTCTCAATTTTGTCTTTACAGAAAAATGGATACAACTGTTTGTAAGACTTTCATTGACTACACATTGAATAATTATTCATCTGCAATTGAGGAGAGATGGATAATTAAGGAATGTAAACGATGGATTATGAGACCAACTGATACACATATGTACTACTGGATAATCTCTCAATTCTTACTACTTTGCAACTTGCATCTACACCTTAAAAAAAATAGAAAAGAAAAGGTGGTCCTGATTTGACAATTAATGGGGCTGGATTTGAATTGTGAGCAAGTGGCTTTCTCCCTCTCTAAACCCAAGCATATTGGTAAAGAAAATGTGAAAAAGTCTGTCTCATATCAAAAAAGCCACCTGGTGTGAGACTTAAGACAGGATGTTTAGGGACCAATATTATTGTGACTTCATCTTAAACCTTGTTTCTCTCTGTTTCTGTACCTTTCAAACATCCTGTCTGCATACAATCTCCTGAAGTCATAGAAGATATGAATATCTTCTTTGAGTATCAACAATGCTTAAGTTTTCCATCGTAAATAACATTTCCTCCTATCAGCTATCTACAAAGAATCTGGAACTGAGATGGGGCCCCGACCTCAACAACTCCTACTAGTGAAACAAGAATTAAAGGGAGAGTATGAGAGAAGTAAGAGACAGGTAGACAGACAAACAGAGGCAAAAATACTAAAATCAAGAACCTGATGCGCACCAATCAATGATTGTTTTCAGAAAATAGACTATTCAAAAACGGCTGCAAGATAGCTCTCTATGATTATCCTCCAGATCACACTTCTACTTAGAATTCCACATGGAGTTAACCACTATTTTGAGAATGGTTATAAATGAACATAGTCAGTCCATTAAGAGCTAACCATTGTTTTAGGTTTTACAGGATCCCAAAGAGATGTCATCGCCCTTAAGTCAGCAGGAAGCAACCTTATGAAAGACTATGCCCCCTTTCCAAATGAGTTTTGTGTTCTGAGGGTTGTGGGTAATTATTATTCTGTTAGAATAGTTATAAGTTAAAATTAGGTGGAGGACAGAACTGTAATATAGCATAAAGGATCTCTTTTGAAGAAGAGAAGGGGGATAGATACGATAGATAAAGGTAGATTTTTCTACCTACCTATACACCATTCTAGCTGAATGTATGGGCTAAGTTAAAGACAATTTGCACTGGCATAGGTATTTGTATATTGATACAAATGTGAAATCATTTTATATGTTTAATTGTGATAATCTGAAATTGTTTTATGTAACCAAAGCAACTTGTACTTCAATATACATCTGAATCTGTAACTATTATGTAAAATTGAATCTGTAATTGCTATATCTTATATATGCTTCTACCTCTGTTTAAAATATTTACACATCATTGTCATGTACACTATGAAATTACTACCTTCATTTAACTATACTAGATATAATGTATGATTGTACTAGTTATGATATATGCACAATATGTTTTATATACCTCTATTTACATGATGTATATGTATATACATGTCTAAAATGCTGTGGCCACTTTACATGGTAATATACCCCTGGCTAAT
The DNA here is from genome assembly GCA_033318265.1 of Phyllotis vaccarum. Taxonomy (NCBI): domain Eukaryota; kingdom Metazoa; phylum Chordata; class Mammalia; order Rodentia; family Cricetidae; genus Phyllotis; species Phyllotis vaccarum. The sequence continues at coordinate 25,565,702 of JARWLC010000013.1, read as the reverse complement.
GTTTGATAGTCATACTAAAAGTCATTCATTGTTCAGGGATTGTACACCCTTTATATAGGTATTCTAATTTTTAGTACAGGGTTTATTCCTTAAGACAATAAAAACTGCAGTCAACATTATTTAATGTACCATATCCCAGTCATCTCAGATAAAGGTTAGAATATCATAGATAGACAGGAATTTTCAACCATTTCATAGACCCAGAGAATATGGCATTTAACATTTGAAATTCGGCCACGAGAGACATGATGACTCCTGGTGTCACTGCTCCTTTCCCGAGATGGTGTTGAGCATCAAGGATACTCCTTTGGAGTTTGTCCATTTGTCAGAGAATGGCCGGTTGGGTAAGGAACTGTCCTTACCTTGTCTGCTGGCAGTACACACATGGTGTCCAAGCTGGATGAACAAGTTGATGGATGGAGACTGACGAAACATGCCTGGACAGGATAAGACAGTCCCTCCAAAATTTCCCTGCTTGTAAAAAGATTTGTCAGATACCATATGCCTGTAGCCAATATGATAGATGCTCCAAAGACACACAAAACCAGAGGTGATTGTCCAGGTAGCTGTGTTGCTGTCCTCTCCCAAATTTTGGAAGCCAATACTTCCATGTACTTCTGACTTTCAAGTGATACATCTTCCTTCTCCTCAGGTCTTGAAGGGGTTTAAGAATAGGTATTTAAGGTTACTACCTCATAATAATTCCTATTATACATAGTCTTAGTTTAGAACCTTCTTAGTTAGACAAAAGGGGGAGATGTGATGGGATTCAGTTGTCTGTTGATAAGGTCCGAAAATGCTTATCTAGGGTCCTGGCCTCCTGGAGGGGGTGTGACCAATCCCATTGATAAGCGGCTGCTGGGACACGGGGAGCTCTCTTCCTGGTTCCTGGCTTCTGGAGAGACCATTTTGGAATTTATTGTCTGTCCATCACTCATCCATTGCTTGGATACTCCAGTCCCTGTTCAGGTGCCACTATAAGCTGTTAATTGTATCGTGAGTGTTGATTTATATTTTAATAAATATTAATATTGGACTGGTGCCTTGAAAGTAAAACTCCACCTACACTTCTTTGTCTTGAAAATATTTTAATCAATTATTTGATAAAATATTTTCCATTATATGACACAAATAGAAACCATAAGTAATATCTGCATTTAAGTACACACAGAGAATACAGGGAAAGCTGTAAGAGTGACTAACAATCTAAACCTATTCAAATTGTTAGCCAACAGAAAAAAAAATATTTTCTCCCTGTCTGAGCAGGGACAGGAATTCTTCTGCACACAGTTCAAATAGTATTCTTTCTTTCTGAAGATACTAACAAATAATGTACAGTAGAAAACCCACCAGTCTCATTTACTCTGCATGAAAGCATACTGAATGCCACCAAACCTACCCAGAGTGAGTTTTTCACATCTCATTTAATCACAGTATATGTCATTTTCACACAGCAAGGAGCAAGAGAATCTCTAAATAACAAAAGAATAGCTAGCAAAGATATTTGCAAGTACTAGTTTAATGACTAGTGAAAATTATCTAGTAAAATAATGGTAAAGCTCTAAGTGGAAACCACAGGAATAAAAATATTGTTTGTCAATAGAGTACATGGGATAATTCACTTAAAATATAAGTACATAGCCTAGCACTAAAATCCATATCTGCCTTTAAAATAGCCAACATCAAGTTAATAATTCTTAAAAAAACTTAAAATGCATAACTAATATAATTACAAAGTCATCTCAATGTTTCTTCTTTGTGGTTAATTTAAAATATTATACTTTATAATGATTACTAATGGTTATTATTTCTTCTCTTTCATGTCCCCTTTTTGCTACTGGAGTTGGAAATTTCTCGCTTGTCTGGCCTGAAGTCCAGACCAGTACAGTCCAGATTAGCCCCAAATAATCACACAGAAGGTTATATTAATTTCAAACTGTTTGGCTTATGGCTGAGGCACATTGTTAGATGGCTCTTGCATCTTAACTCAACCAATTTCTATTAATCTATGCATTGCCACGTTACTAGTTGCTTACCTGTATATCATATCTTTTTCTTTCAGAGGCAGCTTTTAGCATCTCTCTTGACTCTGCCCTTCTACCTTATCTATCCTTGAAAATCCTGTCTGCCTCTAAGCTGCATTAGCATAGACCAAAATAGTTTTTTTTAAATTATTTAATAGTAACTTACAACATAAAAAGATACCCCACATAACTTCCCCTTTTTGACTAATCCAAATGAAAGTTTTAATTTAACATAGTAAAGTTAAATATAAAACAGCTATAAAGTAAGATTTACCTTTACAATATTTAGTCTATTTGTATATAGCAAAATTTTAAAAAAATCATCTATATTATTTTTTGTGAGTTGAAAGTTTCATATTTAATTTACCTTTTATTATAACTAAGGAAAATTATAACTAATCTTCAACTCCATCAAAGTTCACAGAAGGATATATTGCCTAAGTGAACAGGAACTACATTGCAAGCAACCCCCAAATTTTAGAAATGAAAGAGACATCTGGCTACATGGACAGTCAAACAAAGTTCCTTTATAACATTGGAGTAACCATCTTTAGTCTAGAGGCCAAGAGTCTCTGGCAAACTTTTTAGTTAAGTAGGACATCTGAAGAAATGTTCAGTCCATTTTGGCAAGGTTTATTAGTCACATTTCCCTGTGTTCTGTAGAATATCTGGCAGTCTCTGTGAAGCAGGAACCTGAAGGACCATCTTGGCTTGTTCTGCCAAAGTTCAGAGGTCAGCTTCCTATGGAACCTGATATCTAGTTTAGACAGCATATTCCAGGAAGTTGAGGAAAGACCAGTTTCTTGTACAATGGATAAGTTTTGCCACAAAGAAAGTATGGAATTTCTTCGATGCCCATCATCCTCTTGAAGTAGATTTATGCTGCGAGAATCACACATATCTCACTGTCCAGAAAAGTTTAAGTTTTTAAAACTATTTTAAATGCCATACTCTGTAGGTCTACGAAATATTTGAAGGTCACATATCTAATTGAAATATATCTTTGTATATCAAAAAACCTAACTAACCTGAATATAAGTTTGATTATCATAGGTGACTATTAATCTTTGTTTCTTAATTATACATTCCAATTTTAAAGGAATTGTATATACATAGAAACAAAAGTAAACATACTTATATAATATGACAAAATTCACCTTAAATTTGGTTCAATAAACCAAAATCCATACAAATTTAAAATATTTTAAGATAAATAGATGTTTTATCGACTAAAGTAGATTCAGTCATCTAACTTTTTTATCATTTCTATATCATATTTCACTTCTTACCTTATAAAGAGTTTGACTATGACTATTAACCATTTACAATGAAAAAGAAAACAAAATATATACAATATTTTGAGAATTTGATCATAGCTTTCCATAAACTGTTTCCTGCATATTGGGGGCTCTGGAAATCTTATGGGGGTCCTGAGACTGGATCATCTTAGTTGGCAGCGTTGAAGTTAATGTAGCCATCACTTCTTGTCATATTTTTCAGGGGGTCTTCCTTGATTCAACCTTATTTTCTTTAACCCAGAATAAATCTACAACCTCTCATTTTCTTTGAAAATATAAATAAAATACTCTTTTCCAAAGTATCATGTTTTTATTTCAGTTATAAAGTCAAGTCATTTACAAAATATATAGGTTGGATTAATCCAGCAACATTTATACTCAAATGTGTCTTAGCAGCTCTTGCTCATTTTTTAGTAGTCAAACAATTCAAATACAACCTAACATATAATATCCAGATACTCTGCACTTTTCACCTTTACATGATTATTTTTATTATTATTATTTTTATAATTATTGTTATTGTTGTTATTATTACTCTATTTCATTTTAATGACTTTCTCTATTTTTCCCTTTTCTTTTTCTCTCTGGCTTACATATACTTTTCAATACATTGTAAACCCTTTAAAACATTTTTGAATTTTTTTCAAAATCTGTCTTTTTAAAGTTCTTTTTAATATTTTTAAATTTTATATTATTTTTTTTCTCTTTTTATCCATTCCCGTCCCTTCTTCCAGTCCTCCACTAATTTCTTTCCTCTTTCCTCACCTCCATCCCTCTATTTCCCAGATAATGCAAGGAATCCCAAGGTGAGTCAGTTTGGTCTGATATTCCAGGTAGGACCAAGTCCCTGACACAAATATCAAGGCTTAGAAAGGTGTTTTTTTCACTAGGCATGGGCTTCTAGAAGCCAGTTCATAGTACTGGGATAGAGTGCAGAAACTGTCGACTCCTTTTGACTGTCATATATATTCAAGGGTTTCATATCTGTTCCATAAAGTTTCCTCAGCTTTTATCTCAAAGTCTGCAAGCTCCCAACAGCATTGGACTGCCTACTCCATGGGTCTCCCAATCTTGATCCTGATCTGCTCATGCAATCTCTTCTCTTTCTCCAGCTGGACAAGTAGCTCAGCCTGGTGTTTAGTTATGGATCTCTGCAGCTGCCTCCATCACCTGCTGGATGAAGGTTCTTTCAGTGGAAATTAGCATGGTTATTCTTATGATAATAGGGAAAGGCTAGTTTAGGCACCCTCTCCACTATTGTTTGGAGTCCTAGGTGGGCTCATCTTGTGGGTTCCTGAGTGTTACCTAGAATGAGTTTTCTCTCTAATCCAGCAATGGCTCTCTTTATCAGGATATTCACTTCTTTGATCTACCTCTCTGTTGCTCCTTCTCACCCTCTGCTCTACCATCCAATTCTCGCATGTTCTTTTCTCACTTCTCTTTTCTCATCCCCAAGTATGATCAGGAGAAGTCTATTTCCCTTGCCCAGAGGGATCTGTGGATGTCTCTTTTAACTTTTTCCTGTTACCTAGCTTCTGGGGATGGTGTGGATTGTAGTCTGGTTTTCCTTTGCATTAACCTAAAATCCACTTATGAGTGAGTATATATCATGTCTGTCTGTCTATGTCTATGTTACCTCACTTAGGATGGTTCTTTCCAGATCCATCCATTTGCCTACAAATTTCAGGATATTATTTAAACTTCTAATTATGACTATACTGTTTAAATATACCACAATTTTTAAATTTTTTCTTCTGTTGAGAGGAATGCAGGTTGTTTCCTGATTCTGGTTATTATGAATAATGCTGCTGTGAACATAGCTGAACTAATATCCTTGGGATAAAAATGGCTGTCCTTTGAGTATATGCCCAGTGGTGGCATTTCTGGGTCATTGGGGAGATTAATATCCAATTTTCTGAGGAACTGCCATACTGATTTCCAAAGTGGCTAGACAAGTTTATACTCCTACCAGCAATTTAAGAGTTTTCGCCTTGTTCGACATCCCATCCATTATAGGTTATCTCTGTTTTTTATCTTAGCCATTCTAACAGGTGTAAGATGGTATCTCAGAGTTGTTTGTTGAGCATATTTTAGGTATCTTCCAGACTTTTGGTGTTTATCTATTGAGAATTTACTATTTAAATTTGTACCCCATTTTTCAATTATGGTTCTTTGGTTTTTTTTTTTTTTAACTCTAGTTTATTGTGTTCTCTATATATTTTAGAGAGCACTCCTCTGTCTGATGTCAGATTGCTGAAGATATTTTGCCATTGTGTAGGTTGTCATTTTTTCTGGTTGACCATGTCCTTTGCCTTATAGAAGCTCCTAAGATTCAGAAAGTTCCTTTTATTAATTTTTGTCAGTGTTTGTGATACTGGTGTTATCTTTAGAAAGTGGGCTCCTGTGACAATGCATAAAAGAGTATTTCCCTTTTCTTTCTTTTTTTTTTTTTTTAGCAGATTCAGTGTAACTGCATTTATGTTGGTACCTTTGACTCACATGGATTTGAGTTTTGTGCAAGGTGATAGATATGGATCTCTTTGCATTTTTCTATATAATTCCATGTAGTTATGGCAGCACCATTTGTTGAATATTGTATCTTTTTTCCATTGTATATTTTTAACCTTTTGGTCAAAATTCAGGTTTTCATAGATGTGTGAATTAATGTCAGGGTCTTAGATTCAGTTCAAATCTATTTATCCGTAATTCTATTTCTGTGCAAATATCAATATGTTTTTATTACTGTAGCTCTATAGTAGAGTTTGAAGTCGGGAATAGTGATGTCTACAAAATTTCAATTATTGAACAGAATTCTTTGAGCAATTCTGGGTTTATTACTATTCCATATGAATTTGAGTATTATTCTTTTAATGTCTGTGAAGAATTGCATTGGGGTTTTGATGGGGATTGCATTGAATCTGAAGATTGCTTTTGGTAAGATTGCCATTTTTACTTTGTTGATCCTACCTATCAAATAGCATGGAAGATATTTTCATTTTCTGATATCTTTTATTTAGGTCATTTATCTGGTCTTGATTTAATTTTGGTAAATGGTACATGACGAGAAAGCTATCCGTTTCTTTTAGATTTTCTGATTTAATAGTTATTTCAAGTATGATCTAATGATTCTCTGAATTTTTTGGTGTTGGTTGTTATATCCCTTTTTCATTTTTGATTTTGTTAATTTGGATACTCACTATGTGCCTTTGGTTAGTTTAGATAAGGTTTTGTCTATCTTGTAAACTTTCTCAAAGAACCAGTTCTTTGATTCATTGATTCTTTGTATTGTTCTCTTTGTTTGAATTTTGTTGATTTCTTGCCTGAGTTTGATTATTTCCTGCAATATACTCTTTCTTAGTGAGTTTGTTGCTATCTTCTAGAGCTTTCAACTTGCTGTTAAGTCTTTTGTGTGAGATTTCTCCAAGCTTTTTATGTATTTTTATAGTGCTATGAATTTTCCTCTTAACTCTGTTTTCATTGTGTCCCCTAAGTTGGGGTATATTGTAGATTCATTTTCCTTGAATTCTAGGAAGTCTTTAATTTCTCTTATTTTCCATCTTTTTGGACTCAACTAAGGGATGTTTATTTTCCATGTGTTTAGAGGCTTTCTATTGTTTGTATTGTTTCTTACATCTAACTTTAGTCCATGGTATCTGACATAATCCAAGGATTTATTTCTATTTTTTAATTTATTGATACTTGTTTTATAACAGAGTATGTGGTCAGTTTTAGAGAAAGTCCCTTGGGGTACTGAGAATAAGGTATATTCCATTGTGGTTAGATAGAAAGTTTGGTATATATCTATTAAATATATTTAATTTATAACATCTGTTATATTCCTTATTTTTCTGTTGAGTTTCTTTCTGGTAGACCTATCCAAGGATGAGAGTGGAGTATTGAAGTCTTCTAATATTATTGTGTGATTTGATACGAGATTTAAGTTTAGTAATGTTTCTTTTATATATGCTCTGATGTTGGAGACATAAGTGTTCAGAATTGAGACTTCAACTTGATAGATTTTTGCCTGACATGAATATAGTGCATCCTAGTTTCTTTTGATTGAATTTATTTTGAAGACTATTTTGTTAGATATTAGGATTTCTGCACCAGCTTTTTCGTAGATATATTTAATTGGAAAGTCCCTAACACTATACTCTGAGCCTGTGTCTTTCTTTGAAGTTAAGGTGTGTCTCTTTTATGCAGTAAAAGGGTGGACTCTGTTTTTGTATCCATTGTGTTAGCCTGTATCTTTTTATAGGTGAATTGATGAATCCATTAATATTAAAGGATATTAATGACAAGGATTTGTTGGTTCGTGTTATTGTTAATGGGAGAGAGAGAGAGAGAGAGAGAGAGAGAGAGAGAGAGAGAGAGAGAGAGAGAGAGAGAGAGAGAGAGAGAGAGAGAGAGAGAGAGAGAGAGAGAGAATGAATCTTTGGGCTTTTCTTCTGTAGAATTATCTATAGCTTGTAGTTTTATGGGTGTATCTAAGTTCCTTGAGTTGAAATTTATCCTCTAGTGGTTTCTGAGGAGCTTAGTGGATATGTATTCTTTAAATTTGGTTTGTAGTGAAATATCTTGTTTACTCCATTTATGGTGATTGATAGTTTTGGTGGATATGATGTCCAGGTTGGCAGCCATGGTCTTTTAGTGTCTTTATAACCTTATGGCTTTTATTGTTTCTATTGAATAGTCTGATGTTTTTGTGATGGGTCTGCCTTTATACATTACTTGGCATTTTATTCTTTGCATCTGTTAATATTCTTTATTCTCTAGGTTTAGTGGCTGAATTATTGTGTGTCAAGTGTATTTTTGTTGTGGTTCTAGTCTATTTGATGTTCTGTAAACTTCTTGTATCTTTTATAGACATTTCCTTATTTATATTGGAAAACTTTTCTATGATTTTTTTTGTGTTTTTGAGCTTGCATTCTTCTTCTATTCCTATTATTCTTATATTTGGTCTTTTCATGGTGTCTCATATTTCCTGGGCATTTTATGTTGTAATTTTTTTTGGTTTTAGTGTTTTATTTGACTGATGTATCTATTTCTACAATTGAATCTTCCACACCAGACATGTTCTCTTCCATATCTTGCATTCTCTTGCTTATGCTTGCATCTGTAGTTCCAGTTTGTTTCTTCAGGTTTCCCAACATTCCCTCATTTTGTGTCTTTATTGCTTCTATTTCAGTTTTAAAATCTTGATATGTTTTCTTCCCCTGTTTGATTGACTTTCTTTGGTTTTCATGATTTTCTTTAAAGGATTTGTTAATCTCTTCCAATTTTTTTTTTATTTTTAAGTTTTCAGGTGATGGGATTGTTGGGGTTTGGGGTAGGACTTGTATTTGGGGGTGTCCAACACACTTAATGTTACTGAGTGGTTCTGCCCTGAAGGAATTTTCCCTGCTAAACTGGATTTAGGGGATCCCAAATCTGTCTTTACTGTATATATCATTTATTGTTTTCTTTTTTTGATCATACTTTTAATCTTCTAAGGTGTGGCTAGGATTAAAGGCTCAGCTATGGCAGTTTGACAGAGGTACTGGTCAGAACCATGTTTACTACCCCATCTTTGGGGAAATTTAGGGCCCACATTGTCACCAATTAAGCATATATGCCTATTGCTCATATACCTCATTTAAATGTTTGGCAGTTGGGTCCCTTGAATAAACCTTGTTCAGATTTTTAGACCTAAGGCTGAGTCAGGAAGCTTCTCTTAAAAAAGCTGCACCTCTGCTCACTGCTAGCAAACAAATGACTGGAGAAAATGCGGCTACTAAAAAGCCATCTTGGACTCAGTTTCCTTTTTTTCTGTATGGACATAATTCTTAAATCCATCATATGAAGATTGTGCTTACATCAAGGCTCCTGTGAGACTTCAGGAACCAGCCTTTTTATTGTCACAAGCTATGCATTTTGTAGCTTAAGCAAGAACACAATTCAATGGCATCTTTGTACCATGACCAATTTTAGAGACATAACTCAGAAGGTGTTTTGGCTCCACTTCTGTGCTCTAGAACCCCTTTAAAGCTTTTTCTGGTTTTATGCGGGTATACTTGCCCCAAATTGTTATGCCATTTGCAGTCAGAAGTTTCACACCTGTCAGTACCCCGAGTTTCAGACCTGAAGTTCTACAGCTACTTAGCCTCACATAATCAATCATTCAAAGGGTTATATTAATTACAAACTGCTTGGCTTATGGCTTAGGAACTTTTTAGCTAGCTATTGCATCTTAACCAATTTCTATTAATCTATGTATTGTCAAGTGAGTGCAGCTTACCTGTGCTTTTATATCTTCTTCTCGGGGGCAGCTTGCAGGATCTCTCTTGACTCTGTCTGCCTTCTCCTTTGTCTATACTTGGAATACCTGCCTGCCTCTAAGCTGTTTCAGTATAGTCCAAAACAGTTTTTTTTATTATCCAAAGATAATTTTCAGCTTACAGAAAGCCATACCGCATCATATTTCTATATATTTTATTTTTAAATATTGCATAAAATGAGCAAAAAATTCAATACCTTAAAATATTCTTTTGTGAATATGCTTTCATTTTCTTACTGATGATAATCACAAGAAGTGTCTGATGTAGAACACTGTAGCCAGAGACAAGAGGATAGGTATGAGAAAGAGGACAGAGTCAGACACAGATAAAGCCAGATGCCAAAAGAATCAACATGTAAGAAACACAGGTGAGCCACGGGCCATGTGGCAGGAAAGATTAATAGAAATGGGTTGAGTTAAGATGAAGGAACTAGCTAGCAATGTGCCTAAGCCATAGACCAAACAGCATGAAGTTAATATGAGTGTCTGTGTGTTTCATTGGGATTTGGGACTGCTGGTACAGATAAATGGCAACAGGCAGGTCCGAACTGTGGGGCTAGTTGGGCCAAAAACCACATTTGCAACAGATTGCATCCTAACATGGGCCAAATACCCACATAAAGCCTGAGAAAGCTTAAAAATGGCTCTAGAACACAGAAAAAGAGCCAAAAGCAGCTTTAAATTGTTTCTTGGAAGCGGGTCATTGTACAGAGAAAGCATGGTGTCTCACCCATGGACAAAATGGTGGTAGACTGGCATCAGGGAGCATGAGCTGCAAGCAGGCTGGTTCCCAAAGTCTTAAAAAAGACTTGGTAGCATGTGATTGATTTAAGGTTTCCATTTATATTGGAGAAAAGAGGAACAAAGTCAAAAATAGCCTTTGGTAGTAGAATTTTCTTAGGTCTGCTGTTTGCTTGTGGTGAAGAGAGATGCTGCCCCTTTAAGAGCAACTTCCCGACTCAGCTTTTCTGGCAAAAAAATCTAAATTGTAGAATTTTATAGAGATTTAATAAGCAAATAATAAAAGGGATTTGTATACTTTAATTAATTAACTTCAGTGACACTTCCCAAGTGATACAAAAGTTTCAAACCATTATATTAATACAGACTTGTGCACAATCAATTATAGACTAACTAAAATTCTGTCAATCAAAGATTTTCATGGCTGCACAAAATTTCGAAGCTTAAAGATGCATTTTACAGTAATTACTAAAGAAGCAGTCACTTGTATGACAAACAATAGTTAGTCTTAGGATAATCTTATTCACAAAAATATAATTTTACAAGATTATTATAAATTTTACAAGTATCTAAAAGACCTACATGTAAAGAACTAAAGATGTATGAAGAACTTAATATCTACGAAGCTAATTTACAAAATTCAGAAGATGAATACACAATGTTGCAAGTTCAATATAATAAAAATGATGTAAAACTTAAAAATCAGTGGCCTTCAATGTATAATCTTTTAAATATGTTTATCATTAATTTTGAAAAATCATTAGAACTACTACCATGGAGGATGCTTTATTATGTTTTATTATTCCTATAACATTTTATAATTTTTATATGTTTGAATTTGCATTCTGAATATTATTAATAGATACTGATCTCATCTTTCTTTGATACATTCATTACAAATGTATTTGTATAATCCAGTTTTTGTTTTTGTAGTGTTCTTGATTAAATTTCTCACATACATTTAATCGGTGTGTGAGTATGTGAGTATGTGTGTGTTCTGGCTTGAACTTTCTTATGTAAATTGAATGCTATCTTATAATTTATTTTCTAATTTTATTTAAGCTTCCTATCATATTTTAATTCTTTGACGGTTTATATTTCTGTTTCTAGATCTCAGTTTTCTATCTCCTGTTTTACTTTTTTCATATTTGTGGATTGTCTATAATCATTCACCGACTCCATTTCTTGAGTTATACTGTTGTCTTCTAACAATTGTGGTTTTTTGAGTCATTATACCTGCTTATTTATCTATATTCTATTATTTTTATTAATTTATTATTTTACTTGTTCATTTTACTCTCCATAACTTTTTTATATTTTATCCATTCTCTATCTACAGTAGTATATTTTATCATATGATGAAACACTTTATAGTTTTATTATTTGGCTTTAGTATACAAATGTTGTTATTATGTGTTTGAACTACCATGATTAACATTAATATCAATTTATTTCAAATAATTATATTTCTTAAGTAGTTTTTGATAACTCTTTAGACTCATACTGTCTTGGTTAGGATTGTTTTGTACTTTACAAAATCCAGAGTCATCTGTGGAGAGGAAAGTTCATTTTAGAACATCTTGTTTCAACAGGGACAGAAAAGATATGGGTACCAACAAAACTAATAAAAGTCCACTTCAAAAAGGAGTCCCTCCCTGAGGAAGAGAAGTAATTGCTCATCCTTGATATGACAAACGGATACATGGTAAGGAAAACACATTTAAAAAACCTGAGGCAGGTTTCAATTTTGTCTTTACAGGAAAATGGATACAGCTATTTTTAAGGCATTGACTAGACATTGAATAATTACTCACCTGCAATCAAAGACAGACTGATGATAAAGAAATGTACACGACTTGCTATGAAACCAACTGATATGCATATGCATTTCTGGGTAATTTCTCAATTTTTACTGCTTTGTATCTTGCATCTACACCTCGAAAAAAAAAAAAAAGTGGTCCTGATTTGACTATTAATAGGGCTGGATTTGGATTGGGAGCAAGTGGTTTTCTCCCTCTCTAAACCCAAGCATATTGGTAAAGAAAATGTGAAAAATTCTGTCTCATATCAGAAAAGCCACCTGGTGTGAGACAGAAGACAGAATATTTAGGGACCAATGTTAGTGTGAATTCATCTTTAACCTTGTTCCTCTCTGTTTCTGTACCTTTCAAACATCTCATCTTGTCTGTATACAGTCTCCTAAAGTCATAAAAGATATAAATATCTTTTGAGTATCAACAATGCTTAAGTTTTCCAGTGTAAATAACATTTCCTCCTATCAGCTATCTACAAAGAATCTGGAACCGAGATGGGGCCCCCACCGCAACAACTCCTCCTAGTAAAAAAAAAATAAAAGGAAGAGTATGAGAGAGAGAATAAGAGACAGGTAGACAGACAGACAGAGACAAAAATAGAAAAATCAAGAACCTGGTGTGCACCAATCAATAAGTGTTTCCAGGAAATAGATTATTCAAAAACAGCTGCAAGATAGCTCTTTATGATTATCCTTCAGATCACACTGCCAATTAGATTTCCAGATGGAGTTAACCACTACTCTAAGAAGGGTTATAGATGTATGTGGTCAGTCCATTAAGAACTAACCATTGTTTTAGCTTTTACAGGATCCTAAAGAGATGCCATCGCCCTTAAGTCAGCAGGAAGCAACCTTATGAAAGACTATGCCCCCTTTTCCCAATAAGTTTTATGCTCTGAAGGTTGTGGGTAACTATTATTCTAATAGAATAGTTATAAGTTAAAACTGGGTAAAAGACAAAACTATAATATAGCATCAAAGATATCTTTTGAAGAAAAGAGGGGCGATAGATAGGATAGATAAAGGTAGACTGTTCTACCTACATATACACCATTCTAGCTGAATGTATGGGCTAAGCTAAAGACAATTTGCACTGGCATAGATATTTGTATATTGATACAAATGTAAAATCATTTTATATGTTTAATTGTAACATTGGTACAAAGTTTAATCTGAGATTGCTTTATATAACCAAAGCAACTTATATTTCTATATAAATCTGAATCTGTAACTATTATGTAAAACTGAACCTGAAATTGTTATATTTTATGTATGCTTCTATCTCTGTCTAAAGTATTTGCACATCATTGTCATGTGTACTATGCAATTACTTCCTCCATTTAACTATACTAGATATAATGTATGATTGCGCTAGTTAGAATATATGCACAAGATGTTTTATATACCTCTGTTTATATGATATATATGTATTTACATGTCTAAAATGCTGTGGCCACTTTACCTGGTAATATACCCCTGGTTAATGTTTGATAGTCCTATTAAAGGTCACTATTCAGGGATTGTACACCCTTTATATAGGTATTCTAATTTTTAGTACAGCGTTTACTGCTTAAGACGATAACAACTGCAGTCAACATTACTTATATTACTTATTTTCACTACTTTTAAATATAAAGATAATAATGCGTTAGTTTCTGATATTAAATGGGATGTCATATGAATATCAATAAGATTTAATTGTTTGATTGGTTGTTTATTTCTGGTAATATTAGATTATTACCAATTTCAAATGACTTTGATATATATTCACATATATATGAATCTTCTTTCAGTTATATCAACATTTTTGTTAATTTTTGTTCCAAATTTTATATTAATTTAAATTTATATTATCCCATTGTTTCTTATATTTAAATGAATTGGATTTAGTAGATTATAGATTTTTTTTGAATTTTAAATTTCAATAAAATTAAGATTAAATATGTAATTTTAAAGTAGGATTTAAAACTTTTATACATTTGTCATTCATGTAAGACATGTTGAGGGATAAGTATGAACCAGAAATTTCGCTAGGTGTTTTATATTCAACAGAGAAAAAAAATCTGAGAAATGATATAGTTTATGTTTTAACAGAGTCTATCGTATATTTTGAAAATATTAAATGTTAATAAAATGACATAGAGTAACAAATATGATGATACTCATGAACTATCATTTTTTAGTACGAATGTGTGATTTATGAGTGTAATTTGGTTTAAGAGTAAAGATACATTCACTTCTATTGATGTCTTTTTATCTATATAATACAGTTGCCTTTTAAGTAAAATTCACTGCATTTAATAATTATAGAAATATTGTATATAATGCTTTCACACAATCTCTGTCTAGAGTGTTTTACAAAATATTTATCAAAATCATGAAAGCATTTAATGAATTATTTCCTGCTTTGCATGAAATTATTACTTTAAACCTTATTAATATGTTATCAAGTAACTGCTCTATTTGTATAAAAAAATGTCAGTAGGTTTTACTGAAATGCAGCCTGTTTTATAACCCACTTTTTCTCTGTATTTCTCTGTGTTGATATGAAAGATAATCTGACTAAAATTTGTTTTTATTTTATATATTTTATATATATTTATATATTCATATATATATATATATATATATATATATATATATATATATATATATATATATATATATACAGGGACTTGGTTCAATATTCTGTTTCCTTGGCATATCTTAATGCATATATTACTGCTTAATTTTACTTAACATGTAAATTTTCAAGTTACAAATATCTGGGATGTCTTGATATATTTTAAAATCTTTTCTTTTTGGAATTATCTTACAAATAGGCTACAAAGAGGCTTAGAATGATCTTTTCTGGTGTACACATTTTGAAATGGCTTACAGGCTGAAAGACTCTCCATATGATCAGTTATGTGTGACTTTGTGAACATATATTCCAGGAGCAGCTATGTGTGTATGACAAAAGAAGCAGAAGTATTCAGAGAATCAACTCAAAATCTTAGTAAATATTAAGATGTTTCTTTTCTGAGTTACATGCCAAGTTCAGCCACAAATAATTAATCCCATTTCCACTCAAAATTAAATCATAATTGAATGCTAATAAACAAATTTACCTATTATCTTTATTAGGATTTCTATTGTTGTATTAAAATACTATGACCAAAGCAATTTGGAAGAAAAGTGTTTATTCAGCTCATGCTTCAACATCACAATTCATCATCAAAGTAAGCAGAGCCGGACATGGAGCTAGAAACTGATTTGGAGGCTATGGAGAAATGATGCTTACTGTCTGGCTTCTCAGGGCTTTCTCATCCTTCTTTCTTATAGAACATAGGACCAGCAGCCACAGCATGGTACTACACACAATGGGCTTTACCCTTTTTAACTAATAACTAATAAAAATGTCCTATAGGTTTACCTAGAGCCAGATCTTAAGTTGCTATTTTCTCAACTGTGGCTAATACCTCTAGTTTCTATAAAGTTTATATATAAAATTAGTCAGTGGGCCATTGGTTTCTTATACTTCATTGACCTGTTCCACTAGTATCATTTTTTCTGCTCGTCTTTCTATTGTTTTGATGTATTATTTGTAAAAGATTTTATTTAACTACATAAACTATAGAATCCATAATTGATAAAAAAATATGTCATACTTATCTTTCCAATTAGGCTTATTTTACTCAATATAATAATGTCAAGCTATATCTATTTTCTTTGAAATGATGTATTTCATTCAGCTTTATTTCTGAATAAAAGTAATTTATTGTGTATACTCTTGAAACGTCTGAAACTAAGAATTTCTAGTCACTGCTACTAGTTGATAAGTAAAATAATAAGTGGGAAAATTAGTTAGTAGGGAGAGATTTGTATCATTGATTTGGACAAGAAGTGACAGTAATCACTTTACTAAACCTCATAATTCTTAACTGTTTTATAGCCACAAATAAGTATAGGCCATACTGATTATTATAGAAATACCTTGTTGCAACAGAGACCTTTATAGAAAATCACAACTGATGAAAATGTAGAGAACAATTTAACAAGTGGCATTAAGGCAGGAGTGACACATCTATATCACAACTCCTGCTCCCACGGCTCAAAATTAATATGGAATAAAGAGGATAGAAAGAATAAAAAATTCAGATTAGGATTATTTTTGTTAAATAGGTCACAGAAGCTACACTTATAACATCTAACAAAAATGATTGTTGAAATAAGATGTGAACAGGGATGTTATCAATATATAGAATAAATTCTCTAGACTTCATTAGGAAACTCTCCTAAACTTTTGAATAATTATCAACAAAAATTAAAGCCTATTAGACATGATATATGTTAATTTACGTATCTCATCATATTCATAACAAATTTTGCTGGATGTTTTATGACTTAAGAGATTCCCATTTGCTCTATCTACTTCATCAAAGCAAAATATGAAAAAAATGATGTTTGATTTATTGCTGTTTACTTCCAAAACAAAAAATTATATAATTGTACCTGTCTTGAAGATTTAAGAAAAGATACACTCCAGGTTTGGTGAATTAGATTAGTACGATGAGATCAAAAGTGATGAATTGTTTTTTAAGAATTTTATTTCCAAATTTTGAAAAATATTTTCACTATTTTTTAAATAGCAGTTTAATAGTGTTATTGTTTGTTTTCTGAAATACATATTGTCAAAAGTTCATAAGTCCTTATATTTGTCACTTTAATTTTTCAATAGAAAACAAAAAACATTTAATATGAAACTGAATTAAAATTAGTCTTTGGTTCAGTATGGGGATGTTATATATTATGTGACTAAAAACCATCAGGAGCAGAAACCATACATCTGCATATAGAGGAACAAAATGGACAGGTTCAAGGTAAAAAAAAGACCTCAAAAGAAAACTACAGAACAAAGAACTTGGGTCATATCTATGAGTTTCTCAACTGTGGAATATTACAGCTGTTCTTGGAGAGTAATACACAGCTTAAGCCTAAATTATGTAGTATAAATATATTTTTGAAATGTCACTAAATTTGCTAGATGTTATAACCTACCAGGTAATGTAATCACATTAGCTATCACAGCTTAAAAATAATAAAACCGGTTGAGGTAACTTTAATATTATTCGATAATACATTAGGTATAAGTTTCTTTATTATAAAAGTCAATAAGAAACCAATAATAAAATTCCACTAAATTATATGCAGTGGAATAAAATGTTCAAATATTCAACTTTAAAATTTTATAATATGTATTTTGAACCAAGAAATAAAATTCTAATTTCATTTTAAATAGTTGTAAATCTTATCTGTCTTCTCTCTCTCTCTCTCTCTCTCTCTCTCTCTCTCTCTCTCTCTCTCGGTGTGTGTGTGTGTGTGTGTGTGTGTATGTGTGTGTGTGCGCGCATGTGTGTGAGTGTGTGTGTGTGACACAGAGAGCTTTTTGTGTGAATATCATTTGAAGTGAGCAAGAAGAGGCATCAGTTCTCACCAAACAGGAGTAACCAACCAGATGTGCTTTCTGGAAACCAAAACAAGAAATACTGCAAAAGCCCAAACTGTTTTTAATTGCTGAAATAACTTTCTAGTCAGCCAATGAAACTTAGTTTCATAAATCTTTCTATTGAAGGAAAAAAGTCATACAGTACATTTTGCTCATGATTTCCCCTTCTCTGATTCCCTCTAGAGATCCCAGCCAACACCTTATATTCTCAACTCTATACACTTTCTCTCTTTAGGGATATAGAAAATGTGCCAAAAACATAAAAATATTTAAAAGAAAAAACACACAATATGCATGCAGACACACGTAGACACACACACATATGCACACACCCTTTGAAAACATAAAACTAGAAGCATATATGCAATGACCATTTAGACAAGAAAATTCACAAACAATGCAATATAAAACAAAACAAAAAGTATACATAAATATTCTTGTATACTTGGGACCTCATTTGAGGCTTGGGACCTCATCCTTTTTATGATACAGAATTATCTGTAACAATTTAAGACAATTGTACATTAAATTATCCAGAATGATAATGTAACCTTATTGAGACATGTACATATTATCATGGATGATTTGTTGAATCATTCACTCCTTTGTACATATGCTAGTATCATATTCTCACCAAAAAGCAAATAGAATCTTCTCCTACTCCCTGTTCCACACTTGCAGCATATCTTCAGTAAATTACCTAAAAAGGTACTGTACTTCAGTGAGATTGTTTAATTAGCACATGGCTTAAAATGTGATTTCATTAACAGGATTGTTTTTCTCATCAAAAGTCAAGTAGAACATATTTTTAAAAATCACTTACTTGAAAATATCAAAAGTAATCTGTCAAGAGGGATCTGTCAAGTATTTTTTTGTGAGAAATTGACTAAGTAATTAATGCTAAAGAAGCAGAGATATTTCTCCAATTAATGTTTCTTGATGACTGGAAACACCATACCACTCAATAGTTTTTTTCTTTTTGTGTACTTATGTAGCATTTAAAAAAAAATTCTTAATCACAGCATCTGTCACAATTGTGGAATATGTTCTGTCATTCTTCACAATATAATCCTTACCAAACCTTGGCAAAAAGTTCAAAATGTTTAAGTATATACTTTACAATTCTTAAATAAATATGTACATGTTTTACATACATACATACACACACATATATTATACATAAAATCTCAGCAGATGTGGAGCTAAAGCAGAAGATTGTTAGTATACCCTTGGTTATATTATGAGACCTTGTGTCAAAAATATAATTGACATTTAAATATAAATATTATAAGGAAATAGTGACATAAATATACAGTTAACAAAACATTTTTTCTTCAATATTATACCTGAGTCAAATGAGAAAAAAAATGCCTGGTATCTTAAACCTGTTCAAAGGTCCATGGACAAGGAGTTAATAGACTCTAGAGAGAATCCACTAATGATGTTTTGCTAATTAGGCAAATTATCAAACTGTTTTCTCTTTTATGTTTGTATCATAGATTTATGGGTCTCTCAAACTTGGGCAAAGAACTTCCTTTTTAAAGATGTCAGAGTTAATGCAGATACTCATAGCAGATTGAAGTAATGAGAATTACTCTGAATTCTCTGCTTTAAATGGGACATCTGTTAAAAAATTTCCATCCTGTCAAAAGCCAGACAATATCACAGGAAAGAGTATAGAAAGTATTTAAGAGTATGAGAATGAGGAAGGATGTTATGGAATTACCCCTGGAAATGCCACAGCCATGGTAATGATGGACTCACAGTAGCAGTGATTAGTCTCAATGTCAAGAGGAAATCACCAATACAATTATTTACATGTAGAAATCATTATGGCTTCTCTTCAGTGTAAATGATTTTGAAACTAAAATATTGACAACATCTCCCAGCGTAAACTTGCAGTATTAACACATAAAAAGTGCTATATAATGATCCAGAAAAATACTTGCCAGAGAAAAGTATTTATTACCTTGGAATTAGCAGTATAGAAGAATAGAGATAGTGAAAAATTCTCATTTGTAATATGTATATGAAATCATACCAAAATGTTATAAAGAAGCTGAATATTAGCCTGAAGAAAGGCATAACATAAACCTGATACTAGAACTGCTAGGAAGAATGAACAGATTCACAAACAGATTTTGAAGTGTTAGAAAACTAAGATGAAAGTTCATAAGAATGAAGGAAAAATATAACTTATCAGAAGGCAGTTCAAAACACAGGAAGGAAAAAAATATTTCCAAATACTGCAAATTTACACGGTACCATATCAAGGCACAGTTTGATGTCTAAGTTTCTTTTTTATACGTTTCTGTTATCCAACAAGAGACTTAGATATGTAAAATTCAGTGAAACATTGAATATTCTTCTCAAGTCATTAAGCAATTTTGTTTTAATTTCCTCTGGTCATTATGTTAAAGTAATGTTTTACTTGAAAATATTACCTAACATACTATATAAGATAAGATAATAATGTTTGATTTATGTGTACAAATATAAAGTGTTCCATGTTGTAGTTGGTCTTCCATAAGAGCATTCTTTTGCATAGTTGAGTCTCTACTTCTGGCACAATTTAGAGAAGTTGTAAGAACTTTATAAGATATGATCTCACTGGAAGTTTTAATTGGAGAAAAAATCTCAAGACTTTATGATATCATTACAGTTTTTATTCATTTAGTGTTTCCTGACTTCACAGGGAATGTAACATGTTGACTCTTTGTGTTCTTTTCCATGGAGCTCTTATTTTTGAAATGTAGAAAAACTAATAAAATATATAGTATATGAAGGGGCATTCACAATGTTTTACTCATTACCTAAAATTCTATTAATATATCCAGCATGTAATTTGAAAAAAAAATGTAGGAAGAAAACCATGAATATAAATCTTCCATATATTTTACTTAAGAGTTTCTGTTAAATAACTGTAAGGACAGATTATACTCTTTGATTTACTAATTACAATTTTATTTGTGACCTCTATGCTCTTTATCAAAAGACGTTATATGAACTACTAGGAGTCCTCCATTCCATGGCTATGTTTAATCAGAAGATACGTACTTTATTTTATAAAATCCATAAAACATCACATAAGTTACTAGATATTTTGATATTTCTATTATTCTAGTTTGATGGGTTAATGGCCCTTAGAAGAGGGTAATATATTGCACAGTGAATATTAATTCCAAATCAATATGAAATGTTTCTGTTTATTTAAACCCTGAGAAGACAAACTTGTGCTGCCCAAATACTCTTGAGTGCATGGTCATCTACCAGATTGTTTTCAAGTCACTGTGAACTATTTTGTAGAGAAATTTATCCCCATCTGTCCCAGAAGCTAACACTTGCCAATATATCTATATGGGAGAGTTTCATGCCCAACTTCTATCTCCATGTTGGTGTTTGTTCTAATTTGTGATTTCACAGGTTATGTGCTGTCAAAAATAATAAATTCATGTGTGCCAATTACCTAATTTCTATAAAATGCACTGTTCTAATAATTACTCACTGCCCTTGGCTCTTAAAATATTTCTGCCTTCTCTTCTACAATGACTGCTGAGCCTGAGTGAAAGAGGCATGGTAAATGGCTAAGTATTCTACAGTATCTAGATCAGAGGCAGTTCTAGTTCTGTGTCAACTACTGTCTACTACAATAGAATCTTAGCTATAAAACTTTTTAATGATGGCAGATTTCCATGTATTAGATAATACTAATTTAGCAGAATTTAGCTTGTAGAATTCAGTAATTATCAGAAAGCAATTTCTTTTTTAATTCTTGAGTCATTATAGCATTATTTGTATCATTTCCTGAAGTATTTCCAAAATTTTCTTCAGTTGACGTTCTAACCCTGATGAATGTTGTAAACCATTTCCAATCTAAGTTACCTTATTTAATTTGTTTAATTAATGAAGTTTAATATGACTAATATAGTTTTCACTTCATGTATGCAGACCATATAAACTTATTAGAGTGAGTTGTGCTAGATGATATTTAATCAAGCCATTATGGTCTTGATAAAAGGTAAGCAACCAAAAGCACAGTAATAAAATTTTCTTAAACTTAGTAACTTAGTAGATGTAAAGCTTATATTGATAGTCATCAGCAAACAAAAAAATAAATATTTATCAAGAAATCTTTAAAACTCTCAAATCTACAGGGAAAAAGAGAGTTGAACATTCCTGTTCTAAAAGAAATATTTGAATCAACACATATTGGAATTTATTCACAACTTTCAATTTTATAATTATAAGCTTTGTAACTGTAGCATACATACATTTCTTAAACTCTCATTTTTTAGGGTCAAATTAGGAAGGGACACAGCCTCTGAATAGACTTGTCCCTTAAGCAGGAATCACAGTGATTTGGGTAAAGTGAGCCATTTAGAAGTTTCTTTTCTATTCTTTGATATTTCTTCAACAGGGGATAAAAACCTGCATATATAAGCATGTTTGCAAGACTATTGTCAAGGAAAAATACAAGATAGATAGTAAAATACTAAAACTAGACTTTATTTATACGTAGAGTGGACTTGGCATGACATTTGGTTCATTTCAACGCATTACCTTGGATAATAGGAATTTACACCCAGAAATACAGGCCATTGTCATGGAAGCAGTAAATTCAAAAGCACTATGTGAAATTATCAAAAGAATAGTGAGAGTGGCCCACTGGTTCAGCAATGCAAAGGGTATACTATACTTGCAGAGAACTCAAGTTCAATTTCTAGAACTCATGCCAAGTAGCTCACAATCCCCTGTAATAAATATGTCAAGTAGTTCAGAATCCCCTTTAATTCCAGTTCCAGAAATCATGATTTCTCCTGCCTCGGATATCACCTGTTCTCAGGTGTTCACATTCATACATTGTCGTGTACATATAATTTAAAATAAATTTAAAAAATAAGTGGTATTCTTGACAAACACATTGTGTAATATTGTCATTGAAGGAATTTAGGTCATTGTCAGCATTGTCTCTCCTGAATCCAAGGTGACCATCATTTCATATCCTATACTATTAATGTATATTTTCATCTTCTTTTCAAATAATTAATTAATTTTGTTTTATAATGTTATAGGAATGTTTAAAACTTTCTTTTTATTATAATTTTATTACTGATGATTCATATATCAATGTGTGATTTGAAGTGTGAAAGTAATAAAATTATTCATGGATGAAAAATGCTGCTATCATAATGTGAAGCAAACAATATTCCTATATATGATACAATATAGCAATCTTATTTTTAAAGAATCAACTTCACATTTATGGGAAAAGCATGATATGTTCATGCCTGCTCATAAAAATTCAAATAAATTAGCGAAAAATAAATCTATAATGCATGCCTACTAGAAATAGTCTAATACTCATCAATAAAAAAGGAAATGTTTTATATGTATATTGTGATACTATAAATTATAATATACTATAAAAAATAGTAAATATGTAGCATATAAAATTTTGTCAAAAATATAATTATTAAATTATTTAGAAGAATAATTATTTAATTAATTATTAAATTATTTACACACAAGCTCTAAAAATAAGAACACATTTTCTGAAGAGGTAATATTATTTTATGGTGATTGAAATAATCATTAATTAATAGGTATCTTGCTATAACAGACAAATTTTATCTATGAAATAAGAAATATGTTCATCCTGAGTTTTGTGGAGTTAAGGAATATACACGTGTAAAAATACATAAAATTTATATTAATGATACTTCATTATCTGACTTATTTGCATTTTCTTACTCTTGGTAATTTAATTTAAGATCAATTTTTAGGTTAAGTTTAGGCTATGAATGTAAATTTACTCTAACTTACAAATAAATATAACAACATATACTCAGAAAAGTCTGTTTTTATTTTTTATTACTAAGTGAAAAAAAAAGTTATCAAAATATGGCTGTAAGAAATACACATAGAAGTACGTTCTCACATTACTGCATAATTATTTTATTTATGTAGTAACTGGGGATTTGGGAAAATATCAGGCTGATAATTTTTGAAATCAGATTCCTGAGATCTATTTAGAAAGGAACATTATAATATGAAAAATTTGCCAGTTACATGAAAGATCTCAAAAATTCTATGAGAAAGCTTCTAGAAATAATACAGAAATTCTTTAATGTGTCAGGATGCATAAGCAACTTTGAAAATTAGTATTTTATATACACCAAATTAGCATGCAAAGAAAAAACTCATGGACACAATTTCATTCACAATAGCTGCAAAGACAGTAAAATATCTAGGAATAAACCTAACCAAAGAAGTGATGTACCTCTACAGTGCAAATTTTAAACTGATAAAGAAAGAAATCAAAAATTGAAATATATTCTATGTTCATGTATTGGTAAAAACATTTTGTGAAAATTACTATTTTTTCAAAAATAATTTACAGATTCAATGAAGTGCAAATTCAAATCCAAACATTACTTTTCACAGAAATAAGAAAAAAATAACTGTCCTAAATTTCATATGGAACCACAAAATATCTGAGATAGTGAAAACAATCATAAACAAAAAGAATAATGCTATATGAATAATCATTCCAGATTTCATGATGCATTACAGAGACATTGTAATAAAAATAATATGGAACTTACACCAAAATAAATATAGACTAAGAAGATTCTCATCATAATATACATGTATTTACATATACATATATGAATGTTACAACAATTAATGAAAAAGAGTTATTCAACTAGAAAGATAAAGAGGGAACATATACAAAGACTTGGAATGTGTAACAAGAATGTATAAATAATATCATTATAATTTAAATAAAATATTATGAATTAATTAAAATATGTTTTCAAAACATATACATGGTGATGAAAGACAAAAACAGAAGACTCAACATTAGAACACAAAACTTCAAAATCTTAATATTTGACAAAGATCCCAAAAATTCACACAGGAAAAAAAAGTATCTTCCACAATGGATTCTGGGGAAATTGGACTTTGGCTTACAGAAGAACTAATTTACAACTATATCTATCATCTTGTATGAAAACTAACTTAAGTTGGTCAAAAACCTAACTGTGAAATCCCCAATACTAAAATTGCTAGAAGAAGAATTAGACAATATTATGCATAGTATAGGCATAGGAAAAGACTTTTTGAATAAGATTAAATTTGTCAGATAATTAAGACTGGAAATTGTCAAGTGGAACCTCAAAAAATATAAACAACTTCTTAACCTAGGAAACAATCAGATTTATGAAGAGAAAGCACAGAATGTGGTAAATTTTATGCCATTTATACATCTGAAAAAGAATTAATATTTAGGATTAAAAAATCAATAATCAAATAGTCAAAAAGCAAACAACATGTATAAATATGGGCTTGGAACCTGAACAAAGAAGTCTCTAAAGAAAAAAAAAATAAAGTAGCTAAGTAATATTTCAGAAATCTTTTAAGGAAATCCAAATCCAAATGGAAGTGTGATTTCAACTTACCTCATAAAATTGGCAAAGATATACAAAGACACCAACAACAGATGCTTTAGAAAATTATGGGAAAATGGAGCGCTATGACTCAGGTACAAAATTCCTTGGCATATGTCCAAAGGATGTGAAATCCTATTCCACATATACTTACTCAGCCATGTTCCTTGCTGGCTTATCCCCAACAGGTAGAGAATGGAATTTTCTTTCCAATGAACCAATAGTAAAAATGTGGTACATATACACTATGGAACTGTAAAAAATTAAAATAAAATCATAAAATTGGCAAGGAAATGAAAATAATTAGAAAATGTCAATTTAGTAATTTAGTAAAGTGACCTAGACCCAGAAACACAAAAATCACATGTTCTCTCTCATCTGAAGTGCCTAGCTTTAAATCCTTAGATACAAATTATCACTGACTTGGAAAACAGACTCCAGGAACCCAAGCTATGTAAAAAAATATCCACAAATACTGTGAGGGCTAAATTTTTTCTATTTAGGAATAGGAAAAAACAACACACACTCTCTGATGGTATCTTTCTCTTTTACTTTATTTTAAAAAAATTTTTTTTTCTGAAAATCTCTGCCTCTTCCTAGCTACATTCTCTACCCACAGTCACATATCTTTTATCTCTTCTTAAGTCTCTCTCTTGCATAATCATACATCTCTATAGTTACCTCTTTTTTTGTAGAACTTTATCTTCACTGTCTCCACACAGTTACAAATCTTCTCACAACCACAGATATGCATCCAAGTATGATTATTAAAAGCCCTAACATCAGTCAGGAAAAACACAGTTTTTGATTTTTTGGTGAAACTTATCAAAGAGGCCACCAAGTCATGATATTGCTACTACCCTTGGTTGTCCCTCCACATATATTCATTTATTTTTCCTTAGTCTCCTTTTTGGACTTGGGAAGTATGTCCTATGGCTTTACTAGATGGATTTGATTTTGTTTAAGTCAACAAACTCCTGGAACACATGAATTTCTCTAGAAAGAATTGCAGTGTAAGTTTCCTGTTAATGTGTTACTCACTTAGTTTATAGACTTTTGATTTCATGTGAGAATTAAACTTTTAAATAATTGAAATAAAATAATATACTTTATAATAAATAAAATATTTGATGGAGAAAGGTATATATCTGATGTGCAAATGTCTTTCTGTATGCTATGAACATCATTATTTTAATAAAGCAGCTATTTTGGCCAAGGCACCATAGAGCAAGTAGGAGGGGAAATCACAACATAGCCGCCCAAGAAGAAGCATGTAAGGAACACAGGCGAGCCATGGGCCACATGGCAGACAGATTAATGAAAATGGGTTGATTTAAGTTATAAGAGCAAGCTAGCAATGTGCCTCAGCCATAGGCCAAATAGCATGAAGCTAATGTAAGTGTTTGATTCATTTCTGGGGGCCTTATCAGTGGCGGACGAATAAGGTGTCTGGGGCAGCAGGTCTGTGGTTCTGGATCTCTGGCCACCCAGGTGAAGAAAGCTCACTGCTACATATGTCAAAGATGAGATGACTAGAATAGAAATTAAATTGGATGAGAATTTGAGGTTACTGACACCTTAATGGTACATGTGGCTATCTAAGAAATTAAAGAAACTCAAGATAAATCATTTAACCTGTCTTTCAATAAGATAATGCCTACCAACCAATATTTCAGTAAGACTTCTACATCAGATAATAGAGCCCTGATAGTTGGCTTTCCAGATTCCATGCATGTGTGTTGAGTAAATGTCAATTTGTTGTGAATTACTTAGTCCATGTCAATTTAATACAAAAGAAAATTGAAAATTGACTAAGAAAGATTATTCTATCTATCAAAGAATTCTTTTTTTCTGAAATATCTGTTCACAATTCTATTTTCCACTTGTGTTTTTCTACCTTCAGTTGGATGTCTATTAGTAAATTTTGCCATCTTTTACTTCAGTATTCCATTTGCATAATTAAGCCTTCCCTACTAACTTGGAGTATATAACTAAATTACTGAATTATGATGTTTATTGCAGTATTATTAATAGTATAAGTAGCAGATACATTGAAAAGAAGCTTAATGGAACAATGTTCATTTTAGAAGGCTTTTTAGGAGTGTTATGTACAATTATGGGGATTTACTTGGAAGACAATTTATCAAATGACCTTATTCAGGTACAAAAAGACAAAGTAGTATAAAAATAAAAATATAGAATACATCAAATATTCAAATTCATAATAAAAGAAGGTACAATGTGAATTTTTATTTAAAATATATTTAAAAATTAGTTATATAAGGTATGTTCCAGAGATCTTAGGTCCAACACTGTGGCAAGAGTTTTTAACACACAGTATTGTGTTCAAATATACATATGTGTGTTTATGTTTATACATGAATTATGTACAAATACAACATGCTGAGACATTTTATTACATCTATGTTTATTGCCTTAGGGCTGTCTATATTGTATTGAATGACCATAAATCTCCTCATCACTGGAAGAGGCTAGATACAGACATTGATTATAAACAGCTATGTGTATGAATATTTCATAGATGAAATCTAAGTGATAAATTTTAAATATTTTTCTAAGATAGTAAGGTATCACATATATGCCTATTTTCTAAAGTGCAATTAAAATTTAACAAATATTTGAATATAGAATTTTTAATATAAAAATGAAGAATATGGAGAATTTATCTATCATGGGGAATTGTAGAGGATGTGAGGTCTACTTACTCACAGATAAGCATTATAGAAATGAGAAATGTTATACATGGAGGCTTTTCTCTTCAAAAGAGGGGATGTGCATACTTGATTTTCATTCAAATGCGTGGAAATGGATATCTTAATTGCTTAGAAATCTTTGTTATTCTGTATGTCCAAGCCTCACCAAAATCCCTTTTTGTCTGAGCATTGTTTCTCAGTCATTAGAATTAAACTTTAAGGAAGTAGTCACAGGTTTCTTGTGAAAAACATGAACTTTAGAGGAGTTTCTTCATAGCTATGCCTTAGCTTTTGTTGTGATAATTGTAAGAAGGAAAATTTCTGATTCAGTGAGCTCCCAATAGCTCCAGTCATCAGCCATCACTGTGGGTTGCCTCCTCATGATCCAGATCCCTTTGCTCATATATACTCACCTCTCTATCTCTCTTTGACTGGGTCTCTGCCTCCACCTCTATTCATTCATTACTGGATGAAGGTTCTGTGATGACAATTAGTGTCATCACTCATTTGATTATAGGGAAAGTTCTGTTTAGGCAACCCTTCCACAAATGGAGTAGCATAAGACTAAGTTCCTGTGAATGATCTAGTATTTTGTAGTATATTTCCTACAGTGTAAAACCTAACCCAGACTTAATATTGGAATGAAGGACTGACTAGAACCTACCTAAAATAGATAGTCTAGACTGAACTGGCCCACCTTGGAACTCCTTGCCTCCTTGGATAATGGGTGGGGGGATGCTGAGTGAGGATTGAAAGTGACAGGGGAGGGGAGAAGATACATAAAAAAAACCTTTATAAAAAATAAAGAATGGGAAAAAATAATAAAAAATACATACAAAAAATCAGTTAGTTCATCTTATAATATTTGTGATACAATTTTACTAGTAGCTATATATTGGCATTCTTGTTATTATTGTAAATAATTCACAACTCAGTATGATGTATATAGTACTATTCAGGATTATGTTGCTAAGTAATTTCTAATCTAAGTAATTTCTGGCACTGAGCTTTTTTATTTGATAGTTAGTGCTATCTTTGAGAGATATTGCCATGATAATAAAAGCTAGCTCCAAATAAACTTTTAAAAATATGTATACATGATGTAGGAATGCCTTTCTGTATGCTGTGAATATCAATCTTTAAATAAAGGAGCTGCTTTGGGCCATGACAGGCACCATAGATGAATTAGGAGGATAAATCAGAGCATAGGTAGGATAAACAGGGCATAGTCAGGCATACAGAGATGAAGCCCAAAGGAGCAACATGTAAGGAACACAGGTAAGCCACAGGCCACATGGCAGACAGTTTAATAGTAATGGGTTGATTTAAGATGTAACAGCTAGCTAGAAATGTGCCTGAGTCTTAGGCCAAACAGCATAAAGTTAATATAAGTGAGTCATTTCTGGGGGCCTGAGAGGTAGCAGTGGGCAGCTAAGGAGTCTGGAACGGTAGGGTCTGGGCCTCTGGCCGCCTGGGACCAAGAAACCCCTATGCAACAGATGGTATTGAATGTGAGTTTATTATCCACGTAAAGCCTGAGAAAGATTAGAAAGGGTTCTAGATCACAGAAACTGAGCCAAGGCAGCTTCCAAATTGTGTATACGAAGCTGGTCATTGTACAAAGAAAGTGTGGCTTCTGGGTCGCATACAAAATGGCGCCAGCGGACTAACAGCAGGCAGTGTAAGCTGCAATCAGGAAGGTTCTTGAAATCTCACAGAAGACTCAGTAGCATTTGATTAATTTAAGGTTTCTATATATTTTGAACAAAAAGGAAACAAAGACAGTTTCTTAGTAGCAGCATTTTCTTTAGTCGGCTCTGTTTGCTGGCCATTAATAGAGATGCAGTCCCTTTAAGAGAATTTACTAATTCAGCCTAATCTGTAAAATCTATGAGGCTCTTTAAGAGAGTGTATTTTAAAAGCTCTTCTGATTGAAAAATGATTAAGGATTCACAATAATACAGATTCAGATGGAAAAAAAAAAAACCTCTAAATGGGTTACAATGTGTGTAAAAGGTACATAGTCTTCAGAGAGAAAAGAAAGAAGGTAAAGAAAGTCTTTAAAAGGAGAAATAGAGTAATAAAAATATAATAAGCCATGTAAAGATGGAAAATAGACACAAAATCTGGATTTTGGTTATTTTTGTGTTTTCTTTTAATTTTTTAACTGTTAATGAGCTAACTGCAGAAAGACAATGGATTGCAAATGCAAAGGCTACTAAGTTAAACAAGAATATATATTTTAAAGGTATTTTGATTTTGAAATTTGTGTCTAAGGATTTATTGCTTTGGAAGAGTTCTGTTTTTGTTTTCACAGAAAATGAGAACCTGTGGATTGCTTCCAGGCAAATACGGTTTCATCAACCAAGACCCCCTGAAAAAAATCTGTGATAGGAAGAGATGGCCACATAAAACTTCAAGACTACAGAGTATGATCCTGTCTAACTCATGAGATTTTCAACGCCCCATACTCATCAGGAAGTTGTAATAGAAAACTATGCCCCAATTCCCAAAATATTGTTTATAAATGTTTTTTTCATTATAACTGGTTATTGGTCATAGTTAATCTCTTTCTAAGAAGAAAAAGGGGATATGGTATATCAATGATTTTTTTTAAAAAAAAATAGATCATTGAATTTACTAGTTGAGGAAATCAGCTGTTAAACTCAAAATGTATTACATTGGTATGGATTTTGGTTTATTGATAAAAATTTAAGGGCAATTCCCTTATGCCATATGTATTTTTCTACTCTTGTTTAAGATATGATGTTTATGTAGCTGATTTAAAATTGTAACATATAATTAAGAAATGCATGTTAGTTAGATTTTTAGGTATGTAAAGATATATTTCAATTAGGTAGGTAAACTTCAAATATTTCTAAATATTTATAGAATATGGCATTTAAAATGTTTTAAGAACTTAAGCTTTCTGGACAGTGAGACAGGTCTGCTCCTGGCAGCACTAATTTACTTCAAGAGGAAAATGGGCCTCGAAGAAACTCCATATGGAGTCTATTTGTGGCATTGGTTAGCCAATGGACATGAACCTGTTCTTATATTAACTGCTTGACAGTATGCTGTTAGAAGTGGACATGCAGGTTCCATAGGAAGATGACCTCTGAACTTTGGCAGAACAAGCTGAGATGGTCGGTCATTCAGGTTCCTGCTTTACAGAGAAAACTGTCAGACATTCTTCAGGACTCAAGGAGAAGCAACTGATGAAATGTTCCAGAATGGGCTGAGCAGATTTCCTCCTTCACTAAAATGAAAAGAGACTCTGGGCCTGTAGGCTGAAGATGGATGCCCCAACTTTATAAAGGAACTTTGGGTAACTGTCCAGGCAGATAGGTGTCATCTCTGTACTTTCTAGATTTATGAAGTCGCTAACACTTCTGGTTTACTTGGGTGAATTATCCTTTTGTGGTCTTTGATCTACTTGAAGATTAGATAGTTATAGGTACAGTTTTTCTTAGTCATTTGAAAGGTATATTGTATATGAAACTTCAGATTCATAAAGATAAGGTAGATGATAAGAGTATTTTCTTTAATTTTGCTAAATTTAAATAGACTAGATATTATAATAATTCTTGCTTGATGGCTATTTTGTTATATGAAATTTTGCCATGTTAAAATTGAAACCTTCCTTTTTGATTAGACAGAAAGGGGGAAGTGATGTTGGAATGCCTTTCTGTATGCTATATCAATCTTTAAATAAAGGAGCTGTTTGGGGCCATGGAAGGCACCATAGAAGTAGCAGGAGAAATCAGAGCATAGGTAGGAGAAGCAGGGTAGAGTCAGAGTCAGCCCGAGCTGAAGCCCATGTAAGGAGCACACATGTAAGGAACACAGGTGAGCCACGGGCCACGTGGTAGACAGATTAATAGAAATGGGTTGATTTAAGATGTTAAGAGCTAGCTAGCAATGTGCCTGAGTCATAGACCAAACAGCATGAAGTTAATATAAGTATCTGAGTCATTTCTTGGGGCCAGAGCAACAGAGGTGGGTGGCTATGGGTCTGGTGCGGCAGGTCTCTGGGTCTGGGCCTCTGACTGCCTGGGACCAAGAAGCCCCACTGCAACATATACACAATTGTATTTTAGTAATTTTATATATTAGTACTATTTTACATGTGTTTTTATAAGGAATCTACTATTACTTATCCTTTCTGATTTTTCTTTCAATACCTTGACCTTTAATACCTACCACACTTATCAGTTCTTGTTCCATTGTTCTCTTTTCTTTATTCATACTATATATCAATATTGGATATCTTTCTATACAATGTGAATATACTTTGTTACCATTTGTTAATAAAGAGGCTGTTTTAGCCTATGGTAAGGTAGCTTTGAGGCAGGTGGAAAATCCAAGCATAGATATGTAAGAAGGAGGCTAGAGTCAGACACAATCAAGTCATCCAAGAAACAAGAATTAAAAATACAGGTAAGCCATGAGCCATGTGGCAATACAATAAATTAATGAATATTGGTTGATATGTTATAAGTTGCAAATGAGCCTAAAGCATCGGCAAAACAGTTTGTAATTAATATTTGTGTGATTATATGAATCTCAGCAGCTGAGGAAGTGCATGACCAGACCATGAGAAGAGACCAGTCCTGAAACTTCTGACTACATCTTAACTTTTAACTTCCATCCGTTGAAAGTTCCACCAATACTTGACACCTACTATTTTCCTGACTTCTATTGGTACTCCAATTTAAATGAAAATATTTTAAAAATCAATGCCAGCATCCTTATATGATAGAGAAATATTTATGTTTAATTTATATATTGACATGAATCATTGAACATATGTGTATATGCTCCCCATACTTTGTGCCCACAGAAGGCAGAAAAAGCTGTTGGATCACCTAAATTTGATTCACAGGTAGTTTTTCTTTTTTATTTTACTTTATTCTGTTTATTTTTATTAAAAATGTCTGTTTTATCCATATATCCCCTGATCCCCCTCCACCTAATCCCTCACAGTCAGCCTTCAGTCTCCCCCTCTCCATTCCTTCATCCCCTTTCCCAAAAGGGGAAGAAGTCCCAAGGTGGGTCAGCTCAGTGTGGCTCAGCCACTTCAGGCAAGCCCAATTTCCTTATCCCAAAGTCAAGACTGGATTACATGTTCCTCTCCAGGGAATGGGCTCCAAGGTGCCAGCCTACACATAGGAATTCAGTCTGTGTTGATCAACAAATACAGATGTTCCATAAGAGCAGTGAATATTATTAAACCCATTCTTTAATTTTACTTTAAATTTTATATCTTAGTCTGAATGGCTATATATTTGCAAAGGGATTTATAAATGTATCCACAGTTAAGAATCCAATTGTTCAGATAATTAATTGTGCAGCCAGCCAAGATATTCATTCCAAAGTAAAATGATACAAATGTGTATTTTCTAAATTAAATGTTCATATTCAGAGATAAGTATCCATAAATATTTTAAACAAGTAAGATATATGTGTTTTGTTAGTCTATGTCATATATGCACATATATAATCATAAATAAATAGTAATATTTGGAAAGCTGGCAAATATAATTATAATTTATTATATGACAGATGATTTGGAATGTATTGCCTTAAATTTCCTATTATATTCTTAAAATAGTACTTTGATTTGGGTACTGCAATTGCATTGTTTTACAAATGAATATGAAATTTCAAAGTTATACCAGATCTCTAAGTTTATACACAGCAAAAAGAAGAGAAGGGATAAGAGGAATGAAAAATAGGTTATGAGTCATTTAGTTGGGAAGAAGAGAGTTGACATGAGTGGGTAGTAGATAAAAAGTAATGGAGTGTAAATTTAATGATAATGCATTTCATGAATATATAATATTAGTAATATAGATAATAAAATAAAATTATAAAATGGCATAGAATTTGTGCAAGTGCCCAACTAATGACTGATCCAAATTGAGGCCAATGCATGAGAGAGAGTTCATGACTGATAGTTAAGCACCAGAGTTTGGAAAGACCAAAGACCCAGTATAGAACATGACTGAGAAAAAAATAAAATAATTACCAATGATATTCTGCAATACTCATAATATTAGTACCTACCCTAATTGTAGCCATACAGGTGTCATCTGAAAAATGATGGAAACAGATAGAAATCAACAAACAAAAATACTATGCAGAATTAAAGCATTGTAGGAGTCGTGGAATTCAACATAGACCATAGAAACTACTAAGCAGGGTTTATATGGGATGACAGAGAAAGATTTGACATTATAGATGGATCCTGTTTGAGTCTGAGTTATGACCTCTGCATATTTGATGTCATAATTGTGTAGCTCTATGTGTGTTTCTTGGATTTCTAATGGAAGTAGTAGGGAGTTTCTCTTACTTAAGCCTGTTCTTAGGTCTCTCTTTTTTTTGAGTTGGCTCATCCAGCCTCCAGCCTCCATAAGAGTGTTTGTATCCAGTCTTATTGTATCTTATTAGGCTATGTTTGGATATCCATGGAAGTCCTAATTTTTTTAATAGAAGCAGAAGACAAGTGTTTATGGGGGAGAGGGGAAGTGTTTGGGAGAACTAGAAAGGATGGATGGATGGAAAAAAAACTGCAGTTGGGATGCAATGCATGAGAAAAGAATAAGAGAAAAGAATGTCTTCTAAAATTAGAAGAGAGACAGACAGACATGTGGGGATTTAATTAAAGCTCCAGAAGTGTCAAAGATATAAGAGGGATCTAACCACAGTCAGTCTAGGAGGATCAGAGAGTCATGATTCACACCTTTAATCCCAGCACAGGGAGTATCCTGGGAGTGGTGACCTATGCCCTTAATCCAAACTGAGTTAAAGGTCATTGTAGTTTACAGAAGGAGTTCCAGGTTCTCAAGCAGGCAGTGGTGGGGCCACAACTTAACTTACCAAGAAAGTATTTAAGGCAGGCATAGAGAGACAGAAGAGAGAGGAAACCAAGAGAAGCCAGGCTGAAGAAGCTGGAAGACAGCTGGGTAAGATCTGACTGTGGTGTTTGCTTTCTAATATCTCCAACTTTCTCAGAGATTTATCCTTGAGTTTTATTTATTTGTGCAACAATTGACATCCAACTTTGGGGCACAAATTCCTCCCCTCCCTACACAAAAAACCGCACTTGCCAGCCAGAGCAACACATGGCTGGAGGAGTAATTACTGGTGTCCAGGCTTTCTGTTCCAAGTTAGCCTACAGCCTTAGGCAGACTGGCCACACATGTTTTTGTTTCACTCTCATCTGGGTAAGTCAGACAGTGGCCTCTTTCTCCTGGTGGGTTGTTTCTTTTTTTTATTTTTGGACCCATCCTTGGTTTACTATCACACTAGGTAGCTGTCCCACTTCACAATCAATTGAATAATCAACAGACAACATTCAGTAAGTAAATCAACTTTTTTAAAAAAGAGAATTTGTTTAAAGCAATGGAGGGTGCTTGGTCATATTTTAATCTTTCACTATAAGAATTGGTATTAAAACCAGTGAAGGAAAACATAATTAAGGTAGATGGAAATATCATAATGTTTATCATACTGTTTACTATGAATATTTTTGTTTGATTTCTTTGTTATCACTTAAAAAGTTAATTAATATAAATCCAAAGAAAAGGATCTTTAAAAAGCATGTTGAGAGAGAATATAAAGATGCTCAAATTCAAACAGAGAAATATGAAGAGCCAATTTCAGCAAGACCATCTAAAATTAGACAAAAACAGGCAACAGTAATATACCCAGTAACCTTTAAAAAAAAGAATGATAGAGATGATAAAGAAGCTAGCTGGGCTCCAGCATAAATGTTAGAATTATGGAGAGTAGAAGAAACAATTATAACATATGGGATGCATTCACCATTTGTAAAACAAATGTTGAATTCCTGGTAATGCTGTAACCGGGTGACCCCTAAAGATTGGTTAGATATGGTTACCACTGTGCTAGAGGTAGAGCCACTTAAACAATGGAAATCATGGTGGAGCGAGGAGGCTAAAACAATAGAATAAGAAGTAGTACCAGAGGCATAGAAGTCTCCCAAGACCAACTTCTTGCAGAGAGAGATTATGCTGATACTGTCAGGCAGTCTTTATACAATGAACATGGCAGCTTTAAATGCTTGGGACTCGATTGAAGATACAGGAAAGAAAACTGAATCATTCACTGAAGTAATTCAAAGGCCCAAAGAAACTTTCACAGACTTTTTGCACAGATTAACTACAGCAGTCAACAGAATGGTTTACACCGGACTCAGAAGCCAGGTGAATAATAATTGAATCATTGGCTTTTGAGAATGCCAATGCACAATGTAGAAAAATACTTAAACCTTTAAAAGCACAGTAAGCAACTTTGAAGGATTGGATTCATGAGACAATTAATCTAGAGTCTTATGACAGTGATGATAACTGGGTAGGGGTGCTTATGTCAAGAGGTATAAGAAAAATCAAAATGTTAAATGTTACAACTGTGGAAGACAAGGTCACATAAAAAGATATTGTAAACAAGGCATTCCCAGAAACAATGCTTTTGATAGGAATAATCCCAAGGGAACACCCCTTCCTTCCAGAGTATGCAGAATGTGTGGAAAAGGAAGACATTGGATGAATGATTGCAGATTAATGAAGGACAGACAAGGTAACTTTCTGCCCTTGGGAAATGTCTCAAGGGGGCTTTCAAAAGCCCTCAGATCAAGTAACTTTCTACCCTTGGGAAACTCCCCAAGGGGACTTTCAAATGCCCCCATATCAAATCCAATCCAGTCTTCCCCTGTCATTGTGGAGGAAACACTTTCTCAGAACAATTAAGATTAAAACCTATTTTAAAAACATACTAAATGGAATGATAGAAAATCTATAGAAAAAGAAAAAATTCAGGAAAAATTATAAAGCGAATATTTTGGCAAACTTCTATCAATGAACAAAGACCAAAATTAAAAGTATAAATAAATGATGTTATTATTGAAGGCTTTTAGACACAGGTGCAGATGTATCAATAATTTCACCAGTCATGGCATCCAAGTTGGCCTTTAAGGAGGTAAATGTTCAGTTTTGGGATATTGGGTCACTATATCAGGTAAAACAGAGTGCAAGATGACTTGAGTATATAGGACCAGAAGGACAGAGAGGATATTGAAGCCATACGTGGCTGACATTGCTATAAATTTATGAGGAAGAGATTTACTACAACAATGGAACACACAGATTAATATTCCTCCAAACACAGAAATAAGCCATAAACTAGCACATGGTTCTGGAAAAAAAACATTAGAAGGTATTATGAGAAACAGTCACAGAACATTCAGGTTATAGAGAAACAAGGCAAAACAGCTGCTGATCTTTCAAAAATACCCACAGTAGTACCTCTAAAATGACTAACAGAGAAGCCTATATGGGTTCATCAATGGCCTCTAACAAAGAGAGATTTCAGGCCTTAGAGCAGCTGGTAAAGGAGCAATTAAATGCTCAGCATACAGAAGGATCAACCAGCCCTTAGAATTCTCCTGTATTTGTTACCAAGAAGAAATCTGGAAAGTGGAGAATGGTAACAGACCTAAGGGCGATAAACAAGATGATCCAGCCAATGGGCTGTCTACTGTCTGGGAATCCTTTACCTTCTCTGTTACCTAAAGAATGGCTTACTATAGTTATTGATTTAAAAGACTGTTTCTTCACAATACCTTTACAAGAACAATACAAAGAAAAATTCGCCTTTACTGTACCCACTTTTAATGTTCTCAGCCTGTAAAGAGATTCCAGTGGAGGGTCCTCCCTCAAGGAATGCTGAATAGTCCTACTCTGTGCCAGTATTTTGTAAAAAAAAAAAAAAGCCAAAAAAAAAACAAATACATAACAAATTCCCACAATGTATAATTACAAGGATGACATCTTGTTGGCCGATTCAAATATTGATACCTTAGAAAAATTTGAAGACGTGAATAGAATTTTGCCTGCTTGGGGATTATCGATTGCCCAGAAAAAATACCAAGAGGGGATTCCATTAATTATTTAGGCTATAAAATAGGCAACAACAATTTATACCCCAAAAGGTACAAATCAGGAGAGATAGACTGAATACACTTAATGATTTTCAAAGACTACTAGGAAACATTGCCAACTTATAACCCACTATTGGAATTTAAAATGATGAACTAGATAATTTGTTCAAAACCTTAAATGGTGACAAGGACTTAAATAGTCTGAGAGAATTGACACCTGAAGTTGAGAAAGAATTAGATTTTTTGGAAAATAAATTATAGGAAGTACATGTGAATCTTGTGGTTCCAGACCTTAATTGAATTCTAGTTATTTTGCTCTGTAAGCATTCTCCTACAGAAATCTTAATGCAAAGTGATAATGTCATATTGGAATAGATATTTCTTCCATATAAACCAAGTAGGAAGTTAAGGACATATGTGGAAAGATTTCTGAACTTTTTTGTAAAGGAAAATTAATACTTCATCTATTGACAGGAATGGACCCACCAGAAATTGTTGTACCTTTAACTAATGAACAAATTGACCAATTATGGGTAGAAAGTAAACTTTGGCAAAGAGCCTGCAGGAATTTTTTGGCAGATATTGTCAGGAAATATCCTCAAAGCAAAATAATTGAATTTATAAAGAAAACTAATTGAATTATCCCTCTTATTGTATGAGATAAACCAATATCTGTAGCCCCTACATATCGATGCAAACAAATCAGGAAAGGCAGGTTACAAATCAGAAAATATGAATTAAGTGGTTCAAAACCCTCATAATTCTGTTCAAAAGTCAGAATTATATGCTACCGTGATGATATTAATTGGCTTTACTGAACCTCTTAACATAGTTACTGACTTTCAATACGCAGAAAGAGTTATTCTACACATTGAAATGGCTGATTTTATTAATGATGAATCAGAGTTAACTTAATTATTTATTCAGTTACAAGAAATAATTATTTCCTTCTTGGGTCTCTGAGGTAGTTGAAGATGAGATAGTTATAGTTAAAGTTATAGTTATAGCTTTCTAATGACAGATTTAGAAAAGTTGTCTATCTGTCAGACTCTCTCTCTTTCTCTCCTTCCTCTCTTCTTTTCTTTATTTACATGCTTCTGTGAGATAAGGAATGTTTCCTGTCATGTCCATGCTATCCCAAAAAGAAGTAAAGCATTTGAACTGCTCAAATGCAGTGGGTCAACTATAATGCAGTAAGAAGGCCAGTGATTTTAAGCCAAAACAAACCTCTTTTCCTGATTGTCATCTCACATATATTCTTTCATAATTGAGAAGCTATCAATGCATATTATTACAATTTATAGAATACACATTATTTTCCATTACCATCCCTTTGTTCATTTTGTTTAGTTCTACTAATTCATTTTGCATTTTTTACAAAATGGCATTTATTTACTGTTGCTTAATCCTAAGAGTTCTCTTAAGGACAGCAGTAAAAAGACAAAGAGTCAATGACACAGACCTCGGGATTCAGGTGAAAGGTAGACTGCAGACTAATTTATTTAGCAGTGAGGTAATCCTTTTATATACTCCTCCCAGCACCTAGGATGTCTCTCACTGGCTAGACATAATCTGGTAACACTGAAAGGTTGCATATCATTGGCTGGGCACAATCAGAAGTTCTGACAGGACCCTGCTCTGGTGATATTGAATGACCACCCTTCATTGATTAGGCAAAATTGAGTTCCAACAGCATCTACTGCTAGGCATACTCCACATGATCAGAAATGTTGGACCATGGCTGTTGTAAGGCGCTCAGGACAACTCCAAGTTGGCTCATTTATAGATTCTATTACAAACACTATTTAGAAAAAAAATGGTAAATTCTGATCAATTTAGTAAATATAGTATATCTTTTAATAACATAAAAGGATTCAATATCTACTTGAATATAATGACATTTTTATAAGACAAGGAGCCTGTAACATCTCTTTGAGAGGCAGATCTAGGAAATTGTACCCTATCTTTCTGGGTAATACATTTTAACTAGGAACTTGATTATATACTTGAGCCTTTGTTTATAGTGAATTGTTAAGATATTATTTATACCATCATGATTACAAAGCATTTTCTAATTATAAAGTCACAAGAATAAAATGATGTGAGTAACATTGTTTAGATTTGCAGTTATTGGAGCTCTACTGAGCAAGGAGAATAACACAAATTTACACCTACAGTTTGTAGTAAGAAGAAACTTCTGATAAGTGTAAAAGATACCATACTTTATTTATCATAGAATTTAAACCTTTTTAACCCTTTTATTCTGTAATATGTATACCTATAATAGGTTCACATTGATAGTGATATACTATACTACGCACACATACACACACACTCACACATTGTTATTTGCATGTATATTTTGAGAGTTGATCATGTGTAATTTTTCAACAGTCATACATTTTGGATAACTTTTAGCTAGAATAAACATGAAATTTTATCTTTATGTTTTAATTCTTTGGGATACTTTTAGGAATATATATGTGAACACATTGTGTTCTAAATATGGAAGGTATAACCTCTTATCTTGATGACAAATCTCAATGACCTAACTTTGTGTTTGTCCAACTATTGAGAATATTGATTGCATAGGGCAACTACATGGCAATATATTTTCTTAAGCTTTCGGAGACTTTGTTTCTTTGCCATGTTGAAAAGACATATTTTTCTACAGCTTCTAAATAACTGCATATATGGAAGTGTTATCTTGTTTGATATAAGAAATAAAAAAGATGGCAATCTCCAAATGTAATTTGAAATTAATTAGGTTTGATTCTATCTTATTTTATCTTTCTTACTTCCTCTCTTTCACTTTCCATTTCCTCTACATTATGCCTACTTTATCAAAATATAAGAGCATACTGCAATAGGGAGAGAAAGAGAAAAATACATTAAATAAATAATTTAAAATGAATTAATATAGGAGTGATGACAATCTAAACAGTATTCCAAAGAATTTAAACATCAGGAAAAAAAGCCTGCATGTTTATTATAGCTAAAAGGATTCCAAAATGGATGACTGTTGAAAAAATAAACATCATCAACTCTCAAAACATACATACCAGTAACATTCATTCACATTGGATGGATATATTTATGTATTTAGGAATATATAAGCATATAAATAGGTGTATATTTTAAGTGATAATTAAACATATTTTTAAAGGCTTATCAAAATAATAAATCTGTGTAATTCAGAACTTCAAGGTATTATGTTAAATATATATATGGTTTTTGAATATTTTCCCATACCCACCACTGCTTCATGGTACTCTTAATGGAGCCTTTTATAAGTGACTTTTCTATGACATTTGTAGATGGAATTACTATCAATATTACTTTGAGTATAGACTCTACTTTTTCAACAAGAATAATCTACTTCTTATATAATTGCTACTGTAACATACCTAAAGTAAAATGTGCTATAGCACATATTTTCATGAATTAAATGATTTTATGTCCCTCCATTGAATTAAAATTGTGGTACTGCTAGGGAAGTGTTTCAGGACTCAGGATACTCCATTCTATATTTGACATGTATTTTGCTGTCTGAACAGAAGCATCATCCTTTACTAAAAAACAAAATTAGTCTATTATTTCATTTCACTATACTTTGGAGTATTATTTGATTCCACTTATAATTAGTATAAAAGCAGAGGTTTAAAATGATTAAAAAAGATTTTTTCTGAATTATCAGGTTGAACAAACACTTCCATTACCTACAATTTATATTTAAATACACCCAAAAACTGAAACTTCATAAGATATCAAAACACACCTGGAGTATAAAGCACTTTAAGTATAAACAATAAAATGATTAAATGAACAATCTAATAATTGTTTATAAAGAAGATAAAATATTTTTGCCATGATTAGCTTGAAAATGAAAGTAAAAAATAGCCAAAATAAAAATAACAAAACATGAAATTATACAGTCCTCATCCAATTGAAAAATGTAACAATACTAAGGAAAAAAAAAACAAATGCATTCAGCACTCACTATGGGAAAGGAAATTGGATTAATATGGACATGTCAGAAGTGTAACATGCATATTGAGTTATCTAAATTCCTGTATGCATGAAATTTTATAGAATAAAAAAGAAGTATAAACTTCATTTACTTGAAACCTTAGGGAGGGCTTTACAAAGAAGTCA
This sequence comes from Phyllotis vaccarum, assembly GCA_033318265.1. NCBI lineage: Eukaryota > Metazoa > Chordata > Mammalia > Rodentia > Cricetidae > Phyllotis > Phyllotis vaccarum. The sequence goes on along the minus strand of JARWLC010000013.1, from coordinate 25,523,738 downwards.
TAAAAGATAAATGAAAGCTAATAAAATATTGAATGAGAACAGCCTTTATGTAATAACAACAATTTGGGTAAATTAGAAATAAAACATATTTCATATAAAGAATTTCAAATAATCTCAACTTGGATAGAAAGTATGATAAATTTGAACAATTACTAAAGATACTAAAATGTCAAAAAAACCAAAAGTATAAGAGAGGTCTATTAATCTAATGAAAAATTGCTATTGAAATTAATTTATATTGTTTAGAAATTTAAAGAAATAATGAAAATTAATTTTATACTAACTGCTATGATATCAAATATTTTTTGATTGTCAATAAACTATCAATGTAATTTAAATGATTGCCTCCATGTGGATAACTCAATTGTTTATGTCACTATGATAATTGATATCATACAAATTCAGTTTCTGTTAAGGAGGTGAAACTTTTTATATTCTCTTTCTATTTTCAGTTTATAGTTTTAAATTCTTATACAATGAATGTCACCTACTAGAACGAAATCCAGAAGCCAAAGATTTCAAGTATGTCTCTAGGTTTGAACTGTCAGTATTTATTAAAAAGAGTGAAATGCTTATCAATTCTAGTGGGTTTTTTGACATAAGAATAAATATCATATATTAATAATGTGTGTGAGCAATAAATTATGTCCACATTAATTTTTCTCTAAAATGTGTTATCAAGTCTGTATCTGATAATACATCAAGTCAATACATGAAATAACAAAATCATGGATATAGGTATATACTGTATTCAGAAATTGTTGCATATTATTTTCATCCAATATCAAAACCTTTCACCTTGAATCCAAATTCTTAAGACAGAATGTTTACAGCGAGATAAAACAACAGGCTAATCTTAGAGGAGATAATACTACTGCAGAGATGCTCTTTAAATAAAAGAGCTTTACAAGTATCCAAAACTGACCAGATTCACTAGAACCCTCTCTCACCAGAGTATATAAATAATGCTGAATCATTCTCAGAGAAGACAAGCCACAAAGAAGTCTCTCAGACAAGCCAGGTCACACAGAAGAAGCAGAGAGAAGTCAAATGGCATAGAAGACACAAAAAGCAGTTGAACTACCAAGATAGAAGCTCATACTACAAACAATGGTAGAGAGGATGCTTGATCTGTCCTAATAAGGTAATCAGATTGATGACCACCCTAATTGTCATAATTTAGCCTTCATCTATAACTGGTGGAAACAGATGCAGAGATCCACAGGCAAACACTGGGCTGAGCTCCAGAAGTCCAGTTGAAGAGAGGGAAGAGGGATTATATTAGCAAAGAGGGTCAAGGTGATAATGGAAAAATCTAGAAAGACAAGCAAATCAAGTTAGAGATTTACCTCACTTTATAATGAGAGCTATGAAGCCTACATAGGACCAGACTTTTCCCTCTGGAAATGGGAGACAGTTGTGTAGCTGGGTCTGTTTAAGAGACCACTTGCAGTGAAAGCAGTATCTATCCCTAGTGGATTAACTGACTTTTTAGAGCTTATTACCTATGCTTGCTCAGCTTTAATTCACAAAAGAGGGCATTGGACCTACCTCAACTGAATATACCAGGCTTTGCTGAAGGGAGGACTTACACTTTCAGAGGAGGGAATGGGGAGTGAGGAAGTGGGGGAAAGACTAAGGAGGGAAACAGGAGGAAGGATCTGTTATAATAATGTTTTCTAGTCTTGGGTGGCTAGAGGTGTAGACCTACAAACTTGTAGTATTAGACTGTTTAGCCACTCACTGTTGTTTAGTCTCTTAAAAATGACTTAGACACTTGTAGTAACTTTATGTTGTTTTGCCTATGGCTCAGGCAGATTGTTAGCTAGCTTTTCATATTAATTTAATTCACTTTTATTAATTTGTTTTGCCATGTGGTCCATGTATCACCTGTGTTTTTTATGTTTTTTGGAGGGAGGGGGCATTTGGCTCAATCTCTATGACTCCACCCTCCATCTTTTAACTATTTTGATTTTTTACTTACTTCTTATATGATGCCTGCCATGGCTAAAACAGTCTTTTATTTAAAGATTGATATTCACAGCATATAGAAAGACATTCCCACATCATCTCCGCCTGAGGCCAAAAAACCTTATTACAACAAGGATCAAAGGAGATATGGGTTCTGTAAGTAAAATGAAATTTAAAGTAAAAGAAGTTCAGACTAACTGAAACACATGAAAATTGGACTTTCCAATCTATCTAGCTACAGGCTGTGTAGTGTTCTTCAGGTTTCCAGCTTTTATGAGATGGGATAGTCTTTTTTTACATAGCAATTTAGAAGCATTTCTAGTCCTATAAATAATCCCTCAAACACATACCTATAAGTAACCTCAATTAAAGTCATTGGTTCTCCAAGTGGGACTTTTGTTCCTGTCTTCACTTTGGTCTATCATGCACAGACATGTATGGATGTGTCTTCATAGGAAAAGTCTTTTACAGAACATAAATGGTGTCAAGTAGTAATTAAAACACAAAATATAAGTTTAAGTAATTTGTGTCATTGATAGTAAAGAAATTTCTCACATATTTCTTGCTATTATTAAAATTAAGATTTATGTTGTAATTTGTGCATCATATTTAGAGGATTAATTTATAAAGCACTGTTAATGTGGGTACTGTTGAAAAGACTGAAGGAAGACCCCCAGACTCAAATATAATATAAGAACAAAAAGTGTTTATTTACCAGCATGCAGAATCAAATGAATACCCGTAATAAATAATTAGGACCATGAAAGGAGTGTATAGGCTCTTTTTAAGCACAAATAGGATAATTTCAGTAACATTTAAGTCATCTCAGACATAACTGATCAAAAGGATGCAGCAGGCATAGTTGTGTACTTTTGTCTGAGGTTCAATTTTACTATGTTTGAACATATTTGATCAAGTTTGAACAATCCCAGATGTGACACAGAACATGTGTATGTGTGAGATTAATCCTTGAAACATTGTTGGGCTGACTCGGGCCTTATATATTTTCTCTCCCTCATTCCTGAATGTAAGGGTGTTTTTGATTAATGGCTTTTTCTTAGGAGAGATACCTGTTTTGCTAGGCTCAGAGAACTGAAAGCACAAATTCTGTCATGAAAATAGGAAAGTTTAAACCCTTCATTGTAAAATGTGTCATAGTACCCTAGTGGGAGAATTCTAGGTCAGTGCAAGTATATCCTTTAAAGTCAATAATATGTTTTCTCTATACATTTTGGCCCCTTCATTTCTTTTGGTCTTCCTTTCCTCCCTCCTACTCTGGACATATTTATCCTCTATCTTCACTGGAACTCCTAATAAAGGAAATAATTAATGTTACACATGAAAATTCAGAACCACTACCTAAGATATGTAGATTTTTAGTGCATAAAGACACTGTTAGACATATCATAGAAACAAAAAGATTTTTTATATACCAACCACAGTTACCCTTTCTTCCCCTCCTCCCACTCACCGCCCCCAGCTTCCCCACTCCACGTGAGACCATCTATACAAAAAGAGAACAAGGTTTTCCTTGGGGAGTTGACAAAGTCTAGGATATCAGATTGAGGAGGAACCCTTCTTTATATGGAATGAGCTCTAAAATGACAGTTCATGCACTAGGAATAAATCCTGTTCCTACCATCAGAGGCCTCACCAACTGCCTGAGCCACACAACTGTCATCCATATTCAGAGGGCCTATTTTGATCCCATGCAAGTTTCCCAGTTGTCAGTTTAGAGTCAGTGAGATGTACTAAGTTTAGCTGTTTCTGTGGGTTTCCCCTCCATGGTCTTGACCCTTTTGCTCATATAATCCCCCCTTTCTCTCTTTGATTGGACTTCAGGACCTTGGCTGAGAGCTTAGTTGTGGATCTTTGCATCTGCTTCTATCAGTTGATGGACTAAGGTTCCATAATGACAATTTGGATAGTTATCAATTTGATTATAGGGGAAGGCCAATTCAAGAATTCTCTCCACTACTGTTTGGAAGATTTCTTAAGCATGACAAACTTTATCTATAATGTTCAAGACTTTGTAGGGTTATTCCTGCAGTTACTATCAGACAAGAACAGTATGAATGAGAATTTAAAATAAACCACACAGAATAGCAAACACCCCAGTGTTTCTGAATGGGTATATACATCTGCACTCACATATGCTCATATACCTCCCTACACCAAATCAAACTTTAATCTAGTATCTTAAAAATTCACATTGTATTCCAATGAAAGTTAATTGTCTAAGATGAATCTATAGCTTGAAATAAATGACAAATATTTGAACTAGCCAATAAAGAGACCCTTTATAAGTAATTACAAAATAGTTAAAATACTGGTAACATAGAGAGTTTCTTCACTAAAGAAACTGAATATAAGAAATATGAAAAAATAGTAATTGAAGAAAATATACCAAAATGGCAAAAATGTACTAAAAAGATTTTAAATTGTTATACATATCAGGGTAGATAAATTTAAAGATAAAACATTTATCTACATAGAATTGACATATCATGAAAACAAGAAGTTAGAACACTGAGTGCTTGCATGATAATTAGAAAAATTTGCATATCATGGATAAAAAATAGAAGTAGATTGAAATAGTAGTCAAATAAAAGATATCTGAAAATTCTTCAAACTTGACAATGCTCATAAAAGGCAAACTTAGTTTATCAATCCAAAACTGAAGCCAAACAAAGAATAATCTTAAAATCATTCAGAAATGGATGCATTTCTAATAGGGGACTTTAAATGAGTAAAAGGTAGCTCTATAAAACAACAAAAGGTAAAACATAAGAACAAAGATATTTTAAAATTTCATTAAACTAAGGAATATCAACTACATTTAGCAAAACTATTCTTCATAAATGAAATGGGATTATGCCTGTCTTGTCAAAAGAAACATATACACTAAATTCAAGAAAATTATCCCTAATAACATGTACTTATTGAGTCTCCTCCATGTTTAACTCTTTAACTTTCTGTTGTTCCAATAATCTATTTTTCCAACAAAATTCCTTTTCCTAAAATAATATTGTAACATGGAGTCAAATCTGATTATAAAACCCCAAAACATAACTCAAATGTTTTATTGATGAATTAAACTTAATATATATTATACTTGCTTGATAGAACAATTGATTTTCATAAATCTACAGCATTTTATCATTTTCCTTATTTCTCATGATACTGAAATATGCAAATCAACATTATATTAAATAATCCTGTTTTTGTTATCTCATAAAATTTAGATTATAAATTTTTAGTAGTAACATTGGAATATGATCTCATATGTATTTCTCTTAAGTTAAAGATATAAGATAGAAGAAACCTGGACATGCTAGGCATTACTTAAAATGACAGAGCCAAGGTTGAAGCAAAATGCTTGTGAATTCAATGTCAAATAGATAACTATACCAAAAAACTGTCTAAAAACTACAACATAATATATTAAGGGAAATAAATAGGAAATATGTCCAACAGGCAATAGACACTTTCATGAAAGTTACCTTGTGTAACACACGTGTGACATATAAATATATTATAAGCAAAATATTTTAAAAGTATTTTTCTCCAGACATTTACTATTGCAAATAATGCATGTTTAATAATGAATAAAATTAAGGTAATTTTAATTTTACTCCTCATATTAAAATATATATACCTATTTGTAAAAAGTTAAATATATATAAATATTATGTAAACATCATGTGAGATAGAAATAAAAATGTATTAGCATATCTTCTGTATTAATTTTAATAATAATTTCTATTATATTGCAGAGTATCATTCATTTTATATGAATTTATGCTGTTTTGAGTTTCACCATATCCAATGGACCTTGAAATTAGCAATTGGATCTCTATGTGTAGGCTTTACTCCATATCCCATGCTGTGCATGAAATTAGCAAGGTTATTATTTATTCTCTTGTTAGTAAATTAGAGTATCTCAAATAATTGCTGCCAGTTTAACAATTTGTCCCCTATTTACCAAGCTGGGAATGAGATGTTGTTATCCAGTATGCTCATCAATTTCAAAACTTTTATCATTAAGACTTGTCCATATGTTTTCATTATGTATATATTCAGAAAAAGGAAATCATCTTGCAGTTCCTAAAGTCATAGTCCATGGGCCATTTTTATCATGGCTAGAATGTGTGTGTGTGTGTGTGTGTGTGTGTGTGTGTGTGTGTGTGTGTGTTGTGTGTGTGTGTGTGTGTGTGTGCGTGTGCGTGTGCGTGTGCGTGTGTGTGTGTGTGTGTGTGGTGGAGGGTAAGAGAGATTGACACAGATACATATAAAGACAAAGACAGACAGAAAGCATGAGCGTTCATGTGACACAAAGTGTCATGAAAATTAGAGATTTGGCTTGCTGCTCTTACCTTCCAACTTTTTAAATACAGGATATTTCTTTTTGGTTGTTCAGAACATTAGGATAGTTGTAAATTAAACATTCAGGAATGTTTATATCTCTGCTTCCCATCTTGCTATAGGGGTATTCTAGAATATTTTTTGTGTTTTGTCTATCTTTTATAGGGGTTCTGGGTATCTAAACAGATATCATTAGGTTTATGCAATAAGAACTAACTTATTGAACCATCTTCTCAGACCAAATTGGCCTATATTTCTTGAAAAGTAAAATATTGTTAATTTAGACATTTTTAATGTAGTAGTGGTTTATGTTAAAATACATTTTGTTCACTATTTATACAGTTATACCATAATTTGGGGGTCTGTGTTTATGTAGCATCTTTTTTGCATAATTTCTTTTAAATTATTTGAGTTCAGGTTGAAGTACACTTTTTTTAAATTTTAAATGGATTCTTTGATATTTTTATTTGTACATACAGTATATTATGATCACATGTACATCCAATAGTACCTCTAGCTCTTCTTGGACACCCACGCTCCCTTTTACCTTTCAACTTCATGTTTTTATTCTTCTTTTTATATAATTAACTAAGTCTAATTAGTGCCATCTTTATGCAAACTACTGTAGTGAAAGTTGTGATCCACTGGAGCATGGTCTAAATACCAGATGCCACATACTTAATGGCCATTGTTTTCCATTAGCTTTTCAGCGAAGGATAGAGACTCTTAAGAGTCTTCTTCTCTTCATGTTGGAATGTTCATTAACTTAATCTTCCCTAGTTTGTGAAGGTAACCATAGTTCTCTGACTTCATGACTGTAGCCTTCTAGTAATGCCAAGTAAACACAGATTTAGTTGATCCTGCCTGACCTCTGGCTCTTAAATTATTTTCTTTTTCCTTTTTTTGTTAAAAAATGTCATATTTATCAATGTATCTCCCTGCCCACTCCCTTCCCTCTTTCCAATCCCTCCCAGTTAGCCTTCAGTCTCGCCCCTCCCCATTCTACCATCCCCTCCCCCAAAAGGGCAAGAAGCCCCAAGGTGGCTCAGCTCAGCTTGGCACATCCACTCAAGGAAAGTACAACTTCCTCATCACAAATTCAATGTTGCATTAGGTGTTCCTCTGCAAGAAATGGGTTCCAAGGTGCCAGCCTATGAACAGGAAGGAACACAGTCCAATCTCACCCCTCGTGGCTTCGCATACTGTTCTTGAATCTTTCTGCTAACCCTTCTACAATGTTCTGTGAGTCTTGACTTTGAATGGAAGGAGGATGTGTGACATAGATGTCTCATTTGGGCCTGACCATTCCATAGACATTATTTTCTTCACTTTGACCAATGACAAATCTGTTTATTAACTACCATCTGTTCAAAAAAGAATTTTTTCTCATAGAGGATGAAAGCTGTGCTTTAAACAGTAACCTATGCTGTTCACTCATTTGCTTTCTTTTGATTTTAATTGAATCTAACAATCTTAACATTTTTTTGGCCCATCTTAGTGTTTTACAACTAATGCAATTGGTTTAAACCTCTCATTTTGTTAAATTCTTCATTATTCTATTTTACATTGTGCTTCCTTTATAACTTCATTCCCTTTAATTAAATTATTTATCTTTGATCCACATCTACTTACTGAAAAATACAAATTTTCTAATTATTTTAATGTTTAGTAAAGAGTATAAAAAACTAATTTCTTAGTTTTCAATCTCTAAAGCTAACTAGTAATTTTTAAAACTTTTTTCAAAACAAACTAAATTTCCCACTTCAGACATATATCATTTATTTCATATGTATTCACTGGAGATACTTCAAATTTAAAATGGATAGTTCTAATAGAATTGTGTAGTAGGAGATTTCTGTTCTGGACATTCGGGCCTAACCTCAAGGTTTAGGACCCACAGACTCGCAGTCCTGCAGTCCCACAGTCCCACAGAGACACACAGATGCTTTTAATAGTTTTAGGCTGATCTACCTAAGGCCCATGCATATAACTTGCTAACTCTTTACTCTTAAACTAACCCATGTCTCTTATCTTGTTCAGCCTTGTGGCTGGGTACCTTTTTTTAGAGCAGCATAGTTGTCCTCTGCTTCTTCAGGCTTCTCTCTGGTGTTCTGCTCTGCTCTTCCAGTTCCCAGAGTTCTCCTACTCTGGTAGCCCCACCCACACTTCCTGTCTGCCTTTGGCCAGTCAGCACTTTTTATTAAACCAGTGTGTAGACAACTATTTACAGTAGAACAACATAATCTCCCACTGAATTGTATTAGAAATTTTTTTCTATGTTTGTTTTACTTTTTATATTTCTTCTTGTATATATGATCTTCCTCAGATAATGCATTTTTTTTTACAGAACATCCTTTGGTACTGCACTAATATGTAATTGTCAAATTCAATCTCAAGTTCCTCCTTGAACTGATGTAAGATTTCATGTCCACCTTCCTTCTTCACTCTGGGAGTTATTCTAGCTTAAGCTTCCAGAGGCCTTATGCCTACTGTCACAACACATAGAATTTCACATGTGTAGCTGCCTTATTGTTTCTAGAAGATACTATTTCTCTTTAGTCATACATTGCCCATGTCATTGCACTCTATTTCCATTCCTATTCCATAGTAATACATGAGCCTTAGGTGTTGACTGCAATATATTGATTTTCTTTAGTGAGGAGTAGTTAGTAGTCTCTTATATGCTGCACTTTGTACAGATATGGGTCTCTGTGCTAATGGTTATCTACTGAAATTATTGAGTTTTTGATGAGAATTAGAATATGTATTAATTTATGTGTATAAGTATAATAGAAAATAATTGTGTCAATTAAACATTACCTCAATTTGGTAAGACAATAATAGTACATTCTCACCTAAGGACTATGATATGTATATCTATAAGTTTTTAAACCATAAAGTCAATGAGTTCCCAGTAGCTTGCATAGCTATATCTGTGGGTTTCCACATCATACTTTGATCCTTTTGCTTACATAATTCCTCTTCCCTTTCTTAGACAAGACTGAAAGCTCATCCCAGTGCTTAGCTGTAGGATTTCTGCATCTGCTTCCATAAATTGTTGGGTCAAGGTCCTATGATGACAATTAGGGTAGTTATCAGTTTGATTATAGAGTAAGGCCAGTTTATGCATCCTCTCCACTATCACTTGGAGTCCTAGCTGTGGTCATCATTTTGGACTCCTGAAGGTTTCCTAGCACTAGGTTTCATCTTAACCCCAAAATGGCTCCCTCTATTAAGATAACTGTTTCTTTGCTTTTCCTTTCTGTCCCTCCTCCAACTTGTCCATCCTGTTTTCTAGGGTTCTCTTCCAAACTCCTCTTACCCAATTCCATGCTCTCAATTTACTCAGGAGATCTATTTTCTTTTCCCAGGAGGATCCATGGATGTTTTAGGGTTATCCTTGTTACTGAGCTTCTCTGAAATTGGGAATTGTAGCATGCTTATTATTTAAGTCTAATATCATCTTATGAGTAAGTAATTAACATGTTTGTCTTTCTGGGTCTAGGTTATCTCACTCAGAATGATTTTTTTATAGTTCCATTCATTTGCGCACTAATTTCAAGATGTCAATTTTTATTGCCAAGTAATACACCATTATGGAAATGTACTAAATATTTAAATCCATTCTTTGTTTGAGGGAGCATGAGCACAAACTAGATCATCTGACTATTGATAAAATTTGTATATTTTGGGAAGTTTGTGGGGTCTTTGGAAGTTTGACAAGGACTTATCCCTTGTACCTGAAATGGCTTTTTGTGACCCATCCCCTACAGAGGGATGCCTTGCTTAGCTTTGATACTGGGGTAGGGATTGATCCTACATCAATATGATATATCTGACTTTGTTGGCTCCCCAAGGAGGGTCTTAAACTTTCTGAGGAGGAAATAAGGGTGTGAGGGAATCTTGGGAAAAAGCTAGAGGACAGGAAAAAGGAAGAATTGTGATTGGTACATAAAAGGAAAACAAAAGGTTTACATTTAAAAAGTTAAAGAATATAAAGGCCTTTGAGAGAATACTTTAAGGATGCTGTAAAAGACATTTTAATATTTTTATTATGAGAAAACAAATTTATTTTCTGTATTCCTGGAATTATATTTTATTCATAGAAAGAAAATTTAGTGGCATTTAAATTTGTAAAGTAAAAGAAGTTGTTTCTTTTATTGTGGATGGCCATTATGCAAGATACAGTAGAAACTGCTAAATCTATGCAATAAACAGAGAAAGAAGTAACAATTTGATGTACATTTTTATAAAAAATTCAAAATTTAAAATTAACTTGTTTCAAATGAGAGAAGAGAGCAATGTTGCAGTGATGGTAAAGATATCCATATTTAATAAAAATATAATGTTGCGCCAGTAAGATAACATTAGTAGTTATGCTGCATTCATCCTGATAAACTATCCAAAATCAACTCATTAAATAAAACAAAATTTTGTTACCAAAAATGTATGTATGAATGAATATGTGTCTATTTGGACATTTCTATGGACTGGAAATTAATTTACGCCTTCAAGAGTTTCTCTTACTTCAGCATCTAGGATTTAGGAATGCACAAGTACTTCTAGACTCTAATTGGGTTTAAAAAATCAGCCTTTTTTACTTCTTTGTGTATGTAAGTAAAAAATACTTTCATTATTTCTCTCCATAAACAAAATACTTGTTCTGTGTGTTTTATTTGTACATATTGATATTCACTTTGCGTCCTCTGCTATTTGCCAGTTCTTACATTTCCTAGACCAGGGTAGAGATTCATATACAATCTTAAAATAGAAAATGTTTTCTACTTCTTATTACCTCCAACAGTCAATGCTGAATTCTCCAAGTATCCTAATATAAGTCAAAAACAATCTTGCTTCATATTTCTATTTCAAGATGTTTATAGTATTTAAAGTCCAAAACATATACAGTCTGGGATACTTCAACCTCTGTATCATTGTTATTTTTATTATAACTATTTTCCTTTCCTTTTATTGACACTCTCTAATTCTCTTATCCATATAACAATTGAATTCAAAAGATATTTTACTTCTTCCATTCCCAATACTCTAGACATATCAAAGTGGTGGAAATCTTGCATAATTTTGTCTCATTAACAGCATGACATGGTACATTAGTGAATTAATGTATTATTAGCATTATCTACTGAAATGATTTTAGTATTCCAAAAATTGTGAGATTTATATATATGATAAAGTATATAAATATGTGTGATTTATTTGAAGCGACTCACTCTTAAAAACTATGTTTTTTATTGCTGTCTCAATGACAAACAGGGTCTTTTCAGGTATTTGAATTGTCTCAAATATACTAAAACCTACTTCTGCCTGCTCTTTAAATGTTACTAAGGAAATAATAAATTTATTGTTTTCTGCAATGTTCTTACTATAGATTTGAAAATAAATTCTCCACATTTGTCTTGATTATTTTGCCATTTAGATGTTATTTCCTTCTTTATACTATTATCAAATAGCCATCTACAGATAATTACAATTTTACAACCTGATTCTATGAGATCAAATAAATATAATCATAAGAATTACTTCAATTTATTCAAAATTCATATTAGAATGATTAAAACAATACATTTAAGAGATGGACCTTTATAATTAATTGATGAATAATGGTCCAAGACATTGGACTAACAATAAAGTTTGGCAAGTGACCTTAATATATTAAAAACATAAGTAAATTATACAACTATATCCTGTTATCAAACTGAAGATTCTGTAAAACAAACAAACAAAACTGTTACCAAAGTAAGAGATTGATATTATTAATGCAATCAAATAAATGTTTGTGATTCATTTTTGTAACAAAGATTTAATATGCAAAAAGTAAACATAATTCAAACTATTTTTTGTGAGTAGATGGGATGGTAACGGGTATCTACATTTTTTCTTCATTTTATTATTTTTTATTACAAAATCTCCTTTTTATCCATGTATCCCCCTGATCCCACTCCTTCCCTTCTTCCAAATTCCTCCCAGTCAACTTTCAGCCTCCCACCTCTGCATACCCTATGCCCTCCCCCAAAAGGGCAAGAAGTCCCAAGGTGGGTCAGCTCAGCATGGCACATTCACTCCAGGCAAGTCTGATTTCTTCATCCCAAAGTCAAGAGTGGGTTAGGTGTTTCTCTGCAGGGAATGGGCTCCAAGATGCAAGCCCATGCACAGGTACATAGTCTGATCCTACCATACAAGGCTCCACAAACTGCCCATGCCAACAGACAGTTGCCTACCCTTGGGCGGCCTAGGATGCCACTACTCTCTACTTTTCATTTTATTATTGTTTTTTACAAAAAATGTCATTTTATCCATGTATCCCCATTTCCCCTCCCTTTCCTCCTCTCAATCCCTCCCAGTCAGCGTTCATGCTTCCCTTCCCCATTCAACTTTCCCCTCCCCCAAAAAGGCAAGAAGTCCCAAGGTGGGTCAGTTCAGTAAATCCAATTTCCTCTATTCCAGAGAAAGAATAAATTAAAGTGCTCAAAGTACCATAAAAAACACTGTTTATTTAAAAATTAATACTAAAAGTGAGTTTAGTGCTCCCATGTTAAATCAAAAAAGATTGTATGTTATTTTTAAAATAATAAAGAAATGGAGTAGGTATAAATAAAATATTTGTTTATTCTATGAAATGGTGTGATAAAATTAAATGCTGCTAGGTTCTATTTCATCAAGTATGTTATAATGTTGGTTACAAAAGCTAGTATGGTATTATGCAAAATGTATGTAAGGTTATATAAAAACGCTGAAATAGTTGCATATTTTAATTAGTAAGTATCATAAATATATCAAATGAAAGTAGTCACAATAACTAGCTTCTAATATTTCTTTCGGTGTGCTTTGAGATGAAATTTATAAAATACTTTTCTAAAATCTGGTTCATTCTAAAAAAATGATAAAGGTTATTATTATGGTTCTAACATTAACATAAAGCAATTTAAATATATTTTATATATCAAATATGTTATGTTCTTAGAAATATATTACTATCGTATTAGAAAAATAATTTTGTGGAAATGAACAGGCAGTAAGAATTCCAAATGTACAGTAAATGTGAATTGTATAGAGGCTTATGAGTTTGATTTTATCTGAACTAACTAAAAGAAAAAGATTATTCAAATTTATAAAATAAAAAATGAAAAATAATACATAATAACAGAACCAAGGAAATTCAAAGAATTATAAGTACATCTTTTAAAAACCTGTATTCCACCAAATTGAAACAATGAAAAGAAATGGATAATTTCCTTGATTTGTACTACTTAACAAACTTAAATGAAGATCAAATAAATAATGTAAATGAACCTATAGCCCCTAAAGAGCTAGAAGAATTCATTAAAAATCTATTAACCAAATAGCAAACAAATAAACAAACAGGGAGAGACAGTTTAGCACAGAATTCTACTAGACCTCCAAAGAAGAGATTTTTTTTTATTTTTCTTAAATTCAGTATTTTAATACAATCAAAGAGATAAGAGTTTGGAAAGGATGTGGGTTTTTCAAGACAGGAAATGGTTTCTGAATTGCATAAATGTTCTGAAATGTATGTCATGATGTTTATGTAAAACAAACAAACTATAACAAGAGATACAACAATGTTGATGAAATAGAAACTAGTAGCATCTAATTTTATCACACCATTACATGAAGTAACAGAATATTTTATTAATATTTATTCCTTGTGCTAAAATTGTTGCTTTAAATTGCCTTGAGGAATTTGCTAAAATGCATTTAGTCACCATCTATGCATCCTTCTATTCTCTTTTCTTCCAGCTTTTATGTATCATTATTTTACATCTACTTGAATAAAAATCCACTTTTATTGGAATTTATTTGTTTCTCTTTTACATTTATCTGAAGGAATTTCTTTAACTTTTCCACTTAATCCCTTTAAATTTTGGCATCAAATATTATTATTTAAATAGCCTTATTCTGTATTATTTCATGACAATAAGGCACATAGTGCATCTAATATGAAGGTATATGTTTTACTCTTTACTAGAAAAAAATTCTGATAAATTTTTAAATTTAATTGTCTCTTATATACTAAGTTAAATGTGGCAAAGCTACCTTTCCTGATAATGAGTGACTATATTATAACATTTTTATTTTCAAGAAGAACTTTAGATTTCATAAATCAGCACCATTGTATTCAATTCACCCATGCAGTCTTTTTTGTGTATCAAGTTGTACACTGCCATTGAAAATCATATTACCTTCTCAAGTATTGGGAGAAATTACAAATTAGACTCAATCAGAAAAGATAGAATGAAGCATAATTATCTCACTTGACTTTTATATAGATATGTCTTCCAAAATAAATCTTTATCCTTTAATAGTATGTAGATTTCTAGAACTGGAATCTAAAGCATTATGTCTATTTTATGTCAGTGCAACCATATCATCCATTTTTGAGCTATTACCTTCATTAGTTATCATACCACAAACCTGAAAAGCCTATGAGGGGGAAAATAATTTTTGTTGAAGAGTTAAGTGCTATTATTGGCAAGGATGTTAATATTAATAAGATGCATGAAAGAATTTCTACATGAAATTGTACACTGAAAGGTCCAAACCCCAGTAGCTACTCTTAGAAATCTTGTTTATCAGCTAAAGACTATTTTAGAATCTAATGACACAGGTATTAATAACAACTAGATATTTACTGAATTATTGCAATAAGATAATCTGTTTTACTATACCCATACCTATATAATGATCCCTAATAAATATGCCTAAAAAAAGATGAAGTCAAATCACAAGATTGGAATATTTACAAATCAAACAGAAAGTATGTACTGGACATAGAAGAAAACTATTATAGCAGAAGGAGATTACTGTAGGTTAAACTTTATGTACCTATTATACAAACATTTATATATTATATAATAACATAATATAACTGACTCATCATCAGTTGTTTTCTTAATTATTAATATTTATTTTTATTATAATTTTATTTTATAAAGTAAAATTGAATTTATTGCACTAATAATAAAAATGAGTTTTTAAAAAATGAATTACATGCTTAAGGAAATATTGAAAGTAAAATCTAGTAGCAATATTTAAATCTTGAACATGCAAATTGTAGTCAAACTATTTTTTATATTGAACAGAAGTTGCCCTTAAATATAGGAACCTATTTTTATAATAGACTCAAATGATCTGAGTGTACAGACAAGTTTTTAAATACATTGTAAATATACAGATAAGTTGGAGACATAGATAAGGCATATTATGTCATTACCTTCTGTCATGGTTAAAGTTTCTATACTGTAATAAAGTACCATGAAGGAAAAGAAACTTTGGAAGGAAAGGTTTATTTAGCTTATACTCTTATAGCACTATTCATCACTGAAGGAAGTCAGGGGTGATTCCAAAACAGATTATGAACCTGGAGGCAGAAACTGATACAGAGTTCTTGAAGGTGTGTTACTTACTGGCTTGATCTTCATGTACTTCTGACTTTCAAGTGATATATCTTCCTTCTCAGGTCTTGAAGGGGTTGAAGAATAGGTATTTAAGGTTACTAACTAATAATAATTCCTATTGTACATAGTCTTAGTTTAGAACCTTTTTAGTTAGACAAAAGGGGGAGATGTAGTGGGATTCAGGTGTCAGCCAATAAGGTCCGAAGATGCTTATCCAGGGTCCCGGGATCCTGGAGGGGGTGTGGCCAACCTGGAGGGGGTGTGGCCAACCCCATTAATAAGTGGCTTCTGGAACATGAGGAAGGCTCTTCCTGGTTCCTGGTTGCTGGTTGTTGGAGAGACAGGATCGGAATCCATCATCCTTCCATCATGTGTCCATCACTTGTCCATTGCTTGGATACGCCAGTCCTTGTTCAGGTGCCACTATAAGTTGTTACTAATATCGTGAGTGTTGATTTATATCCTAATAAATATTAATTTGGACTGGTGCCTTGTAAGTAAAACTCTGCCTACATATATGTATGCACAAATATGCAAGTACAACCTATTGAATCAGCTTTTATTGTTTGTGTGTATAAATGGTAATTTCAGGACTTACCATTTATAATGGACAACCTATTTGGAGCCTATGTCTGAGGGATGCTAAATTTCACTTATTTGTCAGTCATCAGTTGCCTATGCTTTCATATTCAGTAGTTTAAGTACTACGATTTTCCCTTTCTGAGTTTTAATTTCTATTTATATCACCATTGCTAGAATCTTGTTTCTTTACAAACATTACTATGAAAGACACTATCACAGAAGACTTCCTGGTATTCTGTCTCTGAAAATATTTTTGCCACTTCTTCTTTATTGTTCTCTGAGCCATATATTCAGTAGGTAAGATGTGTGTGTTCCTGTTTTGGCTAGAGTCACAAAGAGTTGCTAACCTCTGAATTACATTATTTTTTGTGATATTCTCTATTTACTGTAAAGAGAAGTTGCTTTCATGATGTTTGATAGATACATTTATCTGTGGGCATAGGGCAAAACATAGTTAATAATTATGATGTACTATCAAAGTAGCAGTGGTAGATTCTAAGTTTCATGACCTAACTAGCATCAGGATGTTAGCTAGCTTTCTAGCTTCAGGCATTATTTTTCTCTCAATTAGATAGCTATTAGTTATCACCA
Source organism: Phyllotis vaccarum (assembly GCA_033318265.1). Lineage (NCBI taxonomy): Eukaryota > Metazoa > Chordata > Mammalia > Rodentia > Cricetidae > Phyllotis > Phyllotis vaccarum. Next base: position 25,506,792 of record JARWLC010000013.1, on the reverse strand, counting down.
ACATGTGAGAACTACATACTGTACTTTATAGATACATTATTATTCTGTTTGTTGCTGTGGTTTGTATATGTTGTAGCTGGGTAGGACTCTAAATTGCTTATATCTCTTTCTAGCTTATATAGTATTCTCTAGTACCATGCTTCATTCACAGAAAAGAAGCTTTCAGGTTAGTTACAGCTTAAATAATGTGGGTTTTGTGTACTAAGTGTGTGATGTCTTCAGCAATAAATATTTAACCCCAGTCTTTGAAAGCTTTCAAGGACAACAGCAATATATTGATTTGAGAGTCACTTGGACTTCTCTAGCTAACCATACAAGAGAATATTGCTAGTACTTGCTATTAGTGATTTTATTATTCTATGGTTCTTGTGGGGAGCAATGTTAACTCTAGTAACATAATTTCACTTGAATATATATGTGAATATATATGCATAAATGGGTATATGGATACACATAGGTATTGTATATGACTTAGGCAAATATAAAATAATAACTCTGATGCCTCATAAAGCATCCTTTGTGTTATTTATACCACATCCATCCTTCCTCTATTGATCTCCCTCCTCTCCCCCATTTTTTCTGTCTGTTAAGCTTTACAGAGTTATATCATGATACAGTGAATTTATTAAATATCAATTTCTTAGAATTTTAGTAATGATATATGCTTGAGTTTGTATTCCATATGCAGGTTAAATAAGAAATGACATATAATTAAGAAAAAATATACCTAAATATCAGAAGTAATTAAAACATTATTGTCAACACTTATATTTTTGACATTCATCTTCTTGAAAATTAATTTTAAATTTTTTTATGTTAGTTTTTAATCTTAACCATGAATGACAGGACTTTGTACACTTGATTATATACAGAAAAGAGAACTGAAACATTACACAATTTTTCTTTATAAATCCTACATTTTTATTTTGCCACAGCTCTCTGCTTGTATAATGCATGCAGCAAAGCTAAGTAAATGTTATCTATTATGCATAAGTATTAATATAAATACATGTCCAAAATAATCTGATTCCAATATTTATACATTAGAATAAAAATCTCAAAATGTCTTAAGTAATTGTGGAAAAATTAGATTTGCCCCTTTATACTTGAGAGTTTTAATTGCAACCCTTTCTCTGTTGTGGTTACTTGTCTCACTACTCACTTGAACAGAAAATTTATTCTAGGGCACTGAACACAGAAACTGCACAGCTTAGCTCCTCAGGGGTATAAAATGAGGTAAGAGCCTCATTAGCCTAATGTTAACAGAACTCTGGTGATTGTGATAAGCCTTTTTGACAGAAGTGAATGTAAAAGTTCTTTCCAACCTTGCTTTCCATATTCATAACATTCACCATGCTTCTCATATATTGTTTTTCCTCTTCATTTACCACTTTTGCAGAATGTGGGCATATCTCATTAAACAAACTGTGCTGCATTTGATTATTGCTTATTATTATTCAATATTCATCAATTTGTATGATGTGCTATTACCTTTCTGAGATTTATATTTTTTTCTGTAATCTACATCAAATTTATGAAACCCAAAACTTATTGGCATACATCTGTAATATTGTTGATGTCCAGATGGTGTGGAGTTTGTTTCTTAGACACAAAATCTGACAGATATGTGGCTAAATGACTATGGAAAACTTCGGGCATAACATAATGCCTAGGAACAATGTCCTCTGGTGTTAAAATAAGACCACAAGGACAAGGAAGTATAAAAGGAATACCTCATTATAAAGGGGTAAAAATGACTGTTTTCTCAAGCTTTTGATGCAGTGCTGTCTTTACTAGCTAGATGAACAATATATAAACATAAGCAGAAAAATCTATTTTCTTATTCCCTTAGTGAAACCAGATCCTGTGTTTCTTTTTAATATTACTTTCCTTTCCAGGTTCACATTTTTCCTATGGCTGTGCTATCAAGTCCACATTCTCATCACTTGGGTGGTAGAAACATGATGATCAAGAGTTTAAAGACATTCTTAGGTATAACAATTAAAAGAATATCCTGAGGCTTTGTGTCATAATACTTCATTTATCTCTAGACTTTAAACTGTATAAAGCACTGTTCACAGCCATAAGTTTATGCTTCATCATATGAGACAAGAATATTCTCTTGATCTCTAAATTTCCCTGTTCTCTCCCTAAAATAAATGGTCTCTCCCTCCTCTGAATAATAATAGGAATTTTTAATCTCTTTTGACCATAAACTACAGAACATTGCCATAGTTTATACATATACCTATTTACTCTCATAATCCTTCTAATAGTATACACAGCAGAAATTCATAGAGTAAAAGAATCTGTAGATAAACATGTTCATCTATTTCACATGAATGTGGCTGTATTATCTTTGATTTAAATGTTATATTTTCTGTAAAATTACATTTTTAAAATAAAATATCAGTTGTTCTAAAAAGAGTATAACAATCATAAAACTCTTATATGAGTAAAATCATTTAATGTGTATATTTATTAAAACTTTTAAAGGATCTTTTTACTGGCTTGCAAACATCAAAGTAGAAAACTTCAAGTTTCTTACATGAGCTGTCTGTTTTGGTTTATGTATTTAAAGGTTTTCCAGTAAAGGGAAATTCTATGCATTAGACCTCATGCTTTTGTTTTGTTTTGCTTATATTCTCATTGAAAATCTCAACTACTTATAACTGGTCTGTGCTTTGATCATAATTGAGAAATCTTGAATTACTGACTCCCAAGTAATTAAATTTTCTGTTTAATGATGTTTCAAGTTCCCATATATATATATATATATATTTTATTTATATAATATATGTTTATATATTACATATGTATATATCTATATATTATTTAAGTAATATATATTATTATACACTAAATGCAAAATACAATATTGAACTCTTCAAGTAATATTCAAGAAATAAATATCCTTTAGGTGAAGTTTCCATAGTCTTCTACAATTAATTTGTAATTTAAAATAGAAGAATAGCTTCTCCTATAAGAGAATTATGCATTTGAAGAGGTACTTAAAATTAAATACTGTTCTTGAATTTGGGGTCTATTGTAGAAATTATTCACTAGAAATTGATTACATAAAGGGATTACTATTTATTAAAGGTTATATGAAACACTCATAGATACCAAATTGAAACTTAGGGAAATTCCTGGAAGTATTTAATGTCCAATTCCACATGGAGATGGTGGTAATCCTCCCTCAAGAGCATAGGGAACAAAAAGGAAGGGCAGGTAGTCTCAACCAGTTTTCAAACCAGGCTAGCCATGCTTCCTAAAGGGGTCCTGAAAACCTCAAAGCCATGACTAAGTCTTGCTCAAAATCACCCAAACCCACCACATGAGTCTTTATTTTAGCTCAAAAAATAGTTGAATATAAAATAAAATTTTTACTAGGTTTGTATCCTCCTAATCTGGTTTCATTTTTTAAAAAGTACGTAATATCTTCTAGATCCCATATGAATTTACCTAAATTGTTAAGTATTTTTGAAAAAATTTTATAATACTACTTTTGAAGATAATTTAGAAAAGTAAGAAAGATATTATATACAAAGCCACGTGTCTTTTCCAAAGGATAATAAATGCATATTTCCCATTTTTATTTTTGTTATATTTTTTATTTAAAAAATATCATTTTTATCTATACATCCCCTGCTCCCCCACACTTCCCTCATCCCAATAAGCCTTCAGCCTAGCCTCTCTCTATTCTCCCATCCCCTCCCTCAAAACAACAAGAAGTCCCAAATTGGGTCAGCTCAGTGTGGCATACTCCAGGCAAGCTCTATTTACTCATCTCAAAGTCAAGGCTGGGTTGGGTGTTCCTCTGCAGAGAATAGGCTCCAAGGTACCAGCCCATGCACAGGAACACAGTCTGATCCTACTCCTTGAGGCCCAACATACTGCTCATGACAATCAACAGATGCCTATCCATGGAGGGCATAGTTCCTTTTCCCAATGATTCCTCAGTGGCTATTCTTGATTCAGTGAGCCCCTCAGAGCTCGATCTAGCCATTGCTATGGAAATTTTCCTCACAGTCCCTATCCTCTTGCTCATACAGACTCGCCTACCCTGCTCTCTGCTTGAAAAGGAGCTCTGCCAGTGCTCAGCCATGCATCTCTGCCTCCACTTCTATTCTTTGTTGGATTTAGGTTCTGTGAAAACACCTAGGATGGTTATTAGTTTGATTACAGGGGAAATCTTGTTTATGCACCTCCTCCACTATTAGTTGGAGACCCAGCCAGGGATATCCTGTGAGTTCTTGGAGGTTTCCCAAGCACCCAGTCTCTTTCCAAACCCACATTGGTTTCCTTTATTGAGATATCCATCTTTTTCTATCTCCCTCTTTGCTCTTCTCACTCAACCATCACATTTAAAAAAATATTATCTTTGCTTACTATTGTAACCAGTATTAGAGCTAAGTTCAGTAATTTCTCATGAAGTCATCACTCATTCATCCATTTACAATCTACCCATAGCATATGTGGTGGTTTCAAAGAAAATGACTCCCAAAAGGAGTGGCATTATAGGGAGATACGGTCTTGTTGATCTAGGTTTGGCCTTTTTGGAGGAAGTGTGTCAATACGGGGGCAATCTTTCAGATCTCTTTTGCTCAAGCTTCTCTCAGTTGACACTTAAGCTACTTTCTGATCAAGATGTAGCTAGTACCATGTTTGCTTTCATACCACCGTCCTCCCAGTCATTATGATAATGGACTTATGCTCTGAAAATGTAAGCTACCTCGATTAAATATCTTTCCTTCATAAGAGTTTCCATGATCATGTTTTTGTTTAGAAGAGTTTGGCCTTTGGTACTTTGGGTTAAGAAAGCAGTGGAATGTTTTAAGCGCTGCTTAATGGACCATACTAATAGGATCATGGAAGTCAGTGGTGCTAAGAGATATTGAACTTTTGGGAGGTAACTGAAGAGGTTTCAGAGGAGAAAAGGAAATTTAGTATTTTGCCTGTAAATCGTTCTTGTGATATTTTAGTGAAGAAAGTGGCTGCTCCTTGCCCTTGTCCAATGAGTCTGCCTAAGGCTACATTGAAGATGTTTGGATTAATTCTTTTGGCAGAGAAAACCTTAAAATAGCCTAGTACAAATTCTGTTTTGCAGTACTATTGTTAACTATAATGAGAGTATATGATAAGAAGGAACAAGTCGAGGATAGAAAAATATTTGAGGATAAAATATCATCAGGAAGTAGAAGAGCTAAATCTTGCATGTAAAGAGGTAAACATATTAAGAGGTGGTCAGGTCACCTCAAGGCAAGATCCCACCCAGATTAGTTTCCAATTTATGGAAAGGGAGCCAGGTATGGTAGTGCACACCTATAATTCTAGCACTGGCAAGACAGAGGCTAATGGATCTCTGGTTTTGAGGCCAGGCTAGCCTACAGAGCAAGTTCCAGAACAGTCAAGCTTAGACAGTGAAAGCAATAACAGAAAAATAAAAGCTAGTGAACATATGATTGAACAAGGAACCCATGATTCAGTTTCAGAAAGTGGAAAAACTTGATATTTTTAGCCAAGTGATTCTGGCATTAGAGTTAGAGATAAAAAAAGGACAATAATAAAACCACCGAGATAAGGTATATGTTGAAGTGTCCCTGAATGGAGGTTTAAAGATGCCATTAAGTGAAGTTATGAAGTTGAAGTCTGGATTTCACAGGAGCTCCCAAGATGTTAGAGATCCCCAAGCCATGGGAGACCTGCCAAGGAAAGCTCTAAAAGGGAGTGGAAACAGCTGAAGAGAAAAATTTATGTTAGGAATTGGAGACCTGGAGAACATTTTGACATCAGCTATGGAGATGAAGAGTTTGAAGTTTGTCCAGCTGTTTTTTTGTTTGTTTGTTTGTTTTTTGTTTTGGTTTTGCTTTGGTCTAGTATTTCCTTGCTATGTTCTTTTCCCTAAGTTTTATATTTTGTATTTTTTTTTATATTTTGTTTCATTATGTGTTGGAAGTATGTGATCTGTTTTTTTGAATTTTGATTAAATAGATTACAATTAAGAAATTGCATGAATCTCAGAAGAGACTTTGAACTTCATACTTTTATTTTGTTTTAGTCTGTTAAAGACTATGGTTACTTTTGATGTTGGACTAAATGCATTTTTGTATTATGGTATGACCACAAAGCCTTTAGGTATCAGGGAATAGAATACGGTGGTTTGAAAAATAATGCTCCCCCAAGACAGTGCCACTATTGGGAGATATAACATTGTTGAAGTTGGTGTGACCTTGTTAAAGGAGGTGTGTCAATGTGAGGGAAGGCTTTGAAGTTATCTTTGCTCAAGCATCCCTCAGTGGACACTTAGGCTACTTCCTGCTGCCTTCTAATCAAAATGTAGCTAGTACCATGCCTGTCTACATACCACAATGTTCCCTGTCACAATAATAATAGACTGAACCTCTGAAAATGGAAGTTACCACAATTAAATTTTTTTTTCTTTATAAGAGATTTTATGACCATGGTGTTTCTTCACAGCAATATAAACCCTAACTAAGACAGAATCCATATACTTTAAGTACTATAATAGTAATAGTGGGGAGAGAAATAGTGAGCTGTTTTCATTACAGACTACAGATTTAATAGTCTTTCACTTCTAAAATTTTATTTTGCTGTATTTTCAGTCCTACAAATTGGCTGCTTAAATAACTGTGATTCCAAGAACAAAGCATGCTTAACTAGAGTAGAACAAGACATATTTTAAAAAGATATCCTAACTGTACTACAAATTGATGTAGTGTTTTCACTTTCATTATGTTTTTCTACACTATTTGAGGGTACTTACAAGGTAGCTCATGTAAATATGCTCTGATGAGTCCTTATGGAGAAATTAATTAATTAATGATTCCTCTTTCATCTCTGAAAAAATATTCTTGTAGTAGCAAATAAATGAAGCGGTCTTTTATTCAGTAATATATTTATAAGCAAAATGATCTGGGAATTAATTAAAATTGTAAAATCAAGAAGGTCACTTTCACAACATTTCTTCTAAGTTTAGAAGTGAATCTGAGGATTTGTGTCACCACATTTATGCCAAATTCAACACAAATGTGTACATTGATACATTCCCTCTAATACCCTAATGCAGAAAAAAGCCAAACATGATTTTCTTATAAGAATAAATTTTTAATCATGTAATTTCTATTCTTCCAGTAGTATTGGTGTTTTCATTGTCTAACATAAATAAATAATTTTTCTTTTTATAAAATTTCTATGTGTCTAAAACAATTTCAAAGTCAACAATTCCAGTTCACACAAAACATTTCATTTTAAAAACCTATATTCACTTATAAATATGCAATATTTTGCAATAAATATTTAAAAGCCTATTAACTTTAAATATTACTTTAATTCTACAAATATTTAGTGAGTTTTCCTAAATGCCAGAATATTTTAAAAATTAAGCATATATCAGTTTGCAAAATGATTCTCATGTTTATATGAATTCTCAAAGTTTAAAAAATGCCAAGTTCATGAAACTCTCTTTGATAAGGACATATTTGATTATAAATGCCTATAATAGTCATTGCAGTTATTAGAGGACCATTCCAAGGAAAAAGGCAACTAATATATAAAGCCTTAAAACAAGAACATGCTTTTTATGTCTAAAGAATAGACCCCCCCCCAAAAAAAACAGTTTAACTCTTATTGAGTAAACAAAGATTAAACACTAAGATAAGTAGTTATAGAGATAGAAAAAAAATAAGAATACCTGTGTGATGTAAATGTTAAACCCTTGGGGTATTGCTTTGAAGCTTGAAAAGTCATTCGAGTTGAGTTTTGAGTTGAAGAGTACATTGATGCGACATTTGTTTTTTCAAAGAATATCCTTGACAATTGTCTGGGGAACATACTCCAACTGTAGTTTGAATGGACATCAGAGACAAAAATTATGAGAGGATAAAGTACATTTTGAATAGTAGTATATATCTTTGAAACCCAATTCACTATAATAGAAATAAGAAATATAATAAAAATAGAACACCAGCTTCAACATCAGCTTTTACAAAACTCTAGATACTAAGTGACTGTTCGCAGCAATAAAGTTAAGTCAAGAAAAATGAAGGGCTCTCAGTAAGATTACTGAAATATGTACATTTCCCCTTTCCTTCTCCACTGTCTTCTCTCCTCAGAACCTATGTATAATAATTCTCAAATTATAATGAAATCTACCAGTCTAGAGCCACTGGAAAAGACTAACAGGCCTGGAGGTATCCAATAAGCTCAGAAGAAAATTTTTCATTATTTGACCAATGTAGTAGTTTCATGTACATAGTAAATCTTATTCAGAAAGACTAAATATGAAAAGCTTTTTCCATGAGGTTCTTTCAAGAAACAATTAGTGATTGTTGTTCAATGTCTCAGTTCTTTCAAGCCATGATACATGTTGTATTATACAAGAAAATTACTGAAATATTGGCGAAGATATCACTATGTTATTTGAAAAGACATGATCTGATAAATAGTAAGAAATCTGCAAATAAGGCTGCATGTATCAGTGTTCATGGCCAGAATAAAACTTAACACTAGTGTTTTAAATATCTGACTGTGAGCATCTTAACATGTAAAAGAGAAGGTTAGGTTAGACTAAACTACTATTATAGTCTGAAAATAAAGTGAGAGAGAGAGAGAAGTTATTTTCCTCTTCCAATTGTTGTCAGAAGTCCCACCTAGACAAATCTGCAGTTGAACAGTCCAAAAATAAACATGCAGAGGCTTTTATTATGTACAAGCTTTTTGGTCTAAGGTTTACACTTATTATTTGAAAACTCTTAAACTTTAAGTCAATCCATATTTTTATTTATGCTTATCCATGTGACTTGGAACTCTTTTGCTCACTGCAGCATTCTCATATTTTTTTTCTATACATCTGCTGTTCTGCTTTTCCACTTTTCAGAATTCTTCTAATCTTCTTACCCAACTTCTACAACTATGCCTGGAGGGAAATTATTAAACTGATGTACAGTTTACTTTGAAACATGGCACATCATCTAGTAGATTTAGGGCACATACTACACAATTGTCAATGCTATTCTTAGAAGGTGTGTGTGTGTGTGTGTGTGTGTGTGTGTGTGTGTGTGTGTGTGTGTGTGTGTAAGTAAGAGAAAGGGGAGGGGAATTTGGGCAAGAATTCATTTTTAGTGGAGCATATATTTTCAAAGTATGAACTGATAATTCTCTACATTTCCTTGGTGTTTGTTTTCATGTCCACCTATTCATTTCTGATTCTATTAATTCTCTCTCTCTCTCTCTCTCTCTCTCTCTCTCTCTCTCTCTCTCTCTCTCTCTCTCTCTCTCTCTCTCTCTCTCTCTCTCTCTCTCTCTCTCTCCTTGTTGGTTAGCTTGGGTAAGGGTGTTTCTATCTTGCTGAATTTCACAAAGAACAAACTCTTTGTTTCATTGATTCTTTGTATTATTCGCTTTGTTTCTATTGTATTGATTTCAGCCCTGAATTTGATTATTTTCTGCTTTCTACTCCTTATAACTAGGTTGGTTTCTAATTGTTGTGGAGCTTTCAGTTGTGCTGCTAAGTCTCTTGTTTGAGGATTCTCCATTTTTTTAATGTAGGCACCTAGATCTATGAACTTTCTTTTTAGCACTGCTTTCATTGAGTTCCATAAGTTTGGGTATGTTGTGGATTCATTTTCATTAAATTCTAGGAAGTCTTCAGTTTCTTTCTTTACCTTTTCCTTGACTAAGAGGTGGCTGAATTGAGAGATATTAAGTTTCCACAGGTTTGCAGGCTTTCTGTGGTTTATATTGTTATTGAACTCTTTCATCCCTGGTGATCTGATAACAAGGGGTTACTCCCATTTTTTGTATCAATTCATATTTGTTTTATGACCAAATATGTGGTCATTTTTTAGAGACAGTTTCATGGGTGCTCATAGGAATATATATTCTTTTTATTTGGATGGAATGTTCTGTATTCATCTGGTAAATCTACTTGAGTGACAATGTATGTTAACTATCATATCTTTCTGTTCAATTCTGTTTGGAAGACCTATTCATTGGTGAGAGTGGGATATTGAAATCTCCCACTATTATTGTATAGAGTTTGATGTGAGGTTTAAGATCTAATAATATTCCTTTCACATATATGAGTGTCCTTTTATTGGGGACATAAATATTCAGGATTGAAATTTCTTCTTGATGGATTTTTTTAGATGAATAAGTAATGTCCTTCCTGATTTCTTTTGATTGAATTTAATTTGAAGTATATATTACAAGGTATTAAGAAAGCTACCCCAGCTTTTTTCTTGAGTCCATTTGATTGGATAATCTTTTCCCAACCCTTTACTCTGAGGCAGTATTTATCTTTGAAGTTGAGATGTGTTTTTTGTATGCAACAGAAGGATGTATATGATTGTGTTGTTTTTTGTTTCCATCTTATTTGCCTTTTTTTTTTTTTGCCTGAATTGAGACCACTGATAATGAGGGATGTTAATGACAAGTGATTGTTAATTCCTGTTATTTTTGGTGGTAGTGTGTGTGTTTTATTTTTTGGGGGTAGGGGTTGCCTCTGTGGGATTATCTATTGCTTGTGACTTCATGGGTGTTACTAGCTTTGTTAGGTTGAAGTTTTCCTTCTAGTTTTTTTTGTAGGAATTAATTTGTGGGTAGGTGTTGTTGACATTTTGTTTATTCCTTCTATTGTGATTGCAATTTTTGCTGGGTATAGTAGTCTGGGCTGGTGTCCATAATCTCTTAGTATTCTTATAACATTTGCCCAGGACCTTTTAGCTTTCATAGACTTCAATGAGAGATCGGGCACTATTTTGATGTGTCTGCTTTTATAAATTAATTGGCCATTTTCTTTTGCAGCACTGAAAATTCTATCTTTATTCTCTGTGTTTAGTGGTTTGATTATTATGTGGTAAGCAGACTTGTTGGGAGTATCTAGTCTATTTGGTGATTTATAAGCTTCTTGTATCTTCATAGGCATTTCCTTTTTTTTTTATATGATTGGGAAAGTTTTCTACTATGATTTTGTTGAAAATATTTTCTTTGCCTTTCAGCTGGTATTCTTCTATTCCTACTATTCTTATGTGTGATCTTTTCATGATGTCCAATATTTCCTGGATGTTTTGTGTTATGACTTCATTGCTTTTAGTGTTTTCTTTGGCTGATGTATCTATTTCTACTATCAAATCTTTCACACCAGAGATTCTTTCTTCCATCTCTTACATTCTGGTGATTATGCTTGCATCTGTAATTTTGGATTGTTTCCTCAAGTTTTTGATTTCCAGAATTCACTCAGTTTGTGTCTTCTTTATTGCTTTTATTTCAGTTTTTAAGTCTTGCACTGTTTTCATCACCTGTTTGTTTGCTTTATCTTGGCTCTCAAGTCTTTGTTTAAGAATTTTATTGTTTTCCAATTTTAGCTTGTTTTTTTCCATTTCATTATGGGAATTTTTTTTATTTCTTCTCTACTTTCCTCTTTAAAGGCACCTATCATCTTTATAAAAATACTTTTAAGATTCTTTCCCTCTATTTATTTTATATTAGAATGTTCAGATCTTGCTGTTGTAGAACCACTAGGTTCTAGTGATGCCATGTTGTTATTCATATTGTTGAGCAAACTTTGCACTGGTGTTTACCCATCTTTTCTGTTGATTTGTGCAAGTGTTGTCTCTGTTACTGCTAACTGTACTGTCCACTAAGTGTTCTTGATACAAATGGAGCTCTTGGAGTACTCAAAAGCAGTGGAATCACTTCTGCAGTGATTCTTCAGATGTTCTTCTGTGGGGCTCTTTAGAGGCCATTTCTAAAGAATCAACTCTTCAGCTGGGGTTCTCCAGAGGCTGTGTCTCAGGCAGTGGTTGAGGTTGGTGGGATAGGTAATTTTGGAAAATGTATTGAGGCTTAGGGGGTAAAAAGGGCAAATGGAGGATGGGGATATTGGTAGTCAGGCTTGTAGGCAGGGTTCCTGCTTGCTTGCTTGCAGCTGGAGCTGAGATGGATTAGAGGGGCCCATTTCATGCCCTATTGCCCAGACCTGGGGGCTGTCCAATCTGGGCTTGCAGACCAGCTTGGAGGAGGTAACTCACCTCTTAAGCTGGGTTTTGCCTATTCTTTAAATATCCCATCATTACATACTTGTCTAAAGTATATGTGGCAAAGATTTTTTACAGTTATAGGCTATTTATACTATTAAGAGGTTTTTTTTTTACTGTGCAGAGATATTAATATTTTATTTAATCATGCCTTGTGTTTTTTGATTTATATGTTATATTAGTTTTATTCTACTCATATATGTAATTTCTGTATCTATATTATAAATGGTCCCTCAACAGATCAATCACTTTTAATTTTAAATTAAGGTTTTTGACTCATTTTGAGTTGTTTTTTTTTTTTTTTTTTGATATATGAGTGATATGGAACTAATTTCATTCTTCTGAAATTGGATATCTAATTTTTCACTATCATTTGTGGCAGGATTAAGGTGTCAGCTAATAAGGTCATAAGACACTTCCAGGAACCTGGAGGGGGTGTGGCCAACCTGGAGGGGGTGAGGCCAAACCCATTGATAAATGGCTGCTGGGACACAAGGAGCTCTCTTCCTGGTTCCTGGCTACTGGCTGCTGGACAGACAGAATCGGAATCCATCATCCTTCCATTGTGAGTCCATCGCTCATCCATCGCTTGGATATGCCAGTCCTTGTTCAGGTGCCACCATAAGCTGTTACTAATATTGTGAGTGTTAATTTATATTCTAATAAATATTACTTTTGGACTGGCGCCTTGAAAGCAAAACTCTGACTACATCTGGCACCCAACGTCCTCGGCCCTGTGCCCGAAACTGTAAGAAGCCAGGGGACATACAGACTGTTCACTTGGGCTTAAAGTACCCTCTTGCTAGCCTGGCACGGTTTCCTGCCAGCTGGTCCAGTGTGTAGGCAGAGGTTTTCGGCTCATTGCCTGGGCACGAGATTTCAGCGCAAGACGCAAGATCAGCTCAGTGCACAGACTCAAGACTTCAGTTCAGTGCGCAGGCACGGTTTTCAACTCGCCGGCTTGCCACAGCACCTGGCTCTGCTTTCAGCCCCAGCCCGCTGCAGCACTCGGTTTTCAGCCTGCAGCTTCCTGCTGCTGAGAGTCTTTGCATCTACCATACAGTGGGTAGGAAATTGAACAATACTGTGACACCTGTGTACTAAACAGCGTAATTACATCTGAATTGACGCAATGGCTGACTATTATTCTTTTGAAGAGTTTAGGTCATTTTTTGCCATGGTGGTAGATAAATTTTTAAATGAATATCTTGAAGGATTCAATACCCCAGTCCTACTATTTTTTGGCTTATTTCTCTATTTTATTTTTCAAAATAAGAGGATGATGACAGAGTTGTCAAATGGAAACCAACAATTATTGTCCAGATTATGTATTATGGAACTATCGAACTCTACAGTGGCAGATGAGGTTAAACAGGTGCAAAATGTAAATCGACAGTTACTGTCCAAGGTATGTGATGTGGAACTGTCAAGCACTAAAATGGGAAAAAGGATGGATACTCTGGAAATTGGTTACAACAAGCTTTCAGATAAGGCTTCCTCTGTAGATAAGGATAACACTGTACAAGAGAAATATAGGCTCTATGTAAATGATGAAAACAAGAAACTTGTTGACTACATTAATGATGAGAACAAGAAAATCATTAATTATGTTAATGATGAGGATCGAAAAATTGTTGACTCAGTGAGGTCTTTGGAAGGACTGCTTCATCAGGACACTCAAGCTCTAGAAAAATCAATAGTATCTAAACTTCAAGAATGGAAACCAGTAGTATCCAAAATCCAGGAATGGGAACCTGTAGTATCCAAAATCCAGGAATGGGAACCCGTAATATCCAAAATTCAAGAATGGGAGGATCGCATTACAATACTGGAAAAGGGTAGTGATGCATCTTATGCTCAGAACACTTCAGGTCAACCACCAATGGGATGTTATGGTACTGGAGATACTCTACCCAAAGTGGTAAACATAACAGGGCTACCCCCTTCCGCACCACTACTGATCCCAGCTGCTATTCAGACAAAGATAACACCTGGGGGATCCTCAGGATATGTAGAGTATAGCTATGAGCCAGTACATATGAGAAACATCAAGGATTTTAAAGAGGCAATATCAATGCACGGTATACACTCTACTTATGTGAAGCAGCTTCTAAATTCATGGTCAGCAAAAAACCAGATACTACCAACTGATTGGATGCACCTAACAGCTGCTGTCTTGGACCAAAGTCAGAATTTACAGTGGAGAGGCTGGTTTAGAGAGGAGGCCAAGACCTTGGAACAACAAGGAAAAATTAGGGGTTTCTTTGCTTCTCAGGACCAAATCCTTGGTGAAGGCATGTTTGCTGATGTGAGGACTCAATCTACTTATGATGAGCATACTTTACTCCTATGCTGTACTGCTGCACTGAATGCTTGGGAAAAGATTTTGGAGCCAGGTCAAAAAATCGAGCATTATACTAAGGTCAAACAAGGCTTAAAAGAGCCTTATACTGACTTTATACAGAGGCTCACCACAGCTGTTCATAGAGCAATATCAGATCCAGAAGTTAGGAAGCAATTAATACTTTCCCTGGCCTTTGATCATGCTAATACAGAATGTAGAAGAATACTTACGCCTTTAAAGTTCAGAGCTGCACCAATAGAAGAATGGATTCAATATGTAATAAATGCTTAATGTCTCCATGGCAACGAAGAGAATTGGGTAGGCCAAGCTGATGCTAATGTTAGGGTGAGGAACCAAGACATCACTTGTTTCAACTGTGGTAAACAAGGCCATATAAGACGGAACTGTACACAAGGTACTCTTGGAAATAATACCCGATCTAGGTTTAATTCGAACAGAAGGCCATTGCCTTCTGGATTATGCAGAAGGTGTGGCAAGGGACAGCATTGGACCAATGAATGTAGATCTACCAGGGATAAAGAAGGCAACCCTCTACCATTGGGAAACACCTTTCGGGGCTTCCCCCGGGAAGCCCCCAAAAATCAGACTCCAAATTCAAGGATGGTGAGATCATATCCAGTCATAGGAGAAGACCAGCATTCTCAGGACAAATAGAGCATCCAAAACCTGATCTAGAAAACCATATGATATTAGAAAATAACATAAATTCAAAAGAAAACTCAGAAATTCCAAAAAGAATCACAAAACGAATATTTTGGCAGACTTCAATAAATGAACAAAGACCAAAATTGGGGATATGGATAGATAATATTTATATCCAGGGTTTAGTTGACACGGGGGCTGATGTTTTGATCATAACCCCCCAATCATGGCATCCCAGATGGCCTTTACAGGCAGTAGATATCCAGTTTCTGGGTATTGGAATAATATCGCAAGTAAAACAGAGTGTGAGATGGCTTGAATGCATAGGACCAGAAGGTTAGAAAGGATGGTTGAAGCCATATATGGCTGATATAGCAGTGAATCTGTGGGGTCTCGACCTTCTAATGCAATGGAATACTCAGATTAATATCCCTCCTGGTTCTGATATCAACCGGAGACTCAATTATGTTTCCAGAAATGACGCTCTAAGGTACTATGGAAAAAACTCACCAGCCATTCAGGTTGTACAAAAGAATTGCCCAATAACCACAGAACCTAAAAGAACACTCACAGCATGGCCTTTGAAATGGTTAACAGAAAAGCCTATTTGGGTTCAACAATGGCCTTTGACAAGAGAAAAACTTCAGGCTTTGGAACAGTTGGTACAGGAGCAGTTACAGGCTCAGCATATCGAAGAATCAACCAGTCCATGGAATTCTCCTGTTTTTGTTGTCAAGAAAAAATCTGGAAAATGGAGGATGGTGACAGATTTAAGAGCAATTAATAAGGTGATTCAACCTATGGGCTCCTTACAATCTGGTATTCCCCTGCCTTCTCTGCTACCTAAAGGATGGCCTATTGCAGTTATTGATTTGAAGAATTGTTTTCTTTACCATACCTTTACAGGAACAGGACAAAGAGAAATTTGCTTTTATAGTGCCTACTCTTAATAATTCAGGGCCAGCTAAGAGGTACCAATGGAGAGTCCTTCCTCAAGGAATGTTGAATAGTCCCACCTTATTCCAATATTTTGTACAACAACCACTAGAAATACTGTGCAAGTGCTTCCCTCAATCTATCATTTACCATTATATGGATGATATTTTGCTGGCAGACCCAAACCCAAAGACATTATAAACATTGTTTGAAGAACTAAAAAAATATTGCCTGATTGGGGACTACAAATTGCTCCGGAAAAAGTACAGAGGGGAGATTCTATCAATTATTTAGGATATAAAATAGGTTTACAAAAAATTAGGCCACAAAAGGTAAAATTAAATAGAGATAAGTTGAAGACTCTTAACGATTTTCAAAAGTTACTAGGAGATATCGCTCATATACGGCCCGTGATTGGTATAAGAAACTATGAGCTAGTTAATTTGTTCAAGACTTTGGATGGTGACAAGGATTTAAATAGTCCAAGAGAATTATCTGATGAGGCTGAGAAAGAATTACAGTTGGTGGAAAAGAAACTTCAAGAAGCACATGTGGATCGTGTGGATCCAGACCTGGATTGCATACTTGTTATTTTACCCTTTAGACAATCTCCAACAGGAATCTTAATGCAAAGAGAAAGCAGTATATTAGAATGGATATTTCTGCCACATAGGCCAAGCAAGAAGATGAAGACATATATCGAAAAAATTGCTGATCTGATTTTTAAAGGTAAATTAATATTTCGCCAATTGACTAGAAAGGACCTGCAGAAATTGTTGTGCCTTTGACTAATGAAGAAATTGAACGATTATGGGCAGACAGTGAACCTTGGCAAAAAGCTTGTAGTGACTTTTCAGGAGAGATTAATAATAAATATCCTCAAAACAAGAGAATTCAATTCATAAAGGAAACTAATTGGATCTTTCCTCATGTGGTACAGGATAAACCCATTTCTGGAGCCCTCACCTTTTATACTGATGCGAAAAATTTAGGAAAGGCTGGCTACAAGTCTGAAGACTTAATTAAGGTGACTCAGAGCCCTTATAACTCTGTTCAGAAATCAGAACTATTTGCAATTATTATGGTGTTGTTGGATTTCACAGAGCCTCTTAATTTAATTACTAACTTTCAATATGCAGAAAGAGTTGTTTTACATATTGAAACTGCTGACTTCATTCCTGATGATACAGACTTGACCTTCCTATTCATAAAACTATAGGATATCATCAGAGGTAGGATACATCCTATGTACATAACACATATCAGGGCACACACGGGTCTCCCAGGCCCTCTAGTGCAGGGTAATGATGAAACAGATCGGTTGCTGATAGGAAACATGCTAGAGGCCACAGAATTTCATGAGAAACATCATGTTAGCAGCAAAGGATTAAAGAAGAGTTTTTCCATCACTTGGAATGAAGCAAAGGAAATAGTAAAAAATTGTAACACTTGCTCTTTCTATAACCAACTATCTTTAACTGCAGGAAATAATCCTAAAGGTACACAGAGAAATGAGATCTGGCAAATGGATGTGTTTCACTTCCCAGAATTCAGAATGATGAAATATGTACATCGTACTATCGATACTTACTCTGGAATGCAATGGGCGACTGCTCTGAGTTCTGAAAA
Source organism: Phyllotis vaccarum (assembly GCA_033318265.1). NCBI lineage: Eukaryota > Metazoa > Chordata > Mammalia > Rodentia > Cricetidae > Phyllotis > Phyllotis vaccarum. The sequence goes on along the minus strand of JARWLC010000013.1, from coordinate 25,489,161 downwards.
TGCTGATGCTGTACTTTCTCACCTTTTGGAAGCCATGGCCATAACGGGAATTCCCACTCAGATTAAGACTGACAATGCTTCAACTTATGTTTCCCGAAAAATGAAGATAATTTTTGGATACTATAATATAAAGCATATTATGGGGATACCACACAATCCCACAGGACAGGCACTTGTGGAGAGATCTCACCGCACGTTGAAAGAGATGCTTTATAAACAGAAGAAAGAAATGAGAAAACCCAGGGAGAGATTGCACAGTGTCTTATTGACTTTAAATTTTCTTAATGTTAATGAAAAGGGAACATCAGCTGCTGAGAGACATTGGGTGATAGAGAAATCCTCTGAGTTAAATCAACCCATCTACTTCAAAGATGTGTTGACTTCTGAGTGGAAGCCAGGATATGTGCTTCGATGGGGTAGGGGTTTCACTTTTGTTTCAACAGGCAAAGAAAAGATATGGGTACCGACAAAACTAATAAAAGTCCGCTTTGTAAAGGAGTCCCTTCCTGAGGAGGAGAAGTAATTGCTCACCCCTGATATGACAAATGGATACAAGCCTTTACAGGATCTGAAAGAGATGCCATCGCCCTTAAGTCAGAAGGAAGCAACCTTATGAAAGACCATGCCCCCTTTCCCAATAAGTTTTGTGTTCTGAGGGTTGTGGGTAATTCTTATTCTGTTAGAATAGTTTTAAGTGAAAATTGAGTGGAGTACAGAAGTATAATATAGTATCAAAGATATCTTTTGAAGAAGAGAAGGGGGATAGATACGATAGATAAAGGTAGATTGTTCTGCCTTCCTATACACCATTTTAGCTAAATGTATGGGCTAAGTTAAAGACAATTTGCATTTGCATAGGTATTTGTATATTGATACAAATGTAAAATCATTTTATATGTTTAATTGTGATAATTTGTACATTTGAACAAAGTTCAATCTGGAATTGCTTTATATAACCAAAACAACTTGTATTTCGATATAAATCTGAATCTGTAACTATTATGTAAAATTGAATCTGTAATTGCTATGTTTTATATATGCTTCTATCTCTGTTTAAAATATTTGCACATCATTGTCATGTACACTATGCAATTACTACCTTCATTTAACTATACTAGATATAATGTGTGATTGCACTAGTTATGATATATGCACAAGATGTTTTATATACCTCTGTTTAGATGATATATATGTATATACATGTCTAAAATTCTGTGGCCACTTTACATGGTAATATACCCCTGGCTAATGTTTGATAGTCATACTAAAAGTCATTGTTCAGGGATTGTACACCTCTTATATAGGTATTCTAATTTTAGTACAGGGTTTAATCCTTAGGACAATAAAAACTACTGTCAACATTACTTAAGGTACCATATCCCAGTCATCTCAGATACAGGTTAGAATATCATAGATAGACAGAAATCTTCAACCATTTCATAGACCCAGAGAATATGGCATTTAACATTTGAAATTCGGCCATGAGAGGCATGACGACTCCTGGTTTCACTGCTCCTTTCCCAAGATGGTATGAGCATTGAGGATACTCCATTGGAGTTTGTCCTTTTGGCAGAGAATGGCCAGTCGAGTAAGGAACTGTCCTTACCTTGATTATTGACAGTGCATACATGGTGTCCAAGCTGGAGGAACAAGTTGATGGATGGAGACTGATGAAACCTGCCTGGACAGGATAAGACAGTCCCTCCAAAATTGCCCTGCTTGTGAGAAGACCTGTCAGATACCATAGGCCTGTTGCCAATATGATAGATGCTCCAATGGTGCACAAAACCAGAGATGATTGTCCAGGTAGCTGTGTTGCTGTCCTCTCCCAAATTTTGGAAGCCACTACTTCCATATACTTCTGACTTTCAAGTGATATATCTTCCTTCTCAGGTCTTGAAGGGGTTGAAGAATAGGTATTTACGGTTACTAACTCATAATAATTCCTATTGTACATAGTCTTAGTTTAGAACCTTTTTATTTAGACAAAAGGGAGAGATGTGGCGGGATTAAGGTGTCAGCTGATAAGGTCATAAGACACTTCCGGGACCCTGGAGGAGGTGTGGCCAACCTGGAGGGGGTGTGGCCAAACCCATTGATAAGTGGATGCTGGGACAAGAGGAGCTCTCTTCCTGGTTCATGGCTGCTGGCTGCTGGACAGACAGAATCGGAATCCGTCATCCTTCCATCGTGAGTCCATCACTCATCCATCGCTTGGATATGCCAGTCCTTGTTCAGTTGCCACCATAAGCTGTTACTAATATTGTGAGTGTTAATTTATATTCTAATAAATATTAATTTTGGACTGGCGCCTTGAAAGTAAAACTCTGTCTACAATCATTTATTAAATAGGTTTTTATTTTTACAAGAATATGTTTCTTACAAATTTGTCTAAAATTAGTTGTCTATATGTTTGTGTGGTAATTTCTTTTTTCTTTCCTATATGAAGTATCAATACTAGGAAGTGTGATGTTGTTGGAGTAAGTGCGGCCTTGGTGATAATGTCGAGGTGGGCTTTGAGTTTTCTAATGCTTAAGTAAAGGCCAGTATCAGTATTTATTTCCCTGCTACCTGCCAATATGGATGAAGAACTTTGAGCATGAAGAGCTCTGTAGCACAAGACTACCTGCACACTACCATGCTTCCTGTCGTGATAGTAATGGACTAAATCTCTGAACTGTGAGCCACCCCTAGTTAACTAGTTTCCTATGTAGGAATTACTGTGATCCTGCTGTCCCTTCACAATAGAGATCTTAACTAAGATAGAAGTTGGTGCCAATACCATACCAATTTGTCAATATGGCTCTGTAATGTAGTTTTAGGTTAGATAATATGTCACCAAATATGTTCTTTATGCTTAGGACCCCTTTTGTTGTTTATGGTCTATTATGTTTACTTATTAAATTTGGTGTTATTTTCAAGACTATACAGTATGTTATTGAACTTTTGATAAATATTGTGTTGATTCACTAGAATATCTTTAGTAAAACAGCTACCTTCACAATTTTAAATCTTCCAATCCTGAAAAAGGAACATTATCTGAATTCTGTGGTGTTTTTTCCTTTTTTTTTCTTTTTTTGTGTCAGTGACTTTCTTGTAAAGGTCTACTACATCTATGGTTATGTTTATTTGAAGCTGCTGTGAATTGGGTATTTTCCTAGGCAAATTTGTTATTGATACACATAAGCATTTATTTGAGAAAAAAGACATGACAGACATATGTCTTTGTGGTTCTGAGTAACACAACATAAAAATGATAAATTTTTAAAATGAGTATTCTAAAATTTCTCAATTATGGTATATAACAGAGATCATTGCAAATAAAGTTATATCTACTCTTTAAATATAATGCCAATACAAATATTTGGATGTCACCAGGTATCATGTATTTAACTCTTTATACCTTTATTGTGATTCATTCTTGCCCATTATTCATCTGTGCTGTAATAAGTTTCTGGGCTGTCCATCCTGTGGTCCAGACCTGCAGTCCTGAAGACCAACAGACCCGCAGCCTCACAGAAACACACAGATGCTTATATTAATTTTATGCCGATTGACCTGTGGCCCAGGCATATAACTTGCTAACTCTTTACACTTAAGATAACCCATGATTCTTATCTTGTTAATGTAAGCAGCTCAATACCTTTTCTCAGATCAGCATAGGTGTCTTCTGCATCTGCTGGCTTCTCCTGTCTCCATGGCATCTCTGCTCTGTTATTCCTGTTTCCAGAGTTTTCTTAATCTCGTAGCCCTACTCACACTTCCTGTCTGCCTTCAGCCAATCAGTATTTTTATTAAACCAGTAGGTAAGACAATTATTTACAATGTAACTATACATTTGTTATATATCAACTTGTTATTCATATTAAATACAAATGTTGATATATAAAACATTTATTTTTAAATCTTACATGAAAAATTTTTGTCAGCCTTTAATATTAAAAATGAATTTTTTGATAAACTAACAGTAACTTCTATACTCAAAGAAAAGGAGAAATCATATATAAAGATTTTACCTCAATAAATGATAAGGATAATGATACTTGTATCATTGCCAAAGCTATAATATAGTTCCTATAAATATTCAAATGGCAGTCTTCCATTATTATGTTGAAGCTTTATATACAATTATTAGGTTCTCTTCACTGTCTATACATTTTTGTGTTTATAAACAGTTCACAAAAATACATTAAGAACTGTCATTTCATCTTATCTTGAATTAGTACAAATATGGCAAATTACAAATTAATATAGAAAGTGACTTTTGTAATTTAAATCACACTGTATTAAAATACCTGAATCATCTATGGCTTCCAGGGAACTTCAGGAAGATATTAATGCAAAACATAATTCTTTTTGAGTTATAACTCATATCTTATCTTGTGTCTGCATTGTGTCTGTGGACCTCCAACAGTAAATTAAGCAGAATAAACTCTGATTCTTAAGGGGAATATGAATATCATGTTAATAAACACATTAAAAGGAAAGTCTTAAAATTTGAATGTTTATTTTTTGTAAGTAGTAGGTTCTTAGCATTGTTACTGGTGACCTTCAATCTTGTAGAGATAAAGTCACATCAAATAAGAAAGTAAATGTTCACTCTTATAACATTTCTGCCACTATAGCACTACTATAATGAAACATAGCTGGGACAGTCATTATTTTATTTCAAGTGTGAGAATGAGGATAATTTGATACTTCTAGCAATGAATATACAGCATCTTTAATGATTAGCTAGTGGAGAAGAAGCATTCAGGTGGGGACAAGCTTGATTTTTCCATGTTCTATAATTCAAATATGTGGTATTTTTAGAAATACAATCTTACCATCACATTCTGGAGAATGACATATGAAGAAATATACTTTGACTTCATGGTATAATTAGTATAAAATTTTGTTTTGTTTGAAGAAATGTATAGAAGACAAACCTTAATTAAGATAATCATTAGTATATTTAATAAACAATAGTCATTCTAATTTTCCTTTTTTTGAAAGGTATTTAAAAGTATGTAAACAGGGTAGTATTAGGAAAATTCTTGTCATGAAAATACTAAACATTAATTTATATCAAACCATCCACTGATTTTAACAGTGAAAGAATTTAGTTTTTGTGTTAACCAATTATAAATTTAGTAACTCTGACTTACAGATTGCAGATATAATTAAATGATGTAATAAAATAAGTATATTTTCAACTTTTTCAGGTTATTACCATATAATATTAGAAGCTTTCAAAGGACTGACCAAGCATCTAAGATTTTGCAGAAGGGATCCAGGAAAACATTAAAAAAGATATATAAATATGTTGTTAAATATTTACAGTCATTACATATTTTAAATTATAAATATGACATAAATATATGACAAGTTGCCATTTTCTGTTTATTATATATATTGATAACCCCCTTTAAATAACTGATATTGTTACTATAAAATTTTAATTGCATTATTCCCTGAGAAGTTCAGTAACATTACTGTTGGTACATTGGACAGCTGAAATTAACTAAGAAAATCATTGCATTGTTTGAAAAAATGTATGCTTGTAGGCCATTATGGTCTACATAGTGAGTTCCAGGACAGTCAAAGGCTGTTACACAAGGAAGTCCTATCTTAGGTAAAAAGAATTCTTGTGTAGAAGCTAAAGATCACATTTGCATCAAATGGGATAACAAAAAAAAGAATTCATAAAAAAATTTAAAAAGTCATACATAGGAAAGACAATTCAGAATAGAAATTAATCATAGAAATTAAGAATAATAAATTTTGAATCTGGTAAAAAGTGGTACAAAAATCTTAAATATGTATATTAGTAACCATAGATTTTACTAGTAGCAAGTGCCCAAGGTAACAATTATATAAAAAGATACAATATGTTTTGCATTATAGCTCAGTCAGGTTCAGTTACCAATAGATTTTCTTCACTGCATTATGGCAGCAGTACATGAGAGACCAAAAGTATTCTCTGTATGGCTCTGAGTCATGAGAACACACGATTTCTGTGTAGTCCCAAAGTCTTCTTCAATACTACCTCTCTAATGAATGATTTCTTAATAGGTGTTAATTCTTGAACTTGTATGTAATAACTGTTGGAACACAATGACATATAGGACCCACTTATTTTTTAACTATGTTATTTTGTATTAAAATATAATTATATATTATCCCACCTCCATCTCATCTTTCCAACCTCTCATGTCAGCTCCTTGACCCTTTTACCAACTCTCAAGTTTGTAGCTTCTATTTATTTATTATTAATATATTTGTACATATTGAATAAATATATAAATGCAATCTGCTTAATCCATTTATCACTACCTGTATACATATGTTTTTAAGACTAACCACTTAGCATTAGATAACTATTTAGGTGGCTCATCTCTTGGGAAGATGTAACTTCCTACTTGTACCATATAAGACATCTAAGCATAGGTCAAGTGAGCCAGCAAGTAGAATTACTTCATATATGCTGCCTCTAGGTTCTCAAAATGTGTTTTTGCTAGAATATCTGTGGATTATGGATTATGGCCTAGAAACACAAGCAAACACATCTTTTCATCCCTGAGTTGCTTTTGTTCAGAGTGTTCAGTGTCTTCAACATAAAAAAATTAACAGGTGGTTTGATGTTATCATAGTTCTATTTCTGGTTTTAAAAGATATCTCATGCTTGTAACAGGCTTTATGTTGGACCATTAATCACCTTCCAAATCATTTAAAAGAGATAAATTATTTGTTAGGAATGCTCAGCCTTATCTTAAGTTGTTCTCTTGCTAGATCCTATAACTTATTTCAAACTATCTATCTTCATATACATTTTTTCCTCAGAGCTTTATAGCTTTCTATCTTGTTTCTTATTCTTCATCTTTTTCTTCTTCTCTTTTGTTATTCTGTGTGTCCTACTTTCCTGCTGTCTCTATGGCTGACTAGTAGCTGCATGATGCTTGCCCCAGGCATCTCCCTCCCTTTCTCCTTCATTCTCTCTTACTTCTCATTCTAGATTCATCATTGTATTTGTTCTTTCTACCCACAACCTCCACCTATCTTTCTGCTGCCTAGCTATAAACCTTTTAGAAATTTATTAGATCAATCCAATGCCTTAGTCATGCAAGGTGAAATAGCAACACATTTTCCATAATTAAACAAATGCAACACAAATGTATGTCATTATGATATCATTAACAAAGGCAAAAGAAACAAATGTAACACATCTTTGCCTAGTTTAAAATAATATTCCAAAACACATGCTTTTTCCTTGTTTTGTTTTTTCATATATAAATATAGTGATTATATAGTTTTCACCCAACTTTTATATCTCCTCTTATGTTCATGTAATTATCTCTCAAATTCATCACCAATTTTTCTATCTCATTGCTACACAAACACACACACACGCACAGAGTTATTTTGTTAAATGCTGTAATATGTTGGTTTTTATGTATCTATATTTATAGTTTACCACTTGGAATTAGATAACTTATCAGGGGCTTATTTCTGGAGAAAACTGGCTACCTATTTTTATATATGCAGATAAGTGTCGATTTCCCCATATCAATAATGATATTTTTTTCAGCATAAATCACTACAGAAACACACAACTGGTCAAACCTCAGTTAACAACTAACTGTGTGGTACTCAGCCTCCATTGCCACATTTGCAACACAACCCCTACATGTAAAGTTCAGGTAATATTGCAGAATATAGGGGAAGAAAGTTGTAAAAACAAAAATATCAAAATATCTGCATCATGATAATATCTTGCAATACCCATGCAATCTTATCAATATACTTACCTAGAAAAGACTTGCAAATTGGCAATACAAACTAAAATAATGAGATAGGTGAAGAAAATTGCACAATGCTCCACCACTAAATGAATAGCCATAGGGAATTAATGGAGGCAAAGAAAATAAAAATTTATCTTCTTTTTTTGTAGTACCTATAATAATTTACTTTCCCACCAGGACTTATGTGTGATAGCATATATACAACTAAAGGCTTTCATATTATATGAAAAGAACCAGTCACAATAAGATAATTTAGCCTACTGTCACTTAATTTGTAAAACTAAAAGTAATTTCATTGAAATAAAGACACAAAGCCCTATCTTTAACACACAAGCTATCTTCTTTTGACAATCAGTCACAAAGAAAAAAATAGTTTTTTTTCTAGTGGTTTCCCACCAGCCATACAAATAATACTGCTGAAAAACAGGCTTCATGGCCAGCAGTAGATAGCCAATACAAAATAAAATCAACAGTATTTTTAGAACATTTTTGTTTTGTTTTGTTTCATCTCATAATGCTCTTAGAATTATTTTTTGTTGAAAATTTCTGTTTATATATTTTGGTTTATGAATTTATGTTCTTACAGGATTTCTGTGTTTGTGAATATGTGTGTCTCTGGTTCTTGAGGCTTTTTTAAAGCTCTTTTGTTTGTTTGGTTGTATGTTTACTGTTATTGGTTTATTTGTTCTCTTCTGGCTTGTTTGTTTTTTTTATTTTTTTTATTTTTAGTTACCTATTTGTTTTCCAATGAATGAAAAAAGGTTGGGAATTTGAGTGTGAAGGGAGGTGACAAGGATTAGGAAGGAATGAGAGAAAGGAAATTATGGCCAGAAAATACTTTGTGAAAAGTTTATGTTACATAAAAATGATAAAAATAAATGAAAAATGATCAATTTGTTTATATTGATTAGTTTATTCATATGAAATATAGGAGTAGTTCTTTCATGTAGATGTTTTAAGTTTGATAGAAATTACATTAAAATATATAAATTTTTCAAAATTGCTTTTTACACAAAATCATGACATGACTTTTTTTTGTTAATTCTTTTTGTTGGATGGTTTTGGTAAGTTGGATTTCCATTTAATTTTTTCAATTTAGCTTTAGTTTTATTTGCTGACATATTTCTATGTAAAAACTGGTTTGTCTCCACTTTTAAAACTTCATAGGAGTATTAATGTTATCTTGTAAAATGTGAAGAAATTTTAAAAGGTTTGTAACAGACCTAACTATATCTTTGGTATTGTAGACTTTACTATTTATAATTTTTCATAGTCCTTAATCATATACTATTCATCCATATATTAGCTTTATACATTTGTCAATATTCTATAATTGTCATTGCTTGCATTCCTTACCTTCTAAGAGAATTTTTTCCTGTTTTAGTTTTTTTTTAAATTGTCATGAGATTATTCACAAATATTTTATGTAAGCTATTTTCAATGTATCATATATCATTTTTAATAACAGATTTCCATTTTCCAAATTTATCTTGTATATGTATAATGTTGTACCATCTCCTCCAAACATTATTTATTTTATACTTGATATTTTATCTTTGAACCCACTTGCTCTGGATATTGTTTCATGTATGATGTAGAGGGAATGATGTGTTAATTAGTGTTACTATTGTTGTGATGAAACTTGGTGACCAATAGAAACTTTGGGAGAAAAGTTTACTTTTTTAATTATAAGTGTTTGTATTAACATATACATTAGTCACTGTTCTCCCTTCCTCTCCTCTTCTCACTGATCTCTCAGCTTCTTCCCACCCACCACCATCAGTTCTTCAGAGAATAAGGACTCCCAGGGTAAATCAATAAAGTCTGGCATATCTAGTTGAGGTAAGACTGAGTCCTGTCCCCTCCTCCAGTATCAAGGCTGAGCAAGGTGTTCCTCTGTAGGGAATGGGCTCCAAGAAGCCAGTTCATGCACCAGAAATATGTTCTGGTCCCACTGCCACAGGCCCTATAAACTGCCCATGGAAAAAGGTTTATTTTGCTCACAGTTTCATATAATCATTCATCATCAAAAACAGTGAGAACTGGAACTTACATAGGGAAGGAACCTGGAGGCAGAAATTGATGGTGAGGACATGATTTGGTGCTACTTTCTGGATTTATTCTCATGGCTTGCACAGCTGAATTTATTTTTTCCATTTTTAACCTTTATTGCAAATCCTTTCCACATACATAATATCCTGATTGTGGTTTCCCTCGCCTGTCTATTCTTCCTTCATCTTCAGATATATGCCCTTTCAGACTTTGACTAGAAAAGGTTTCTAATAGATATCAATCAGACAGGACAAAATAAAATATAATAAGATACAGCAAAAACCATCATGTTAAAGTTAGATGTGGCAACACAGCAAGAGAAAAAGTCCCAAGAGCAGGCACAAGAACCAGAAAGCCATTCATTAATACACTCAGGAGTCTCCAAAAAATTGAAGCTAAGAGCTATAATATATAGGCAAATGTTCTGGCTCAAACACATGTAGGCACAGTGTATTCTGCTCTATATGTGCATTTTTTAGTTAATTTGATGGCCCTTGTTCTCCTGGTGTCCTCCGTTCCCCCCAATATTTTAACATTCTTTTGGTATCCTCCTTTATGAAATATTCCCTGAGGTCTGAGAGAAAGGATTTGATGGAAACTTCCCATTAATACTCACTCCACATCTGGGTGTAGGTTTTTACATTTGTTACAGCTGCTGTAGAAAGAAAAAAGTTTCTATGATGATGACTGAAGAAGACACTAATCTGTGAGCATAGCAGAATATCAATTGGAGTAACTTTATTACTACTTTAAAAATAATTAACAGATCAATCTTGCTTGGTTTTATGCTAGGTCTCTGGATTATCAAGCATTTGGTCCTTGATTATCCCCAGTAGTGTCAGGTATAAGTTCAATCTCATGAAATGGACCTTAAGTCAAATTACACATTGGTGGGCTACTGTCACAAGTTCTGTGCCACCATCTCTCTAGCATATTTTGAAGGCGGGACATACATATTGTAGATCAAAGCTTTTGCAGCTGGGTTCATATTTTTCTTTTTCTTTTGGTAGCCTGAAAATAACTTCCTTCATCAAAGACACCAAAATATTGGGTTGAGTTGAAGGTTCCACATAGGGAACAGCCCAAATTCCTCATATTCAGTGAATTATGTAGGTGTAGTCCTTGGCAATGGAACCCCACTAACAGTTTGCAGAAAGTAACTCATATATTAGCAATTGCCTGGTTTGTTTGGGGACTTCCATTGCAGACCCCTGGCCAACAGTTTAATTGAATGAAACCCAGCCCTACTATTAAAAGAATTGTTTGGTGTCAAGAGATGGCCAGTTGAGATTCTGAATTTGACAATATTGGGAGACATCATAAAGATCACCTTCATATATTTTAGAAAAATGCTGAACTACATTTCTATATCATCCCTCAAATGCCTCACAATTTCAGTTGTCTCTCTCCACATTCTCTTCCTATACTCTATGTCTTTGTGCAATCCTTGCATAACCTTTCAGCTCCCATCTCCACCATCCCCAAATCTGCCTATAAAATGTAATCTATTTTCTTCTCCCAAGAAGTTCCAAATGTTCCCCACCTTGAAGATCCCTGTATTCCTGTCTACTCAGTTCTACAGAATGTAGCTTGATTATCATTTAGTTTACAGGTAATACCCACTTATAAGCAAATATTTACCATATTCTTCTTTCCAGTTCTGAATTACTTTGCTCAGGATGAATTTGTAGGTTCCATCTATTTGTCTCTGAATTATATTGTAGCAGTGGAGGTTTCTTGATCTCGGGTGGCCAGGGACCTGGACCCACAGACCTGCTTCACCAGACCTCTTAGCCGCCCTCCCCTCAGACCCCTAGAAATGACTCAAACGCTTATATTAACTTCATACTGTTTGGCATATGGCTTAGGCACATTGCTAGCTAGCTCTTACATCTTAAATCAACCCATTTCTATTAATCTGTCTGCCACATGGCCTGTGGCTCACCAGTGTTCCTTACATGTTTCTTCTTGGGCAGCTTGCCCGATCTGCTTGACTCCGCCCTGCTTCTCCTACCTATGCTCTGATTTCTCCTCCTACTTCTTCTATGGTGCCTGCCATGGCCCAAAACAGCTCCTTTATTTAAAGATTGAGATTCACAGCATACATAAATGCATTCCCACATCACTTCCCCCTTTCTATCTAACCAAAAAGGAAGGTTTCAATTTTTACATAGCAAAATTACATATAACAAAATAACTATCAAGCAAGAATTAGAGTTACAATATCTAGTCTATTTGTATTTAACAAAATTAAAGAAAATACTCTATCATCTACCTTATCTTTATGAATCTAAAGTTTCATATATAATATACCTTTTAAATGACTAAGAAAAACTGTACCTATAACTATATAATCTTCAACTATATCAAAGACCACAGAAGGATATATTTATCCAAGTAAACCAGAAGCACAAGCGACTTCTAAAATCTAGATTTGACAGAGATGACAACTATCTGCCTGGACAGTCACCCAAAGTTTCTTCATAAAGTTGGGGCATCCATCTTTAGCCTATAGGCACAGAGTCTCTTTTTATTTCAGTGAAGCAGGAAATCTGCTCTGCCCATTCTGGCACAGTTCATCAGTTGCTTCTACTCGAGTCCTGAAGAATGTCTGACAGTTTTCTCTGCAAAGCAGAAGCCTGAATGACCATATCGGCTTGTTCTGCCAAAGTTCAGAGGTCATCTTCCTATGGAACCTGCATGTCCAGTTTAAACAGCATACTGTCAAGCAGTCAATATAAGAACAGGTTCTTCTCCAGTGACTTACCATTGCCACAAAGAGAGTAGACTCCATATGGAGTTTCTTCGATGCCCATTTTTCTCTTGAAGAAGATTGGTGCTGACAAGAGCAGACCTGTCTCACTGTCCAGAAAAATCTAAGTTCTTAAAACATTTTAAATGCCATATTCTGTAGGTCTTAGAAGTATTTGAAGATCACTTATCTAATTAAAATATATTTTTGTATACCTAAAAATCTTAACTAACCTAACTATAAGTTTGATTATCAAAGGTGACTATTAACCTTCATTTCTTAATTATACATTACAATTTTAAATCAGTTACATGAATATCATACCTTAAACAAGAATAGAAAAACACACAGAGCATTGTAGGGGTATTGTGTTGTTTCATGGCAAATAATTGTCCCACTCATTGGTTTAATAAAAAGAGCTGATTGGCCAAAGGTAGGCAGGAAGTGTAGGCGGGGCTACCAGACTAAGAAAATCTCTGAGAGCAGAGTGCCAGAAGAGCACCAGAGAGAAGCTGCAGGATGCAGAGGACAACTATGCTGCTCTAAAGAAAGGTACCGAGCCGTATGGCTGAACAAGAGACATGGGTTAGATGAAGGGTAGAGAGCTAGCAAGTGATATGCCTGGGCCTGAGGCTGATCAGCCAAAAACTAATGAAAGCATCTGTGTGTCTCTGTAAGACTGTGGGACTACGGGTCTTTGGGTCTGCAGGTCTGTGGGCCTAGACCTTGAGGTTAGGCCCGAAAGTCAGGGCCAGAAACCTCTTACTACAAATGGCTGTTCTTAACAGCTGAGCCATCTCTTGGCTCAGTTGGTAGAGCATGAGACTCTTAATCTCAGGGTCGTGGGTTCGAGCCCCACGTTGGGCGCCATTTGTCTCCGTTTGTGGCCAACAAACTGAACACACCCAAGAAAATGCTGCTACTAAGAAACCCTCTTTGTTTCCTTTTTGTTCAAAATAAGCAGAAATCTAAAATCAATCACATGCTAATGAGTCTTCTGTGAGATTTCAGGAACCCACCTGATTGCAGCTTACATTGCCTGCCACCAATCCACCGGTGCCATTTTGAATGTGACCTGGATGCCATGCTTTCTTTGTACAATGACCTGCTTCGTATACACAATTTGGAAGCTCCTTTGGCTCAGTTTCTGCGATCTAGAACTCTTTCTAATCTTTCTCAGGCTTTAAGTGGATAATCAACCCATATTGGATGCACCATCTGTAGTAGTTAGGTTTCTTTGGTCCCGGGCGGCCAGAGGTCTGAGACCCACAGACCTCCTGCCTGAGACCGCTTAACCGCCCAGCTACCGCCCCTCAGACCCCCAGATTATATAATGTCATTTTTTTATAAGTGAGTAATACTCCATTGTGTAAATTTTGCTATCTATTCTACAGTTGAGGGACATTTAGGTTGTTTCCAGTTTCTGGTTATTATGAATATAACAGCAATAAATACAACTGAATAAGTATTTTTATTACTTTTTGGTAGAATGAAGTATTCCTTGGGAATATGACTAAGAATTGTTTAGCTGGATCTCAAGGTAAATAGAATCAATAAAAACTTCTAAAGAAACTATTATATTGATTTTCATAGTAGTTGAACAAGATTATACATCCACGATCAATAAAGGACTATTTCCCCTGACCAAAATCCTCGACAACATTATCTGTCACTTCTGTTATTGATCTTAGTCATTGTGACATTTATAAGATAAAATCTCAAGGTAGTTTTGATTTGAATTTCCCTGATGGCTAAAGGTGTTGAATATTTGTTTAAGTTTTTGTCAGCCATTTGAGATTCCTCTATTGATAATTTTCTGTCTAGGTCTGTATCCCATCTTTAATTGCATTATTTGGTTTCTTGGCATCACAAGTTCTTTATGTATTTTGAATACTAGTCCTCAGTTATAAATGGAGTTGGTAAAAATCTTTTCCCATTATGTAGGCAGCTACTTTGTCTGATTAATATTGTCCTTTGCCTTAAAAAGCTTTTCAGTTTTATGAGATCCCATTTATAAATTGTTGGCATTGTCTGTGCAAACAGTGTTCTGTTCAGAATGTTTTTTCCTATGCCAATGCATTAAAGGCTCTTCCCTACTTTCTTTTCTATCAGGATCAATGTATTTTATTTTATGTTGAGGTCTTGATCTAGCCGGGCTTCTGTTTTTGCAGGTTGATAAGCATGGATCTACTTCTACATGCAACTATGCAGTTTGATCGACACCATTTATTGAAGATCCTGTCATTTTTCTACTTTATGTTTCTGTCTTTATCAAAAATCAGAGGTCCATTCCACACACATGTGGGGTTTCATCATTGTGTTTGGTTCAGATTCATTGAGCAACATATCAATTTTATGGCAATACCACATGTCTTTTATTAATATATCTCTGTAGTAAATTTGAAATAAGGAATAATGAGAACCCTATTCATTCTTTTGTTATTCAGCATTGTTTAGCTATCTTAGATATTATGTTTTTCCATATAACGTTGATAATTGTCCTTTAATGGCCTATGAATAAAAAATTTTAACATATAAACAAGCTGAAAAAAGAAAATACCACATGATCATCTTACTAGATGCAGAAAAGGCTTTTTGGCAAATTACAACACCCCTTCATGATGAAAGTACCAGGGAGATTAGGGATATAATGAGCATAACTAAATATAATAAAGGCAGTCTACTACAAGCCTTTAGCCAACATAAGTATAAATGGAGAGAAACTCAAAGAAATTTCACTAAAATTAGGAGCAAGACAAGATTCTCTACTCTTTCCTTAATGATAAAATGTAGTACTTGAGATCTTAGCTAGGGCAATAAGGCAACTAAATGAGATCAAGGGGATACAAACCAAAATATAAAAAAGTCAAAGTAATTTTTTTTTACAGACAATATGATAGAAGCCCATATATATATATATATATATATATATATATGTGTGTGTGTGTGTGTGTGTGTGTGTGTGTGTGTGTGTTTGTGTGTGTGTGTGTGTATGTATGTATGTATGTGTATGTGTATACATATATACACATATATGTGTGTACATATATAAATATATGTGTGTATGTTTGTGTCTATGTGGTGTATATGTGTGTGTGTGTGCATGTAGCCTGAGAAAGAAATAAAAGAAACCACACCTTTCACAATATCCTCAAACAATATAAAATACCTCAGGGTAGCTCTTACCAAACTAGTAAAAGACTTACATACTAAAAGTTTTAAGTATTTGACGTAAGAAATTGAAGAAGATATCATAAGATTGAAAGACCTCCATGTGTGTATAAGAAGGATTAAAACAATAAAAATGACAATCATAACAAAAGCAGTCTACAGATTTATTGCAATCAGCCTACATTTTTATAGAACCTGGGACTGCCAGTTCAGTGATAGTACCCAACAATGGGCTGAACTCTCCCATTATTAATCATTCACTAAATAAGAAATTGCTCTACAGGCCTGCCTACAGCCTGACCTTGTGGAAGCATTTTTCTTAATTGATGTTCTTTTCTTTCAGAAGACTCTAGCTTGGGTCAAGTTGAAATAAAACTATCCCATAATTGTGCTAATATATTTTACATTCAATAAAATAAAACAAACAAAAAGACTTAAGAAATGGATCTGTTCTCCGATATTCCAGATTATTTTATTAAATATAAAGTAATCACCACACATGAAGATGAAATTGGAAATTAATATTTTTGATCATGAAAGAGATGTTTCTGGACTTTTTGTTTTTGTGATTTGTGTTTTGTATTTTTTTTCATGAAAAATTTTTAACATTAAGATGCTTATATTATTTTTATATTCTATTATTTGTCTATTTTTTGTATCTTAACTTGCAGTTGTTGAAATTTATTTTTAAAAATGGATTTTTATTCTTTGCATGCCAAACTCACTCACAGCCTTATGTAATTAACACAATCTTATTTTCCTAATTCTAATAACTTTAGAGCATTTTTCCATTACAAGTACTTTATTGGAAAGTTGTATTCATCACTAAGTCCATAAAATAGTTAATGAGTATTAATAGCCTTAATTGTGACTGCTTTTAAAGCTGGAGGCTACTTATTATGTCAAAGTATTTTTTTTGTAAATGTAGCATTAATATAAGTTGCCTCAATTAAATTATAGATAATTGTTAGGAGTTATCCTATAAGCATAAAGTGTAAAAAATATGACTTCCAAATGAAATATACATTGTAAAGTTAATATGTAAATATATGCATAGATTTCAATATATTCATGGTATGTATACTTTTATATTATTGCATGATTTTTAACACTAATCCTGTATTTAAGTTCACCAGTTTTAAGTTTTTCTTCTTTAATATTGAATAAGTATGTTTACTCTTAACTAAAGTTAAATAATCACATAGGAATGTGAAGACCAAAAATGGATTATAAAACTGTTCACAAGTGTTAAGTTTTATATTGTTTCCCTTGTTACTATTTTACAGTCCAGTTGTTAAAATGGCTTCTTAATTTCAGCCATTATTATTTAAATGTGAGATTCAACTTGTTTGTAGTTGATTTCTAATTATTAATTATATTGATCATTTAGTATTCAATAATGGTAATAAACATCACCTTCATATTCCCATTCATCTAAGTTATAGAAGAACCAAAATTGCCTAGAATACTACATAGACATGCTATTTTTATTATCTTTGTTTTATTATAATACTTGAATTGATTGTTTTATAAATAGAGGAATCAGATTTAGTGTCATTAAATCCAAAGTTGATGATCATATAGCAAATATTTGGGGACACTGGAATCTAAAAAGTAGCTCATAATAAATAGTTATTATAATTACTCCACCAATATCTCTAAATAATTTCCTTGCTATTTGTATCCTCTTTTAAGATTTGAAACTATTTGAGGTCTTCTACATTTATTATAAATTTTGTTAAACATGTCATTCCTTTCTGATGTGTTTTCTGTAATTTCAAATGTCAAATTTTTCAATGAATATGATTTGTCACATATAAATATTCAAATTTCAAAAGGAAGCTTGTGTTAGTCATGTTTTTATGACTATTAGAAATGGAAAATTTCATGGCAATACTCTTACTGGTATATACTAGGTAAGTCAACAGAATTGTTGATATCAAGTATAATTGAAAAATTATTTATAAATGTCCTTGATATTTTGTACAATGTTTTAATCATATTCGCCATTCTCCTCTAGTTTTCCCTAGGATAACCTCTTCTTCCTTATTTGTCACATTCTTATAAGTTTCTTGATTTTTTTTGCTCATTAAATTTTCCTTACAATCCCCTATCAAGTAACTTGAAAGCAAAAATGGAAAGGTAACATATTGTAGTTCAAATATTTACATAGGCTATTTTCTGAATTCATTCTGTTATTGCTTCATTATTATTATCTGCTGAATTTCTCTATACATGGAAAATTTGTGTGAGTACTATACGGTATCTTGGAAGCCTGAATGTAGATGTTAAAATGGACCTTAAACAAAATGCCCAATTTAATTTGGGGATTTATACTTTAAATATGTAATCAATGTATAATATAATTTATTGTATTGTCAGTGCAGAAGATTTTAGAAGACAGCCACAAGATCCTGCTAGAAAATGTCTGAAGTTCTTACATCAGTGTTTCTCAACCTTCCTAATTCAATTCCTTTTAAAATATTTCCTCTTGTTTTGGTGACTCCCAAGCATATAATTTTTGTTCTTACTTCATATGTATAATTTTGCAACAGTTATGAATTTTATTTTAAATATCTGATTTGCAACCCACAAATGGGTTAGGACCCCCAAATTGAGAGTAGCTATATGTTCAAGTTCCTACCCTCAGGCTGCAGTTTGGATCATGTGCCTCAGTAATCTATGACCATGACCATTTCTTGTATTTTCACAATGCAAGTGATAGAATACCATTCTCCATATTATTATTTTGTGCTTTAGCAATGTTGTATGATAAGATACCTCATGAACAGGAAGAAACTAGCCTTTGATTGCATTCCCATCCCCTCCTACTCCATAAAACTTATCTTTAAAGCATTCTGTACTTTGCTGTTATATAGTTTCACTAAGTTTAAACAGGATCTTTTGTGTGACTACAGTTTTGGAACAATTCTTTGGGGCCTCAGGATCATCTCATTGGTTTTAGAACTGCAAATAATATCTGACCCCTTTCCTTGATATCCAGAAGTCAATACTTAGCAGGAATAAACAGTTCTATCAGCTCCTCAAGAATCCATAAGAAATGTCAAGTCTGCTTCTTTGTTTTCTTTCTTCTGCATATTTTTTATCTGGGTAACATGATTTTTAAGAATTCTTTCCATCTTGAGAATATTTTTTCCTGTTTTATTAATATCATTCATTTTTATGTATTTGAATTTCATGGGCATTCATTTAGTTTTTGAACTGTAATTCTAATCTTGTATTAATAAAGTTCATGTTGCTATGTTTCTCATAATGCTTCCCAACTTATAAAATATTTTATGACCCCTTTTTCTTATATTTTACTTGTAGTTAAATAGACAAAGGCATGTGGTTCTCTCTGTCCTTCATTTTCAGGTCTGTTGCTGCATGATCAAAAGTATTCTTTGTTGCTCCAGTTTCTCAAGCTCTGGCAAAAATTCCAGAAAACATTTTATGCTCTATACGATCTTTCATTTTTAAATGTTTGACTTGTTTATTTTTACCAGTCAGTATGTTTTCTTCTCATTCATTTTGGTTTTGTTCAAGTAAATATTTTATCATAGTGATTGTACTTGCAAATATCTCTTAAGATTCTAGTTAGCTAATTACAGCATCTGTAGATTCCATGTCTATTTCTACTTACTCAGTTTTCTTCTCTAAGTTCACATTAGTCTTTTTTTTATGTCTGATGTTTATTTCATGTACGATACAAACTTTGGCTTTATAATTATAATTCAGTATTTTTGTATTTGTTTAATTAATGATCTAATTAATTTTAATGGGTAATTATTTAGAAGTAAATTAAACCTTTGTTCCAATATTATCTTTATTAATTACTAGTTATCATACAAAGCATTGCATTTCATCATGACATTTTAAATGTCAGTAGGTTTTCTATTGAGGATTTATTGTGCTTAATGACACAATATATTTACTCCAAGCTTATATATAATCTCTTTTGGATTTTGAACAAAGATTTTGTGCATTCCCTTAAAATTTTAGTATCATGAATTAAGTCTGAATTAAGAAATTATCACAATGTTTTAGTTTTTCTGGCCTATTGACATTTCTCAAAATATATAGGCACAAATTGAATTTAGGTCTAATATTCAAGATGACTCTATTCTAGTTTATGGTGTGTTTTCTATTAGCAGTTACCTTATCTCTGAAATGCATTTTCTTTAATTATTAATTACCTTGGCCTCTCTAAGCACTTTCAATCTTTTGTCACTGTTTGAGGTCTTGATGATCTAATTGCAGCTCTCCAAGTTTGTAATATTATTTCAAAGTAAATTAAGATTAGAAGACAAAATAGCCATAATTATTATTGTCAAGTTTACTCTGTCTTCAAATACAACTGTGATATCTCTTTTCAACCCTTTATGTATAGTTTTAATCCTCTAGTTAATCAGAATACATTATTTAACAAGATAATTTTATGATCTAGTTTTTAAAAGCATGGAAAATAAGAAATTATATGTATGTCCATATCCAATTTTCTTATAATACATTTGATTTATATAATTATTAGCATGATGAAATCCATGAGTAAGAATTTCAAGGTTATAGGATCAAAATACAGTCAATTGGAGCTTGTGATATTAAAGCTGTTATTTGACTAATTCAAGTATCTTATGAGTGAATTAAATTTATCATATAATCACTTTGATACTTCCTAAACATTAAACAATATTTTATATTTTGATATACTAATATAGTTTCTAAATAACATGAATTTATTTGTTGTGTTACTATCTTTTAAATGTATCTAGTTTAAGTGCATTTTCAATAATAATAAAATAAACTATGCATTTATTCATTCCTTCAATAACATGTTTTTAACATGCAATATTCTAATTGTTAATGGCAATGCATTTCTTCATTAGCTCAAAACTTCCTCTGGACCCCACTACTGTTTATAGTATCCTAAATCAAAAGATGCCAAAAGTTAAACAGACCTAACTAAACTAAACTTAAACGAAGGAAGCAAAAAGTTAATTTGACCTGGATTATCTTTGTGCCTCCCAAAATAAATATTTTACCATCAATAACTGGAGCCCATCAAATATAAAATATCATTGGCAGTCCAGTCAGAAGAAAATTACAATTTAGTGTCTTTTATCTGTATTTTATTGACTTCACTGTACAATCTCCATTCATGATTAGCTATTAATTTTTAATTATTTATTGACCAAAAGTTATCTGACATTTATCTGAGTGAGAATTTTAATTAAATGGTAAATATCTACTAAAATATATTCATTATGATACATTCTATAGATTTTTTAAAAGATTTTCACAAAGATATAATTACATGCATTGTTTACAAACCTGTATAGTTACCAAAATCTGGTTCTAATTCATTTTTGTTAGTTATTGACAATAGCAAATACATAATTACTCAAGTCAGATAAAAGAGCAAAATATATTTTTTAGGAATTACTATTTTATAGTACACATAATTTTTCTGCTGTTACCATATATATCTATTGACAAATGGTTCATCTTTTATAATGTAGAAGTAAATATACAGTATAAGTAAATACTTTAAATGAATCTTCTTTCAGATAGTAGTTAACATTTAGATGTACCATTAAATCTTTAACCAGAATGATATTTGAATGATAAACTAAATAGATTATTCCTGAATTATTTCATTGATATTTTAAAAGTAGAACCTGATTAGATAGTCATTATATTCTTAATTACTATAAAGCAATGGATGAAGAAAAATTATGGTGACTATTGAGAGAAATATGCAAAGAAGTTTAAAAATAATTCGGATTAACAGAAAATTATATGAAGAACTTTTAATAAAAAGTACCCTGACAGATAAAGATTGTTATAAATAACTATTTCGAACTCAAAATTCTCAGATCTTAAAAAATTAGCTTCATCAATTAAAAAAAAAACCTATTATTTTGATACGACTAGAAAGTAAGATTTTTCCTTTCTTTTTTCTGGTCTTACTTTTTCCTTTTTTTCTGTTAAATTTTAACTTAAATTGCATTACATTTTAAAGATTTTAATGAAATCTTTTTAAACCTTTAGTTATCAGACTGAAAAATAAATGTAGGTATTTAATATTTTCTTGGTATCAATTGATAAATACAAATTATAGTCCTTTCTATAAAATACATATTCAAGTTTGGTTAAAATTCTTCTCAAATACCAAATATACAAAAATTATTAAATAAATATAGATATTTTTATTTTCTATTTCTCATTGTTTTATATTTTTCTAAATAAGTACAATGCATTTTATGATCTATCTTTCCAAACTCTTTCAAAATAGCTAGATATAAGAATGTAACTGAAAATCACAAAAGGCACTATTATTCATGAAATGTTAAAGTAGTTTTAATGTCAATAAAAGTAGAATAATGTTTATTTCCCTTCATCTCAGAATGTGAATGATGAAATTTGAAAATAAATAAAAATAGGAACAAATTATTTATATCAAGAATTGAGAGATATCTGACATAATATAATTGTATCACAATGAAAATCAATAGAAATTTCAAGTCAAGTCACAAAGTATACGAACTTTTTAAAAATGTTCTTTCTTGGAGTGGATGTGCTGCATCAAACTGGCCCACCTTGGGACTTCTTGCCCTTTTGGGGGAGGGGATGGGTGTATGGGGAGGAGTAAGACTAAAGGCTGACTGGGAGGGGTTGGGAAGAGGGAATGGAAGAGTAGCTGGAGGATACATATATAAGAAATCACATTTTTTAAATAAATTTAAAAAAGAAGAAAAAAGCTTCTCATACAATATATTCTGATGTTTTTGTAAATTCCCATAAATCTACTCAGATATGTCCCATCTCCCCAATCACCCAACTTCATATCTTTTCCTTTCTTCTTTCTTCCTTTCTTCCTTTCTTTACTTCTTTCTCTTTAAAACACAAACAAGAGGTACACACAAGAAATTAAAATCAAAACAGAGTAACAAACACAATAGGAGAAAAAAATCAAATCAATGTTAAACAAATAGTACAGAAAATATCTGGAGACCAGTTTGTGAAAATCAACTAATCTTGAGCATTGCACATTCCCTGAAATAAGGTAGGTTACCTGGCATCACTTAATTGAAAAAAAAAAAAAAACAAAACCACACAAATTTTCCCTTTTCTCACCAGTAATCAATTTAAAATACCTACTTGCTTAGTGATGGAATTGTTGTGCCCTCCTCTCTTCCATAATGGCACCTTGCCTACTTTGAACTTTGTGTACATTTTGTGTATACTATATCAGATGATGTAATTTCAAATGTGCAAAATTCAGACATATCCTAGAAATGATTTTCTACACTGCTCTCACAATCTATATCATCTTCCAAACAGGTCCAGAGGTTTGATTGGTGGGATTTAAAGACATCTCATGTAGGGCGAATGTTCCAAAGTTTTTCACTCTTGGCACATTTTACAACTGTTGGTCTCTAACACTGACAATTTGAAACCTTTTTCTTTGGTAATTACTATAACTCATTTTATGATTTATTTCCATGTTTTTTACAATTTACTACTTATGCTGATTTATATCTGTGAAATCAAATAACCATAATAAACATTCTAGCAAAGTCACTATACATCTGATAAGGAAAAAATGAAAATATATTTATCTATCCCCAAACTGACTTCTGCTCTTGGTCTTGGATAATATATAGATTTTTCAGCTATATTTTGACAATGGTGGATATGTAGTTTTAAAAAAAATTGAAGAAAATCTGGTACTGTAATAGTATTCATTTTTAAAAAATTAAATTGTAAAATCTGATAGTTAAATTTTGGGGGAGGGAAAAATAAATGGACTGTTAATTTGTTCCCATCAGAAGATAGAATTATCCTTCAAGGTTGAGTGAACATAATTGGTCCACATATAACTCTCTTGACAAATAGTGCCTTCAGGCAGTGTGGCTGTAATAATTGTTCAATTACATACTTTTAGCTTTCAAATGACCAAAGCCATTATTATACATCACATTAATAGATATACAGACATATTTTAAGCACATGGATTAAATGCTTTCTTTTTCCTTTGGAGAATGAGTTTAGCTTTGAAATCAATCTGTATTATAATTATGAGTAATTTTAGTAATTATAATTTAATTTATTCTAATCTAATAATGATGATTACTCTCTAATCAAATGATTTTACCAAATGCAATCTCAATCATACAATGAAGATGTAACAGTGACTTTTTTAGTGTAATAAGATTTGTAAAATATATTTATTTTATTTTAAAGTAACAGTTGAGTATTTTAACAATAAACAACCAGTATAGGAAAAGTAACCAAAGCTACAGAACTTCAAACATTTAAAATAATAATAATATTTTTATAATATTCATTTTTTAAATGTGATTACTATAAAAACACTATTCATATTTCTATCATTATTCTTAATGGAGACTGTGTAACAGTGAATGTAATTTTCTTGGTTTATTAATATTCATTTTATGTAGAATACACAATGTGTATATGTGTTATTTATTATATACATTAGAAATATGATGGTAATTGATTTATATTTTTTAGCATATCCTTGAATACAATACCATTTTCATATTGAATTCTTTTATTCTGTTTTTTTTGACTCTGTCATTTATACCTCAATTTAAAATGGTTTCTCACAACAGTCACAGTAAATCTAGAATTTGTGGCTCATTTCTTTCAATACTGTACATATTATAAGATGATATAAATTGAAATTAAAAATATAAGCCTAAAAGAGAGTTTATTATAGGCACCATAGTTTATTGCCAATTGAAAATATTGAACCACAGATGAAAAAATACATTGTGAAACTTTGGAAGTTAACAAAAATATAATCGGCTTTTACAGAATCATGGTTAGAAATTTAGCTCAGTGGTAAGGGTTTTTTTTGCATATAAAGTGCAAACATATATAGTTATACACGGATAAGTAAGGGGTTCACAAAATATTGTCAAGTAATGAGAATTGGAAAAAAGGAGGAAGTTTACATTTTGATCTGGTTCCTGAGAGGTCCTACTGACAATAATTGATAGATGATCCTAGATCTATGTATATATTCTATGTAGATTTGTAAATTCAGGGGAATAAGCCAAAACAAAATTAATGATTGAAACTTGGAGAAAAAGTGAAATTATTGTAAAGGAGAAAATTGGGAGAACTGATGAAAATATATTTTACAGATATATGAAGCCTTCAAAAATTAAAGTCAATTTAGTTTATTAATATTCTCCAAAAATTATAAAATAGAGTAATGAGAGTGTAATAAGATTTAGAAAATATCGTACATATGGAATTTTTAAAAGAATAAATAATACATTTTAATTTATTGCTCAGTAAATTATTTTTCCATTTAATTACATTTATGTCCAGAGTTGCATGCAATTATAGCTTGTGTATATGTGTGTTTGCACATGTATATCAGGATTAAAAATTTTCCCTTTAAATTTATATCCTAGAGTAAACAGAATTCACAACTAGAGCCAACAATTAATTTTAAATGGGGTAATATAATTTGGCTTTCATCCCTTCTTACAGGTATTCTTATAATAAAAATAATTGAAGAAAATAAGTGAGACACAGATATGGAGTGGAGAGCATTCACTATCATCATGACTTAAAGGTGTATCTTTTAGGCCTTTTAACCCACTACATAGGTTTGTGTATACACAGAAGTTATGCCTTATGCCTTATGAAAAATATAAACATCCAAAAGAATGGAGAATAATTAATTTCTGATTGAAATATTGCCATCAAAGTTTGGATCTTTGACTTCTATCTTCACAACCAAGCAAATTTATTTCTGTTGTTTTAAGCATCCTAACACTTTATTTTATTTTCTGAAAGCATATTTATGTACATACTTATAGAGAAATATTAAAAGTTCCATATACAGTGTATAAACAAATATGTTGACATTAGTTCAGTTATGAAATATTTGTGGACAATAACACAAATTATTATTAAAATTATTACTGGTAGAAATATAAAGAGATTACGACATATGAATAGAGCTAAATATTAATGTCAATACTATTAAGATGAGTGAAATAAATCTATACTCTTGTAAATGGAGAATAACATATTATGTAAAAATATTTATAGAAAGATGCAGTTTCATGTCATTAATGTATTTTAAAACATACAACTAAAAGCATAGCAGTGTATAATATTGACATATAGTATGCATTTGTATAAAATATTTATAATGATGTTATCTTTCAATGAGTTTAGAAGGAAAAATTAAGTGAAGAAAATATAAAAGAATTTAAACAGGTATATACTTAGACTATAAGAATAGTAATATTTTTATTTGTGTATTAGATTATATTAATTCGTGTATTATATAATTTTAGAAATTCTATAGATTGCAACTTGGCAACAAATTCTTTGTTATGAGTGCTATGCTTTTAAAATGTAATTGACATTATTTGTATAGTACTACTTACTTACAATAAATGGTCATTTTTCAGGACTTTTCATGATATATTTTTGTTATGTTATTTTGTGATATATAGTTAATTTCAGTAATTTGTATTCTGTTCTAGTTGTTCTCTAAGATAAAGACAAACCCTTCTGAGGTGCAGAGATAGGTGGGAAATGTTGAGCAAAAAGATGAGTCCTTTTGTGAAATTCTCAGAAAGCAAGCACACAACTTTTAAGTTTCTAGTAGATTAGAGTAAAACACACAATGCTCCAAGGCTTTCTTGAAGTTTAAAATTGGCGTTGCTCTTTAAAATGCAAGATTAGCAATATACCTCACAGAAAGCTGGAATTGTAGTAATTTTTTAACCTTTAGAAAATTGATAGTCATTTCTAGTCCATCCAGACTTTCCACAGTTTGCATTTTTGACATTGTTTTGCAAAATTATCTCCTAACATATCTGTAACAGTGCACATTGCTTACAACACACTTGATCAGAGACAAAGCAATAAACTATAGGTCCTGGTGCTGCTAAAGTCAGCAAATAAACAAGGTATGCTTTCATTTTCTATGTTTACTTTTTAGGCTTTTATTTCAGTTTTATAACAGTGAACTCTTGTGCTTTTGTCACATCAGGCTTTGCTAAACCATCTAAGCTAACTTCATTATCTCAAATGTTAATAATTGCATTTCAATAATGGCTTTCATTAAAGTGCCTCCAGGAGCTTATCACACATCAATTAAGGTGCAGCACGCCCCTGTGCAGCAGGTCAGGATTATTATATCCTCTGAGACACAATGAGGTTACTGACTGAAGGTCATGGAGCAAATTAACTACCAAGGAAGAAGAAAAGAGACTCAGGTCGAACTGAAATTTTATTTTCTCTTAGTTTAAAATTTTGGTTTTTCAATCTTATCTATTTTGCAATTAGTTTTTAATTATAAATGAAGAATAAATTCAAAACTCAAATGTTATAAAAACTAAAATATAGACTTTTATATAGTTTAACCAATTGTGGTCTACATAGATTGATTCGTTAATGGCAAAACTTTTGCTTTTTACTAGAGTTCTTTATTCTTTTCTTATGAAAGTGCTTGCAGGATATTTGGAGTTGAAGTATTATTACTGACAATTATCTTTAAGTATAATTTTCTCCTAACTCCTGTAAGTAAGATTGCACTAACATGTGGGTTAATTTCTTTCCTCCACTCACTCTTTACTTCTAGATGTCAAGTAAGTAATCAGGATTACATATCCTGAATAGCTAATCACTGTCATACTGTGGCAGGAGATAAAATAAGTAGTTGATAAAGAAATAATTGCTTCTTGATGGAACAATAACTGCTAGGGAAAGTATGACCCTTTGATGAGTTCTTTATTATAGAGCACTGTAACAATTTCTCTGGAGAAAAAAGTTGCTAGAAAGCCACTGGAAAAGCAAAATTAAATGAAGAAAATTTGTGAACACCTGTGTGTACTCAGATTGAGAACTTGTTAGTCTAGAAAGATGAAAGTGGAGGAAAATATGACAAGCTTTACAATGCTAAGACTATCTTGTCAAAGTTTTAAGGTCCTTCATAAAGAATTATACAATACTTTGAATCCAAAACATGCACATTGCATATATTTGCTTTTTACAAGATGTAGAACTTATGTGTAAATCATATGATAATGGTAACAAAATTATGTATATATATTTTTAAAAAGCAGCCATGTGATGAAACTAGTGGTGAACATGTGGTATTGGATTATTTATTAAGTTTGTGCCTTAAAACTAGATATAGGACACTTTATACATAACATTATTAGTAAAGTACAATATTTAGTTGATTTGAATTAAACATTGATTATGGTAAACCAATTTTCTTCATGGAAATATAAGTAGATGAATACTAAATGTACACTGCTTAAATTATTTGGCTTCTATAGGTCAATTTTAGAACTGAAAATCGTTTTAGTCCTAAATATATATTGTCATTTTATTGACATTGGAATAATCTGGATATTCTAAGCAGGCATATATTAAGGATGTGAAAAATTGTAAATGTTATACAATTCTGATGTATTATTATATCTAAAAAATCATAGACCAGTTAGGAGTTGCTTGATATGTAGGAAAAACTACTAAATATATACTTGCCTGTCTAGTTTAATAGTAAATTAGAGGAATGGGAACATCAGGCAGTTAGAACTTGGTAGGAGCACACAGGCCAGGATTTCCAAAACTTGTACCAGTGCAAATAACTGACCAGTGGAGTATATAGAATCAACACTGGGCAAAGGTACACAGGCAGGAGGTTGCAAAACTTAATGGAAGAAGACTCATAATGAAGGGAAGTTAGAAAGAAGAGCAGGTATGTAGAGGCCCACAATAGGCATGGAAAGCAGCCAAAGTGAGGATTAGGCCAAAGCTTTTAGTAAGAGGTTTCTGGCCCAGACTTTCCGGCCTAGCCTCAAGGTTTAGGCCCGTAGGTAGACCCATAGACCTGCAGACCCGCAGACCCGCAGCAGACACACAGATGCTTACAATAGTTTTAGGTTGATTGGCCTAAGACCCAGGCATATAACTTGCTAACTCTTTACCCTTAAACTAACCCATGACTCTTATCTTATTCAGCCATGTGGCTTGGTACCTCTCCTCAGAGCATCATGGTTGTCCTCTGCTTCTTCTGGCTTCTGCTCTGTTTTTACAGTTCCCAGAGTTCTCCTAGTCTGGTAACCCCACCCATACTTTTTGTATGCCTTTGGCCAATCAGCACTTTTTATTAAAAAAGTGGGACAATCATTTACAATGGAACAACATAATCTCTCACAAAAGCTTGCTTGGCTCAGTATAGGGAATCAGGGCTTGAGAGCCTTATTAGAAGATGGCACAGAAAACAACCAGGAATATGCTTACCTTAGATATTAGAAGTTAGAGAAGAGAGGAACCAGACTGTTCAAGAAGACAATCAACATTAGGTCCACAGTATAACACATCTCCTAAAATGGCATGCACCTCATTCTGTGAACACCTCCACTGAAAGAATAAAGAATATTGGGGGGGGGAATTAAAAGAAAGTTTCCAACAAAGTGTTGTAGATGACCAAGTTACAGTACAGAAAAAAGGAACATATAGCTACTATAACATATACCTCCAAAAATTAATTGCATAGAGAACCAAAACAAACAACAAAGAAAAGGTAAATGAAATAAGGAAGCCAATCTGAATATCAAATAAATTTCAAAAAGCAAATAGAATTGTAGAAGAAAACATAAACAGATATAATGCTAAAATATGAAAATCACAGTTAACCAAATAAAAAGCATAGTGCAAAACATCACCAATAGAGTATTTCATGTGGAAAACAGAAATTCCCAGCTAAAAGATAAAATAGAGGAATTGCATCATTCAGTAAAGGTAAATGAGATACAAAAAATAAATGAGAAAATGGGACAAATTTGGAGCACCATTAAAAGATGTTCTATGGGCTGTCACTTCAATCACATATTTATGTGCAGGAAAAATGCTTCATATAATTTTTTGTAGTATATTTTAAAATCTAGTAGTTAAATATATCCCACAGTAACATTTTTCAAGATTGCTTTGCACAATCTTGAATCTCGTATTACCTCATTTTTTTCAATCTCCTTCCCCCTCACAAAAAATAAATATTACATAATTGTTCAGAATATTTACATGACCACCTTGATAACCTCTATGTAATCTGATTTCATATTGTTCTCATTGAGTTACTTTCCATAAAAGGGAAAAAGGGGTAAATCCTTCATCTTTCATGATTTCAAGTGACTTATTAACCTGAAGAAACCATACTTCATGGCCATGTTTATTCAATGAAGCAAGAATATATGAATAGTTAAAAGTCAATTTTATTTCTAAGAGATTCTCATTATTATGCTACTTATCTATGGCTAGTAATCATATCATAAAAGACTGTAGAACGTATCCTCACTTAACATATTTGTTGTATTCATTTTATGATGTCTATAAAAAATATAATCAGATTAAAGTCAATTAATAAAAATTTTGTAATGATAAAATACAAATTAATTTTTTAATATGTGTGCTCTCCCAAACCCTATAAACAATGTTTAAAATTTATCACTAGGTGGTTAACTCATCTTATTTTGCCCCAGTTTAATTTTCCTTGATACTTCATAATGTGGGCACCAAATCACACAATATTTTACCAACTATAAATTTCATAACTAAGATTCAGAGAATTTGATTTTATTTAATATTTTTTAGCTTTATAGTTGCTCACAAACTATCAGTTGGAACTCTGGTAATTATGCTATTGAAAAGGTCATTTGAAATCTTCCATTGCCTATTTTTTTATGTGAACCTATTTTGTATTCTTATGAATGAGCTTCCACTTCACTTTTAAATACTAACCAGTCTTTATTGAGAAAGTAAGTACTCTGTAACTTGCAACAATTTTAACTTATCAAATATTTCAACCTACTGCTTCTGCACCAATAAACACTACTATTAAAAATATATTTCCTAATTTAAAAGTTATTTGTCTCCTACAATGGTAGCAGATAACTTAGCTATTCTCATCTGGTGATTTCTAATAAACCTGTGAGAAGTTTCTGGCTATGGTTTAGACTTTTTCATAACACAGAAAAAAGAATTTTATTATCTATAAATAATGGTATCTATTTAAATGTACCAAACTGGTTCTATTCCAGTTCAAAATTTTAATATGTACATGATATTCATTAATATAATCAAATTGATGAAGCATGATGCAGAAGAAATAATTGGGTATTTTCTGTAGAACACTATTTTTTAATATTAAATTAGCACTGTGTTGATATTTCAATTCATACTGAAGACTTGAGTAAAATAAACAGTCATATTCAGTTGAGTATATAGGAAAATCTTTCTTTTGAGACTTCAGGTTTATTATTTTGATTCATATTTACTATTCCTACAGAAAGTTTTCTGTATGTATATCACTAATAATAATTCCATAGTGATTAGCCTTTATGAAAAAGAATATAAATATTATGTTAATTTTCAAAGTAAGAGGAAATAATATAAATTAATTTTCATTTAGATTCCCACTAGAAAAAATAACGAGACATAAATATGGAGGAAGGTAGAGATCATTTACCAAAATTATCTGTAAACACACTGATATATTCTCCCTTAATTAAATGCATAAATGCATGTATGTTTTTCTGGATACATATGTACTACTCATGAAAACTTAAGTAAATACAAATAACTTAAACATATTTATAACAAATAAGGATATTTCTATCTTTACAAAATAAATTCTATGTCTTATTAGACTCAAATCACAATTGTACAGGGCCATCATAGAAGAACACAACAATTGTTCTTAAATTACTAAAAAATAAGACAAGTTGAAAAAGTCTAAATCTGTTTAATAACATTCTTTACCAACAAAATGAGATGAAGACATAGCAAAAAGAAAAATACATGTCAGTTTCCCAATGAATTATCATGTAAAAATACTCACTGAAAAATTTGAAAACTGAATATAAAAATATTCGAAAAATCAAACTGGCTATAACACATAAATGTAATACTCAAACATGCTTAAATTAATAGATATAATAAATCATTTAAATAGACTTAAACATAAATATCACATGATAATCTCCAAAACACAATATCCAAAATGTTTTTAAGATAAAAGTACTAGTAAAAAGAAGTTCAGAGGGATTATATATCAATAAAGCAAATGGTGATGTCATAATTATATTACCATAAATATATAAAACATTGAAGCAATCTCACTAAGAACATGAATGACACAGAAATCTATACTAACCCATCTTTTTTTCAATATTATGAGGGATGGTTTATAAGGTGGGGGTGGGATGTCTTTCTATATACTGTGAATGTCATTGGTTAATAAAGGGACTGTTTTGGCCTATGACAAGCTCTCTTTGAAGCAGGCAGGAAATCCAAGCATAGATATATGGGAAGGAGAACAGAGTGATGAGAGATGCAATCCAGCCACCCAAGGAGCAATATGTAAAGGAACTCAGGTAAGCCACAACCCATGTGGCAAGAAAGATTAACAGAAATATGTTGAATTAAGATCAGAAAGCTAGCTAGCAATAAGATCTAGCCATAGATCAAGCAACATGTAATTGATGTAAATTTCAGAATCATTTTAGGTGGGCTAAGTAGCTGTGGGTGAGTCTGGACCATAGGTCTAGGGCAGCCCAAAAGGTCTAGTTAGAGGAACAGAAAAAGGGAATACAATAAGGAGATACAAATGAGAAAAATTCAAATTATATTAATTTGTAGATAATATATTAGAGATCCAAAATTTCTACCAGATAACTTCTAGAAATAACACTTTCAGTAAAATTTCAGGATACAAAACAACTTACAAAAGTCTGTAGTCTTTATATATAGCTATAGAAGATAGATAGATAGATAGATAGATAGATAGATAGATAGATAGATAGATAGATAGATGGATGGATGGATAGATATGTAGTTTACTATGAAATAGATTAGATCATGGAACTCCATCCATTCACAGTAGCCTACTTCCAGAAAGACCTAATCAAGGAAATGTAAGAACTCTATAATAAAAATTCAAAATATTGATAAAAGAAATTACAAACACTGAGAGATGAAAACACCTTCACATCCATAGACTGGAAAGTTAATATTTATGAAAATGACCATCTCACCCAAAGTAATATATAGATAAAATGTAATTACTAAAATTACAGTAAAAAAATTCCATTGGAATTACTCAGTGTTAATGTATATAAGACTCATATAAAACATAAAGAAGTGAAGATAGAGTTAAAACAATTTTGAGTAAAAAAAAATCTGCATGAGTTAAGACACAATACTTCAAAAATATATTACAGAGATATAGCAATATATTGACAAGTTCCTAGAACAAAACCACAGGTATAGATTTATTGAGCAGAAATAAAATATAGCAGAGGATCCCAACATATAGTTAAATCCATCTCATGTTAAATAATAAGAGAAAAATTGATGCTAGATGAAAGATAGAAACTATCACAAGTGGTGCTGATAAAACTAGATATAAATATATAGAAGAATTATATTAAGCTCATGTATTATATCTTGTACAAAATTAAAGTAGAGATACATTTTAAACTACGGTGTAAAACTTGAAACAAATGCTGAAATTTCAAAAGGCAAAATATTCTTTGTCTACAGAAATAGGATTTTGGCATCTGGTTTTTATGAGTAATCATAATCAACAACAATTGTCAGCGGTGTTTTGGGAC
Organism: Phyllotis vaccarum; assembly: GCA_033318265.1. Lineage (NCBI taxonomy): Eukaryota > Metazoa > Chordata > Mammalia > Rodentia > Cricetidae > Phyllotis > Phyllotis vaccarum. The sequence goes on along the minus strand of JARWLC010000013.1, from coordinate 25,455,718 downwards.
ATTTCAAAAACTTGTCAATAAGTAAATATGGAGGTATTTTATATCATTTTCTAAGATTTTCATCAAGTATCACATGTGATTTTTTTTTTACCTTTGAGGTACATTGATTCCAAGTTTTCTTTAAAAAAATACCATACTTATTTCCATAGTAGCTGTAAAGTTTTACACTCCTACTAGCAATGGAGGAGTGTTCCCCTTGCTCCACATCCCCACCAACATATTCTGTTTCCAGTGTTTTTTATCTTAGCCATTTTCACATGTGTAAATGATAAATGTCAAGGACATTTAAAGAGTGTTATTTGAGAAATGCATCTATTGAGCATTATAGCACTGATTTTTATAGTGAGAAATCCTAACTATATTCTCAAAAATCATTAAAAATATTTTAGATATTAAGTGATATTTTTCAAAATAACAAAAGTAATAATCTGTGTCACAAAAATTAAAAGTAACTTTTTCTGAATAAAAAAAAATTCAACTAGGTTCTACTAGCATGTATGTTACTGATTATTTTGATACTATTTTCAGCCATTTAGTCAGAACCAGATAGCCCTTGCATTTAAAGTCATGCATTATTCATGAAACATCTGAGAATCTTCAGAAACTATTACCAAATAAAATCAATGATGTTATAAAATTTGAGATTTGAGAACAGAAATCATGACTAGTACTAAAAGCTTATTAATACAAGAAAAATATTAACAATTGTAAGCAATGTATCTTTTTGTAAGTTACTAGAAAGTGACATGGATTTAGTGGGAAGAATTGGTTTTTGGAAAATCTTATGTATATTTTTAATTGACTCTGAAACTATGTAAGATGGATAAATAATTATAATGATAACAGTGAATAACTGGAAATATTTGTCAAGTACTATTATATTATCTATGAAAAAGATTTTCACTTATACATTCTGCATCTATTTATCTAAAATAAAAAACTGTATTCATTAATGAATAATCTGAGAAATATATTAAAGGAGAAAAAATTTCACATATAAATATGAAGATAATATAATATAATATATTATAATCTAAACCTAGATGGAATTGATGTATAAATAACGAATAAGTCTATTAAAAATTAAAATCAGAATACATTGGTAATTTTCACTAAACGTTTTATTTCCTTGAATTTTTTATTTTTAACAGTTAAATTTTTTACATTTTATTTACAATGTAGCCTAAAGAAAATTAATATGATGATACATCTGTTTTTTCAAGCACAATGACTAAAAAAATCACAAATTCAAATGTGTTCATACACAATGTATATGCATCTATATACAAATACATGTATATATATAAATATATATATGGTTAAATAAACTTTATATATGATTTGTTGAATTACAAGGCACATGACAAAAAGATTTGGTATATTTCAATACTTCACAAAACATTTTCCAGAAAAATTGCTTTTACCAAAGCCAGTTAAGAGCTTTTTGTAACAATTTCCCATAAAAACTTCATTTTTATTAGTTATATCATCATCTAGCCTTTGACCTTTATGTAACATTATAAAAAGTACACTATTCATATGACGTAATGTTTCTTTTAATAAATTTGTTTCATAAATAAATCATATATTTTCACAAGCAATGTTGTTCAATAATTGAAAATATTTCATAAGCACAAAACTGTTGTACTTCATATTTTACTCTTTTGTATTATAGCATATATTTCTACTAAATATTTTAATATTATTACTTCAGTTCTTGAAATGTGTCCGAAATATATTGAGATAAATAATAAAATGATCATACCAATATTTGAAGCAAATAAATAGTAAATTTTCCAACTTACATTTCAAAGAACCATAAAGATGCAACATGTGCTTAATATGTAAAAATCTTATGAAAAAAATGATTGCCTTTTATAAATGTGTATAAAATTATTTGACATGATTTTGCTTTCATGTAATATGTTTATGATGTTTGACAGTTTTCTTTAAAAGTATGTCAAATATTAAATGGCTTCCTTGTAATATGAATTTCTGTGGATTTACAAGTATCATAAGAAGAGTTTCATAAAATTATTTTAAAGTAATATTTAGGAGGTGGGTTTATATTGGATGAGTTTGCAGATAAAATTATCTGATAAACTTATATTGCATAAAATTAAAACAAATGAATAAAAAATATTATTTCCTTAAGTTTCAATAAGTAAAACTTTAAACGAGAGTAGCTCAAAAATCAACAAAGCTTTCAACTATCAAAACTATTGTCAAATGTTAATGACTTTTTAAAAAATAAAATAATATATGGTAAAACAAAAAACATTACATTGAAATTATACAAGGCAAATTAATTGAATGCAAATAGCCAAAGAGAAGGCCCAAAAATCAGGAGTTACTCTCTCAAGCACTCTAAACCTCCATAAAAATACTATACTGAAAGCTATAATAAATACAGAGAGTATCTGTTCCAGACCTCTGTAGGCCCTGGGCATTCTTCTGTCTCTATGAGTTCAGATAGACTTTCTTGAGTTGATTTAGAGGGATTTCTTCTGATGTCTTCTGTACCCTTTGGTTCTTTTGCACTTTATGCCACCTTAATCATACGCTCTGAGAAGAGGGTGAGTAGGAACATCCCATTTATATCTCTGTGTTAATAGGTCTCTCTATATCTCTCTCTGTATCTTTCTCTCTCTTACTCTCTTGCTTTCTCTCTCTCCATAAATTCTGGCCATAGGTCTCTAGGCTTCAATGTATTCTAAAGGAAAATAGTTCTCTGAAGATGGTCTATCAAGGCACTAATCTATGAATATTGCAGAATATTAGAAATTGTTTTATTAATGATATTTTAATACCAACATATTTTTGTTTTTTCTATGCTTGCTGGAATATCTAGCCTCTGGTTCTTCATCACCTAATCAGTATTGGGGATGAGTTCAACCTTAAGCCAAATCAGATGATTCTTGCTCACTCTCACAAGCTTTGAATCACTGTTTCCATAGTATATTTTGCAAGTAAGATAATAAAATTATACATCACAATGTTTGTGACTGTATTTGTGTTTACCTTTTCTCCTTTCAATCACCTGAAAAGTACATTCTTATATGAAAGAAATTTGAACACAGGGATGAAGGTTCTATTGTAGGCACCAGCTAGACTCCCCTATGTTCAATGGGTTATACGAATGTTGTCTTTCACAAAGTTGCTTTGCTGTCAGTTTATACATAGCAAACTATTTTTGAGCACATAGCCTCAATGGTTTAAGTGTTTTCATAGGAAACCTTCAGGTAATGACTAAATTGAACTTAAGTCAACTCTGGTACTAGAAGCTTTGGTAACAAGAGATGGCCAATTGGGATTTCTCATTTCTTTCTCATTATTAGAAACCTTTCTTAGCATCACCTTCATATATTTTATGTGGCCAAGACTGGAATATCTAGTTCTTGGGGAATTATAATTCCCAACTTTCCAATGAACTGCCAGAAGGATTGCCATAGTGGATATGGAAATTTTCACTCCATAAGTGGATGAGTGTTTTACTTACACCACTTTCTTGCCAGTATGAGATGGCACTAGTGTTATTGACTTTACACATTCTGATAGCTATAAGATAGAATTTCAAATAATATTTATTTGAATTTCCCTGATTGCAAATGATATTGACCATTTAAGTATTTCTAAGCCATTTGTGGCTTCTCTATAAAGAATTATGCACCCTATATTTAATTAGATTTTTTATTGTTTTGATATATCATTTCTTATATTTTTCTATATTTTAGATATTAGCTCTCTAACAGGTATGAAGATGAGAGAAATATTTTGCATTCTGCAGGCTACTGCTTTGCTGAAATAATGGTGTCCTTAGCATTATAGAAGCTTTTTAGTTTTATTAGGTCTTCTTTATTAATTGTTGATCTTATTACCTACACTGATGATATCCTGTAAGAAAGTCTTATGACTATTATTTTTTATCAGGTTCAGTATATCTAGTTTAATATTGAGGTCTCTGATCCTTTGGAGTTGAGTTTTGTGCAGGATGATAAGTATGGATCTATTTGCATTCTTTTACATGCAGACATCTAGTTTGACCAGCATCATTCAATGAAAATGCTGTCTTTTTTCCAGTGTGTATTTCTCATTTATTTATCAAAAATCAGATATCCATAGGTATGTGATTAATATCTACATCTTTAATGTTATTCTATTAATCAACATGTACATTTTTTGAATTCCTATTAAAACTGAAATACATATAATAAAGTATAACAATTTTTCATAAATGTAATGAATATGTATCTGCTATTGTTTGTCAAGGTTATAATTAAATCAACAATTACATATAGTCTAGGAAACTATTGTATTATACAAGCATTATTAATAATGATTTTATGTCATTGATAAAAATTGTGTTATTAATAATCATTGTATTATGTTAATTTATTTTACTGTTTAGGCAAGTCTGCATGGACAAAGTAATTAAATAAATTTAAAAAAAATATTCAGATATATTTTTCCTATGTCTATTTTGTTATAATAATGTCTTGGCATAAATGTAACCTGTTAATCAAATTTTATCTCACAATATATTACCATTCAATGGAAAAGCAATAAGTGTATTTTTATTCTGTCAAACTTTCTCATGAGCTAAATAATGACTACAGAAAATTCTCCAGTAATTTTCTTATAAAATTAACTGATTATTTGTAAAAAAAAATCCACGTGTATTAAATAATTAAAATAAATTTAAATTGTAATATCTGGTTTAAATTTTTGTTTCTAACAATAGAACAACAATCTGAACTCTGACAAATAGACTATATCTTACATGTTTTCAAAACTTGAAGAAATACTCATGTAATATATTATTGAAAATTTAACTTTAAGAAATAATTTTCAAATGGTATTTAATATTTTCACAGTGTTGTACAACCATTATCATCAGTGTTTTTTTCCAGATTGTTTTCATTAATCCACATACACCTTCATTTCTATGAAATAGTCACTTTTCTTCATACATCTCTCAAACCTGATGATAATTAATCTGCTTTCAGTAAATATAAATTTGATTATATAATTTTTAAAACATTTGTAAGCCACTTTACTAATTTATTTTAGAGTAATGATTAAAATATTACATATTTTAATTCATAACATTCATATAACATATAGTTCATATAATATAACATATAATTCAATAATATTCATATATATACATATATATTTATGCTACAGTTACTTTTGCCATTCATCTGTTTGTGGGTATTTGGTTTGTTTTTACCTTTTAAATATAGTCTGAACTCATATGCTTGCTTTGTTTGTAATTCTAAGATAATATTTAAATTTTTAAGACTCATATTTCATATAACAGCAGTGTTTTACTTCAGAGATACATGAGGAAGTCATTAGAGCTGGCTTCTTTTGAGGGCTATGAAGAAGAATCTGTTATATATTTCTATCTTAATTTTTAGTGTCTTGAAAATACTCTTTGTTAGCTTTTCTCTTATATTACTCCTGTATCTGTTATTATTTATTTCGTGCTCATTCTGTGTCCAAAATTTTCTCTAAGTGTTAGTCATAAAATATATAATTATTTGAAGTGCAGATTCATGTAGTTATTTGTTTTAGTCTATTGAGAACTAAAGTATGATATCTCCCACTTTATTCATATCTTTGTCTCCACATGCTATTTGTTTTTATTATTCATAGCTACCTTTGCCAATCACTTTCAAAAATGACACAGACACTAGAAATTCAAACACTTATTGAAATAGTAGATAATATAATTATATATATATAAATTTTGAAAACAAGGAGTAATTATAAATGCTACATAATTTCTACATTAATATAGATTTTATATTTACAATTAGTGTGTAGAAAATTAGCACTGAAATTATTTCTTTAGACAACAGGATATTGCACTGATTAGAAATGATTATAGGTAAATCCATTGCTTCTTTAATCTCCTTAATTTGCCTTTGATCAAATATAAAATTTTAGAATATTCAGTTGTCAGTGTCAACATGCATTATTGATATGAATATATCTTTTAATATAGATCCTCAGTTAATTTTAAAGATAGTTAATATGAAATCTAGTTTTACCTCTGGATATTTTTTAAACACCCCTACCTGACAGCCTTGTAACATTATGAAAATTTCAAAAAAAATAACAAATTAAAGGACTTTCAATTTCAGAGCTTCATGTATATGAATTGTGGGTATGTGAAAAAAACAACAGGTAATTTGTTCTTTAACATAAATTTTGTTATTCTAATTATAAAATATATAAATAGCATAAGAACTTAATTCATTGGGAACTATTTTAAGATTCTCAATACTACATGATATTTTACAACTAATTTTATATTTTAAAAATCCACAAATACATTATTTCAAAATATATGAAGCGAAATTTGCTTCAAAACTACTGTAACAGTATAAAGGGAAATATAGAGAAATATCTCATTAGGAAATTGAGATGTTTATCATAATACATTTATTTTCAATTGTTCCATTGAACCTTGTGAAGGCTATGTTTGTTTTTTATGCTGTACAGTAGTATTTTCTATTATCAAATAGACAGCAAATAAGTGAAAAAAATGAGAATATTTTCTTGAACTCAGAGAAAGAAGGACAACCTTCATGATTGAGTTTCTTTAGTATAATCTGATTTTTACAGTCATTTATTTCAAAATGTGACTACAAATCTTGAAAAATACAAAATAGAATTTTAGATAATAATAAAGTTATTTTATGTTGTTGAAAACTTATTAAAATGTATAAAACAGAATGATCTGCTGAGTAGTTTTGTTAAGATGAATAATTTCACTGAGCAAATAAATTGATAAAGAAAATTAAACAAATTATATATTGCAGTTATCATATCTAAATCACTTAAATTCTGAAAGGAAATCTCCCTGAAGTGCTCAAACTGTTGAATATCTTTCAAATTAAATTTTAATAATAATATGCGCTGTTCCACAGAAAAAAAATTTGCATATTGTTGAAAATAAATTGGTTAATTGATATCAAGTTTTAAAGCCGTTTTCATTGGAGTTACTTCAATTGACTTGGGTGAAATTCACTAGTATACAAAGGTAAAAAAAATTCAAGATTAAAATCAAGTTCTACAATACTTTTATGCATTATGTTTATTTTAAAATATATTTACTACATTCTTATGAAGTGGTACATCTGTGTATATGTCCATGCATATGTTCTCACATGTGTACTTGTATACTCACGCATCATGGTACACTTTTTGATCCATCATAGCATAGATTTTGAGGTTAGAGGAAACTTGTGGGGGTCATTTCTCTCTTTCTACTATATGGGTCATAGGATCACACTTGGTTGCCAGAAACTACTTTGACCTGCTGCTCCATCTCTCCAACTCAGCATTTCCTTATTTCTCATTACTCTACTGTGAATGTCATTCTGTATTTTTAATTTCAGCATCTTGAAGTGAAAGTGAATTCGGTTTATTACTTCTCTTCAAATGTTTCTTTAGATAAAAATCCATTGTAATTATTAATTTTGAGAAAATAAATGGAATGTATTCATATGAGATGGGAGGTGTGGAGAAACTGGGAGAGGAAATTCTAATTGGAATATAGAGCATGAGAAAAATGTCTGTTTTACTAAAAGGGGTAAACATTGTTTATAGATCAGTTAAAAACTTCAAAGTGCTTTGTTCAGTCCATGCTTTTCTCTTAGAAATGTAAGTATGAGGCTGAATATTGGTTGTGTTAAATTGCAAAAACTCCATAACTCTTAATTTTTAATAATTTTTTCTTCATAAAATAAGGATTGATAAAATATTGTTTTCATTTACTAATATGCTAGAATAACACTTTAAAATAAAAAAATATTATAGTAGTAAAGTTATTTCTACTAATCCCTTCCAAAAATAAATTAGAAATTTTTACACTAATTTTCCCCAAGCTTACCCATTTTTTGCAAAAAGTAAGATTTTCTCCTTCTACTAATAGAAAACCAATATAATACCATATATGCATCACATTTTTTAACCTCTTTGTGGTCTGAAGTTCCTGACCCAGCTTAGCCAAGAGATCCAGACCAGTAGTCCTAAATAATTCCAAAAAGCCTTTCGTTAAGTACAAGCTGTTTTGTCTATGGCTGAGGCTTATTACTTGCTAACTATTATACATTAAGTTAACCCATATTTCAATTTATGCTTAATCATGCCTTGGTAATTTTTTTGTTCAGTGCAGCATTTTCATCCTGATTACTTCAGGTCTTAACATCATCTCCATTTCTGCTCTTCTACTCAGAATTCCCCTACTCTTTTTGCCCTGCTTCTACTTTCTGTCTACCTACCAGAAAAATCACTGTTTTATTGGAATGATATTTACATTGCATAAAAGCATAGTTACACAGCATCTACTCACTCGTCCATAAGTAGTCGTTAGCCTGTATTCATCCTGGCATTTGTGAATAATGTAACAAATACACTAAAGAGAATCTTTAGCATAGTATTTTCCTTCTTTGTGTATATGCACAGCAATAAAATTACTAGAGTAAATAACAGTCCATGTAGACGGAGTTTTACTTTCAAGGCGCCAGTCCAAAATTAATATTTATTAGAATATAAATTAACACTCACGATATTAGTAACAGCTTATAGTGGCACCTGAACAAGGACTGGCATATCCAAGCGATGGACGAGCAATGGACAAGTGATGGAAGGACGACAGATTCTGATTCTGTTTGTCCAGCAGCCAAGCAGCCAGGAACCAGGAAGAGACTCCTCTTGTCCCAGCAGCCACTTATCAATGGGGTTCGCCACACCCACTCCAGGTTGGCCACATCCCCTCCAGGGTCCCGGAACTGTCTTCTGACCTTATCAGCTGACACCTTAATCCCTCCACATCTCCCCCTTTTGTCTAACTAAGAAGGTTCTAAACTAAGACTATGTACAATAGGAATTATTATGAGGTAGTAACCTTAAATACCCATTCTTCAACCCCTTCAAGACCTGAGAAGGAAGATATATCACTTGAAAGTCAGAAGTATATGGAAGTAGTGGCTTCCAAAATTTGGGAGAGGACAGCAACACAGCTACCTGGACAATCACCTCTGGTTTTGTGCACATTGGAACATTTATCATATTGGCTACAAGCCTATGGTATCTGACAGATCTTCTCACAAGCAGGGCAATTTTGGAGGGACTGTCTTATCCTGTCCAGGCAGGTTTCCTCAGTCTCCATCCATCAACTTGTTTGTCCAGCTTGACAACATGTGTGTACTGTCAGCAATCAAGGTAAGGACAGTTCCTTCCTCAACCGGCCATTATCTGCCAAAAGGACAAACTCCAATGGAGTATCCTCGATGCTCAAAACCATCTCAGGAAAGGAGCAGTGACACCAGGAGTCATGGCTCTTGTGGTCAAATTTCAAATGTTAAATGCCATATTCTCTGGGTCTATGAAATGGTTGAAGATTTCTGTCTATCTATGATATTCTAACCTGTATCTAACATGACTGGGATATGGTAACTCAAGTAATGTTGACAGTAGTTTTTATCATCTTAAGGAATAAACCCTGTACTAAAAATTAGAATACTTATATAAGGTGTGTATAATCTCTGAACAATGACTTTTAGTATGACTATCAAACATTAGCCAGGGGTATATTACTATGTAAAGTGGCCACAGCATTTTAGACATGTACATACATATATATCATCTAAACAGAAGTATATAAAACATCTTGTGCATATATCATAACTAGTGCAATCATACATTATATCTAGTATAGTTAAATGAAGGTAGTAATTGCATAGTGTACATGACAATGATGTGCAAATATTTTAAACAGAGATAGAAACATATATAAAATATAGCAATTACAGATTCAATTTTACATAATAGTTACAGATTCAGATTTATATCAAAATACAAGTTGCTTTGGTTATATAAAACAATTTCAGATTGAACTTTGTACAAATGTACAAATTATCACAATTAAACATATAAAATCATTATACATTTGTATCAATATACAAATACCTATGCAAATGCAAATTGTCTTTAACTTAGCCCATACATTCAGCTAAAATGGTGTATAGGTAGAACAATCTACCTTTATCTATCGTATCTATCCCCCTTCTCTTCTTCAAAAGATATCTTTAATACTATATTATAGTTCTGTCCTTCATCCAATTTTCACTTAAAACTATTCTAACAGAATAAGAATTACCCAAAACCCTCAGAACACAAAACTTGTTGGGAAAGGGGGCGTAGTCTTTCATAAGGTTGCTTCCTGCTGACTTAAGGGCGATGGCATCTCTTTGGGATCCTGTAAAAGCTAAAACAATGGTTAGATCTTAATGGACTGACTATATACATTTATAACCATTCTCAGAATAGTGGTTAACTCCATCTGGAATTCTAATTAGAAGTGTGATGTGGAGGATTATCACAGCTATCTTGCAGCCGTTTTTGAATAGTCTGTTTTCTGAAAACAATCATTGATTGGTGCACACCAGGTTCTTGATTTTTCTAATTTTGCCTCTGTCTGTCTGTCTACCTGTCTTCTACTCTCTCTCATACTCTCCCTTTTACTCTTGTTTCACTAGTAGGAGTTGTTGCGTTGGGGGCCCCAACTTGGTTCCAGATTCTTTGTAGATAGCTGATAGGAGGAAATGTTATTTACAATGGAAAACTTAAGCATTTTTGATACTCAAAAAAGATATTAATATCTTCTATAACTTCAGGAGATTGTATGCAGACAGGATGTTTGAAAGGTACAGAAACAGAGAGAAAAGAGGTTTAAGATGAAGTCGCAATAATATTGGTCCCTAAATATTCTGTCTTCTGTCTCACATCAGGTGGCTTTTCTGATATGAGACAGACTTTTTCACATTTTCTTTACCAATATGCTTGGGTTTAAATAAGGAGAAAGTCACTTGCTCCCATTCCAAATCCAGCCCTATTAATAGTCAAATCAGGACCACTCTTTCTTTTTTTTTTTTTGAGTTGTAGATGCAAGTTGAAAAGCAGTAAATATTGAAAGATTACCCAGCAGTGCATATGTGCATTGGTTGGTCTCATAGTCTGTCATGTACACTCCTTAATCATTCGTCTGTCTCATATTGCAGGTGAGTAATTAGTCTTAACAACAGTTGTATCCATTTTCCTGTAAAGACAAAACTGAGACCCTGCCCCAAGGTTGTTAAATGTGTTTTCCTTACCTTGTATCCATTTGTCATATCAGGGGTGAGCAATTACTTCTCCTCAGGAAGGGACTCCTTTACAAAGCAGACTTTCATTAGTTTTGTTGGTACCCATATCTTTTCTTTGCCTGTTGAAACAAAAATGAAACTCCTACCCCATCAAAGCACATATCCTGGCTTCCACTCAGAAGTCAACACATCTTTGAAGTAGATGGGTTGATTTAATTCACAGGATTTCTCTATCACCCAATGTCTCTCAGCAGCTGATGTTCCCTTTTCATCAGAGTTAATAAAATTTAAAGTCAATAAGGCACTGTGCAAACTCTCCCTGGGTTTTCTCATTTCTTTCTTCTGTTTATAAAGCATCTCTTTCAACGTGCGGTGAGATCTCTCCACACTTGCCTTTCCTGTGGGATTGTGTGGTATCCCCGTAATATGCTTTATATTATAGTATCCAAAAATTATCTTCATTTTTTGGGAAACATAAGCTGGAGCATTGTCAGTCTTAATCTGAGTGGGAATTCCTGTTATGGCCATGGCTTCCAAAAGGTGAGAAAGTACAGCATCAGCATTTTCAGAACTCAGAGCAGTTGCCCATTACATTCCAGAGTAAGTATCGATAGTATGATGTACATATTTCATCTTTCCGAATTCTGGGAAGTGAAACACATCCATTTGCCAGATCTCATTTCTCTGTGTACCTTTAGGATTACTTCCTGCAGGTAAAGACAGTTGGTTATAGAAAGAGCAAGTGTTACAATTTTTTACAATTTCCTTTGCTTCATTCCAAGTGATGGAAAAACTCTTCTTTAATCCTTTGCTGTTAACATGATGTTTGTCATGAAATTCTGTGGCCTCTAGCACGTTTCCTATCAGCAACCGATCTGTTTCATCATTACCCTGCACTAGAGGGCCTGGGAGACCCGTGTGCACCCTGATATGTGTTATGTACATAGGATATATCCTACCTCTGATGATATCCTGTAGTTTTATGAATAGTAAGGTCAAGTCTGTATCATCAGGAATGAAGTCAGCAGTTTCAATATGTAAAACAACTCTTTCTGCATATTGAAAGTTAGTAATTAAATTAAGAGGCTCTGTGAAATCCAACAACACCATAATAATTGCAAATAGTTCTGACTTCTGAACAGAGTTATAAGGGCTCTGAGCCACCTTAATTAAGTCTTCAGACTTGTAGCCAGCCTTTCCTAAATTGTTCCCATCAGGATAAAAGGTGAGGGCTCCAGAAATGGATTTATCCTGTACCACATGAGGAAAGATCCAATTAGTTTCCTTTATGAATTGAATTCTCTTGTTTCGAGGATATTTATTATTAATCTCTCCTAAAAAGTCACTACAAGCCTTTTGCTAAGGTTCACTGCCTGCCCATAATCATTCAATTTCTTCATTAGTCAAAGGCACAACAATTTCTGCAGGGTCCTTTCCAGTTAATTGGCGAAGTCTTAATCTACCTTTAAAAATCAGATCAGAAATTTTTTCAATATATGTCTTCATTTTCTTGCTTGGCTTATGTGGCAGAAATATCCATTCTAATACAATGCTTTCTCTTTGCATTAAGATTCCTGTTGGAGATTGTCTAGAGGGTAAAATAACAAGTATGCAATCCAGGTCTGGATCCACATGATCCACATGTGTTTCCTGAAGTTTCTTTTCCACCAACTCTAATTCTTTCTCAGCTACATCAGATAATTCTCTTGGACTATTTAAATCCTTGTCACCATCCAAAGTCTTGAACAAATTAACTAGCTCATAGTTTTTTATACCAATCATGGGCCGTATATAAGCGTTATCTCCTAGTAACTTTTGAAAATCGTTAAGAGTCTTCAATTTATCTCTATTTAACTTATACTTTTCGTGGCCTAATTTTTTGTAAACCTATTTTATATCCTAAATAATTGATAGAATCTCCCCTCTGTACTTTTTCTGGAGCAATTTGTAGTCCCCAATCAGGCAATATTTTCTTTAGTTCTTCAAACAATGTTTATAATGTCTTTGGGTTTGGGTCTGCCAACAAAATATCATCCATATAATGGTAAATGATAGATTGAGGGAAGTGCTTGCGCAGTATTTCTAGTGGTTGTTGTACAAAATATTGGCATAAGGTGGGACTATTCAACATTCCTTGGGGAAGGACTCTCCATTGGTACCTCTTAGCTGGTCCTGAATTATTAAGAGTAGGCACTGTGAAAGCAAATTTCTCTTTGTCCTGTTCCTGTAAAGGTATGGTAAAAAAAACAATCCTTCAAATCTATAACTGCAATAGGCCATCCTTTAGGTAGCAGAGAAGGCAGGGGAATACCAGATTGTAAGGAGCCCATAGGTTGAATCACCTTATTAATTGCTCTTAAATCCGTCACCATCCTCCATTTTCCAGATTTTTTCTTGACAACAAAAACAGGAGAATTCCATGGACTGGTTGATTCTTCGATATGCTGAGCCTGTAACTGCTCCTGTACCAACTGTTCCAAAGCCTGAAGTTTTTCTCTTGTCAAAGGACATTGTTGAACCCAAATAGGCATTTCTGTTAACCATTTCAAAGGCAATGCTGTGAGTGTTCTTTTAGGTTCTGTGGTTATTGGGCAATTCTTTTGTACAACCTGAATGGCTGGTGAATTTTCTCCATAGTACCTTAAAGCATCATTTTTGGAAATATAATTGAGTCTCCGGTTGATATCAGAACCAGGAGGTATTTTCATCTGGGTATTCCGTTGCATTAGAAGGTCGCAACCCCACAGATTCACTGCTATGTCAGCCATATATGGCTTCAACCATCCTTTCTGACCTTCTGGTCCTATGCATTCAAGCCATCTCACACTCTGTTTCACCTGAGATATTGTTCCAATACCCAGAAATTGGATATCTACTGCCTGTAAAGGCCATCTGGGGTGCCATTATTGTGGGGTTATGATCGAAACATCAGCCCCCATGTTGACTAAACCCTGGATATAAATATTATCTATCCGTATTCTCAATTTTGGTCTTTGTTCATTTACTGAAGTCTGCCAAAATATTCATTTTGTGATTCTTTTTGGAATTTCTGAATTTTCTTTAGAATTTATGTTATTATCTAGTATCATTGATTGCATATTGAATCCATTCTTCTATAGGTACAGCTTTGATCTTTAAAGGCATAAGTATTCTTCTACATTCCGTATTAGCATGATCAAAGGCCAGAGAAAGTATTAATTGTTTCCTAACTTCTGGATCTGATATTGCTCTATAAACAGCCATGGTAAGCCTCTGTATAAAGTCAGTATAAGGCTCTTTTAATCCTTGTTTGACCTTAGTATAATGCTCAATTTTTTGACCTGGGTCCAAAATCTTTTCCCAAGCATTAGTGCAGCAGTACGGCATAGCAATAAAGTATGCTCATCATAAGTAGATTGAGTCCTCACATCAGCAAACATGCCTTCACCAAAAATTTGGTCCTGAGAAGCAAAGAAACCCCTAATTTTTCCTTGTTCTTCTAAGGTCTTGGCCTCCTCTCTAAACCAGCCTCTCCACTGTAAATTCTGACTTTGGTCCAAGACAGCAGCTGTTAGCTGCATCCAATCAGTTGGTAGAACCTGTTTTTTTGCTGACCATGAATTTAGAAGCTGCTTTACATAAGTAGAGTGTATACTGTGCATTGATATTGCCTCTTTAAAATCCTTGATATCTCTCATATGTACTGGCTCATAGCTATACTCTACATATTCTGAGGATCCCCCAGGTGTTATCTTTGTCTGAATAGTAGCTGGGATCAATAGTGGTTAGGAAGGGGGTAGCCCTGTTATGTTTACCAACTTGGGTAGAGTATCTCCAGTACCATAATATCGCATTGGGGGTTGACCTGAACTGTTCTGAGCATAAGATGCATCACTACCCTTTTCCAGTATTGCAATGTGGTCCTCCCATTCTTGTATTTTGGATATTATAGGTTCCCATTCCTGGATTTTGGATCCTAACGGTATCCACTCTTGAAGTTTAGATACTATTGATTCTTCTAGAGCTTGAGTGTCCTGAAGAAGCAGTCCTTCCAAAGACCTCAGTGAGCCAGCAATTTTTTGATTCACATCATTAACATAATTAATGATTTTCTTGTTCTCGTCATTAATGTAGTCAACAAATTTCTTGTTTTCATCATTTACATAGAGCCTTTATTTCTCTTGTACAGTGTTATCCTTATCTATAGAGGAAGCCTTATCTGAAAGCTTGTTGTAACCAATTTCCAGAGTATCCATCCTTTTTGCCATTTTAGTGTTTGACAGTTCCACATCATATACCTTGGACAGCAACTGTCGATTTACATTTTGCACCTGTTTAACCTCATCTGCCACTGTAGAGTTTGATAGTTCCATAATACATAATCTGGACAATAATTGTTGGTTTCCATTTGACAATTCTGTCATCATCCTCTTATTTTGAAATATAAAATAGAGAAATAAGCCAAAAAATAGTAGGATTGGGGTACTGAATCCTTCAAGATATTCATTTAAAAATTTATCAACCACCATGGCAAAATATGACCTAAACTCTTCAAAAGAATAATAGTCAGCCATTGCGTCAATTCAGATGTAATTACGCTGTTTAGTCCACAGGTGTCACAGTAGCATTCAATTCCCTGCCCACTGTATGATAGATGCAGAGACACTCAGCAGCAAGAAGCTGCGGGCTGAAAACTGAGCACTGCAGTAGGCTGAAAGCAGAGCCAGGTGCTGTGGCAGGCCGGCGAGTTGAAAACTGTGCCTGTGCACTGAGCTGAAAACTCTTGTTTGTGCACTGAGCCGAAATCTCACGCTTGTGCACTGAGCTGAAATCTCACATTTGCGCACTGAGTTGAAATCTCGCTCTTGCGCACTGAGACAAAAACCTGTGCCCGGGAACTGCGCTGAAAACCCTCTCCTGCACACTGGACCAGCTGGCTGGAAACCATGCCAGGCTAGCGAGAGGGAGCTTTAAGCCCAAGTGAGCAGTCTGTATATCCCCTGCCCTCTTACAGTTTAGGGCACAGGGCCAAGGATGTTGGGCACCAGATGTAGATGGAGTTTCACTTTCAAGGCGCCAGTCCAAAATTAAAATTTATTAGAATATAAATTAACACTCATGATATTAGTAACAGCTTATAGTGGCACCTGAACAAGGACTGGAATATCCAAGTGATGGACGAGCAATGGACAAGCGATGGAAGGATGATGGATTCCGATTCCGTCTGTCCAGCAGCCAGCAGCCAGGAACCAGGAAGAGACTCCTTGTGTCCCAGTAGCCACTTATCAATGGGGTTGGCCACACCCTCTCCAGGTTGCCACACCCCCTCCAGGGTCCCGGAAGTATCTTCTGACCTTATCGGCTGACACCTTAATCCCGCCACAAGTCCATGTTTATTTCACTCAATCTAATATATTCAAAATTTATTCATGTAAGAAATCTCTCTTGATTGCTCAGTAATATTTGCTTACCTATACATTCCACAGGTATTTTCTTTTAAATGTTGTCTGTTGCTTTACTATATGATTTGTAAATTACTCTCTAATAAACATATATATATATATGTTATTTTTAAGTTTATTTCCTTTCTAATTAGAAAAGAGACTACTTGATCACTCAGTAAATGTATTGTTAATTATTAATCTGTGACTTATCCTGCACTGTGATCTTCAGGTAATCTAACATTTATTTGTTAAATTATAAACAATGTATCACCACATATAGACTCAGGGATTATCACACATATATAAAACAATAATTAATTGAATAAAGAGACTAAATTACAGAAACCATATCATCATCTTATTGGATACAGAAAAAGCATTTGAAAAAAATCTAACATACATTTCAAATAGTTATACACTATCCTACCTACCAGCTTCTAAATAATCACATGAAAAATTTTTATTGATTATTTTGTAAGCCTTAGATTAGATTGTTCTTACTAGTTCTTATGGTTTAAAAATCAGTTTGTATTCTTTAATCTATATTTTTATGTGGCTGGGTTAACTTTAGTCTATTCTTCTGAGCCTGGCTAGAAACTTCTTTCTTCTTCTGCAAGAACTCTCAGTCTCAGGAAGTCACAGTTATCCTTTTCTTGCCTAGTTATTGGACATTCATCTTTTTATTATACCAATCACAGTGACACATCTTCACACAGTATAAAGAAATGTTCTACAAAAGCCATCCATGGTAAAAATACTGGGGAGAAACTGTTGTTATAGGAACATATTTAATCACAATGGATGCATTATGTAAGTACTACATAGACAACATAATCCTGAACAGAGAAAAACTCAAAGCAGTTTCACTAAATTTAGGAATAAGGAAAGGATGACCTCTCTTAACACTTCCTTCAGTATAATAGATAGAGTCTTAGAACAATAGGCAAAATGGAGAAAAATGATATAAAAAAGCTAAGGACCAAGGAAAAATATCCTTATTTGTATAATCAATATTTTATATAAAAGAAAACCTAAAATCTCCACCAAAAAAATGTGTATACCTGATGTGGGAATGTCTTTCTGTATGCTGTGAATATCAATCTTTAAATAAAGGAGCTGTTTTGGGCCATGCCAGGCACCATAGAAGAAGTAGGAGGAGAATCAGAACATAGGAGAAACAGGGTGGAGTCAGGCAGACCGAGCTTAAACCCAAAAGAGCAACATGTAAGGAGCACAGGTGAGCCACGGGCCACATGGCAGACAGATTAATAGAAATGGGTTGATTTAAGATGTAAGAGCTAGCTAGCAATGTGCCTGAGCCATAGACCAAATAGCATAAAGTTAATATAAGCATCTGAGTAATTTCTCGGGACCTGAGTGGTACGTTGTGGGTAGCTAAGAGGTCTGGCGGGACAGGGTCTGGGCCTCTGGTGGCCCAGGACCAAAGAAACACCCACTACAACATATACCTGATAAATTTAAACAGCAAAGTAAAAGAATATAATAGAAAGCACACACACAGACACACACACACACACACTCACACATACACCAGTATCCAAGAAAGTATTCAATCAAACAATATCAATAACAATAGCCTCAAAAAGATATAAAATAAATCTTAAAATAAGTCAATTCATTAAATGTAAGGCATGTACATTGAATAATTACCATATTGAAGACAGAAATTGATGGATATATCAAAAGATAGACATAATTCCTATGCTTTTCCATTGGTAGAATTGATGTTAAGCAAAAGACCATCATATTACACAATGATTAAATGCAATCTCTACCAAAATTCCAAGGCGTTTTTCATAAGAACACAAGAATAATATTAATTGCTCATATTATATATAGTAGTTAAGTGCCTATCAATTGATTAACTGATAATGTAATTGGAGTGGGAACATAAAAAATAAACATTTGATGTATTACAAGAAGCAAACAAAATGCTATTTGTTAAAAAAATTTTATCGTTAACAGCACTATGATGTATGTCATGTGTATGTGTGTGCTACATGAATGAATAATTTACTACAATTAACAAAAAATAACAAATAATTGCAATTTTAATCACAAATAGTTTTGTAAGGTTTAATATTTACTATAATTTTATTACTTATGTTTACTAATTAAAAATCATAAAAATTTTTCTTTGATAATCTAG
Source organism: Phyllotis vaccarum (assembly GCA_033318265.1). Lineage (NCBI taxonomy): Eukaryota > Metazoa > Chordata > Mammalia > Rodentia > Cricetidae > Phyllotis > Phyllotis vaccarum. Next base: position 25,436,963 of record JARWLC010000013.1, on the reverse strand, counting down.
AGGAAGTAGATATTTAGGAATGATGTAATGATATTGTCAAGTTTATAAATATCCATTGCTTATTATGTTCCCAAAATAAAGAATGATATATTTTATTATTAATTACATACCATATAATATACTTTTATAAAATTGTGTATAGAATAGATAACTTTTAAGTGCATCCTTACATATTACTTTGACTGTATGAGTTGACTTATAAAGGCAAGCTTCAGTTCAAAACTTTGCATTTTCATATAGCATTTAATCCACAAATGTACTAATTTCATATAATATAAATAATAAATTCTCAAATTCTAAGTAAATATAGATAATAACAAAAATAGTTACTATATTTTAGGGATCTACCATTTTCAAGTTACCTAATTCAGTATGTTATCTTATTGAATATTCCCAATAACACTAGAGTGTAGTGGTGTTATTATCTTTAATTTTTATGGGCAAGCTCAAGTTCACACAGGATAAATGGCTGCCTACTTTGAAAGTGGCAATTAATATTCAAAACTGATTTTTCTGGTTTGAGAACTATAGCACTTATGAAATATATTATGCATGCAAATCTTAACCGAATATGGAATTGTCAGGTAATGGATAGAAGGGTGATTGTGATCTCTCTTATTTGAGATGTTATAGTTGAGTGCTGTTGAGCACTTGACAGAGATATAATGGATATTACAGTGTTTTACAGCAGGAACTATGTGGGATTCACTTAATCTCTATATGAAATGAGATGCCTGAAGTGAAGATAGAAAAGCTTGATGAGACTATTGATATTTTTCTTATATGAGATTTAATTCAGATTGTGTTTTTGACAATTCCATTAAGCGATATGTAATTACAAGGACCAAAGAATCTTCTTGGTTAAAGTACAATGTAGTTTTATATTAACAGTCTTTATATACTGTTATTGAAGGCAATTAAAAATAGATAAACTTTGTTAGAAAGAGTTTGACAATGATACAGATTTGTATGACAACAATGATACAGATTTTTATACTTCTTATTCTACACATGTGTAAGGCTCCATATCTTTAAATACATTTTATAATTACTGTTTTTAAACAGTAAATAAAGTTTATTAAAGGAAAAATATATCAAATGGTTAGTTCAATTCTCATCATCTTTGTGTATGTTATTGTTTACTTAGTTGTCAGTTTGTTTAAAAAAAATTAGTAGGTCATAATGAACTAGTAACCACAACTTAATTGCAAATAATGATTGGTCTCTTTATGATAATAAGATAAATGTATTATTTTATAAGTTATATGCTACAAATAATCTTAAATATACAATAAAATATTCAGTGAAATTAACATTGGTTCTTATTCCTTAGTGTGTAAAGATATACAAGCACATTACCTTATGACTCCCTTGTGAAATACACAAAAAGCAATATTTTTGACTTAAAAACTTACTTTGTATATCACCTTTTAAGTAGATATGATTTTAAATTCTTCTATATCGACTAATATTTGAACTTATGCATTATACTCATGAGTACATTTCTATTCTTGAATTTGAAAACAGTGAGATTTTGTTCAATTTAACACAAATTAACATAAACTAGTCACTTATTGCAAGAGGCAGAACAAAACTCTAGAATAGCATAAATTTTTGTGTAGTTCACATAGATGTTATAACTAATAAAGAAACACACATGCATTTATTCAAAAATCATAGTATAACTCTAGACATGAGAAAACTTAATACCTTTCCCTTTTAATTTGGCTAGGCGATAGTACTACTTTTACAGATGTTTCAAAAATATTTTAAAAAATAAAATTTAAAATTGAATATTTAACTACTCATTATAATAAACAAATAACCAGAAATTCTTAAAAATTATTATGTTCATTAAAGAAATCTTTTGGTAACAATCTCTTCAGGAATTGCAGAATACAGTTATTTAGAGGTCATATAGAAAGAAATGAAAGAGCATTAAGATGGTTCTGTTGAAGTAAGTACAAGGTTTTTTCTCTTTCTGTTCAGAGTAAAAGTACTTATTGACACACTTGACTGAATCAATACTTAGAATTTCTATTTTGGACAGACACTGAAAAAGACTCAGTGAATCTGATCATTGTATCTGAGGACAAGGCAGATTTCAGCAATGCAGAGAGTGCAGTGGCAGGCCAATATCACACAGTGGAGCAATAACAGAAATAAGACAATTATACACTTTCAGGAATAATCATGAACACTTGTTTCCCACTCAAAATGATATTCTGTCTTCCTGAAAAATCATCATGTTGTCATTTTCTATGGTTTCAAGGGAATTATTGATCTTACCATATTTATGAAAACAAAACTAAGTAGAGGGAAATGTTCCCTGATTGGTATTTCCATTTAAATGTTTCATTCCAAATTCTAAGATGTGAAACTAGAGCAGCTGTATAGTTTTGGTAGAAAAGGCAGGAGGAAACAGTGAATCCATTGTTTGTCAGTCTAGAGGATCAGCTGGTGCCTGTCAATTAATTTCAAAGATGATACAAATAAACAGGTAAGTAAAGAAGATACAGGATTGAATAGACAATCCATCCCAACCTTATAGTGATGGCGGAGTAGTTAAAAAGCTTTATAAGATGAATTGATTTTTGTTCCTAGATCCCACATCAAGTGGCCCAAATCATATGTTCTTCTGCACCAAGTGATCCTTTTATCTTCTTATCTCAGCAGGTACCAGCATATGCATGATGGACTTACATATGTGAGACATTAACAAATAAATAAAAGTCCTACATTCTTTTAGTCCCAAGGCTGTGTAACATTTCAAAGTCCAAAGTATCTTCTGAGACTGAAATGAATATCTTTTTTTAAATTAAAACATGAATGTTTCATTTATATTTTATTTTCGGTGTCTTGTAAAATGTTTTTATTATAAATAGCTCTGCTGATTTTTAAGACACCACAGCTTAATTAGCAATGCCAGGCTGTCTCAAGCAAGTTGTCACTGCTGGGAAAGAAAAACTGCATTAAATGAATATCTTAACTATAACATCCTGAAAAGTCAAAATCTAAAAGCAGATCGCATACTTGCAACATACTGCTTAGAATATATATTGACATTCCAAAGGGGAGGAAACAGGGCATAGTGAAATACTGGCCTGAAGCAACACCAAAATCCAGCTGGGTAAACTTTAAATCCTTTAACTCTATGTGAAGTTGAAGGGCACTTCAGATCCTGCATGCCTTCCAGCATTGTTGACTGCAACACATATCACTCTCTTGGCCTGATTTCACAGGCTGTCGGAAATTTTCCCAGGCAAATATCCCATGTATCTGGCACATCTCTAACATCTCAGCTCGAACACAATCCAGGCTACAATTCAGAACTTTATAGAATGTTGTCTCCTGGCGTTTATAGTCATTCACCAGTAACACACCTCACCTCAACAGCTTTTCCTAAGTTTGAAAGAAATTTTTACTAACCACTATTTCTGTATCCTTCTTGATAAAGCCAGAAGCATGTGGCCAAACTTCTGGGAATGGTACTTGGCCCTTTCTTTTGATCACATTTGCATAATCTTTGACTTGTAGCTATTATATAGATGGACAAAATATCTTCAACCTTTCTCTTTTACAGTTTGCAAGATTAACTGGGTGGGATCTTGCATGGAGCCATTCTTAGTCCCTTTATTCTATTATGAATCAGATTTCTCTCTAAACTCCTCTCTCTGAGTACAAGACTTGGTTACAGTATTGCATTTCCTGATATAGTTCTTTTACTTCAAACTGTATAGCTTACATTTTTTTGCTTGAAATTTTTATTTTATTCAGTACTCACTCATTATATCCAAACCAAAATTTTATCTCTGTCTCTTCTGTCCAGTCTCTCTACCTACCTGCATCTCTGATACAATAACAACCCTTTAGAAAAGAGCAGATGCTTCAGGACCATCAAGCAAGCATGGCATAATATGCTGCAATAAGATAAGGCACATACCCAAGAGATTTGGGGGATTATTATGGCAATCTGGATTCCTTCTATACATAAAGCAAGCACATTCTGATATTTGCAAGATCACATATAAGTCTGACCAGTCCTTCAGTCTCCAACTTGGTCTTAAGGCACAAATGCTGGCATGGAGATCATATGAATGAGAGCCAGATATGCTTGTCCTCCCCCTTTCTTTAAAGAATACTCAGTCTCTCTAGGTGGATGCTGTTTCATTCTGGGAAATGCTTGTAGGATTAATGGGTACTATTCTCAATCATTTGCCAAAGAACAACATTTTAACAGAACTCTCATACTTATAAGTAAAGATAAAACCAGTTACAATCCCCTCTTCTATTCCATTCCTCATGCCACCTTACACATTTTGGTTTCCAATAAAAGTGGATATGCCAATTTTATCCACTCTCTTGTCTCTAGATAGTACATACAATAACCCTAACCCTGGTTTTATTCAGTTGGGTGAGTTATTTATTGGCCCTCCACATGATTCTTATGGAATGCCAGACCAAATCCATTAACATTTTTTCCTGACAGCCAGTATGTTGTGCAAGCAGTTTGTGTTCTGGCCTTATCTTGAGTCAAAGACTCACTGACTTCCACTGCCAGCACTATGCTGATCATAGGAGATGTCATGAATCAGAGGGCTGAGCTTTGGTTCCTGTCACATATTGTATCCCACTTAAACTTCCTGGAATATTGGCTCAAGAAAATGAGGTTACAGATAATATCATACTAACAGCTAGTATGGATCTCCTAGAGCAAGCTAGGGCTCTTCACCTGCAGTTCCTTCTGTCTCCATAGGATTTATATAGACTACTTCTAGAATTACTGGCTTCCCAATGTAAACATTTGTCTTGGGAATGTGCCACATGGGCCTTTTCTTGCCCTTTTTGGAACACTTAAACACATAGGGGTTAATCTCCAGTACTTGTTGTCCAATACCACTTGGCAGATGGATGTCATGCATTTTGTTCCTTTTGCCAATCTTAGATATGTTCATTTAATAGTGGATACTTGCTCCGCTTTTGCGTATGTGATTGTCCTTTCTGGGAATAAGAGTCTTAATGCTATCAATGCCCTTAAATCACCTTAGGCTCTAAAGACTGACAATGGCCTAGGCCTGCCTATGCCTGTCAACAGCTTAATGACTTTCTGAGATTCTGAAAGATTTCTCATGCTACTGGCATCTTCTATAACCAGCAGGGTTAAGCCATTGTAGAAATAATCAACAGTACCCTTAACTAGTGGTCGAGATCATCTTGCCAGAGGCAAAAAGAGACCCCTATTTGGCCCTAACCAAAGTCTCTTTCCATGTTAATTTTCTCAAATTTGATGAGACAAGACTCAGTCAATCTTAAAAACATTGGGCATTTCTGTCCCCTGGCACACTTCTATCCATAGGAAGATGGAAAGTCCCTATCTCTCTCACTCTCTTCAACTACATTCATGTTATTTGCTTTTATGTGCATGCCTTTCATTTACTTTGACTTGGATTTCATGCAGGATGATAGATATGAATCTGTTTTCATTTTTCTGTATATGTATATCTAGTTAGATGAGTGTTATTTTTGATTCTTTGTTCCATTGCATATTTTTGAGCTCTTTATTTATATAACCAAGTGCCCATTCTTGTGTCCATTCATATCTGGGTCTTTGATTTGGTTCTATTGATCAACATGTCTGTGTTTATGAAAATGCTTTATGGTTTTGATTTTTCTTACTACAGTTCTTTAGTACAGCTTGAAATTGGTTTTGGTGATACATCTAGATGTCCTTTTATAATATAGAATTTTTAAAGATTTCCTGAGTTTTTGTTTTTTCCTATGAAGTTGATTATTTTTTCTTTCAAGATCTTTAAAGAATTGTATTGAAATTTTAATGAGGATTGTGTTGAATTTGTAAATTACAGAATTGGTAGGATGGCCATTTTTAGTTTTTATTCAATTAATCCCATGAACTCATTGAACCTTTCAATCTTCAGATATCTTCTTCAATTTTCTTCTTCAAAGACTTGAAGTATTAATTTCATATACCTATCACTGGCTTTGTTAGAGTTACCTCAAAATATTTTATGTTATTTATTATAAAATTATATGTATTGCTACTGTGAAGTATGTTGTTTTCCTGTTTTCTCAGCCTGTTTTTTATTTCTATACAGTAGGATTATTTATTTTTTGAGCTTATCTTCTATCAAGCCACTTTGCTGAGGGTATTTTTCAGCTGCAGTAGTTTTATGGTATTTTTTTTTGTGTGGTTACTTACATATACTATCTTATTATCTGCAAATAAAGATAATTTGAATTCTTTTTCCTTTCCAAATTGTACTCTCTTGATTTTCTTTAGTCATCTCATTGCTCTCAAACTTTAAGTAATATATTGAATGAATATGTAGAAAGTTGACAGCCTTGTTTTGTTTTGGGTATTAGTCAATTGGCTTTAAGTTATCGCCATTTTATTTTGTGTAAATTGCCTTTATTATATTTTTTTTTAGGTATGTCTTTGTATCCGTGATCTCTCCAAAACTTTAACATAAAGGGTGTTAGATTTTGGCAAGAACTTTTTCAGCATCTATTGACATGATCTTGCGGTATTTTACTTTCAGGTTTTGTATGGTGGATTACATTGTGAGATTTTTTTTTTATGTGAAACCATTCCTGCATCTGTGAGATGAAGCCTACTTCATCATGTTGGATGATCTTATTAATGTGTTCTTGGATTTGGTTTGCAAGTATTTTATTGAGTATTTTTGCATCAGTGTTCATGATGGAGCTGGTCTTTGTTCAGACTTTCTGTAGTTTTGTTTCAGAGTGACTGTGGCCTAATAAGAAAATTTGTCAATGTCCTTTCTTTTTTTCATTTTGTGTAAGATCTTGAGGATTATTGGCATAAGTACCCTTTGAAAGTGTGGTAAAATTCTGCACTAAAATCATCTCTCCCAGTGCTTTTTCATGTATGGGGGACTTTTAATGGCTGCTTTTACTTTCTTGGGAGTTATTGGTCCATTTAATTTGTTTAATTTATTTTGATTATATTTTGGTAACTGTTATGTTTCCATAAAGCTATCTGAATTTTTAGAATTTATAAACTTTGTATACGTTATTGAAGTATGACCTAATGATTCTTTGGATTTCCATAGCATCTGTTATTATGTTCCCAGTTTTGTTTCTGGTTTTTTTAATTTAGGTAGTTTGTCTCTGTCTTTTAGTTTCAAAAAGACTTTGTCCATCTTGATTATTTTCTCTAAAAACAATCTTTTTGTTTTATTAATTCTCTGTATTATTCTCTTTGCTTCCATTTTACTGATTATAGCCCCAAGTATATTATTTCCTTCCATCTACTCTTTCTGGGTGAGTATGCTTCTTTTGTTCTAGAACTAAAATGTATGCTCTAATGTTAAAAGTAGGGCACCTCTGCAATATATTTATGAAGTCAATTAATGCTATTAATTTTTTTCTTGGCACTATTTTCACTGTGTCCAATAATTTTGGGCATGCTGTGCATTTATTTTAATTGATTTCTAGCAAGTCTTTTTTTTTTTATTTATGCATTGACCTAGTAGTTGTTTAGTATAGAGTTGTTGATTTTCCATGTTTGTAGGCTTAGTTTTTTTCCTGTGGTTGTTGAAATCCACCTTTAGTCAGAGGATTTTCTAGGATATAAGGGGTTATTTTAATTTTTTGTATCTGTTGAGACTTATTTTATGACCTATATGTGGTCAGTTTTGCGGAGGGTTCTATGAGGTGCTGAGAAAAAGACATAGTCTTTTATGTTTGGGTGAAATGTTCTGCAAATATCTTTTTGATCATTTGATTCATTACTCTTGTTAGCTCCATTATTGCTCTGTTTCATTTTTATCTGAATAACTGGTCCACTGGTGAGAGAAGGATGTTGAAGTTACTTACTACTAATGTGTAGGGTTCAATAAGTGATTTAAACTTTATTAAAGTTTGGTTTACAGATGTGAGGCCCTATCTATCCTTTGCTCAGTATGAAATGTATTTCTTCATATCTTTTGATTAATTTTGTTTTGAAGTACAATTTTGTAGGTATTAGATTAGCTATACCAACTTGCTTTTTGTGCCAATTTGAATGGAAAGTAATTTTTCCAACTCAAGGTGTAAAATTTGAGTCAAGGCAAGTTTATTGTATGAAGCAAAAGGAAGGAACTTGTTTTCATAAGCTTTCTTTTAACCCATATGTTTTTATTGGAAGTTTGAGTATGTTAATATTCTGAGTCATTATGAGCAAAGATTGCTAAATCCTGTTATTTTGTTGTTGCTAATGGTGTTTGTCATGTGTGTATGTTTCTGATATTTGAATTTTTCTGGTTTGATATTATTTATTATTTTTATTTTAAATGGTATAGTTAACTTATTTCAGTTGGAGTTTTCCTTCTAGTACTTTCTGTACTACTGGATTTCTGGATTGGTATTGTTGAAACCTGGTTCTGTCATGAAATATCTTGTTTTCTCCATATTTGGTGCTCTTAGAGTCAGCAAGAAATACGTCCAGTTCCTTCTTTCTTTTAGAGTCACCATTGAAGTCATGTGTAATTCTAATAGTTCTAACTTCATATATTATTTGACTTTTTAGCTTTCAATTTTCTTCAAATGTTCTTTGGTCTGTATACTTAGTGTTTCAATATTATGAGGTGTGTGGACTTTTTTATGATTCATTCTAGTTGGTGTTCTTTAAGCATCTTCTAACTTTATAGGCAATTTTTTAGGTTAGAATTTCTTCTCTATGATTATATTAAAGATATTTATTTGGTTTTTGAGTTGTGGTGTACTCCTCCTATTTGTGTTATTATTAAATTTGCATTTTACACAATGTCCCTAATTTCTTGGATGTCTAGCATTGAAAGGTTCTTAGATTATATATTTCCTTTGATCAATAAATCTGATTCTTCTGTTACATCTTCAACACTCAAGATTCCCTCTTTCATCTTTTGTAATCTACTGATAATGCTTATATCTGTAATTTCTGTTCACTTACCCAGATTTTCCATTTTAAAAATTTTCTCAGTTTGTAGTTTCTTCATTGTTTCTATTTAGTTTCCAGATCTTAAATTTTTCTTGGATTTTTTTCCCCATTCTTTGAGGGGTTTATCAACTTCTTATATTTTTTGTCTTTTTTCTTGATTTTTTTTTCTTTTTAAGGACCTTTATCATCGTCATAAAGGATGTTTCAATGTTTCCTTGAGTTTCAGCTGCAGTGAATACTTAGAGACCACTGTAGTAGGATGGCTGGCCTCCAACAGTGAAATATTACCATAGTTGTTGATTGTGCTCTTACAATGGTATTTAGGGATCTCAGTTTAAGATGATTATAAGTTTTGCTATTCATTTATTAATTTGTCCTTGTTACATTATCCACCAACTGAAACTCAAATATTCAAATAGATGAGTCTGTGGAGGCCATTCTTCTTCAGGACCATACACAATAAAAATACATTATTTAAACATCTGTATAAATTGTTACATATGAAATTTCATAATGATGATATATTCTCTAAAATTATAGTTTAAAATTATAAGTTATAAAACTTTAATAATCTTTAATGTAATGGGGTTTATGACATTTTACATATGTTCATTATTATTGTTTTTTGTTCACCTCTATTTTAACACATCTTACCCTTAACTCAGTGGTCCTCCTCCTTCTACCAAATCAGTTTTCTTTTGTTTTCTTGTGTTACACACATATAATCTTCACATGGGAGTAAAAAATGTCAAAATAAAGCATTATACCCTTCTTCCTCTGGTTACTCATTTTTGTTCTCCCTCAGTTATAAGAAGTTCCCATACACCTTTATATTCACTTCTCCAAATTATATCATGATAGATTTATTATTATAAGATAAATAATAGAAAATTATTCAATAGATAGGTTTGCTATGAGAGAAAAGTAGCAGTAGTTAGACTTAATTTGATTAACACGGTCTTTGTGTCTATCCAGTTTCATATATATGAAACAAAACCTTCCCTCTTTATGGTGAATATAACCTCATTGTCTTCATGTTTTCATATAATTTACATTCATTTATCTCTGCATGTGTTGTGCTGTGTGTGTACGCATATTTGCCCTGCTAGCACTTTCATTATTATATTAGAACCTTGATCCAGTTTAATTGAACTTTTATACATGTGAAATATATGACTCTAGTTTTACTCTTGTACATGTATATACACATTAGTAGTCCTATTTTTAAAGAGTTTGTCTTTGATAAATGTATTGAAAATCATCCAATAGACAAATGTCCAGAGACAGCTATGAGGTATGATTTAGTGCTTAGGAATGTGTTTGAAAGATCATATAGTTTAAGTTTGGGTCAAGAATTGTTCAAATAAGCCAAAAATAGCAAAACTATGCATGCTCCTTTGCTTACTAATCTTGGGTATAAAACTGGTTTAAGCTTCTTTTTGCTTGGCCTTCATGCCATGATATACTGTGCCTTCTCTCTGGAATTTCTTTTTTTCTGGGAATTTTTTATCTCACTTACAGAGTAAAAACTAAGACACTATAATTTCTTCAATGTATGATTTTTACATCAATAATAGCTTCTGAAGTATAACTTCGAAGTCCTTAATTTTAATACCATAGTCAATATGTCTATTTCTATGCACACACCATAGTTTTGCTACTATAGGTCTGTACTATAATCTAAGATAATATATTATATCTGATGCATTCCTCTTTATATTTATGAGTTTGCATATCTTTGATACTTTTTATATAAATTTAAAGATGTAGTTTTACTTCCCTAATAAACAACATTGGGATTTTGATAAAGATTCTATGAAATCAGCAGATATTTTTATTGCTGAACCTATATTTGTACTATTAGTTTTGTCACCTCATAAATACTGATCATTTTCTACATCTACTATTTTTTATTTTTCTAGTATTTTAAAGTTTTCATTATAAAGTTCTCTAGTCTCCTTAATTAGGTTCATTTCTAAGTATTTGTAAGCTGTTGTGTATAGCATTTATAGTATGATTTCTTTCTTTACTATGTAAAATTTACTGATTTTGCTATGAGTGTATGTACTACTACTTTATTGACTATATAAGATGCTATAATCCTTATACTATTACATTTTCCGAAAAAGACCATTGTAATTTCTTTGTGTCAAAAAATTCAAGTAATAATATTTGTACATTTCAGAAAATATGGAAAATCTTGCATAAATTTCTAGTTAGAAATGATAGCCCCAGTTTCTTTATGTTTTAGTTACATTTTTCAATATTTTACATTATAACATATAAAAAATGCAACTGTATGTGTAGTATAAAATGAATATTTACAAATAAATAACAAAATGCATTTTATAAAACAATAATTTTAACTAATAATTCTTCCTATAAATGACTTCTTGCTCCTTTGTACATAATTTTTAGAACTTTAAACAACCATGATTTCTGATGCACATGTTCTATATCAGAATGTGGATGTGATCGTGATTTTTTTTTTCAGAGTCAAATTTATTGAAAACAATTAATTCCAAAGCTATTCCAGTTTTGTTGGTTGTAATCTTACAAATAATGTAGTTTCTCTTTGTCCAATGATACCTGCATTCTGTTTATCACATGGTCTTTTTATTCAGTCTGTTAATGACATATTACACTTCACACGGTAAATATATCATCGAATGACTATAATTAGGTCAGAAAATTTCAAGAATACATGAAGTTAAAGAAAGCCTTGCTGGGAGACAAATACATGCAGGAGAAAAAAGCCTTTGAAAGACTATGACACTTAAACCTTCTTGAGTCTCCTTGAGGCTCTTTCCAAAGTTAATCCACTGTATCAAAGTAGAATTGAGCTTTAATGCCTAGTTAATTATCTCAAGCAATATTAAGACCATGTTAGTAGAGGTAAATTTCAGACTAGTCTCTGAAAGGATGCAAGATGATTAGTGCACAGATGTGTATGATTTGAATAAGCTATGTTAGCATTGAAGAATGAGTCAAGATGAAGCCTCTCGAACAGTTTGAGTTCTACAATTGTTAACTCCTTGGCACATATACTATGTGGTCAGTGGCAGGTTAACAAATTCATCACCCATTTTTCTGATGTGATTTTACTATATTTATGTGATCTTGTGAGGCCATTTAATGTTGATACATTGATATGTACATTCTCCTTCTTTTTAATAATACATTGTAAATAAGTATCTGACTCGTGGGTGATGTTTTCTATACACAATAAATTCCAAAGTCATTCTGCCTATACATGTGTACTTAAGAAATGGAGCCACATTTTGCTTGTAGGGTGCAGTCTCTCAAATTTAAGCAAAGCCCGGGAAACAACTCTTTTACACAATATGGTATAGCTGGGATAAGGTCTTAGATTAATCTCAATGCTTGGCATTAATCAAGCTTCACATAACTAATGTATATAGTTTTGTGGATTTGGACATAGTCTAACTACCACAATACAGTTAATGAAATTCACAGATCACCTCAAATTATTTCCTTTTATTCTATATAATTGTTTATATTTCTGTGCTAATACTGACCATGAGATTTGTCCTTTTAGTCAAATGTAATGTCACGTACCAATTGCTAGTTATAGGTACTATAGTTTACAAATTATCACTGAAACTCAGACATTTTAGATATTTGTAAATTTATGCATGATGAAAAATTAGCCCTCTCTATGCATTCCCTGGAAATGACTTTTCTCTGTATAGTTCTACAACTTTGACTGTTTATATTTGATCATTTAAAATAGATTTGGCTGAAGTTTGTTTTTTCATAATAATCACTTTACAAATATATTTCATTTCCTCCAATGTGGCCATAAATTATATAATTTTATTATTTTATAATTTTAAAACATATCCTCCTTGTGGTTGTACATCATGTTTTTTAATCTATTCACTGTTTGATAAAATATTGTGCTATTTCCATAGCATGGATAATGTATTTAACTTTATTGAATAGAGAAGTATAGAAAAACCATATATACTGTCTTATTTTTCTTTACAAAATGGCCACAAATGTCCAAAGGAATCCTGAGTAAAATAAACCATGCATCACCACACATGATCTGAACCTAAGGTACAGATGCATAGTAATAAAACCAGCCATCTGACTTTGAAAAGGCCTTGATATACACTGAAGGAAATACAACTTATTCAACAAGTGATACTTAAATAATACTGAATACATGTAGAAAAATTATATGTAATCAATAACTCTTGCTCTGCACTTTACCCTAAGTATATGGCCTGTGAATCTCAAGGTCCATATTTGAAGTCCCACAGCTGCTAAGCCCAAGTTATCACACAAAATCTTATATTAGTTACAAGTTGTTTGGCTTATGGCTAGGGTTAAGTACCAATTAGTTCTTAAAATTTAACCCATTTTCATTAATCTGTGTATTGCCACATGGGCTTGTGGCTTTACCCATACTTCTATACCTTGCTTTCTTGGAGACAGTTTGTAGTGCATCCCTGTGTCTCCAAACTTTTTTCCCTTTATCTATGCTTGGATTTCCTGGCTGCCTATAATCTGCCTTCCAGTAAGCCAATACACCCTCTTTATGGTATTCACAGCACAAAGAAAGACATCATTGCACAAGAATTAAATGCAAATGAATCAAAGATCTCAACCTGACAGCTGAAACTTTGAAAGTACTAGAAAAGAAGGCACAGAGTATACTACAACATAAAATCATAGTTAAGGATTTCTGAATAGGATTCAGTTTGCTTAGAAAAGAGCCAACAAACAACAAGTGGTTGACTCATAAATTTACAAAGCTTTTATTTAACAAAGACATAATTAATCCCATGTAAATGAGCTCTACAATATGTGGGAAAATTTTCAGCAAATACAAAATCTGGCACAGGATTAATATTTACATTAACAAAGAATTAAGAAAACAACATGAAGACAAAATATAATCATAACAGAATTTTCAAAAAATAGGAAAAAACAAATGACTGATAAACACTTTATAAAGTATTCAGTATCATTCTTCATCAAAAAAATCAAATTGATATGACTTTGAGATTCTACATAACCCTAGTCAGAATGTTTTTTGTTGCAATATCAAATAAAAATAGCTGTAGATATTAACAATAGCTATTAAATGGAACCAGGATAAATGTCATTCAACCAAAGAATGCAAGTGTAGAACATTTAACCAATGGAATAGTGTACAAATATTAATAAAAATATAACTATGAAATTTTCAGATAAGTGGATAAGAAAGTAAAATTTAATAATGAGTCAATCTGTCAGAAAAAAATGAACTTAATCTCTTCCTTTTATTCTGTTTTTAAACACACTTGCATACCTCATGTTGTCTTCAGCCTTGCTCTTTTAGACAAAAAATGAGCTTCATTTAATTATCCATTGCCCTTCAGCTCCTACTTGATATTTTGACATCTGTGTGCCACCATGGATAGGTTTCTTTGTTCTGTTTTCTTTATTGTAATAAGAATCTCTCTCTCTTCTCTCTCTCTCTCTCTCTCTCTCTCTCTCTCTCTCTCTCTCTCTCTCTCTCTCTCTCTCTCTCTCTCTCTCTGGTATGTGTTTGTTGCATGTATACCTGCGAGGGCTTACATGTGGATGCTCATATGGATGCCAGAAATTGTTATCAGGTGTCTGTCTATCTCTGTTAACCTTGCATTGAGACAGAATTTCCCACTAAGCATGAATTTCATTATTTTAGCTGATGATCACCAACAACATACATATGGATTTTTTCTCATTATGCTTTTATCCAGATTCAGCTATGTTTGTATAACAAGTATTTAGCCCAATAACCTAACTCTCCAATTCTTCCATCTTGTTTCAATTTGCATGTTTTTGATATTCACTGATATTAACTATCTCATCATTTACCTGCTTAGCTTCGATTTTAGTATAGTTCATTTTAAAATATAAATTAGATATGAAGAGATAGTATATTAAAAGTTATATGGACCAACATAAACCTTTAATAATTAAATCAATTTTGAACCATAATAATCATAATAATGGTATCATAACTTCACATTAATTATATTCTTACAACTATAAAAGAAAGTATAACAGCAATATAAAAATATTCATAAAACCCAAAAAGTAAATAGAAGTACAATGTTGATTCATGCATGCATGTTCAACTCCCTAAATCTAGAAACCCAAAAATATACTTTGATAAGGCATTAATTGATATTATAAAAACTGGATATTCATACATCAAAATATGTGGGCACTGAACTGGATATGGGTCTTCTAAAAGATCACCAAGTGTTCTTAACTAGTGAGTCATCTCTCCATACCAAGGTGGAATTATTTAAAACACTATATTTCTGCAAAGACTTTCTATTTCATAATCACAGATTGAGAAATCTTGATTTCTAAGATTGCCCTTTGGCCATTCAAATATTTATATGTATTCCTCACATTATGCTCATGAAAGCAGTAAGGGACCTAACATGGACAAAATCCTTTTTAAGAATACCTTCAATGTGTAAGATTTACCACCCAAAATTTGATTAAACTATTTCCATTTACAAATGCAAAAAGAAGTTTCATTTTGTTATATAGAATATAAAATAGAATACAAAGTTAAAATGAAGCTTAAGGGCATACATTGAGTTAAATATGATAACTGTAAAAGGAAACAATAACAAAATAAAATCTGTCAAAAACTGTAATTGAATTTTAAGGTGATGAGGGTGGAGAGGCTAGAAATATATTCTATGAAATCCTCAAAGCATTAATGAAATATTATTTAAAATAAATGCTTTAAATTTAAAAAGCAAATATAAGAAGTAATTGTAGCAAATTGGAAAAAAATTAATATTGCCTATGTAGTTTAAATATATAAAGCAATGAAAAGGTATTGATTTTACAAAATATAATATGCCAAGTATATCTATTCTCTCTAAAGGAAACAATTGTTACTAAAGAAACAAAATATATAGAAAAAGGACTATAACATACTTTTCTGGACACATATATAGTGTCCAGTAACAACAACTTTATATGGAAATGTGGAGTATCTTTGAGTACTTTTAACAATATTCATCTATTTTACAGAATCAAACACATGGTGATATTCTCTAAAAGCTATTGCAGTAGTCTTCCTAAATAAGCAAAGCATCTGTTTTCATAATTGCAAAATGGCTAATCTTTACTAATTTGGGACATGGGCTCATAGATAAGCAACAGCTGCAGTTTTGCCAGCTGCATCCTAATGTTTCACATGCATCTCTGAGCAAGAAGACATGTGTACAGGCTTTATTTGATTGCCCTTAGTTTCCTCTTCTTTCAAGGAAATGCTCTGGAGATTAACTGGAACACTTCAACATAAATTTCATTCAAAGAAAAGTAGATAAGTTTACAGATCTCTAAGAGTCAGCATATCTATTTAACAAATTTGTGATCAAGATAATTAAAAAGGTTGTAAGAATTAATTCCTAATTGATACCTTTTATATTGTGTATCACTGTCATTAGCCATAGGTCTTGACAGTTCCAGTTAAATATCTAGGATATGTATGACAAATGAAGAAAATATTTCTATTGATCATTAAATTCTTAGAACAAGGCCACTTTTATTCATACATTCTTTTATCTCTCATATTATTTTCTCTTTTTGCCCTGAAAAGTAGTTTAGGAAAGTATTAGAATGTTTATCTTGAAACATAGGATTCACATTGCTGAGATAACTGTGTGTTTCCTGCAATGTAGCTGGATTGATGCAATATGAATGTTGAAGCAAATTGAATTAGGCGAAATCTGGCTGAGCCTGTTAGTCAGTATCCAACTTTTCTGTCACAAAATTCTACATTATCTGTATTATACTAAATACCTGGTGAACAATACTTAATCTTATACTTAATTATACAGTTGCATTTCATGGACGTTAAGTCTTTACATTCATTCCTTGTCCCTCCAATAAATACATATATGGTATGGACATAATGATACTTTAAATTCTGCCTTTTAAAATACTGAAATATGCATATATTATACACAAATGTGTAAATACAACCTATTTTATCTGTATCATGTTTCTTCTATGTGAATTATTAGGTCTGATTACTTCATATTGTATATTTTGGAGTGCAGTTTCCCAGGGAATGACAAAGTAAAAGAGGCTATATACCTGTAAAAGAGCAAAGGTAAAAGGATACATGAAAATATTAAGACAGAGGAAAGAAAAGGAGGAAATAATGCAATTATATCAAAATATTAAAACAAAAAAAATATTAAAATTAAAACCCTGAAATAATTTAAAGTTTCTATTTTATTTTTATATTCTGGACTTTAAATTTTTAATATAATTTTATTGCTTCCATACTTTAATAATGGGCTCACTTCTCAATTCTGACACTTCAGCATCATATACAAAGTAACAGAGATGATACTAATTTACATGATCAACATATAATATAGTAAAAATTTAGTCCTTATAATATCATAATAAACTTCAATTTTCAGAGTCCTAGCACAGTGAATGATTTAGAAAATTATTGCATTAAAATGAGGAAATTATTTAGGAGTTGGAATCATATTTTATTAGATGTTTGAAAGCTTGAATATTTTTATTTATTTATTTTATTTAAAAATGATATTTTTATCTATGTATTCTCCTGCTCCACATCCCTTCCCTTCTTCCAATCCCTCCCAGTCAGCCTTCAGCCTCATCCCTCCCCATTTACCATCACCACTCTAAAAGATCAAGAAGTCCAAAAGTGGGTCAACTCAGAGCAACACATCCAATCCAGGCAAACTTGAATCTTATATCAGTAGACTCTAAAATGATACATCTCTCTACACTGCTAGCTTAAGAAGCATTACCAGCTACTTCATTTACATATCCAGTTATTTCTTAAAAGGGGCTCTAATGTGAATCATTAATTCTCTGATGAAAATAATGATCATCTTGTAATGTCTCTAGGCATCATATAATTATTTTTATTTTATTTTATTATTTTGGAAGAGCCTCAATTTGTATCTGTCGTGGAATGGGATTCACAACTTATATTAGACTTGCATCAAATTGTAAAGATTCATCTGCTATTGCTTCCAAGATGCATGTGTTGCCAAACTTTTACTTTTTTTATTTAATAACAGAATGTTCAAAAATATTCTACAGTAAAGAACCATAAAAATAATGACTCCTGAATTTTACTTGCTTGTTATGTTTAGAATTATATATCAGATTGAATCTTATAAAATGGCTGCAAATGAATTTCATTTTTCTATTAATAATTATATATGATATGTAAGTAAGTAGATCAATATTTTTACATGATGATATATGAGAAAGTAGAAAACTTTTGTGGTAATTCTATAAAAACCACTTAATGTTGCTCAATTTTGAATTTCCAAGAGAGATTAATTTTAATAGGGCTATTTAGGTTATTATTTTAAAAGCAATTACTATGGAAGGAAGCAATTGTATAATTAAAGATCTCTTATTTTTATCATGTCAAATCTTTCATTATTTAGCAAAAGGCTAGAAATATTTTTTAAAAATTCTAGTAGACAGCCATATTCTTATTTTTATAAATGTTCAAAAGACATATATTGTGAGTAAAAAATTATATTTGACAGATGAAAGAAATTTTATATTCAAATTCTGCCAAAATATATTACATATTAACAATGGATATATCTGTTGTTCACCATGAAAACATTCTTACTGAACTTTAGACCAAAGCTTAGATTGATTTTCACTATTTTAAACTTGAGAAACACCAGCAGAATTTTATGATTTTAGGCTCACTAATAAAAATCCTGAAACTCCTAAAAATATTTGCATATAAGGTCCAGCACTGTCATTAAACATAGAGCCTTAAATAAATGAAGTAGCCATTTTTTTCATAATAAACATTCTAACACAATTTTAGAGATAAATTGTCAATTATATCAAAAAAACACCCCAAGGTTTGTTTTTCAAACTTTAAAAATAACATTATCATCATGTTTCATAAAAATATGAAAATTTGTTTAAGGTTTGAACTACTTAAGTAGGATTTATAAACCAATTATTTCCCCAAAGATGTGATGATGCTCTATAATGATCTACTACCCAGTCAGCAATATGAAAGACTCAAAATTAGGACTCAGGAAAATAAGAAATTAATTACATGAGTTTACTTTTTTGACAAATGAAGAATAAACTTTAATATAGATACAATTGTTTTATATAAGTAAACTCAAATAGAATTTATTATGCTTATGTTTATTCTTCTATGAATGGTACAAATTTTATTGAAAAACAAAACTGCCAAATGTGAAAGTATTTTACCTTACTAATTAAAATATTAGAAAACATTTATCAAAATGTTTGGGTGTGTTGGTTTACTGTTACCATCATTCAACAGCTTTACTACTGGACAGGTGTTTTCATTTTTTGTCATTGTGTACAGTTCTGATATTTTGAGCCAGATAATTTATTATGTGGAATTGTCTTTTGCATTATAATGTGTTTAGTTGCATTTCCAGGTCAGCTACCCACTAAATTCCAGGAAAGATATTTTCAATTGCTACAGTCTAAATATCTCCTAACTTTTAAATTTTATCACTAACAGAGAAATTAATAGCATATGGACTGATATATTTATAATATATATATATATATATATAACATAGATATATTATGATATACATATATATTACATGTATATTATAAATATGATATATATGTCATATGTCCTTAAACAAAAGAAGTGGTAATAAGGCTCAGTGTGTAAAGGTATATTCCACCAAGTCTGATGATATGAGTTCAGTCCCCTGAACTCATATGATAGAAGACTTTTTCTGACATCAACAAGCATACCCCTACAGATGCATGGGAGGATGCAAGCATACATATGCATCCTTGTACATGTACAATAACCCCACATACAGACTAAATAAATACATTTTAAAATTTTAAAAAGTAATTAGTAAAATCAAGTAAGTGCCAAATAGTTTTCTGTGTATCTCTAATATCTGACACTTTCCACAAAATATTTCTCAAATTAAAAATATTTATTTACTAATTTTAATGTGAATAAAATATAGTAGATATGTAGTTTGTTAAGGTATAATTTTCTTAGTTTATAAAGTTATAAAACTATATGAATTTTAATGCAATAATCTTAACAGTTTTATTTTTATTTATTATATATGAATATTTGATTATTATATCACATGGATTTTTAAGTAAATTAAAATATACTTTGTGCTTATGTTAACTTAATATAATATTTTGAAATTAAAATGAGCAAGCTTCCATACACTTAGGAATTGATAGTTCATTATTAACTGAATAGAAAATACTCTAATTGAACTGATAATTGAAAGTCTTATGTTCAGGCACAAAGACTATGGAAAATGCAAAGTAAAGATAGATACTAGCTATATGATAATGAAGAAAATATTAAATCAGCATTTAGCTACATCCATCAATCTTGACAAATTATCTAAGCAAAATCGCATTATAATATATATATGGAATTTATTTCATCTTGTGGAAAAATATTAATCACAGACCATAATTTTTCATTTTTAATTTTATTATAAATATGTAATTTACCAAAGATGGCATAACTGCAGATTCTGCAGATAGTAAACTTGGTTCACAACTGGATACATTTAAGCTTATTTTTTTCATCTAATACTATATATAGGACCTTCCTGGTCCTTAAACATCAGTAAGGACAAAACTTATAAGTAAGTACCTGCTTGATTTCTTATTCCACGATTCAAGTATGTCAAGTTCTAGAGGTTAATCAAGAACAATATTAATATCATAAAATAGTTGTGGAGTCTATGGGATCCCTATTGGAAAAAAAAAACAAAGGAGAGATACTTCATTCCTAGTAAGAGGCTTTTTATTTTATTTGGTAGTATGTGCTATAAAGTTGGGTTAGTGTACACCATTACAGAAAAATTTAATTCAAAGTCATTGTATCTATGAGAATGTACATATTTTACTAATCTTCTACTTAGTAGACTTTCATATAGGTTTTGTAAAATGATTTTTACTGTTACTCATTCCATTCACTCCCTTTTAAACATATACCACTACCTTTAAATATTGTTAAATCATTTTCTTTCTTCTCTCTTCATTACATTCTGTCTCCCCTTGCTTGAAAGTATTAATGCTTTCTCATGACCCTATATTGGTTTCCTAATTTGTGTTGCTTTTCCAAATTAGAGATACAGTATGTAAGGCTTAAAATTTAACTTCTACACTTGATGCTTACCTGAATGGTTCTTGATTATCTAACTCAAAGTGACTGTTTCCAGTCCTATCAATTCAGATGTAAATAGAGTCATATTATTTCTTTTCTTAACAGCTATATAATACTCCATTGTACGTATTTGTTTTTTCATCGTCTGTTACTCAGGTGATGGATGTCTGTTTCCTAGTTATTGTGAATATAAAAGCAAAAAACATAAAAGAGCAACTGTCTTTGTAATAAGACATGGCTCCATTATTAAAGTTATAGAAGTTATAGAACAGTTATAGAACTCGAACGAGTAAAATTTACAAAGCATATAACATTTTTCAAAACCATCACCTGACATATCTTATAAATATTAAAGTCATACAATTATTCTCTTTCTAAAAACTTTGTATTTTTTTTTACAATTTTGTGCATTATATAATTATTCTTTTTCTAAAAGCTGTTTTTTAACATTTTATGCATAAATGGTGTATATATACATATATGCACCAAACATTCTGATTACTTCAATCTCATCTTCATATATCTCCTACCAATTTTTGTTAATTCATACTTCTCCATTTCCCTTTCTTACATTCATAAAATTTTTGTATGTTTTTTTTATTTTGTTTTTTTGTGATGGTTGTTTTGCTTTATGACCCACTAGGTTTAACAAGGATCATATCTGTTACAATGTATATAAATTATTCATTAGAGCATGGTGAGATCTTCAGTGGGTACATAATGATAATACATAGAATTCATAATTTATAATTTTTCCATGGAAAAAAATCTAATTCAGGATGTGTTATCTTGTAAAGTGGACTAAGGGGAAAAAAGGATATCTATAGTCTCTTAAACATAGTTCCAAGTACATGGCTTATAAATTCCTCAGCCTTCTTTGTGAGCCAGATAAATATCTTCTATTTCAAATTCTAACACTCATCATGACTCCCCATCTTTGACAACTTCTACTATCTTCATTTATATATGTCTAGTTCAAAACGTGTAGTATATGATCACTCTTAGTCCTCCACTGTCTTTTCCAGCTAAGTCCCCTTTTCATTTTCTTGCTTTTCCCCAACCCATCGCCATCTGCAAACCCATGCATGATCCTAGTTCTGGACCTATAATCTCTAATTGTTACCTACCTGTATTTTCTAAGTAGGTAACTTCATTCCTGTCCCCTCACTTTTCTCCATACCTTTATATGTAATTCTACAATCCTAGTTCCAGACCGTAGGACAGTAGTCCTCATTATTTATGAGGGACTTTTGCCTGTTAACTTTTATTTTCCCTTTTCCATCTTCTATACTCCCCTCAATCTCTCACCTCCCACTTATTTCCACACTCAAAGGCCAAGATCCAGATCACTGTACCTTTGAAAGGCAAAATATCCCATGCATGTCCCATCCATCTATCCACTTTTTTCTCTACATCAAAAGTCTAGCTTCAAACTTGTGAGCTAGGAGACCCTTTTTACCAGTTAAAATTAAACAGTTCATCTGGTATGACTACTTGGCCTAGATGAAGCCATGAAGCTACTGCACTAGCAAAATCTAAGGAAACCAAGATTATCACATTAGACACAAAATTATAGGAACAAGTCCGCATGCACAAGTCAAATCACAAAATTAAAAAAGAAAAAAAAAACTGAAGGACCAAGATAGGGTATCTTCCATCAAAGTCCATAGCCTATAGAAGCAATGTTTAAGAAAAATTATTCAGATACAAAGACACAGTTTAAAAAGATAAAATGATTATTCAAAAAATTCAGGAATTAGAAAAAACCTCCAAAAGTATAAAAACACATATTTGAGTAATGTCTAAAAATATAAAAATACACAGCTGAAAAAATTAGAAAGATAATATAGAATTTTGGAACCAAAGTAAATAAATAAATAAAAATATTGAAAAGAACACAAGCTGAAATAAAGATGAAATTGAAAATTCAGAATCCAAATTACATAATTTAGTGAGAAACCTTATAATTTATATTGTATCCAGAGAAGATAGAATATGAAGAATAAGCAAAGAATACAGAAACTTAAAATACAGCATAGAAAAGGAATATGTAAAAATATCGAACATCTTCAAAAACCAGAAGATAGTTGCCAAGTCTTTCTTGAGCAATTCATAATCTGTGTAAACACAGAGGTTAGTTATAATGTAAGGTACTGGGGAATGTGTAATTTCTTAATGAAATAAAATTAGAATAGTTATGGAGGTATGAGTGGTTGGGGGACTGGAACTTGAGAATTCAAATGGGAAAAGGAAGAGAAGAATGGGGTAAATGAGGAAATAAAGGGATGAGTAGCTAAAATTAAGACATTTTTGGGATCATGTAGAAGCCTAATACAGTGGGAAATTCGGAAAATATATTCATATATTGTAGTAGTGGAGTTTCTTTGGTCCCGGGCGGCCAGAGGTCCTAGACCCACAGACCTGCCAGGCCAGACCTCGTAGCCACCCAGCCACCGCTGCCCAGGCCCCCAGAAATGACTCAGACACTTATATTAACTTTATGCTGTTTGGCCTATGACTCAGGCACATTGCTAGCTAGCTCTTACATCTTAAATCAACCCATTTCTATTAATCTGTCTGCCACATGGCCCGTGGCTCACCTGTGTTCCTTACATTTTTCTTCTTGGGCGGCTGGCTCAATCTGCCTGACTCTGCCCTTCCTTTCCTACCTATTCTGATCCTACTTCTTCTATGGTGCCTGTCATGGCCCAAAACAGCTCCTTTATTTAAAGATTGAGAATCATAGCATACAGAAAGGCATTCCCACATCAATATATGAAAGAAATCAAAATGGAATCATCAAACATTAGGGGAGACAAAACCCCAACTAGACAGCTCTCAGTACCAAATGAAGTGTCCAAAGCCAGAAATGGATTATACTTCTTGAACTTGTAGGCAAAGTGACCCTATGGAATTCCAAAAACAACCCAGGCTATTGCCAATGATATTGGTAGCTCTCTATAAACTAATGTAGTGCCCTATTGCTGATGACAAGGCCTACACATTGAACATGAGGAAGTCATGCTGATACCTACCTACAGCCTTCACCCTTTGTTCATAGTGCTAAAATGTACTATTGACACTTGTAGTGGATTCATGATGTTACATTCTAAATAATTGTCCCGCCTATGAGTTTAATATAAAAAGTGCCAATTGGCCAAAGACAGTCAGGAAGTATGGGTGGGGCTACCATACTAAGAAAACTCGGAACAAGAAAAACAGAGCAGAATGCCAGAGAGAAGCCAGAAGAAGTAGAGGACAACTTTGCTGCTCTGAGAAAAGGTCCTGAACCACATGCCTAAAAAGGAAAAGATTCATGGGTTAGTTTAAGGGGTAAAGAGTTAGCAAGTTATATGTCTGGGCCCTAAGCCGATCAGCCTAAGATTATTGTAAGATCTGTGTGTCTTTGTGGGTCTGTGGGTCTAAACCTTGAGGCTAGGCCTGAAAGTCTGTGCCAGAAACCTCATACTACACATACTACCAAAGAAGAAAGATAAACAGCAACCTGGCTACAAATCTTTGATCTACAATGGTGATCTATATGTAAGATATGCTGGTGCAATCACAAAATAAATGCTGTATCATTATTGCAGTGGATTTAAGGTTCATTCAGTGACATGGAAGCCATACTTGATACCAATTAAAAGCCAAGAATCTGAGATTAGATAGGCCATGGCCCCAGAGGAAAATCAAATTCACCAGTTCTGCCCAAATATATGTAACAATAAAATGACTCCTAAAAACATTCTGCTATGCTCATAGGTCAGTGTCTTCCTCAGTCACCAACAGAGAAGCTTTTTCCTGCAATAGATGGGAACAAATACACATACCAATAAATAGATAATATGCAGAAATTGAGAAGCCTTGGAGCACTCTGTCCTAAATGGGATGTTTCTAGCAAATACTTTTGCTCAGGCTTTGTGGAACATTGATTAAAGAGAGGCAGAAAGATTATCAGATACAGTGGAAATGAAGAACAACAAAGAAACAAAGTCTTATAGGCACATCAGAACTGACACACATAGGAAATCACAGAGACTGTAGCAGTATGCACAGGGCCTGCTTGGGTCTGTAACTGATGGAGTTCAAGCATTCAGATGAAAAGGGGACACAAGGAACCACACCTAACCCTGAAACAATTTCTGATAAACATGCAGCAAGGAAAAATTAGTTTTTCCCAATGAGTATAAATAATACTTAACAGGCTCTATCTATGCTCAGAAGTAACTGTCCAACACAAAACAAACTTATGAATTTTTTAGAGTTTATTTCCCTTTTCTGCTTAATTCTGTGTCTAAGATTTTTTTTAATTTTGCAGGTTATGTAAAATTATATATCTTATATGTTTTGGTTTCTGATTATGTGTTTTCACAGGATTTCTGTGTTTAAAACTATATGTATCTGCTTACCTATTTTTTGTGCTTCTTTGGTCTTTTATTTCTGTCTCTTTTGTCTCTTTCTTTTTTAATTTTTACTTTATTGTATTTTTCTTGCTATAATGTAATATTATTTTTTAAAAAACTATAAATATCAAATTAAATATGTAATATAATTAAATAAGAATATTCATAATTGGTCTATTTTCTAATTAGTGAAAGAGTAAGAAAAGGTGTGGATTTGAGTGGATGGGGAGGTAGAAAATATCTAGGAGGAGCTGTAGGAAAGAAAATGACAAAAAGAATCTACTGAGAGGAGGGGAGGATTATCTGTATGAGCAATGGGGTAGGAATTGTGAGGAAAATTCCTACAGTCATGGGCTAGCTGGAGCTCTAGGGAGCTCACTGAATCAAGAACAGTTACTAGAGATTCATCAGAAAAAGGAGTTAGTCCCTCCAAGTGTGGGCAACTCTAGATTGGCATGGGCAGCATTTAGAGTCACAAGGGGTGGGATCAGATTGTGTTCCTGTTCATGGGCTGAAATCTTGTAGCCTATTCCCTGCAGAACACCTAATCCAGTCTTGACTTTGGCATGAGAAAATCAGAATTTCCTGAAGTGGATGTGCCAAGCTGAGCAGACCCACCTTGGAACTTCTTGCCCTTTTGGGAATGCATTGATGGGAAGGGGCCAGGCTGAAGGCTGCCTGGAAGGGTTTTGGAAGAGGGAAAGGAGGGGAAGCAGGGGGTACATGGAAAAAAGTCTCTTTTATAAGTATAAAGGAGAAAAGAAACTAACATTCTCATTTAAGTTTCCTCTACCTCTAATTCTACCAGTTCCACCCTGCCTCATCATCCTTTTGAATCTACTTCTTTTTTTGTATTTTGTTAGAAAATAAAAGGCTTCTAATACACAACAACAAAATATTACACAATATAATGATATAAAGCAAAAACCATCATACAACATTGCAAATCTACAGATGCATGTAATAATGAGGTTTCTTGGTCCTGGAGCAGCCAGGGGCCTAGACCCACAGACCTGCAGCCTCAGACCCCTTTAGCCACCCACCACTGCTCAGGCCCCCAGAAATGACTCAGGAGCTTATATTAACTTCATGCTGTTTGGTCTCTGGCTTAGGTCCCTTCCTACTTGGCTCTTAAATCTTAACTCAACCCATTTCCATTAATCTGTGTGCCACATGGCCCGTGGCTCACCTGTGTTCCTTACACGTTGCTCCTTTGGGCTTCTGGCTTGGTCTATCTGACTCTGTCCTACTTCTGCTACCTATGCTCTGATTTTTCCCCCTGCTTTTTCTATGGTGCCTGTCATGGGCCAAAACAGCTACTTTATTTAAAGATTGATATTCACAGCACACAGAAAGGCATTCCCACATCAACTCCCCCTTTCTGTCTAATCAAAAAGGAAGGTTTCAATTTTAACATAGCAAAATTACATATAACAAAATAACTATCAAGCAAGAAGTACAGTCACAATATCTAGTCTATTTTCATTTAGCAAAATTAAAGAAAATACTCTATCATCTACCTTATCATTGTGAATCTAAAGTTTTATATCCGATATACCTTTCAAATGACTAAGAAAAACTATACCTATAACTATCTGATCTTTAACTACATCAAAGACCACAGAAGGATATATTTACCCAAGTAAACTGGAAGTGCAAGCAAATTCCAAAATCTAGAAAGGACAGAGATGACACCTATTTGCCTGGACAGTCACCCAAATTTCCTTTATAAAACTGGGGCATCCATCTTCAGCCTACAGGCCCAGAGTTTCTTTTCATTTTAGTGAAGCAGGAAATCTGCTCTGCCAATTCTGGCACAGTTAATCAGTTGTTTCTCCTCGAGTCCTGAAGAATGTATGACAGTTTTCTCTGCAAACCAAGAACCTGAATGACCATCTCGGCTTGTTCTTCCAAAGTTCAGAGGTCACCTTCCTATGGAACCTGCATGTCCAATTTTAACAGCATACTGTAAAACAGTCAATATAAGAACAGGTTCATTTACAGTGGCTAACTGATGCCACAAGGAAACTAATCTCTATATGGAGTTTCTTCGATGCCCATTATTTTTCTTAAGTAAATTGGTGTTGCCAGGAGCAGACTTGTCTCACTGTCCAGAAAAATATAAGTTCTTAAAACATTTTAAGTGCCATATTCTGTAGGTATTGGAAGTATTTGAAGATTGCCAATCTAATTGAATTATATCTTTGCATACCTAAAAATCTAACTGTCATGCATTTCTTAATTATACATGACAATTTTAAATCAGTTACATAAGCATCATACCTTAAACATGAGTAGAAAATACAGCATAAGAAAATTGAACTTAAATTTGCATCAATAAACCAAAATCCGTACCAATGTAAAACATTTTGAGATTAACAGCTGATTTCCTGATATAAGTAAATTCAACAATCTAATTTTTTTAAAAAGTCGTTCATATACCATATTCCATTTTCCTTCTTAGAAAGAGATTAACTGTGACCATTAACAATTTATAATGAAAATAAACATTTACAAGCAATATTTTGGAAATTTGGGCATAGTTTTCCATTACTTCTTCCTACTGATTAAAGGGCATTGAAAATCTCATGGGTTCTTGAGACTGGATAATAGTTTACAGCCCTGAAGCTGATATGGCCATCTCTTCCCATCAGAGACTTTTTCATGGGGTCATGGTTGATGAAACCATATTTGTTTGGGAGAATTCCATAGGTTCCCATCTTCTGTGGAAACAAAAGCAGAACTCTTCTAAAGCAATAAACCCTTAGACACAAATTTCAAAATCAAAATACCTTTAAAGCATATATTCTTGTTTAATGTAGTAGCCTTTGCATTTGCAAACCATTGTCTTTCTGCAGTTAGCTCATTAACAGTTAAAAATTAAAAGAAAACACAATAAGTCTATTTTACATCTTTACATGGCTTATTATATTTTTATTATTCTATTTCTCTTTTTAAAGACTTTATCCTCTTTCTTTTCTCTCTGAAGCCTATGTACCTTTTACATACACTGGAACCCTTTTACTGTTTTTTTTTCTTTTAATCTGAATCTGCTTTATTGTGAATCCTTAATCATCTTCCAACCATAAGAGCTTTTAAAATACCCACACTCTCTTAAAGAGCAACATAGTTTTTGTAGCTAAATCTGAATCAGTAAGTTCTCTTAAAGGGACCACGTCTGTTTGTGGCCAGAAAACAGAGCAGACCCAAGGAAATGCTGCTACAAAGAAACCGTCTTGGTTTCCTTTTTGTTCAAAATAAACAGAAACCTTAAGTCAATCCCATGCTATTGAGTCCTCTGTGAGATTGCAGGAGCCTGCGTGATTGCAGCTTACACTGTCTGCCACCAGTCCGCGGCACCATTTTGAATGTAGCCAGATGCTGAGCTTTCTCTGCACAATGACCCACTTCAGATACACAATTTGGAAGCACTTTGGCTTAGTTTCTGTGTGAAAACCCTTTTTAAACTTTCTCAGGCTGTAAGTGGATATTTGGACTACCCAGGGATGCCATCTGTTGTAATATGTTTTTTTAGTCCCCGGCGGCCAGAGGTCTAAGACCCATAGACCTGCAGCCCCAGACCCCTTGGCTGCCTGCAGCTGCTTGGGCCCAAAACTGGTTAAGATGCTCTTATATTGACTGCTTGTCAGTGTGTTGTTAAAAGTGGACATGCAGATTCCATAGGAAGGTGACCTCTGAACTTTGGCAGAACAAGCCAAGATTGGCATTCAGGACCCTGCTTTGCAGAGAAAAACCATCAGACATTCTTCAGGACTCGCGGAGAAGAGAGTGATGAATGGGCAGAACAGATTTCCTGCTTCACTGAAATGAAAAGAGACTCAGGGCCTGTAGGCTGAAGATGGATGCCCCAACTTTATAAAGGAACTTTGGGTGACTGTCATAGGCAGACAGGTGTCATCTCTGTCATTTCTAGATTTTGGAAGTTGCTTGCACTTCCAGCTTACTTGGGTAAATATACCCATCTGTGGTCTTTTATGTAGTTGAAGTTATAGTTATAGTTCTTAGTTATTTGAAATGTATAGTGGATATGAAACTTTAGATTCATAAGGATAGGTTATATGATAGAGTATTTTCTTTAATTTTGTTAAATACAAATAGACTAGATATTGTAACTGTAATTCTTGATGGCTATTTTGTTATATGTAATTTTGCTATGTTAAAATTGAAACCTTCCTTTTTGATTAGACGGAAAGGGGGAGGTGATGTGGGAATGTCTTTCTGTATGCTATGAATATCAGTCTTTAAAGGAGCTGTTTTGGCCCATGACAGGCATCATAGAAAAAGTAGGAAGAGATATCAGAGCATAGGTAGGAGAAGCAGGGAGGAGTCAGGAAGACCAAGCCAAAGCCCAAAGGAGCAACATGTAATGAACACAGGTGAGCCACAGGCCACAGGCCATGTGGCAGAGAGATTAATGAGAATGGGTTGAGTTAAGATGAATGCACTAGCTAGCAATGTGCCTGATCCATAGGCCAAACAGAATGAAATTAATATAAGCATCTGATTCATTTCTGGGGGACTAAATAGTGGTGGGTGAGTAAGGAGTCTGGGCTGACTGCAGGTCTATGGGTCTGGAACTCTGGCTGCCCAGGACCAAGAAACCTCAGTGCAACAGAGGCAAAAGAGCTCAAGGGAATGCAAAAATATCAGCAATCCAGTAGAGCCTTGTTGTCAGTTTGTGGGTTGCAAACTACTGTCTTGGCATTGTTTGGATTGTTTGGAGATTATATGGGACCCCTTTGGTCCATAACACAATTGGATATAACCTAGTCCTGGTCCAGGATGCTTATTTTGTTGGCAAGAGATGGCCTGTTTGGACTTCACCTTTCCTAATATTTGAAGACTTAATTAGGATTGCTTTCAAATATTTCATGAGGTTTCCACTGAACTATGATTTTATACCTGGAATTCCCTTTAATTTATAATTTTTTTAGTTTGCTTATTACTAGCTGTGATAAAACACAGATCAAACCAACCTGGATGTAATGTGTTTATTTTATTATATATTTATAAGTAACAATATATCACTAAGAGAACACATGGCAATAACTCAAGGTAGAAACTCAGAGGTATAAACAGAAAGAGATTATGGAGGAATCCTGCTCACTAGCTTACTGCTTATGGATATTTCACCTTGCTTGCTTTTTTAATCCAAGATCACTTCTTCAGGGTGACACTGCCTACAGTGGGTAGGGCATTCTCAAAATATTAATTAATCAAGAAAATCCCCATAGACATATGCATAGGCCAACCTAATAATGACGTGTCTTCAATAGAGATACTCTCTTCCCATATATGTCTGGTTATATCAAGCTCACAAAAATTAATCAGCACATAGGAAGTATATTGAGAAATAATTTAATGAAACACATTTTAATAGGGAGTCATATTTAAAGCTATACTAAAATGATATTTTAGGTTAAATATTCTTGGAGGACTTGCTAAAATATTCCGTTATAGTCAAAATGAAAACTAGCTATAAAGATCAATCAATAAAGCTTACTCATCTTTACATTATTTCATTTGACAAATTTATGTTTTTATTTATTTGGCTAAAATAAGTGATAAAAACAATATCAGACCTTTAGGGGTGCTTTTATTATTAGATTCTTGTTTATATTATGGTGTAATAATATCATTTCTCCTTCCTTTTTCTACCTCCAAACACATTTACCATCACATATATAAATGTATGTATATATTGTAATTGTAGGGTCCTCCTCCAAGATCTGATCTATGAGTTTGCTAGCCTTAGCTGTTGTCTAGGTTTCCAGGACTACTAAGCATAACTTCCCTCTTGTTAAATGGTTCTTAATTCTAATTAGAAACTTGTTAGTTATTCTCTCTCTCTTTGTCTCTCTCTCTCTCTCTCTCTCTCTCTCTCTCTCTCTCTCTCTCTCCCTCCCTCCCTCCCTCCCTCCCTCCCTCCCTCCCTCTCTCTCCCTCCCTTCCTGTGTGTCTGTCTGTGTCTGTGTGTGTTATTAAATTCAGTCTGACTAATTTTACATGTATGTATATGTTTTCAGAGCTGATCATCTGATACTATAAAACCAATTGGTATACTCTTCCTTGGGAAGTCACTTTCCTTATCTCTCAGTATTTTGAATGAATAAGATGAAATCTCAAAGTTTTTTTTCTTATTTTTCTAATTTCAAGGGATAACAAAAATACTTTTTGAGATACTTCTTAGCCATTTTTTCTTGTTTTGAGAACTCTCAGTTCCAGTATAATTTTTAAATGGATACTTTGTTCTTTTACTCCCTTATAAATGTTCTGATAAGTTCTGAATATTTATCTTCTGTCAGTAATTTACATAGAAAAATTCTCATTCTATGGGCTTCCTCTTTATACAATTACAGTCTTCTTGAGCTTTTTAGATATAGAAAGTCCCACTTTTCAGCTATGACCTTATAATTTAGGCAAATGGAATCCTATTCAAAGGATCTTTTTCTACACCTACATTATGTAGCATATTATCTATGTTTTCTTCTAGCAGTTTCAGTTTGAACTTTCACATTTACAGCTTTGATACATGTGCAGGGAAATACTTATAGGTCTCCTTTATTCTTCCCTATCTGGACATCCAGTTTTCACAGTACCATTTGTTAAAGATCCTTTCTTTTCTACAGTGTACATTTTGACATCTTTTTCGAATAATAAATATCTGAAGTTGCATACTTGCATTTTCTCAGATTTATTCCATTAGTCTACATTGTAGTTGTTGTGGTATAATAGAAATTTTAGGATTGTATTTGTTCCTGTTTTTGCGAAGAATTAGATGGTTAGTTTTTATTGAAATTGTATTAAATCTGTAAGAATTATTTTAACAATATTATTTCTATAAAATCAATGGAAAAATATTTATTCAAATTTTATACTGTCTTTATCTCTTTGTTGAGAAGTTTGCATTTCTTGCTAAAGAGTTCCTTATCTTCTTAGGTTAAATTTATGCTTAGATATCTTACTGGGGGGATTATTATGAGCAGGAGTGTCAAAAATCAGTTTCTCTGATTTTTTTATATAGTTGGTGAACAGAAAAACTATTGATATGGCAAGGTGATTCTGCATTCAGCCACACTGCTAAAATTGCCTATTTTTTTACACATTTTGTGATAGAATTTTTGATTAGGTTGGCTTTTTATACATGATTTATTCACATACCTAATATGCCTTCCTCAAGAATAAAGATAGTCTACCTTTTATAAACTTTTGAGAAATACATTCATGAAAGTATTCTAGGGTCCATTAGAAGTATTTTTATTAGGTTGATATTAATAACCATGATATGCATATTTTTGAGACTTTAATATGTCTGGTATTTACAAATGTTATCTCATTTAGCACTCAATGTTATTTGTGGTAGATAAAATTATTTCTATGTTTCACAGATTCATATACTTGTGCAACTAAATTAGTTTATGCAAGATGCTGTGCAAAACAGGAAATAAAGTACAGAAGCCACAATTTTAATGACTAATAACTATTTTGCTAAGAGTGATAAGTAATAGCTCCTAAAACATACATTTCTTGAAATATAGCAAATAAAAATAATAAATCTTATTGATCACTGTGAAAGACTTCAAATATTTTAAAAAGGGTTTTATGTCATATTTTTATTTAAATTTTAGGTATGGCTGTGTCTTAAGTTGGATAACACTCCTGCTTAATATAAATTATGCTATTTTAAACTACAGTAATAAAAAGGAAGCACAAGATATAGATGTGCTTTGATTTATGCATATACAAATTAAAATTGTATAAACAAAAATAATAAAAAGATTTAATATTACATATGTAACTTTTGAAAGAAAATATTTTTAAAACAAAAAAGATATACTTTTGATTGGGAGGAAATACATTCTCTTTAATGAAAACTGTTAGGGATAATTAAAATATTGCTGAAAGTTAGAAATCTAAACTAACAAAATGTTGACAAAACATACAATATTAAGTCAGAATTTAATATTCAACATCTCATACGTATGTTAAATCATATCATCTACCAGCACTAATAAGATTCATTTAAAATATAATTGATTTTTGCTTTTACATGTGTAATGATTTTAAAATCTGAACTAGATTTATGTTTTCTTAATTAAATAATAGGCAGAATGGAATATTGTAGTTTTATTGTAATAGCCAGAAAAGCATTTGTCATAGATGATTTAGATCACTTCATAAATTTTATTGAGATAAATATATATATATATCAAATGGTATATAGATGATTTATATAATGAAAGACATGTCAACATAAAACAATTTGATTAATAATGATGGATAAAATACTATAGAATGGAATAACATTCTTAAACATTAAACTTAAAATTTTGGTCACAGTAAAATATTAAATGGAACTTTAGTAATTGTCACATGCTTTGCTCAGTTTGTAAATCTAGTAACTGCAATTGCCTTAAATTGTAAAAGGTAACCATTCCTCTCATAGTCTTTTGTACCATATTGTATTGGTTTAGAATAGATAATAGTAGTTCTTCTTCTTCTTATTATTATTATAAAAATATGTCATTTTTATCGATGTATCTCTCTGCTCCCCCTCTCTTCCCTCCTACCAATTCCTCCCAGTCAGCCTCCAGCCTCCGCTTTCCCATTGATCCATCCTCTTACCAAAAGGGCAAGAAATATAACAGTGGGCCAGCTCAAAGTCACACATCCACTCCAGGAAAGTCCAATTTCCTCATTCCAAAGTCAAGACTGGGTTATGTGGGAATTCAATAAAGGCTTCAGAAGTTTTGGAGATATCAGAGGGAATCTACCCAGAGTCTATGTGGGGGGTTAATAAAAGCTCCAGAAGTTCCAGAGCTCTAACCACAGTCAATCTAGGAGAATCAGAGAGTGGTGATTCAAACCTTTAATCCCAGCACAGGGAGTATCCTGGGAGTGGTGACCTACACCCTTAATCCCAACTGAGTTGAGGTCACTTTAGATTATATAAGAAATCCCAGGCTCCCAAGCAGGCAGTTGTGGGGCCACACTTTAATTTACTAAGAGAGTATTTAAGCTGAAGGCAGGCATAGAGTTGGAAGATGCCAAGCCAAGGGAAGCAAGGCTGAGGAAGCTGGAAGGCAGCTGGGTAAGATCTGACTATGGTGTTTATTCTCTCTAATATCTCCAACTTCTTCAGAGATATATCCCTGAGTCTCATTTATTCATACTACAGGGTTAGGTATTCCTCTGCAGGGAATGGACTCCAAGTTGCCAGCCTATGCACAGGAACAGTCTGATCCCACCCCTCGAGGCTCCACATGCTGCTCATACCAGTCAACAGTTGCCTAACCTTGGAGGACCTAGCTCCTTTTTCCAATGGATCTCCACTGGTTCTATTTTGATTGATTGCTATTGAAAGCCATTCTTTCCACCTTAGATTTATCACATTTATAAGTTGTACGATTTATATGCTTTAACCTTATTAGCTCCCATTATTTCTTTTAACTCTTTATGATAATGCCAGATGGTATTTGACTACCCTTTTAAATATTAATTTTGTATGACTTGTGGTAATTTCTGTATACACATATGTTCGATTAGTGCTACCAGTTATTTTCTATTTGTATTTTTGCTATTTATTTAACATTAAAATTTGAAACAATGATTATTAATCTGTGGGTTGTGACCCCTTTGGTATTCTGAATATCAGATATTTACATACAATTAATAACCATAATGAAATTACAATTATGGTACAGCAAAGAACACAATTTTATGTTTTGGGGTCACCATGATATGAAAAACTATTAAAATGTCACAGTGTTAGGATGAGAACCACTGGTGTAAAGGGTATTATTACACCCTTTCTAAAATACAAAATAACTGTAATATCTCTATAAATTGAAATATAAAATGTACTTACAGCACTACCATTGATTTGTTTTCTAGTTGAGTTCGAATAGCAGACATCTCTGAAAAATGTTTGATTCAATAAGGATATCAAACTCAACAATATAATCAGTTTCCAAAACTTAGTATCCACTGAAAGCTCAATTTTCAATGTCATTTTAATTAACATCTTTTCATTTGATCTTAGCTCCTTCACCCAAATCTGAATTTTCTCAATCACTCTATAAAATTACAACCCCAAATAATAGAATATTTATTTTACATGCAGCTAAATACAGTTAAATAAAATCACAAAATTATGCTTCAATTGCATCTTTAGTATCAGTGATTACATTTTATTGTTCCATTTCATATACATTTATACTCTCTCAAACAACTATTCTATAATTTTCTCACTTCTGACTTTCACAAATGTCTCTAATATCATTCTAAATATCAACAGAAATTCTTTCTGCCTAATGCACTGTGGGATTGATGAAATTAAAAGAGTAGTTAAAAATTCTGTCACTGCTGCATCACTTTATCTGCCATTTGCATTAGTGTTCTTTTTGCCTCATAAAACAATTTATCATTTATCTTCTATAGTGGTGGGAAGAATACTGCATCCCCCAAAGATGTTCAAATTTTAATATGGAAAATGTGGCAATATGTTATCTCATACACAAAAATTATAAAGTCATCCTTAGGATTTGATAGAATAACAGACTTTTTTTAAAAATATGAGTCTACAGAATATAATCATGTTATTCTTTAGAAGACAAAGAGAAAAAAGAGTCATAAAAAAGATGTGATGATTGAAATAGCAAAAGACAGATGTGGTTATTGACTCTGAGGAATAATGGAGAAACCATTCAAGGAATAAATGTTACATCCAGAAGTTATGAAAAGCATGCAAAGAGTTTTTAATTAAAACCTTCAGAAAGCATATGATTCTGTGAGAGCCTTTATTTTAGCGCTTTTAAAATAATTTCCAGACCTGGAACAATATGTTTTTACTCTTCTATGTAACTAATTGTGTAATAATTATATATTTTAAAATAGAAAACAATTGTTCTTAAAATAACATTACATATTTCTTAACTGATTTATTAAAAAATATACACCCTTGTATTATATAATAATAAAATTATTCATATCTATTCTTTTACAATCTTGAGTTCATTTTTATAACATACATAATCATAAACTCTTCAGAAGAATATTCTTCAGCTGAAATTCATTTTATAATTTCTTACAATCATTGTAATTTCAATCATAATAGGATTTTTTAGAACTAAAAGATGGCAAAATTAATAATTTATCTTCAGTGATATCCTTATTAAGTTGTCACTAGTATTTGAAATTGTTTAACATAGTAGCTTGATGGATAGACTTTTGTCTCTGGCTTTTAGTGCAGCACATTATTTTTGTCCTAATTATTCAGATATATACTTTCCCCCTCATTTGGTGAAATTAAATATTCTCACAAAATTTATTAAATGATTCACAGTATTCTCTATTAAGATTTTTCACAGTTTTCATCTCATTTAATTGAAATTTCTTCAGTCTTTTTTATTAATATATCATAAGGTAACACCTCTTAAATATATGTCTACTCCAGAATCTTAGTTACATACTTGTATATCAATCTGGCAATCGATTTCCTTTATTTGAGTCATATTTCCCTTATTTGGGCATTTCTAGATACAATCATTCTTCATTAGGTAATCATGACATAAAACCACAAATATTGTAGTTTATTATTTTTTTAGGATATTAACTTTTAAGCTTTTGATACAATATGCTTCAATTAGAATAACCATAAAGAATATGAAGCTACTATGAGAGTAGTGTGCAGAAAAATGGGTTGATATGCCAAAGAAGGAAAAGTAGAGTATGGTATTTTAAAAGGATAGAGGTGAAACTAGAATAGGGGGATAAAATAGGAGGGAAATAGGAAGGGATGAACTATGGAGAAGGACATTCACATTAAACGCATTTGAAAAGTCATATTGAAGTCAGTTACTTTGTAGCAGGTTTTCTTGAATCACCAGCACCCAAATCATGACATAGAGACCTATTAGTAGTTATGAATACTTAGCATCAGTGTAGTCTTGTCCTACCAACACTTATAACTTATTTTAACTTGTCCCTCTTCACCTACATTTTACTTTCGGGCTTTGTACTTTCCTTTGTTTTGAATGTCCTACATTCTTGTTTTCTCCATGTATGGCTGGCTGGAGTGTGGCTGCCTGGTTGGCCTTTAGCATCTCCCACTCCTTCTTTCTTGATCATAGATTACTTCTTCTATTTATTCTCCCTGGCTGTCATCCATGCCTGTACCTATTCTTTTACTGTCCAGCTATTAGCCATTCAGCATTTTATTAGATCAGTGATGTGCCTTAGGCACGCAAGGTAAAACAATTGCAACCCATCTTTACATAGATAAACAAATATTCTGTAAAAATGTAACAAATCTTTACATAGTTAAATGCAGCACAAAAATGAAACACATTTTTACTTTATTGTGGAATATTATTTAAAGATGTTATATTTACTTATGCTGTGGAATAATTGTTTAATGATGCAAATATGTATTACATTAACCTACAGGTGATAAACACCCTTCAGCATTATAGAATGGCACAAGATTAAGTAAAAAAAAAAAAACAATAGTCCTATACACTAAGGATAGAGGGTTGAAAAAGAAAAAAGGTAAATATTACCCTTAATAATAGCCACAAATACCATTAAGTATCTTGGGGTAACTCTAACCAAAGAAGTAGCAGAACTATTTGACAAAAAATCTTTAAGTCATTGAAGAAATAAATTGAAGAGGATATCAGAAAACGGAAAGATCTCCCATGCTCCTGAATACAAAGGACCAACATAGTAAATACGGCAATCTTACCAAAAGCAATCTACAGATTCAATGAAATCCCCATCAAAATCCCAAGACATTTTTTGCAGACTTTGAAAGAACAATATTCAACTTATATAGACGGAATAACAGGAAACCCAGGATTGCCAAAACAATCCTGATCAATAAAAGTACTTCAGGAGACATCACCATCCCTAACTTCAAGCTATAATATTTAACTGCAGTAATAAAAACTAGTATAAAAACAGATTTTTGGATCAATGGAATAGAATCAAAGACCCCAACTTTACCCCACACAACTATGAACACTTGATTCTTGACAAAGAGGCCAAAAAATATTCAATAGAAAGTATCTTCAACAAATGGTATTGGTGTAACTGGATGGTAGAATGTAGAAGAGTGCAAATAGATCCAATCCTATGACCCTAAAGAAAACTCAAATCCAAGTGGATCAAACACTTCAACAGAAATAGCATGAGAGAGAGAACAGTGATACAAAGGGAATATCAACATAATATTATCTCCACACATCACCTCAACATAATAAAGGTTATTTATAAAAAAGCCCACAGCCAAGATCAACTTAAATAAAGAGGAAATGCAATTCTGTTAAAATCAAGAACAAGACAAAGTTGTCCACTCTCATCCTTGATATATATTTAATATAGTACTTGAAGACTTAGCTACAGCAATCAGATAAATAAAGGAGATCATTGGGATATAAATTGGAAAGGAAAAAGTAAATTTATTGGTATTTGAAGAATATATAATTGTATACACAAGTGAGCCTAAAAACTGAGTATTATTTATAGAAATGTTCAACATCCTTAGTCATCATGGAAACACAAATCAAAACTACTTTGAGATGTTTTGAACTTTCATCTCCTAGTTTATAAAGAGACAATAAAATAGAGTAAAACCTAGGAAATATTTGAGAGTGGCTATAGAATTAATAAAATTAAGTGAATGGGGTACAAACTGAAATAACAGGAATTAAGAAAAGTGTGCATCAAACAAATGTGATCCATTTAATTCCAACTAAAAACAGACTTTCTCCTACACAAAATAACTACAGTGGCCTTTTCCTTCAGTTATTGGGAGTTATCTAAAAACTCAGATTTTGCTTTTATTTCTCTCATAAAGGTACCTTAATAAATCTAATCTCTAGTGATAAAAAAGAGTAAGATATTTTTCCTAGAAAAAAGTATAGTAGATATGTTTAAAAATAAAACTGATAGAATAAATCTGTATATACTCAGAAGACTTAACAACGTAGGTTACAGGCTGTGATCTGGCTAGCCTAATAATGGCTGTCTCCAATCAAAAAGACCAAGAATCTGATAACTGTTTACTACACAAGGCTGGATATCTCAGCTGGTCTCCTGTATACATTGGAACACCAAAGAAAAAACTAGGTTCTAATAATGGCAATGGAATGCCTCCATAGCACAGTAGAGGAAGTTGCCTGTGAGTGAAGCCAAGCAAGTAAAAACAAAAGCTTTCTTCTATGTCCTTTTCTGTATGTTGCCACCAGAAGGCGTGCCCCAGATTGTAATTAGGATTAGTCTTACATTTCAAATGAATCAATCATTTCTGTCCAACTACTTGGATTTTAGTTGATTCTAGATATGATCAAATTGACAACTAAGATGAGTCATCACAGTACACAAACAAATTTACATTTTAATGTAAATTTTACTAAAACAGTTTTTAAACAGTTCTGAGCATTATTTTGACATTAGTTTTATGTTATCAATACACTTTAAGGGAGAAAATAATGGTGTTGTCAGTAAATTTTAAGAACTTGATCAAATGGATAGTTATGAGGTTAAAAAGTAAAAGCCAGTATTCTGCCTGTTGTATAGCTAGCTGCTTCTTCAAATAGAAATACCACAACTTCAGAGAGAAGGGATTCTCAGATGATTCAGAAACTTTATAAGTCATTTTATAAAAATGAAACTTTTATATGTCCAAGATACACAAGGGTCTTTTCTAAAATAATAAAATTAGTAAATCACTCATGAGAAAATAAGAATTCATCTGACCAAGGTACCTAAAAGTTAGGCAGACAACTTCAGGAATGTAAAGCTCATGCTTGAATGGCTTTTCAGTGATGTGGTAGTTTCCTTTGTCTCACCTGGTAAGTAAGTCCTCAGTTATGTTCCTGTAAATGACCACAGGAATAGTAGTGATTTATCAAGTTATACTTGGGTGGAATTGATTCTTTGGTTTGGCACTGGTATCTTTCAAAGGCTAAAAGACATCTGTAAATGTCTACTTGGAAAAAAATCAGACAATGTTTTTCTTATTTAAAAACAACATATATTCTAAGTCTAAATGTTAATGTTAAAGCTATGTATAAATAATACAAAACTATGAACCATCTTCATAACATTAAAATATAAAAATAGATTTAAAATTCATAAAATTCCACAACATATATAAAAATAAATTAGATTATGTTAAAATTATTATTTGTTCACTGAAAAACAACTTCAAAGAAGTAAAAGTTATAACACAATAGTGGATAAATACTTTTTATATTTATTTAATGTGAATAAATATTTTGCTTGCACTGCACCATATTGTGTGTATTTATGGTAGGCATTGAGATCAGAAGAAGGCATTTGATTCCCTTGATCCAGAATTACAAATGGTTGTAAACCACCACATGGGTACTAGCAACCAAATATAGGTACTATCCAATAGCAAAAAGTGAATTTGAACACTGAGCAATCTCTCCAGCTTCCAATGATGGTTTTAATACACATATTTATTAATGAAATTATGCTAAGTGTACATAGATAATGAATGCAAATAAATACAAGTTTAATATATAATATAAACATGTTCAGGACACTACAATATTCTAATGGTTATTAAACATGAAAACCTTAATTATTTTTTAAAAAACTATAAAAAGAAACAAAAGATAGCTACAATTTCATAAACATGACTACCATAAAAAAATCTGATATAGTAAAAATTAGTACATATGTATTACAGTTATAATTTTTATTTATCCTTAAAGAGATCAGTCATATCTTAAAACAATGTGTTTGCTTGAAGTTCTGAAATATAGAGACCTAAGAATTACATGGTTTCCCATCTTTATTCTGTCCAAACTATATAACTGTCTGGGAAGTCTGAAGAAAAATCATTTTCAAGTATATCGATTATTAGCAGACTCAAATCCTAGTTATGGACCACTCTTAGCACATAGGATTTGTCTATATCCCTTATCTCAAGGTTGTGTTTGTCTTTCAATTAGAAAAAAGAGACTTAGTAATTATATCTAACATTATACCTAATGATGAGAAAATAAGCCTTTTTGTTGATATTAAAAAAGTCTTTCAAATTTAGCTGCAAACATTACCTGAAGAAATTAGAGTGCCTCTCCTGAGAGAGTTTCCCTGTAAAATAGTGTAGATTCTCATCAGCACACATATAAATATGCCTTTACTTCTAAACTTATAAATATACTTATGATTCAGTAGATTTCCAAAAGGAAGATGTAAAATGTAACATTCAAGGTGATATGTTATCATTTCAAGAAATTTATATACCCAGAAATACAAGAAATGTTTAGAAATACATATTAAGAATTCACATTAATTATTCACTAAATATAAGAAATGTTTAGGAATAGGTATTAAGAATTCAGAATGATTATTCATTAAAGGAACCCAAAACTAGATGTAGCAAAATTCAAGGGTCCAATAAACAGACTATCTATAATATACTGTAGTAAATATGAAAAATTTTAAAACATTGTTTTGTTATTTAACTAAAAATGTGGAAAATAAAATGAACAATATGGGAAGAGCTTGAGTTAATAATGCATTTGGCTTCATTTGTGTAGAAAAGGATTAAAATGTTTAGTGATATTTGAATGGTTGATTGGTGTCTTAATTTTCTTCTTACTGCAATAAAAAAAAATTCTGAAAAAGCAACTTAAAAAGAAAATGATTCATTCATCTCCCAAGTCCAGCTTCCAGCTCATTATTCCAGAGATCTCACAGTAGCAGAAACATGAAACAACTAGTCACAACCACAGTCAAGAGCAAAGAGATAATGAATACATGCCTTCTAGAGGGCAACTCACTCCTTTACTTATCCTGATGCTCAGCTCATGTAATGACTACATATATTTGAAGTGTCATATAATTTTTAAGGATGAATTGTAATCAAGAGTTCTTTGTTGAAGCACCAAACATAAAAATATTTATAATTTTTGATAAAGAATTTATGGGAATAACTACATTTAAGTAAGCTTTTACAGATTCTCAAGCCTCATCAAATAATCTTATTTTTTATCCCTGTTTTAATTTGTTAGTCATAACTTCCCAAGAGACTCTGAAAAGATTGCTAGTATGATTGACTGCCCCCCACAAGCAGCAGGTAAGTCCCTATTTCTGAAGACACCATGTACTTCAGACATGTGCACAAAAAACCCAAGTTGAAACTGACATGAAATTCCCTGCTCTGACAATTAGATTTCCAGCAGAATTCATAAAAAAAGACCAGCATGGCAAATTAACCCCAAAGTTGCAGTAGTGGCCTACATACCTTGGCAGTAACCAACAGCTCTCTAATAGATTTATAACTGGCATAATAAGAGGAATATCACACTT
Organism: Phyllotis vaccarum; assembly: GCA_033318265.1. Classification (NCBI taxonomy): domain Eukaryota; kingdom Metazoa; phylum Chordata; class Mammalia; order Rodentia; family Cricetidae; genus Phyllotis; species Phyllotis vaccarum. The sequence continues at coordinate 25,394,038 of JARWLC010000013.1, read as the reverse complement.
GGTATGAGAGACCTAGTCAATTAAAAAAAGCTAGCAAAACTATGTATACAGGAGGGCAATTTATCAACACAAATTTATTTAATGAGAGTATGAGACAAATCCCTAAATGCATTCAACATATTAGTTTGCTGACTCAAAGATAACTATAGTTCTCACCCCTCCTTAAAAAACAGTCTATTTGAAATATTTTGATACCATTACAGAACACTTAAATAAAGCATAATACAGAACTATGGAGCCTAGTTACAAATGATACATCTATAACACACCCTCTTCACCTGAGGCTTAAGGATCATTATAGAAGAAAGCATAGAAATATTTTAAAAGCCAGAGGAACTGTGACATTTGGTGGTCATTTATTTGATTATAGGCAAATTTTGTTTAGGCACCCTCTAAATTATTGCTTGGAGTTCTAGCCAGGGAAATCTTGTGGGGTTCTTGGTGTTTCCCTAGCACCATGTTTCTCTCTCATTTCATGATGGCTTCCTCTATCAAGATATCTATTTCTTTGTTCTCCCTTTCTGTTGATTCTTAGACTCGACCATCTAATTTTCTCATGTACTCTTCCCACCTTCCCTTGCTTACTTCCTCATATGATCCCAATTTACTCAGGAGATCTTTCCTATTTCCCCTACCAAGGGTTATCCATGGATGTCTCTCTTAAGTTCCTCCTGTTACCTATCTGTTCAGGGTTTTTGGACTGTAGCCCGGTTATCCTTTGCCTTATGTCTAAAATCCAATCCACTTATGATTGAGTATATAAAACATCTGTCTTTCCGGGTCTGTGTTAGTTTACTCAAGATGATACTGTGCAGATCCTTCCATTTGCCTGCAAATTTCAGTATGTCATTATTTTTACTGCTCAGTAGGTATTCTATTATATAAATGTACTACAGTTATTAATCTATTATTCAGTTGAAGTTATCTATAACAACTTATAAACAACACTGTAAATAAACACAAACATCCATAATCAATATTGTGGAAATGTGGGCATCGTTCTCTAGGCTACTTCCTGCTGATTGGGGATGCTGGCAATCCCATAGGAATCCAAAGAAAAATTTAGGATTGTGGACAAGTCTTTAGTGGAGTACTCTGTAAGGCTGGACCATCTCAGCTAGTCTCCTTGAAATTGTTCTGGATATAGAGCTTGGGAAACTTCAACAGAGGTGCTCTGAAATGCTTAATCATCTGGTCCATCCATTTCCACTGGAGATTTTTCAGGGGGTCTACCTCTATCAAACTTTATGTTCTTTATCAAGGAAGAAATCAACAGTCTCTCATTTTCTGTGAAAATAAAAGGAAAACCTCTTCTCCAAAGTAGTGTATCTTTGCATTTCAATTTTAAAATAAACTCATTTACAAAATATATACGTTGAATTATTCCAATAACATAATTGTCTTTTAGCAGCTTTTACTAAGTCATTTTCAGTCAAGAAGCTTAAAGATAAGACAATAACATACAGTATCCAGACATTCTTTGTATTTTCCATCTTTACTTGGCTCTATTTATTTATTTGTTTGTTTGTTTGTTTATTTGTTTATTTATTTGTTTATTTATTTATTTATTTTACTCTATTTCTTTGGCTATGGTAATCGACTCCACCCAGATTCTTCTGTTTCTTTCTGTTTCTGAACAAACCTTTAATCTCCCAAGGATTCTTTTATTTCTTTCAATTTCAGAACACACCCTTAATCTGCCAAAGTTCAAGGTTGGTAGGATGGGTGGATGGCTCCACCTAGCTCCTAGTTTAATTTCATAGAATTTATCTTTTTAACCCATCTACTCTGGGAATTTTAGGGTCCATATAATTACCTAGTAAAGCTTTGCCTTCTGCTGCTCATTAAGTCCATTTAAGTATTTGGCAGCAGGGCCTTTTAAAAGATTCACAAGTGTTTTACCTCTAAGGCTGAATCAGGAAGCTTCTCTTTAAAAAGCCAAGCCTCAGTTTGCCTCAGGCAAACAGAGCTGATCCAAGAAAATATCGCCACTAAGAGGCCATCTTTGATTCTGTTCTTTTTTTATCCTTATGAACATAAACCTTGAATAAATCATTTATAATCTTTTCCTTATATTGAGGATCCTGTGAGACTTCAGGAATAAGCCATTTTACACCTTAAGCTGCACTCCAAAAGCCATTGTAGCTCAAGCCCACGTGCTTCACCAGGGTGTCTCTGTACCACGGCTCATGTGGGAGACACAATTCATAGTCTTCTTTGGGCTCTAGGAAATTTTTTAAGCTTTCTATGGCTTTATGCGGGTATATTTGCCCCACGTTGGGCGCCATTTGTAGTGTGAGGTTTCTGGCCCAGACTTTCGGGCCTAACCTCAAGGTTTAGGCCCCCAGACCAGCAGACCTGCAGACCCACAGTCCCACAGTCCCACAGAGACACACAGATGCTTTCAATAATTTGAAGCTGATTGGCATAAGGCTAGGGCATATCACTTGCTAGCTCTTTCCCCTCCATCTAACCCATGATTCTTCCTGTTCAGCCATGAGGCTCGATTCCTTTCTTTAGAGCAGCATAGTTGTCCTCTGCTTCTTCCAGCTTCTCTCTGGCGCTCTGCTCTGGCATTCTGTTCTCAGAGATTTTCTTAGTCTGATAGCCCCACCCACATTTCCTGCCTGCCTTTGGCCAATCAGCACTTTTTATTAAACCAGTGGATGGGACAATTATTTACCATGAAACAACACAATACCCCTACTGGCATCCAGGTTGTTTCCAGGTTCTGGCTATTATGAATATTGCTGCTATGAGCATAGTTGAGCTGGCGTCCTTGATGTAGGAATGTAGAATTTTTGGGTCTATGCCCAATAGTGGTATTATTAGGTGGCTAGATAGATTAATACCCAGTTATCTGAGGAACCATCATACTGATTTCCAAGGTGGTTTTACAAGTTTATATTCCCACCAGGAATGGGGAATGTTCCCTTTGCTCCTCAAGCGTAGGTTGTTATCTGTGTTTCTGATCTTATCCATTTTGACATGTATAAGATGGTATCTCAGAATTGTTTTGATTTTAATTTCTCTGATGGCTAAGGATGTTGAGCAATTTGTTAAGTGTCTTTCTGCCATTTGAAATTCTTCTTTTGAAAATTCCCTATTTAGCTCTGAACCCAATTTAATTGAATTTCTTGGTTTTTTTGTCTCTAGTTACTTGAGTTCTTATATATTTTGGATATCAGTCTTCTGTCAGAGGTAGGGTTGTGAAGATCTTTTCTCAATCTTGATGCTGTAAATTGTCTTTATTATGTTTAAGTATTTACCCTGTATCCCTAATTTCCCCAGGACTTTTATCATCAAGGAGTGTTGAATTTTGCCAAAGGCATTTTTAGCATTGAATGGGATGATTATGTGATTTTTTCCTTCAGTTTGTTTACATAATGAAGGACATTGACATATTTTCATATGTTGAAACATCACTGCATCTCTGGGATGAAACATACTTTATCATGGGGGATTTTTTTTTATTTGTTCTTGAATTTAAATTGCCAGTATTTTATTGAGTTTCTGCATCAATATTCATGACATATTGTTGTTTAATTCTCTTTGTTGCATCTTTGAGTGGCTTGGGTATAAGATTAACTATTGCCTCATATAAAGAATTTGGCAAAGTTCTTTGGGGATATATTCTATAGCAATTTGAGGGATATTGGTATTAGTTCTTTGAAAATCTGGTATAATTCTGCACTGAAGCCATATGGCCCTGAGCTTTTATTTAACTTTGGAGACTTTAATTGCTTCTATTTCCTTAGTGCTTATAGGTTTATTTAGGTAGTTTATCTGCTCTTGATATAGTTTTGGTAAGTGGTACCTGTCCAGAAAGTTTGTCCATTTACTTTAGGTTTTCCAACTTAGTGGAGTATAGGTTTTCAAAGTATTACGTAATGATTCTCTGGATTTTCTGTGTCTCTGTTGTTATGTCCCCCTTTCATTTCTGATTCCATTAATTTAGGTTCTCTGTCTCTCTTTCTCTTTCACTCTCTCCTGTCTTTTCTGCCTTTTGGTTAGTTTGGATAAGGTTTTATCTATTTTGTTGACTTTCTCAATGAACCAACTATTTTTTTCATTGATTATTTGTAATGTTCTCTCTTTTTTATTTTTTAAATTTCACTCTGAGTTTATTTCCTGCCATCTACTTCTGGGTAAATTGCTTTCTATTTATTCTAGAGCTTTCAGTTGTGGTATGCTGTTAAGGCTATTTGTCCCGCGCCCATTTCTTGCCCGCAAGAAAAGGCACGACACACGTAGGATCCTTCTGCAGCAATGCTTTAATGCTCCATGAGGGAGAGCATTTAGCTTACGGAATATGGAGAGGAGGGCAGAGAGAGCCACGAGGTAGGAAGAGTCTGATTTTATACAGACCAAAGGCCCCTGCTTTGGACGTGTCATCTTCCTATAGGTTGCAGTCCAGTATCCCACATGACGCCACGGAAGAGGCTGAGAAACCAGTCTCGCGAGAGCACGCATGCGTTCTCTACTGACTCAGGCGGGTTGGCCAGCACCAGATAATGGTGCCACCTTGAGGAGCTGGGGCCAGCGGCTCCCAACAACTCACCCTTTTTATATTCTAAGCAATGAGAGAATCTTGTAAGAGGGTGGAGGCAGTGGTTATCCCCCAGAAAACCTTGTGGACTTGCGTGGGCGTCATCTCTAATCTCTCGACAGATCGAGATGCCCCCAGCCTGTCCTCTGCCTTTTGTTGGGAAGGGAGTTAAGGCAGGCACCCTTATGCAGGATAACATATCTCCCAGGACATAGCTATGTCCTGTGTGATGCCCTTGGCTCAACACCCCTCTCAGTAAACGGGCCGAACGCTCCACCTAGTGTAATGGACAGGAGCGTCCTAGGTGTGTAGGAGCTGTCCGAGCCATAATATCTCTATTGCTTTAGCATAGTTAGCCATACCTCTATTGAGGTTTCTGAGTCTAGAGCCATTAAGGCTTGAGCCGAAACTGTTTTGTTTCTCTGACTTTGGATTCTGAACCTGCAAACCATCTAGAGAAGAATGACCAGTCCTCCGCAAAAGGCTAGGCCAAACATACCCACCCCCACCCCCTTTTTGGAGTAGGGGAAGGCTGAGGGAATCTACGGAGAAAACTCTCTGGTCAGCGACAGGTCTAGCCGAGTGGAATTGACCTGGACGATCGCCACCTGCAGGTCACGAAGGGTCTGTTCAAACTCAGACGACCAATTCTGTAAGAAAATTGAGAAAGGCTTCTCGAAAGATTAGCTGTCTTTGTAAAGTTTTTATATTGAATAGAGGTTATGCATAAGCCAGCAAGTTTTTGCTCACACCTCAACTGTGCCATTTACTGAGGTGGACAATTCGTTAACCGTCTGTGCAGTCTGCACTATTTTTGAAAGTGCACCAGCTGAGGCAGTCACTGAGGCCCCCATGGCAGCTGTGGCAACAATCTCTACAATAACAGCAGAGATTCCAAAATCTCTTTTTTGTCTAAATAGCTGCGAGTTACTGGGGAACCACGGTGGTATGGGCACAAATCGTGGCATGTGGGCCACTACTGCAAAGAAATAAAGCTGAGCATCTCAGCATAAGGCATAAAGGCAATTATCAAATTTGCATCTCAATTTATCTATAATTTTTGAAGCATTGCTAACAATCTAAATAAATGATGGCCAAATTGGGAGGAAATGAAAATATTTTAGGCGTGGCCCAACCTATATTCTTGGATTGGCAACTGTTACATGGTAAAATTGAATTTTTATCTGGCCTGCCTGAGCAAAAGGGAGCCAATTTTGGTTTTATCAAACTCTGTTTCTTTTTGCCAGGCTGTTGAGAAATTTTTTAGTAATATAACTTCCCTTTAACCCCAAACTTCTATTTTCTTTAAAGCTAGGCCTAAATCTTTATCAGTGGTATTATACATCACCGGCATTGGCAGAGGGAAGGTGGACATTATCCCCCACCGCTGTTCTCCCCGGGTGTGATATGTTAGTAACATCTAACGAGTCAACTGGAGAAGGCGAGGGCTCTTCTTCTTGTAATATCTTCTTGGTGAGGCGCTCTGGGACCCAAACCGGATTTTTTTTATCCTGTGGAAAAACATAGACAGCTCCCCGGGATCTTATTAAAATAGGATCCGGGTCTTTCTATTTATTTTTTAAAATATCTTTTCATTAAAAAAAAAATTATAGGGATGAATCTACAATAAGGGGCCTGCCTGCCATAATACAGCAGTAGGCAATATTCTTTTTTTAAAAACACATAGGGAAAAATGGCTTATCATAATCAATCCGAGTTAATTGGACCTTCATTATAATCATGTGCCAATCTTTTGGCAAGGCAGAGAGCATGGCGAGTCCCCGCTGTACAGGCCCAAAAAGATGCATCTGCACATTAATAGCTCTTAACAGACTCCATCTTCCGGATTTCTTTTTAATCACAAAAAAACCTAGGCCTTGTCTTTGTTTAGGAATCTTGGGCGTGGTTTGTCCTTGCCGCAACTGCCCCAGGCCCTGTCTTTCCTCATACCACGAGGAGCCAAACTTTAAATTTAAATTTTCAAGTTCCCGTACAGGATACAAAGTGGGGGGACCAGGCTTTAGTTTCTGGTTCCCCAGCTCCCCCATATTTTTTATCTCACCGGGGGTCCTTTTTCCTTATCGAATAGTTTCTGGTTTCTTATCTCCCCCATATTTTTTATTGTACCGGGGGTCCTTTTCCCTTATCAAGTATTGTTACTTTATGGCGCACACCTAACCTCACATGGCGCTCGGTTTTTGACATGCTGTCTTGAACTTTTTCCATCATGTCTCGCCCTTTAGCTATCAGATCTTTACAGGCCTTATCTTCTACAAAGTTCTTTAGGGTATGCTGTGCCATCTTAATATCACGCTGCTTAAGCAAGGAGTCTAGTGCTGTTACGATAGACTGGGAGGATCCCACAAACCGATGGAAGCAAAAGGCAACCACGAAAAAAATCAACAGCACTGCCAAGACAAGCATCAAGGCCTCAAAAAAACCAAAGTCCAGTTTAGACATACCTCTCCGAGCAAACTACCTGCAGTTCTGAATCCACCTCGTCTCCGAGGGCTCTCCGATGGTGCAAATGGTGTTCAGTTCCCAGGTTTCAGCACCAGTTGTCCCGCGCCCATTTCTCGCCCGCAAGAAAAGGCACGACACACGTAGGATCCTTCTGCAGCAATGCTTTAATGCTCCATGAGGGAGAGCATTTAGCTTACGGAATATGGAGAGGAGGGCAGAGAGAGCCACGAGGTAGGAAGAGTCTGATTTTATACAGACCAAAGGCCCCTGCTTTGGACGTGTCATCTTCCTATAGGTTGCAGTCCAGTATCCCACATGACGCCACGGAAGAGGCTGAGAAACCAGTCTCGCGAGAGCACGCATGCGTTCTCTACTGACTCAGGCGGGTTGGCCAGCACCAGATAATGGCGCCACCTTGAGGAGCTGGGGCCAGCGGCTCCCAACACTATTAAGTCTCTTATATGTTATTACCTAGTGCTGTGAGCATTATTCTTCACACTGCTTTCATTGGGTCCCAAAAGTTTCCATATGTTGTGGATTCATTTTCATTGAATTCTAAGAAGTCTTCAATTTTTCTCTTAACTTCTTTCTTGACCTAGAGGTGGTTTAATTGAGATGTTGTGCCATTTCCATAATTTTGTAGGCTTTCTGTAGTTTTATGTAGGATGTCTTTCTGTATGCTGTGAAACACCATTGGATAGTAAAGGAACTGTATTGGCCTATGAAAAAATATCTTAGAAGCAGGTGGGAAATCCAAGAACAGATAAAGGGGATGGAATGCAGAGTAAGCAAATGGTGCTTTGAGCAGTTGGCAAGAGAGCAAGATGTAATGGGATATAGGTTAGTCACAGCCTTTGGGAAAAACATAAACATAGATAAATACAAATGGATTAAATTGTAAGAGCTAGCAAGCAATATTGCTGAGCCATAAGTAAAACAGCATAAAATTAATATAGCCTTTGTGTGATTATTTGAGATCAAACAGCTCTGAGCAGTGTACTTGGGACAGCTGGTCTGAATCTCTGGGATAGTCTTGGCTAGAAACTTCTTACTACAAATGGCACTCCACAGTGTGTATTTTACATACACATGAATCCTGAGGACGCTTAAAAAGGTTCTAGAGCACTGAAATAGATACAAAAATGATTCTGAATTGTGGCTATCAAGTGGGCTATGGTAGAGAGAAGCTCTTGTGTGGTGTGTGCGCTTGGGCTACAAAATGTTGGACTTTCATAGTACAGTGTAGGCCGCAAAAAGGCCAGTTCCAAAAGTCTCACAGAAGAGTTGGTACAAGAACAAGCTGCTTATGACAGAAAAGTTACTGCTCTTACATGCAAAAAGGAAACAAAGTCAAAGACAGTATCTTAGAAGAATCATTTTCTTGGGTCAGCTCTCTTTGCTGGAGGCTTTTATAATAGAGGCTTCCTGACTCAGCTTTAGTAGTAAATAACATATGGCTCTTTTAAGATGACCTGCTGCAAATTTTTAAATGGAGTTTATGAGCAGTGGGTTGAGGTACTCTATATTTTAAAAAAATATTGATAACTAAATTTACTTTAATCCAAAAATCAGCTGCTAATCTCACACTTTAAATTTGTATGGATTTTGGTTTATTGATACAAATGTAAGATCAATTTTGATGTACTATGTGTACACTCTTGTTTAATATATGATGTTTATGTAATTAGAAATGCAGATTAATTGTCATCTATTATAAACAAGATCATAGTCATATTAATTAGGTTTTTAGGTATATAAAGATGTATTTCATTTAGAGTCTTAATCTTCAAATACTTCAAAGACCTACAGAATATGGCATTTTAAATATTTAAAACTTCTTGACAGTGAGACAGGTCTGATCCTGGAAGGACCAATCTACTTCAAGAGAATAATGGGTATCAAAGAAACTTTATGTGGAGTTTACTTTCTTTGTGTCAATCGTTAGCTACTAGACAAGCCACTGTTCTTGTATTGACTGCTTAACTGTATGTTATAGTAACTGGACATGTAGGTCCCATAGGAAGGTGACCTCTGAACTTTGGCAGAACAAGCTGAGATTGTCCTTTAGGTTCATGCTTTGCAAAGAAGCTGTTAGACATTCTTTGGGCACAAGGAAAAGCAACTGACAAACTATGCCAGAATGGGCAGAACAGTCCTTTAGATTTCAGGCTTCACTGAAAGGTCTGACAGAGACTCTAGGCCTATAGTCTGAAATGAAAATGGACACTACAATGTAACAAAGGAATTTTGGGAGACTGTCCAGGCAGGCATGTGTCATCTCTGTCATTTCTAGATTTTGGAAGTTGCTTGAACTTCCTGTTTACTTGAGTAATACTATATCCTTCTATGGTCTTTACTGTAGTCAAAGATTAGATAGTTATAAGTATAGTTTTTCTAAATTTTAAAAGGTATATTAGATATGAAATTTTAGATGCACAAGGATAAGGTAAAAAATAGAATATTTTATTTAATTTTATTAAATACAAAGAGACTGGATATTGTAACCTTAATTCTTGATTGATAGCTCTTTTGTTATATATAATTTTGCTATGTTAAAATTGAAACCTTCTTTTTTGATCAGACAGAAAAGGGGAAGTAATGTGTCAATGTCTTTCTGTATGCTGTAAATAAAGGACTGTTCTGGCCTGTGACAGGCATTATAGCAATAGGCAGGAAATCAGAGAATAGGTAGGAGATGGAAGGCAAAGTCAAACAGAGAGAAAAGCCAACCACCCAAGATTCAGTATTTAAGGTAACACAGGTAAGAAATGGGACCATGTGGCAGGACAGATTAATGGAAAAGGTTTGAATTAAGATGAAGGAGCTAGCTAGCAATATGCTTGAGACATAGGTGAAGCAGAGTAAAATTAATATAAGAATTTGTGTGATTTTTTTTTGGGGGGGGGGGGAAGAGTGCCTACAGGCATGTCTGAACTACAGAGGCAGTTAGGGAAAGAAACTCCTTTCTACATGTTTGCCCTAACATTGCAGGGAAACTTTAGATGACTGCTCAGGTAGCCAGATGTCTTTGTCATTTCCATAATTTAGAAGTTCCTTATAATGCCCTTTCATACTCAGATAATATTATATCTTTCTGTAGACCTATCCATTGGTGAGAGTGGGGAATTAAAATCTCCCACTATTAGTGTGTGGTATATGATGTGATAATATTTTTTTTGTTTTTGTTTGTTTGTTTGTTTGTTTTTTACATATGTGGGTGTCTTTGGATGGGAGCATAAATGTTCAGGTTTGAGATTTCTTCTTGATAGATTTTTTTTCTGAAATGAATACGTAGTGTTCTTTCTGATCTCTTGATTGAATTTAGTTTGAAGTCTATTTTGTTAGATATTAGGATAGCTACATCAGCTTGGTTCTTTAGTTCATTTGATTGAAAATTCTTTTCTCAACCCTTTACTGTGAGCCAGTGTCTGTCTTTGAGGTTAAAGTATATCTCTTGATGTAGCAGAAGAATTGATTCTGTTTTTTTAACCATTGTGTTACCCTGTGTGTTTTTACAGGTAAATTGAGTCCATTGCTATTAAGGGATATTAATGACCAGTGATTACTAATACCTGTTGTTTTTGGTGGTAGTGTACATTTCCATTTTAGGGGGTTTTCTTCTGTAGGAATGTCTATTGTTTGTGGCTTCATGTGTGTTTCTTGCTTCATTATGTTGAACTGTCCATTTTAGTGCTTTCTGTAGGGCTGGATTTGTGAATAGGTATTATTTAAATCTGGTTTGTCATGGAATATCTTTGTTACAATAAGGTTTTATTGGCCCCATGTGGCCAGAGATCCAGACCCACATACCTGCAGTTCCAGACTGCTTAGATGCCCACCACAGTTTAAGTGCCCCAAAATGACTCAGATGCTTATATTAATTTCATGCTGTATGACATATGGCTCAGTCACATTGCTAGCTAGCTCTTTCATCTTAACTATACCCATTTCCATTAATCTGTCTGCCACGTGGCCCACGGCGCACCTGTGCTTCTTAAATGCTTCTTCTTGGGTAGCTAGCTAGGTCTGTCTTTGACTCCGCCCTTCTTTTTTGTACCTATGTTCCAATTCCTCTGCCTACCTCTATGGTGTCTGCCATGGCCAAAAAAAGTCCTTCATTCACAACATATAGAAAGACATTCCCACATCAGATCTTGTTTATTTTGTCTACAGTGATTGATAATTTTGCTAGATATAGTAGTATAGGCTGGCATCTGTGGTCTCTTAGTGTCCTTATAACATCCATCCAGGATCTTCTAGCTTTCATAATCTCCAATAGGAATTCAAGTATTATTCTGGTGGGTCTGCCTTTATAAGTTACTTGGCATTTTTTCTTTACAGCTCTTAAAATACTTTCTTTATTCTGTATATTTAGTGTTTTCATTATTATATAGCAGACTTTTTTTGGGTCTGGTCTAATTGGTGTTCTTTAAGCTTCTTATGTCTGCATAGGCATTTTCTTTTTTTTAGGTTGAGAAAGTTTTCTTCTATGATTTTGTTGGATAAATTTTCAGTAGCTTTTAGCTGGTATTCTTTTTATTCTTCAATTCCTATTATTATTAGATGTGGTCTTTTCACACTGTCTCGTATATCCTGGATGTTTTGTGTTATGCCTTTTTTTGGTTTCAGTGTTTTATTTGACTAGAATATATACTTACACTATTGAATCTTCAACACCAAGGAGTCTTTCTTCATCTTTTGCATTCTGTTGGTTATGCTTGCATCTGTAGTTATGGTTTGTTTCTTCTGATTTTCTATTTTCATCATCTCCTAGGGTTGTCTTCTTTATTGCTTCTACTTCAGTTTGAAGTCTTACACTGTTTCTGTCACCTGTTTCCTTTTTTCAGATCACTACACTTTCTTTAATAATTTATTGTTTTCTTCAAACTTGTGCTTGTCTTTTTCTCTATTTCCTTAAAGGAGTTCTTCTTCTTTAAGTTACTTTAAGTTCTTTCAAGGTTACTATCATCTTTATAAAGATATTTTTAAGGTCCCATTTCTCTGCTTCTTCTATATTGGAATGTTCAGGATTGCAATTGTAGAACCACTAGGCTATAGTGATACCATATTGTTCTTCCTGTTGTTGAATGAATTTTTGAACTGGCACCTACCCATGTTTTCTACTCACTTGGTCGTCACTGTTGCCTGTTTTTGCTAGCTGTTTTTGGTCCACTAGGTGCTCTTAGTACAACTGTAGTTCTTACAGAGCTCAGAACCAGTGGAATCTGTATCTCAGAAAAAAAATTTAGATCTGCACCTAGAGCTCTTATGAAAGAGCTTTTCAGAGTCTGTGTTTCAGAAAGCCACTCTTCTGATGGGGCTCTCCCAAATATGTGTCTCAGGGACAAGCTTTTGAGATGGAGCTCTCCAGATGCTATGTCTTAGGAAGTAGGAGCAGCTGTATCTCTTCTATTGGGACTCTAAGTAAGTTGTGACTCAGAAGCAGCTGAGGTTGGTGGTATGAATGATTTTGGAAAATGAATTGAGGCTTATGGAGTAGGAGGTCCATGGGAGAGTGGTGGAGGTATATATAGTCAGGCTTGTAGGCAGGGGTCCTGCTTGCTTGCCTGCAGCTAGAAATTAAAAGGTTTTGGGGGGACATGATTTGTGCCCTGTTGCCCAGACCTGGAGGCTGTGCTAACTAGTCATGTTATTTGTCTCCTTAGTGTACACTTTTGAAAGCTTTTTATATATTTTCTATATCATCTATATATCAGATTATAGTTGGTAAATCATATTTCTCCATTCTGTAGCTGCCACTTTGTCTTAATGGTATTTTTGTTATCCATGAACTGTTAGGATTCATGAGGTAATATTTATTAATTGTTTATCTTAGTGTCTGTGCTCATGTTGTTCTATTCAGAAAGTCTCTTCCTGTGACATCATGTAGAACTCTATTTGCTAGGTTCTATTATTTAGGTTCTTAGGTTAAGGTCTTTTATCCATCTTTAGTTGAGATTTATGCATGATGATAAGTATGAAATGATATAAATTCTTCCACAACCAGCTATCCAGGTTGATCAATACCATTTGTTGAAGATACTGCTTTTTTCCCAGTATGTATTTCTGGATTAATTATCAAAAACTAGATGATTATAGATGGATTTATGCCTGAATCTTCAATTCTACTACAGAGATCATCATATTTGATTTTTTGCCACTACTACATTGATTTAAGTAACATTTCCCTGTAGTACAACTTGAAATTGGAGATAGTGATACATACCACAGTGACTTTATTATTAAGGATTGCTTAAGCTATCCTAATATTTTTATTTACATGTTACACTGAAAATTGCTCTTTTAAGATCTATGAAGAATTATGTGGGTGAATTGATTGTTATTGAATTTTATATTTATATTGCTTTTATATATCTTGGACATTATCTCTCTATTGGATATATAGTTGGAAAAATTATTTTCAATTCTGTAACAGGCACTTCATCTATATGATAATGTGCTTTGTCATAAATAAATGTTTACATTCCATAAGGTCTTTTTTATTAAGAATTGGTATTAGTACCTATGCTAACATTGTTCTATTCAGAAAGTCATATGAATGGGCAGTTTTACTATATTAATTCCACTAATCCATGAAGAAAGGAATTTTTCTATATTCTGATAACTTCTTGAAATTCTTCATTACATTAAATTTTTCATATAAGTTTTTTACTTGGTTGACTAAAATAACACTATAATATTATGTACAATTTGAGGCAATAATGAAAGTTGTTATGTGATGTTTTCTTTTAATTTCATCCATTTGTCAATTGTATGTGTGAGGGCTCTGATATTTGAGTTAATGTTATATCCATCTTTTTACTGAAAGTGACAATTACCTCTTTGCAATTCCATGTAAAATTTTTAGAGTAACTCATTATACTGTCACATAATATGCAAACAAAGATACTTTGATTTCTTCTTTTTGCAATTGTATCCCCTTGATCTCATTCAGTTGTCTAACTGCTCTAGTTAAGACTTCGAGTACTATATTAAATAGATATTTAGTGAGTGTATAATATTCTCTTGTTCTAGATTTTAATGGAATTGATTTGTGTTTCTCTCCATTAAGGTTTATATTGGTTAATGGAATTGATGTAAACTCCATTTATTATTTTTATGTATGTCCATAGTATACTTAGTCTCTCCTGAACTTTTTTTCATGAAGAAGTGTTAGATTTTTACTAAAGGCCTTTTCTGTACCTAATGAGATGATCATGTTTGTCTGTTTTTCAGTTTGCCTATATCAAATATCAGATTTATTTCTTTTTGTATAAAAAACAATCCATACATTTTTGGAATGAAGCCTACTTGAACATGATGGATGATCTTTTTGATGTGTTCTCATATTTGGTTTCAAGTATTTTTATGGGTAATATTTGCATCTATGTTCATAGGAGGAATTGATCTGTAAATCTCTTTCTCTTTGAATCTATATGTAGTTTAGACACTGTAGTAACTAAGGCCTTGGACAATGCTTCTCTGTGTCTATTTTGAGGGGCAATTTAAGGAGTATGATGTATGATTCTATTTACTCTTATCAATAAAAACTAGGAGTTAGTTAATGAGGTAAAAATTGAATGATCAGAAAAACAGAGCTGGAAACTCTTTACCTTTATGAATCCTCATACTGAAAAGGGAACCAAGATCTGGTTTCTAATCCCCTTATATTCCTGTCTCTACTTCCCAAGTGTTATAATCAAATATATAAGGCTCTCAAGTGCTGGGATTAAAGGCTTCTTCTACTACAACCTGACTAGGGTAAACTAGTGGCTCATCTGACCCTCTGATCACTAAAAAGCTTTGTTAGAACACAAACAAAAATATCATACAATATTTTCCACCTTTTATTTAAATGAAAAGCAAAGGTTTTACCTGATTTAAAAAACTATATACAATAAATGTAATAACTATATACAAATATATATAGGCAACAATTACATTAACAATGTCAATTTCATTAGCATTTGACAAAATTAGAGAAAATTCTTATGTATTTTATCTTAGTGAGTCCAAACTGTTGTACCTAATTCACTTTTTATTATAACTTGCATTCCAACACAGAACTATTTTTGATGTCTTATATACTTTAGTCTCTCCTGAACTTTTTTTCATGAAGAAGTGTTAGATTTTTACTAAAAGCGTTTTCTGTACCTAATGAGATGATCATGTTTGTCTGTTTTTCAGTTTGCTTATATCAAGTATCAGATTTATTTCTTATATACTTTATAACTCTATTGTGAATTTATATAACAAGGAAATGTATATACCTATCTGATATTCAAATCTGAGACCTGAAAACAATATATCACTTGAGTAAACAAGACTTGCAGACAAATTCCAAAAATAAGAAATGATATAAACAGTGTGTTTCCTGGACAGTCACACAAGATTCTTCTGTAATATTAGAGTACCCATCTTCGGCTAACTGAACTAGAATATAGAACAGACTTATTTGAGAAGTAAAATTTTGCAGGCTGTCCCTCTTTGTCTTGGCAAAGTTCAGCACTTACTTTTCTGTCCTGCCAGTTCAATTTGAACAGCATACTGTCAGCACTCAAGCCAAGGGCACATTCTTCACCAGTGGCTTAACTTTTGCCACCGAGAAAATAAAATTTCATTTTCTCTGTAATTTTTCCAGGTAGGTCTCCTTTCTTCTTTGCACGATTATTTGTCTAAAGGTTTTTTAATTTCTGAAGATAATTGTTTTTATTTTCCTGAAAAATTAAAAACATAATTTTCCACAACCCTAATTTTGTAGAGGTTCCCTTTTAGATAAGTTCAAATAAAAAGCATTTGGTAGTTTTTATGAGTTTGTTTAGATTGAATGATTATGGTGTTTTTATGACCTATAACCTCCTCTAATCAAGTGGTTCTCTTGTTTGAATCTAATCTTTATAATATTTGTTTCATGGTTTCTGTTAAATGTTTTGATTTTTTCTTCAAAAGTTGTTCTATCAACCAAACCATTATGGATTTTTTACAATAAGCATTAGGTCTTTTAATTGTTCTGTGTAGGAGTTTCCCCCATAGTTCAGTAAATGACTGAACCAAATGGGGGCAATTGATAGGCACCCAATGTTTTCTAATGTCAAAGGGTTATGCTGTCTGTCACTACTTGATATGAATTAATTGATCCAATATTGGCCTTGGACACACCTTCTGTGCACTCCAGAATAGAGAGGCCTTCTTTTTTGATTATTCTTAGAAAAAAAAGCACTGTTTCTAAAAAATACTATGTCTTTAATGCCTTTTAAGATGACTTTTCTTACCACATTTAAAACACTTGATACTTTTATTTTTCTTCAACCTTTAAAAATGACATTTCCTATCTAAGTATCATCTTAGTTATAATATTCAGTATTGACTCTATCTTTGATTCATTCCTCTGATGTACTAATCTTGCACATACAGGCCTAATTACCCATTTGTTTTTTAAATTAGTATTTTCATAAAACAAGGATTAAATTATTATTTGTCTATCTTTTGAAATTTTGTCATTCTATTTAACACTAAGATCAATCTTAGCAAAAAAAATCAGTAAAGATTCATTTAGTGCCCTGGATATCTTTAGTATATAACTCAGTTATTTTTTTCAACTTCCTCAATTCTGTGCCAAGCATTTGAAGCTGCTGTACAGCATAGCATAAAGGTGTGGTCAACATATAATGACTATTTTGTATATCAGTATAATTTCCTTTTCCAAAAAGTTGATCTTAAGAGATTTAAATACCTCTAACCCCATTTTAAGGTTCAATGGCCGTAGCCTCATTTTTCCACAAGGTCCCCCACCAAAACCGAGGACAAGGCTCCAATTTACAGTAACAAAGCCTTTTCAATTTTATGGGACAATTCAGTTACTTGTTGACTGTGAATTTAACATCTGCTTTGCAAAAGGTGATACATAGCATATGAGACTAAATCTTACTTAAATCTAACCAAATCTAACATTTTTATAGGAATTCAGTGAGCTCTTCCACAACCTTGGCGATATCTAAATTTGGCAGTTGTTCCTATAATATGACTGTCTAAATTAAGGTTGGTTATAAAACCTTAGCTATTCCTTTCTAATTTTACAATGAAATGGTAATGTTGGTTTTTATTTAAATTCTTCTATTTGTGTCTGAATACATCTGGTCTGTTTTAATAAATTTCTCTAAGACTTGTATCTTGCTGCTGATATCCAACTTTTTAGAGAATAAAACTAAAATAATCCAATAATAAGAATAATCAAAATGATAATTAACATTATGTCTATCTAAAGTTAAATTGATTATCTCTTCATTTAACTTTTGTTCTAAACCATCCATTGTGAAACCATACAGAGCCCTAACAATCTCAGTTTTAATAGTTTTTTTCTCTTTTAAGTGGGAAACAGCTCTTTCTTAATTTACCACATTTTAATATATGACAAATTAAATGAGATTTTATATTGTGTTTTTACATTTTTTCCCTCTCCCTCTTTTTCCAGTTTTCCCCTAGCCTCTCTCCTCCTCTGTTGTTCACTTCCCAGAATCCTAATTCAGCCTGGCATATTCAGTTGAGGTAGAACCAAGTCTGTCACCAAAGTATTAATGCTGAAAAAAGATGTTTTCTTTCTAGACCTGTGCTTCAACGAGCCAGTTTATTGAGCCAGGCTACACTCAAGTAGGAATGCAAAAGGATGCAGAAACTTTCCATGTTTTTTGACTGTCATTTACATTCAGGGGTCCAAATATCTTCCATAACGTTGTGTCAGCTGTTAATTCAGACTCTGCAATCTCCCAACAACAAGGGTCTCCCCACTGTGATACCTTCACTCATAAAATCTCTCCTCCCTTTCTTCAGCTGGACCAGTAGTTCAGCACAATGTTTAATTATGGATCTCTGAATCTGCTTTCATCAGTTGCTGGGTGGAAGTTTTATAATGACAATTAGGGTGGTCATTCATTTTATAATTGGAAAAGGTCAGTTTAGGCATCCTCTCTACTATTACTTAGAGTCCTTGCTGGGCTCATCCTCTGGGTTCTTGGGTGTTCCCTAGGATCTCTCTAATCCCACAATAGCTCCCTTTATCAGGATATCCACTTCTTTGCTCTACCTCTCTGTTTCTTCCCCCACTCTACCATCACATTCCCTCATGTTCTCTTCTCACCTCCCTTTGGTCCCCTCCCCCCTTATAATCACTATTTTCTCAGAAGAACTTCCCTATTTCCCCTTCTAGAAGGGATCTATGATGTCTCTTTCAATTTCTCCTGTTACCTAACAGGTGAAGATGATATGGATTATAGCCTTGTTATCCTTTGCATTGTTTAAAATTCACTTATGAGTGAGCATGTACCATGTCTGTATTTCTGGGTCTATGTCACCTCACTAAAAATGATACTCTCCATATCCATCCACTTGCCTACAAATTTCAGGGTGTCATTTTATTTTATTGATGAGTGGGACTTTAATGTGTAAATGTACCACAAATTTGGAAATTTATTCTTCAGTTGGGGAGTATCTAGGTTGTTTCAAAGTTCTGAATAATACGAATAATGCTGCTATGAATATATTTGAGCTAATACCCTTGGTGTAAGAATGTGCATCCCTTGCGTATATGACCAATAGAGATATTGCTAGATCACTGGGCAGATTGATTGTCAACTTTCTGAGAAACTACCATATTAATTTCCAAAGTGGCTTTACAATTTTACAAACCCATCAACAATGGATGAGTATTCCATTTGTTCCACATCCCTTCCATCATAAGTTGTCATCTGTGTTTTTGATCTTAGCCATTTTGATATATATAAGATGGTATCTCAGAGTTGCTTTGATTTACATTTCTCTGATGACTAAGTATTTTGAGCAATTCTTTATGTGTTTTCAGCCTTTTGGAGTTCTGTTGAGAATTTAGCTCTGTACCCCATTTTCAAATTGTGTTCTTTGGATTTTTGACCTCTAGTTTCTTGTGTTTTCTACATATTTTAGAGATAAGCCCTCTTTTGGTTGCAAGGGTGGTGAAGATCTTTTTTACATTCTGTACATTATGGTTTTGTATTGTTGACAATGCCCTTTGCCTTACAGAAGTTGCTCAGTTTCAGAAGGTACCATTAATTAATTGTTGTACTCAGTATCTGTGCTATTGGTGTTACAAATGGTCTCTTGTGCCAATGCTCAATTCCTCACTTTAAGAATATCCAATTATCTTTCCAAATCTGATAATGAAGATAATGATGAAGTGTGAATATGGCTTCTATTACATAGAACATTAGAAGCCCTACGAGGTGTCAAGCCAGGTACCTATTGTGGTAACAGTATGAGAAGATCAAGGGAAAGCCACAACCCATGAAGAGATATAGAAAGCTGTCTGAAAAAAATGCACATAGAATATTGTGAGAAAGAATAATGTGCAGCAGAACTTAATCAGATGGTTTGGGGCTGGGGGGATGAGAAAGAAAAACCTTTCCAGTGAGACAGTGACTCAGGCTACAGCAGGTAGGTGCAGCTTTCACATGTATAGGTGGCTACAAAATAGCAACAGGAAATTTTTTTCCTGATTTTTTGCCCCAAAAGTTGAATCTGTCAGGTCATGTGTGATCCTAGTTACTCTTACCAGTAAAAACAAAAAGACAGTTATTGGGATGAAAGCTGAAATAGCAGAGAAGCAGAGCAGCAGCCACTAGATATAGCTTACCTCTACAAATCCTCAGACTGAAAAGCAGGCTGAAATATGGTCTCCATCTAACTTATATTCCTGTCTCTATCTTCTGAATGGCTGTATTAAAAGTGTAAGCCTCCCAAGTATTGGAATGAAAGTCTCATGTTGCTACCACTTTGTCTCTATGGTTAACTAGTGGATAGGTCCCCCTTCTGATTTCCAGGCAAATTTTGTCAGAACACAAACAAATATCATACTACAGGAATATTGGCAGCAACTCTCATTTGAAAATTATATATAATTCGATGATAAAGCCACCTGGCCATGTGTTTGCTGGGAAGATTAATTACTGCTTCTATTTTACTATGAGTTATAGGACTGCATTTTAAATTGCTTACCTGATATTGATTTAAATTTGTAAGTGGTATGTATCAAGAAATTTACTTATTTCATTTAGATTTCTCAATTTGGTAAAATACTGATTTATAAAGTATTTCCGTAAGATTAAATTTACTCAGTGTCTATTGGTATGTTCTTTTCATTTCTAATTTTGTTAATTTTGATCCTCTCTATCTCTATCTCTGTATCTATCTCTCTCTCTGACTTGTAGCTAATTTAGATAAAGATTTGTCTATCTTACTAATTTTCTCAAGAATGTGTTTTAGTTTTATTTTTGTTTGTTTCTTCTATATTATTGATTTTGGACCTGAGTTTGATTATTTTGTGTTGTCTACTCCTTTTGTGTGTGCTCTCTTCTTTTTTGTTCTTGAGTTTTTAGGTATGATATTAAGTTACTAGTATAAAAATATATTCAATTTTTACTGTCTGCAATCAGTATTATTAACTTGCCTCTTACAACTGCCTTCAATTTTCCCATATGTTTGTGTTCCATAAGTTTAGATTTGTTTTAATTTTCTTTTAGTTCTAAACACTTTTTAATTCATTTCATAATTTTAGTCTTGACCCAACTTTTATTAAGTAGTAAGTAGTTGAATTTACTTACATTTGTAAGCTTTGTATATTTTATTTAACCATATTTAATCTGTTGTGGTCAAGTAGAATATAGAAATTTTCCTCAATTTCCTTCTACCTATTGAGTATTGATTTCTGTCCTAGTATATAATCAGGTTTGTAGAAAGTAACATGAGATACTAAGAAGTTATATATTATTTTGTAGTTAGGTAAAATTCTCTGTATTATGTTATGTCCTTTTGATTTATGAAGTAATTTATCTTAAGTATTTCTCCATGTAATTTGTATGGATGACTGATCTGTTGCAAAGAATGGGGTATTGAAGTTACTCTTTATGACTGTGTATATAATTTATATAATTTAAGCTGTAGTAATGTTTCTTTTACGAACCTAATTGCTTTTGTGTTTGGTACATACATGGATGTTAAGCATTGCAGTATTTATTTGTTTTAATCTTTTTTTTGATATATGTGCAGTGTCCATCCCTGTAATTTCTGATCATTTTGGTTTGAAGTCTATTTTGTAGGATATTAAAATGGCTACACCAGCCTATTTCTTAATATATTTGCTAGAAAAACTCATTTTTCATCTTTTCACCCTGAGGTGTTATCTATCCTCAGTGTTTGGGTGTGTTTCTGCAAGTAGCAGAAGGTTGGAGCTTGTGTTCGAATCTGTCCTATTGCTATTGATTTAATTGAGAAATTTGGACCACTCTTGTTGACAGTTTTCCATAAATAATATTCTTTGATTCCCATTATTTTATTGTTGTAGTGTGGGTTTTTCCCAACCCCTTTAATTTTATGATCTTAGATTTCTTATTCTTTCTTTGTTCTTGGAATTGTTTTACCTGTTATAGTTGACGTTTTCCTTCCAATGCCTTCTTTAGGAATGTATTTATATATGGATATTGTTTAAACTATTCTTTACTATGAAATGCCCATTTCTATCCATCTATTGTAAGTGAGAGTTTTGTTGGACACAGTAATCAGTTCTGGTATCTGTGGTCTCATGATATTTGTATAACATCTGTCCAGACATACCTTTATGGCATGTAATTGCTTTATTCCAAACTCAGGTATTATTTTAATAGTTCTTCCTGAATATTTTTCTTGCTCTTTTTTCTTGGAAACTTTTTATATTCTTTAGTCATTTTGTTCATTCAGTTTTGGTTGGTTTCATTCAGGGGACTTTCTTCTAGGTCCAGTCTACTCAGTATTCTTTATGCCTCTGGTAACTTAATTGGTATATATTTCTTTAAGTTAAGGAGATAATAATCTATGGTTTTTGTTGCAAATATTTTCCGTATCTTTGACCTTGATTTCTTCTACTTCCTCTAGTCATATTATTAATAGTCTGGGTCTCTTCATGATGTCCCATACTTCCTGGATGTTTTATGCCTCTTTGGTTTGTTTGTTTAACATTTTCTTTCACTGGTATAACTATTTTTTCTTTCTTTTATTCATGCTTAAAATCTTCTCTTCTATGTCTCGTATTCCATTGGTTCAGCTTGCCACTGAGGTTCCTGTAGGAATTCCTATTTTTTTTCATTGTCATATTGCCCCCAGTTTGTGTTTTCTTTCAATTCTATTTCCACTTTTTGAATCTTGAACTATTCTCTTCAATTCATTCCACTGTTTCTTTTCAAATTTTATTAATAGATTTATTCATATGCTCTTTAAAGACTTTTAACATATTTATAATAGCCATTTTGTAGTCTTAATCTTAGGCTTCATCTGTATTACATTTCTCAGTGCCCTCTGTAGTAGGCTCTCTATGCTTGAGTGGAAATATAATTGCTCTATCTATTATTGATTTCTTTTTATGCTGGCCTCTAGGTATATGAATTTGGGCTAATTTTAGTTCTTAGTGATGATATCTGATCTTATGTTTGTTGGTTTGGTGCTCTGTTCTTTGGTTTTTGCTGTTCTCTTTGCTTCTCAGAATAGTATGACAGTTGTGACTTGGCTGTTAGTAAATTCTGACATCCTGCCAGTTGTGGCTACTAGGAGTTCTGGGTATAATGTGTTTCTGGTTATAGAATGGCTTCTAAACTAAACTTTAGTCATTTTATCCTTAGATAAAAAGCAAAAGTCTATGTAAATACAAAAAAAAGAATGAAAAAAACTCGATAAGGTTAAAAAGTAAAAGTAATTAAAGTAATATATTTTATAAACATTACGACTAGTTATCTTAGTATTCCTAACTCTTCATAAAGTTTACATTTCATTTTGATATTCTCTACTTATCATACAATAACCACTAACTTTCACCTTTTCCTTCTATAATTGTTGCTTTGTTCAATTAACCTGTATGCATATACTTTCACTAGTATATTACATAATTTTATTGTAGCTTTATGCCAATTGATTTTACATTGTTAAAAATTGCCATAGTTGTTAATTCATATATCACATTAGAAAAACAGAAATTTTATACATATTATTTTTTGAGAGTCAAGATATAAGATATCTTGAAAAAATATTGATGTTCTATAAATTCATTTATTTTTAATGTATTTGATGTGACAGTTTTACTCTTGGTCTTTGTGCTGATGTGTGACTTGTGCACTTGCTATCAATTAAATATGACAAGAAAGAAGAGTCTGACTAGAAGTAGAATTATAATTATCTGAAAATAACTGGGATATATAAAAACCCATTAAAAATGAACATGATTTTCTATCACTTAGTAAATAAAAGCATTACTTGAGAAACTTGGCTTTTATTTATTTTGGTAAGAGCATTTTTTATATTTCTGCAGTACAATATATGTAAATCTATTTTATTACCATATTCATGTTTAAAAGATTGCCATTAAAGTATTCAAATTCTTTAACAAAATATATTATTTTTTACTTTGTTAATCTCTAATTGTTAATAAAATATAAAAATAAGTAATAAGGTTGGTAAATAATATGATTATTTCATTATTTCTATTAATAAGAAGATATTAACTTTTTTGGGTTTTGTCTATGAAAAAAAGTTTAGAAAAAATAACAAGTTGTGAGTTGTGACTTTTTTGGTATTATGTACTAAATTGATTTCCTTAAAACTTCAGTTTATAAACACCAATTTGAATATAAATTTTTGTTAAATTTCATTTTATGAGGACTAGAGAGATGACCTACTGATTATGAAAACCCACTGCAACTGCACAGGACATAAGCTCATTTCACAAAGCCCATGTTGGGCTGCTGGAAACAACCTCTCAATCCAGTTACAGTGGATCCAATGACCTTTTCCACCCTTTCCAGGCACTGAAGTCATTTCTTCAAATTCACAGACAAGTGCCTATGTTTACACATTCATAAAAATAAAAATAACATGTCTTTTAACTTTAGTTTTACCTCTCATATTTTAGGGGGAAAAATGTAGATGAAGACCAAAGAAAGATTTTAAAAAGGAACACCAAGGTAAAATGCCAAGAAAGAAACCTTTGACTTATAACAAACATTAATTATAGGAAATACATTATTCATCCTTTGTGAACTAGGTGATATGACATATACTTTTTACGTTGATTTTATTAAAATAAATTTCACTAGTAAACTACTCTAACTTTGAAACATTATCTCAAACTTAAGTAGTAGAACCTGAAATATTTCTCAATTCTTATAACTCATTCTAGTAAATAAGAGAAACTCATTCAATGATAGTAAATAGAACAAGGACATCATTGTTCAATTTATGCCAAATGAGCCATTTTTAACATCCACATACATTATATTAGATAATGTTAACTTTAGTAAAACATAATTTCAAAAAGTAAAAACAACCCAAGCACAAATTTTAGAAAAATGTTTTTCAATTACCAACTAGCTACAAATGATTTTAAAAATTAGTATGCTACCATTTATATATAGGCATAGAAAAATTCTAAAAATGAAATTATTTTTAAAAGACTAACAAATCACACTGGTGCAAGGAATCCCAATATTTCAGTGGCCCATTTTTGGTTATAAAGCATTATTCTAATTATAATTTATCATTATTATGCCTCAAGCATTAATTACAAACTGTACCCATCATGATACTCTCCTCTATAAATCTCATTGCTCATATAATTTTCACTAACAAAGTGTATTAGGCTTCTCTAAAGGAACAGAACTTATAAAATGAATGAATGAATACACACACATATATACATGATATTATTATATTGACTTTTTTATTAGACAGACTGTGTTCTAACTAGCCCAGCAATGCCTGTTTATAAGTACAAGATTCAAGAATGGAGTACTGACTTGTTCAGTACATAAAAGTGAATATCCCATTTGTTTTACAGTATATGAAAGAATCCTAAAGAAGTAGTCTCTAACTATTCAAGTGAGACAATGGACTTTACAGTCACAGTCCAATTCAAGCCAGCTTTGACAAATTACTGCATTGATATATTTGAAGACACTGATTTTAGTTGGGAGGCATTAGTAAGTCAAAGAATCATTGTTGATACAATAGTAAAGAAACTATATCTATATCTATATTGATCTATAAGTTAAAAAAGTAACTATGGAATTGAAAGTTAACAAGGAGACAGTATTTACATAGAAAATGTTACAGAAAGTAAATGGAAGGAAGGAAATGATGCTACTATAATCTTAAAAAGTGAAAAATATAAAAATAAAATTGAAAACAGAAAACATGGATTTTTTCCTAATTTTGATGAATAGGTAAAATCTGTACGATATGTAATTATTCGTTTCCAGCAAATGACATTCAATCTAGAGGTTCCAAGTAGTTCTATTCTATGATTGATAAAACACCTAAGCCAACTCTATTTTTCTTAATTTTCAGTGAATTACACAGGCAGGATATAAGTTATGTTTATAACTGTAGTGAATAAATATGTAAAAATAGTATGTTAGGGTGATCCCAACAATATGAAACTATAGAGTCTTCCAATATTCCTCCCCTAATAGAAACAGCTTACTAAAAATTACCACTGTATAAACATCATTAAAAAATAACCAACAAATATAGGAGAAAAGCAAGAATATTTTAAAACATACAGGAAAATACACAATAAAAATGGTCAGAAAACACATCTTTCTCAAGCACAGAGAACATAGGAACATTTATCCCTGAGAGCAATAGAATGGTATAAGTACTCTATGTTTTCATAAAACACACAACCAATAATGTCTCACTTAGACCTAACATTATGTCTCTACCAACGCCAACTCCAGAACAGCCACATTACCTACAAACTTAATTTGTTAGTCTGTGCCAGTGACCTAACTCTTGTGATTGTGTACTCCATGTTATATATCATGGCTAGTCTGGCCAAGTGGCCTGATTTTATGTTGTTCCTTGTTATTCTAGTTCATATACTTACAGAGATGTCAGAGTAGCCTTCATGGTCAAGGTTTAAGCTTAATCTATACAGACATCTCATATAATCTTACCTCATTATCTGGATGGATTTTTAGTAGCCTTCATTCTATCACAGTATATAAATGATAAGTCAAGCTCTATCCAGTCTCCATTGTCAATTATTTTTATTTGATTTCAGGCACAAGGACGGAATCACCTGCATTTCCAAATCTCAAAGTAGTTGCCATAGATCCTGGCTCCAAAACTACTAGTCTCAGAAATCAGCTGTTTCAAAAACTAGGTTTTTGCAATAATGTTATTGTCTCTGTTTTCCACATGATACTCTGTTGTAGAACCACTTGCTAAATAAATGGGTATCAGAATCTCTTCTATGAATTCAATTTCAAAATTGATCTGAGAATCTTTGGTATTCAAGATATCTCCTATGTACCCAGATGAGTGATACACACTGCTACAAGATTATACCCACAGTTCCAAGCTATAGGCTAGTCCCTAGAATCTCTGAGATATCACATTTAAGGGACTATTATTTATTAGTATGTGGTGTATTATGTTGCAGCTAACCCATTTACCAGGCCTACACCTTATGTATAAAGTACTAAATTTATCCATATAGATTTAATTATCAAACTAAACATACTGCTTTTAGAACATGTATTTCTACAGAGATCACAGGTCCCAGGATTATTGTTAGTGATCCCATTGCCAAGCCAATAACACTTGATTGAAGTGTCATGATATTTTTATTTGACCTTGGCTTAAGATTAATTTTAATTAATAATGATAAAGAACCATTCTTCTGAGCCTAAGACATGGCCATGCTTGCTTCCATAGACTGAGATACCAATATGGCTCTTGTGAAACTTAATATCGTGTCATGCTGCTTGATAACACAGACCTCAGGAATCAGTCATAGAGAAATTGTCAGATGTTTGGCACCAAATCTTTGGGCAGGCTGGATAATAAGTTTCAGGTAAAATAAGAAAACACATATGCTTTCTTATGGTAACTTACTCTTTGATCTTAAAAATGGTATTTTACTCTTTCTGTCTTCACATAATCACAAATCTCCACACTGCTATATTTTGTAAATACATCTACATATCTTTCTTTATATACATACAGCCATACATCCCTACACACAGTTACATGTATTTATGTATTTTAACATAACTACACATCTTTCTTTTACATACATTACTCTTCTAAATCATTTTATACACTTTCATCTTCCTTGCCTACACATTGTTACAAGTCTCGACATAACCATACTTATTCTTCTCATTTACATATCTCTCTTAACATATAATACTTTACATTGTTCTTAAATGCTTTCATATAGCTCTTTACACAGTTCCTATATGAAGCAACAACCCTTTCATACAACTTTATCTCCCACATACATTATTCTTCTGTATCATTCATTACTCTCAGATCCTTCACATATTCATTCATTCTCCACATATCTTTTACACTCTCTTGGGTTCTTCTTCATCTCTCAGCACACATTCACTTCACTCAGATTCTGCATATCTTCCTCCTCTACATTGCCATTACTTTTTATAAGTCAAAATCTAGACAATTATATATTAAATTATCAGGGCCCAACCAATTCACATAATGCATGAACTCATACAGCATTTCTCAGGCTATTAAGGTCATAAAGACTGGCCAATGAGTATATGCTTAGCCTAGCATGTAACTTTCTTCCAGACAGAGAATGACATTGAAATTAAGGACTTAATAATAACAGTAGCAGACTTGACTTTGAAATGTCAAGGTATATGCAAGAAGTTGATTACCGCAGCAAGGTATGTCTCAAAACAGTCTGGCCTTGATTTAGCAATAAACAATATCTGGTAAATAGTCTTTGTATATTTTCTGCAAGGTCAGTTTAGTCTGTTTGAAATTTGTTCTGAAGTCTAAAACTCAGTTGTCTTTGAGACAGAAAATGTTGTTACTTTCCTATGACAAAAAAGAGGAATATTCTGGCATTACTTCTATATATCAGAACTATACACATTAAAAAGTAATTGTCTTTTCTGACTATCCACAACTATAAGTATGCTGTAAAATGTAACCAGTGGGCTGTGGGGAGGCTCTAACAGCTGTTTTTATTAGGGATAAATAGCAGTAGCACTTCAGAATGTTACAGAAAGAAACAAACTAGTCATTAACAGTCAATGACCCCATGGTTTTGTCAATTGAGGCTTCCAATCAGGGAGTTGAACATCTGGTGAGTAGATTTGTGGAACACTAGTTGTCACCTTCTGTCTACTCCAGTGGCCCTTGTCAGAAAAAGCTTTCTCTGTGGAAATCAGTCTGTCAGAGATGGGAAGACATTTATTTTGCTCATGTATAAACTTACATAATTCTAGAAACATGATAACATAAAACCTAACAAAGTCCAGTAATGGGCCTAGAAGTAATGGATCTTGATAGGTTGTATGAAAAACTACTAAAAAAATTGTTTTGAAGATTTTTAAACTATAGAGTGATAGACAAGTTATCAGAGAGTAAATGTAGTTATGTATTAAGATTAAAGACATATTTTAAGAAATGTATATTAGGCAATGTATTGTTAAGAAAATATTATAAAACACATGTCTACAAACTTAGCTGGTATAAATCAATCATTACATATAGCTTCTTGAGGAATCAAGAAAAGTGGTATCCAAAATGTATGAGACTACTGCTATTAGAGTTTGGTAAAATGTTTTACAATAAATGCTTTTAAAGAAGAAAAATTGCACTAAAATTCTTTTAAATGTAGTAAACCTATAAAATAGTACCTCATAATTTATTAACTTTTTATTTTATTTAATTCTTGATACATACATTAAGTTTATGTATTATACATTTTTACAACTGAAAAAAGAATTTAATTGTTCACAATAGCAGCATTACAGATTCATATGCATAGCATAAATTATGTTACTAAGTGTTAAAATTTGTTAGGAATTTTCAGTTCTGTTATAATTTTATGAGAACAAAAGGAGATATGTAATTTATAACTGACAAGAAAGTAATTTGGTGGTACACAAGATTAAATAAATTAAAGAACTTGAAAAACTTCAATAAGGATATAGTACATAAAAATGGGTTTTAAGAGCTGGCTCAAACTTCAGAAGACTTGTTGTTCTTACAGAGGACTGGAGTCCTAATATCTATGTCAGGTAGTTTATGATCACATATAACTGCAGTTAAATAGAACCCAAATGCCCTCTTCTGTCCTCTCAAGATACTTGTACACATAAAATATACACAAATACAGTTAAAATTGAATTTTAAAGAAAATGTAAGAAAATATGTAAAAATAGTTTGGAACTATAGACCACAATAAATGAAATATAAAATTAGACAGAAAATAAATTATAGAGTGTAGAGGAGTGATTGTAAATAATTGAGTCACAAGGACAGCACCAAACAATCTTGACATTAATGAACAGTACAAAAAGCCAACAGAGATGATGCTATATTACCAAGTAAGAAAATACATCCATTTTGAAAATTCCAGTAGCAACAACATTAATAGAACAGTAAGCTAATATTTTTTTAAAAAAATATGTCAGAGTATTTTCCAGTCTGAAGAAAAAAAGGAAGCAAAGAATTATAAAACTCAATGAGTCCAATTAGATTGTGCCATACCCATCTATGTATCATCTGTAATGGCTTTCCCAAAGTTATCAATTTGTTAGATGAGTATGTTTAGATCATAGTTACTGATTTTCACAAAACACTAGTGACTACATGTAATATTTCCTGGAAGAAAAATAACAAGTCATTTTTTTATGAATGGTTATGCTTTGTCCTTATAATTCCAATCATGAATATCTATGACTGAAATTGTCCCAATGAATTCTTTTAAATGTTATGTGTTCATCATTCTATCACAAATTTGTAGGGGAATGTGTTGCTTCATTGTAAATAATTGTCCCACCCACTGGTTTAATAAAAAGCGCTGATTGGCCAAAGGCAGGCAGGAAGTGTGGGCAGGGCTACCAAGAGAACTTACCAAGACTTAAGAGAACTCTCTGAACAGGAAGCACAAAGCAGAACACCAGAGAGAAGCTGGAAGAAGCAGAGGACAACTATGCTGCTCTAAGAAAAGGTACCAAGCCGCATGGCTTAACAGGATGAATCATGGGTTAGATGAAGGGTAGAGAGCTAGCAAGTGATATGCCTGGGCCTTAGGCAGATCAGCCTAAACCTATTAAAAGCATCTGTGTGTTTCTATGGGTCTGCGGGCCTAAACCTTGAGACTAGGCCCAAAAGTCAGGGCCAGAAACCTTGTACTACACAAATTGGGTATTTTTATGGTGCAGGTATCCAATGATAAAGCTGCCATGTGGTTTAATAAAATTTATAAAAAAGCAATTCATTCTTTTTATATTATTCAAATGATTGTCCACCTGTTCTTTCAGCTAAGTCCTTACAGACTATACAGCTATGTATATATTTGGCTTCCTTTTTTATATAATGCCATGGTTGAAATTCCAAAAACAATAATTGAGGATATTGCTATAAAATTTGAAATTTGGGCCTGTTGCTGGTGACATGTACCTTTAATCCCAGAAAAGGCAGGCAGATATACAGGGTACATTCCTGGACAGTCTGCCCTACAGAGTGAGTTATGGAGCAACCAGGTCTGTTAAACAGAAAAAAGTCTGTCTCAAGAAACTCAAAAGATGGACTTTTGGCTTAAACATTTTAGAACGTGATATGAATAGTCTTTGTTAAATGTTCGGACTTACTTCTATTCTCTTATCCATATTCATCTTTAAGTAGCCTATGATGATATTCTGTGTGTTGAGTGACTGATAGGAAAGCAACTATAGGAATATTTTTAAAAAGTTCCAAATCTTTATCCAAATGGACAGTGTTGTTTTTCATCTCTTACTTTTCTATGGAATATAGTTGCTGCCTAGTTTTTAGAAATAGAAATTGTGTTTATTTGCACAGCAGTTTTATTTCATATGTTTATATAGAGCTGAAAGTACATGTTTGTTGTGTGTGTAATTTTTATTATACAGTCATATCTCAAATTCTTTTATTTTGAAACATGAATGGATAAATATTACACATAAGCTTACTGATTGCTTTTACCTTGAGCAGTATGTTCACTAAGTTTTCAGTGAACCCAGCTCTTTTGACTACATGTTGTATGCAGATCTAGTTTCCCTTTCCCTTAATCACATATTCCTTCTGAAAAGCACACAGAGTTCATACCACTAAAATTAGATTAAATATAGACACTTCAGATGAGGTTTAATACAGTTATAACTTTAAGCTATGCTTTTCTTAAGTAAAGCTTAGTTAATGATGTTGAATAGTGTATATATTAGAAAAATTCAGAAGTATCTACTAATGATAGAAATAATATTATGAAAGTTTGTAATAGTGATAAGATGTGTACACTTCCATAACCATGTCATTACCTGTCTAGGATATGTAAAAGAAATATGAAACTTCCATTCTACATACAAATCCCTATTTTTAATAGCATAATCCAGGTAGAACAAGCAAAATGTTCTCAGACCTCTTGTTAACCCTGAATACTCTCTCATCTTATTAGAATCTGGTTAGGACAGAAAAGATATACCAGCACCTTTGGCCTACTGGGCAGAATTTTTACACCAAAAATGTTCACCCTGGCCAGGAAATATTATATCACGTGGTAAAGCTAGAGAATCAAGACTTTCTCACCTGCCCCCAATTTACATCTTTACTAGTGCTCATTATCTCTTGTAAATGGATATATCCTGTCCCAAATGCCTGGCCCTAAATTACTGACTCAGAGACAAATTATGAATTATAAGTGTTTGGTCAATAGCTCAGGTTTTTTTTTGTTTTTTGGCAAACTTTTACATTTAAATTAACCCATGTTTCTATTTTTGCTTTGCTGTATGATTGTACTTTTATAAGCATGCCATGTTCATCTTATGTTCCTTCTGCATCCAGCTAATGATGCCCATCTCTGACCTCCTTCTCATCACCTTTAGTTTGGCTGTCCCACCTGTACTTCCTGCCCAGCTACTGACCAATCAACATTTTATCAGATAATTTTGAGTGACAATTCTTTACAGTATTCAAAAAGATTACTCCATAGCATTACTTATGGTATTTCAACATGTAGCCAAAATTTCTGCATAAAACCTGAGAAAGTTTTACAAAAATTCCAAACACACAAAAAAATGTAATTGTAGTAGGTGTTTTCTGGCCCAGACTTTCGGGCCTAGCCTCTAGGTTTTGGCCTGCAGACCCACAGACCCACTCAGAGACACATAGATGCTTTCAATAGTTTTATGCTGTTTGGCCTAAGGCCCAGGCATATAATTTGCTTAACTCTCTACTCTTAATCTAGCCCATTACGCTTATCCTGTTCAGCCATGTAGCTTGGTACCTTTCCTTAGAGCAGCATGGTTGTCCTCTGCTTCTTCTGGCTTCTCTCTGGCATTCTACTCTGTGCTTCCTGTTCTCAGAGTTTTCTTAGTCTGGAATCCCCACCCACACTTCCTGCCTGCCTTTAGCCAATCAGCACTTTTTATTAAACCAGTGGGTAGGACAATTATTTACAATGGAATAACATAATCTCCCACATGGAATCCAGCTCAACTATATGATAACTACTTTTCTCCACTGGCAATGAGCAGAGGCTTATTTTCTTTAAATGACATAACCTCCTGTGTGGTGGGAATGCCTTTCTGTATGCTGTAAATATCAATCTTTAAATAAAGGAGCTGTTTTGGGCCATGACAGGCACCATAGAAGAACTAGGAGGAGAAATCAGAGCATAGGTAGGAGAAGCAGGACAGAGTCAGACAGGTCGAGGAAGCCGCCCAAGGAGCAACATGTAAGGAACACAGGTGAGGCATGGGCAATGTGGCAGATTAATGGAAATGGGTTGATTTAAGATGTAAGAGCTAGCTAGCAATGTGCCTGAGCCATAGCCCAAACAGCATAAAGTTAATATAAGCGTCTGAGTCATTTCTGGGGACCTGAACAGCAGCAGAGGTGGCTAATGGGGCTGGCATGCAGGTCTGTGGGTCTAGGCCGCTGGCTGTCCGGGACCAAGAAACTCCACTGCAGGAGTCCTGACTAGTGGTTACTCACAAAAATCACATGGCTCTTTTGATAAGCCCTCCTTCAAACACTAAAATGAAGTTTACAAGCAGTGGATGATATACATTTCAGAGATCGTGTGGTCTCAGAAACTTCCTAGAGTTGAGGTGGTAATCATGGCTCTCAGAACTGGCAATAAATATACTTTCACCATAAAACTTGCCTTGGGAACCAAAGAATGGTGCAGAGATAGCCACCAAAGCTGAAGCATTGATCATATCTATGCTGCACAGCAGTTTAAATGCTCATGTTTTGAAAAAAAAGATAGGGATATACAAGAAAGACAGATTCAGATGAAGAAAAATTCTAAATGGTTTACAGTGTATTTATGTCTGTTTCTATATATCTATATAGATATAAGAGGCTTGCAAGTAAAAAGAAAGATTAGAGATAGTTCTTTTAAAATACAGTAATACAAATATTGCAGAAATTCTAGTCAATATATAATGAAAACCATATATTTGTGGAAAAGTTGGACTGTCATAAAGGGGAAAAAAACACAGTCAATGCTCACCCAGTCAACTTCTCATGCAGAATAGGGTAAATGCTATCTTCAAGTGTCTACAGTCTGACTGGTCATTTCTACAGAAAGTATAAATCTCTGCCTTCTTCTGCATTATATATCTTTCTTATCATTTTTTTTGTTTACTTCTGGGTTCAACTCTGTAACATAGCTATCAAGTTAGGATTAAAGGTTTGAGCTATTATTGCTTGGTTTTTCAGCCTTGAACTCACATAGATCTAGAAATATCTCTGTCTCTTGAGTGATAAGATTAAAGTGGTAGGTCATCAACTACTTTCTGACACTCATGGTTTGACTGTGTGTATTCTATTCTCTGATATTCCAGGTTGATTTTATTAAATATACAATATATCACCACATATCCCCTTTAGTTTAAAAATAAAACAAGCTTAAAACTAACATAAGAAAACTATATGCAATAGTTAGAATAATTATATACTTTATATACAAGTAACAATTATATGAGTAATGTCCAGTTCACTAGCAATTGAAAAATTCAAAGAAAATATTTCATTATTTATTTTATTTTGGTGAGTCCAAAAGATTGTACCTAATTCACTTTTTATATAACTTGTATATAGTGGGATTAAATTACATTGAAAATAATTTTCCCACCTACTAGTTGAATAAAAATGCTGATTGGCTGAAGGCAAACAAGAAGTGTGGGCAGCTACCAGATTGGGAAAATTCTGGGAACAGGAATAACAAAGCAGAGATGCCACAGGGATGCCAAAGAAGCCAGCAGATACATAGAACAACTATGCTGCTCTGATAAAAGGTACTGAGCCACATGGCAGGACAGGATAAGAGTCATGGGTTAGTTTAAGAGCTAGCCAGAAACATGTCAGAGACATAGGCTAATCATCATAAAATTATATAAGTATCTGTGTATTTCTGTGGGTCTGTAGGTCTGCAGGTCTGCAAGTCAGAACCTCAGGGCTAGGCTGGAAAGGCCAGGCCAGAAACTAATGTAACAAATGGTACCCAATATGATTAAAATATATACATATAAAGCCATAGAAAGCTTAAAAATAGTCCAGAGCACAGAAACAAGCCAAAAGCAGCTTCTGAGTTGTGTCTCTCAAGTGGGCTGTGATAAAGAGACTTAATGGTTTATGGAATTAAATTACAAAATGGCTTGTTTGCTGCATGCAACTTAAACTAAGGACAGTTCCTGAGCCTCAATGTAAGCAAGGAGCTGTATATGGTTGATTAAGGTTTCTGTTCATGAGAACAAAAAGGAAACAGAATAAAAGACTGCTTCTTAGTAGTAGTAGCATTTTCTTCAGTGACCTCTTTTTGCTGGAGGCAAGCAGAGGCATGGCTTTTTGAAGAGAAGCTTCCTCATTCAGCCTTAGAGGCAAAACACTTATAAGTCTTTAAGAATCCCTGTTGCCAAATACTTAAATAGAATTCAAGAGTAACAAATGACAGTGTTTTGCTTAGTGATTGTATGGACTATAAAATTCCACAGAGTGGTAATTGTGCATCCTACTTGTACTTAGCCTTAAAAGCTAAATTCTATGAAGCTAGACTAGGAGCCAGGTGAAGGCATTCATTCATCCATCCTAGTAAAGCCTTTAATCCCTAACTGCACCCTTACAGATTAAAGGTGTGTACAGAAACAGAAAGAAATAGAGGGAATTTGGTGGAGTCATTCACTCTAATCAAGCCTATAATCCTTAGTCACACCTTGACAGATTAAAGGTGTGGACAGAAACAAAAAGAAATAGAGGAAGTGGGTGGAGTCAGCCACCCTAACCATGCAAAAGTACAGTCAGAAACAGAAAAATAAGAAATAAGATATATACAGTAAAGACATATTTAAAAACCTAGAAATAGTTTATAGTGACCTAAAAAAATATGCATAGGCTTGACAGAGAAGAGGAAAATAAGGATAGAGAAAGAGTTTTTTAAAAGCCACATAAAGATTGAAATTACAAAGAGTGTCTGGATGCTGTATGATATTGTCTTGTCTTTAAGGTTTTTGACTGAAAATAAAATAGTAAATGCTGCTAAAAGCCGTTTGATTATAAATCTTGCTGGATTAATCCAACCTATAAATTTTCTAAATGAGTTGACTTTAAAATTGAAAGCTACTTTGTAGAAAAGGGTTTTTTTATTTCCACATAAAATGAAAGGCTATGGATTTATTCCTGGTTAAAGAAGATAAGGTTTGATAGAGGAAGACCCCCTGAGAAGTATCCAATGGAAATGAATGGCCTAGGTGATTCAGCATTTCAGAGTACCTCTGTTAAAATTTCTTCTGAGCTCTGTATCAAAAACTACTTAAAGGAGTCTGGTTGATATTACTCAGCCTTAGAGACTACTAAAAGATTACTCCATAACCCTAAATTTTTTTTTTGGATTCCCATGAGATTGCCAATGCCCCATTCACAGAATGTAGCTTAGAGAACTATTCTCACATTCCCAAAAAAATAGGCTATGGATGTTTGTGTTTGTTTACAGTGGTGGCTACAAGTTGTTACAAATAATGGTGAAAAAAAGACTATAAAAAGTAAATTAGATTTGGGGTTCTTGTTTTAAAAAGAAATAAACGGGGAAATGTAACGGGGTTATGTTGTTATATTGTAAATAATTGTGTGGTCTACTGGTTTAATAAAAATGCTGATTTGCTGAAGGCTGACAGGAAATGTGGGTGGTGATACCAGACTAAGAAAACTCTGGGAATTGGAAGAACAGAGTAGAGATGCCACAGAGATAGCAGAGAAACCAGAAGATGCACAGTAGAACTATGCTGCTCTGAGAAAATATACTGAACTGCATGGCTGAACAGGATAAGAATCATGGGTTAGTTTAAGAACACCAGCTAGCTAGCAAAATGCCAGAGCCATATGCTGATCAGCATAAAATTAATATAAGCATTTGTGTATTTTTGCAGATCTGAAGGTCTGCAGGTCAGAACCCCAAGGCTAGGCCAGAAACCTAATACAACACTTGTATTTCTAACTGAAAACAATGTTTTGATGTCTTCCAAAATTATACACTTTGATCTCTAAGTGAGTTTATTTTCTAAAACTGTCATTAAAAATATAACTATAATTATCTACAATGGTCTCAGAGACCAAAGAAGAAAATAATATTATCTATGTAAAAAGTACATACAAGAAAAAACTTACAAAAAATGTGAAATGTAAAGCAACTGGCTGCCTTGACAATCACCCAAGGTACCCCTGCAATATTGAAACATCCATCTTCAACATACAGGCCTAGCATATCTGACAGACTCCTCTGTGAAACAGGATAATATTAAAGACCTTCCTACCTTGTCCTGGAAAGGTTTGTCAGGTCTTTATTGTATGTTCTGCTTATTCATTTGATACAGCGTACTGTCAGCATTCAAAGAAAGGATACTTTCTTGCCCAGTTGCTAACTTTTGCTACAGAGGAGGTCAACTCCATATGGAGTTTTTTTGATACCCATAATCTTCTCTGAAGTATATTAGTGCTGTCAGGAGCAGACATATCACTGTCATAAAATAATAAGGACTTATTTTATTAAAATATTTTAAATATCTAATTTTTTAGGTCTCTGAAGTGTTTGAAGAAAACATGTTTATCTAAAATGTATCTGTTTAACTTTAAAAACATATCTAATATGGTGAAAAATTTAGTTGTAGTGTCTAGCTACTAACTGTCAGTTCTCTATATCCTAATTAGTTGGTAAAAAAAACTTTCAAGGATTAGCAAATTGTATTGCATTGTTAGATAAACTGCATAGGTACAATTCCATGAACAAGCATAGAAATATATGCACAGCAACAAAATTAACCTCAATTTTGTATCAATATACACAATTTGTACACAACATATAAAATTCCAGTCTAATGTAAAATATTTAAAGTAAGTAATTTAAAAGTATATTCAATTGTTTACCCTTAAATCGCATCATAACATTTCCTTTCTTTTTGTTCAAATAATAACCCTGAATCAAATCTCCCTTGTAGGTCTTATTTCCTAACTATACCCCATAATAACTTTTAACCAATTACTCAAAACAATTACAATCATCCATAACACATTGAAAAACCAAAAACCACCCACTCCACCTCTTGGGAATATGGGTGTCATGTACTTAAATTTAGTTCCTGCTGTCTGGGAGTGATGGCATGTTTAGAGAATTCAGAAAATAATTTTTTTAATTGTCAAGTCCTAAAATAAGGAGCTGTATCATTTATTGTCCAGTCTCTTTATAATAACATGAATGTATAAGGCTTGTAACAATTTTTGGCTACAGCAATCTGTGAAGCTTGTTCATCGCAGGTGGCCACATTGAAATTTTTCTGAACAGTCTGTCGTCCATATTTCATATTTGGTTGGTGGTTG
This sequence comes from Phyllotis vaccarum, assembly GCA_033318265.1. Lineage (NCBI taxonomy): Eukaryota > Metazoa > Chordata > Mammalia > Rodentia > Cricetidae > Phyllotis > Phyllotis vaccarum. Next base: position 25,356,105 of record JARWLC010000013.1, on the reverse strand, counting down.
TCAACCTAATGGCTTTGTCATATTCCTGGTGAAATCATCATTATGAGACCCATCTTCCTTTGGATACTTCAAAAGTCATGAATATGTATTGTCATGGTTTACTACAGAAAACTGATGAGAATTAAACCCATAACAATGTATAGGAAGCTAGATAAAACCATTTTAATATAATTAATTAATACTTGATATGATCATTAATATCACAACAAAATGTCTAAAATATATGTTATTCTAGTACATTTTGTTATAAAATTTATGTCTAATAAGATTAGTAACAATAGAATAGCCCCTTATTTATAGTTATTTTTCTGTCCCATATCAGGGCACTTCTGATATGATACAGGGATTTTGCATGTTCCTTTAGCAAGCATGCTTGGATTCAGAGAAGAAGAGAGCCACACACCAACTCCAAAGACAGATTTAATTTATAATTGAACTGAGACTTTGATTTTTCTTAGAAATAATGAGATATAGAAGTCAAGAATGAGATTTTACCTGATAAACTATATTGGTACCAATAGGTCTGATATTCCTTTGCTTAAATTTTTTTGAATAGCCTTCTCTTCTGCTTTAGATGTCTAGAAGTCCAAGGTCTTTTGACTTCTTGAAGACTGGTAATTATAGTTTTCTCTAAAGACAAACAAGTAAACAAAGAAACAAAAAACACTGCCCCAACAATTGCTTTGTTTTTCTTTCAACTAAAAGAATTGTCACATGGGTGGATAAGCCACCATTATTCTTTATCAAGAAGTTTCTCCAGTTTCAATAAAGTTTTTTCTCAATTTTTATGGTATCCATAGCTTTTATTTACCTTAAGAAACAAAAGCAAAACCTCTTCCCCAACATAGGGCATATCCTAATTTTCATTCTGAGGTCAGTACATCTTTGAAGTAGACAGGCTATTTTAGCTCAGTATTTTTTTTCCTATAGTTGAATGCCTTTCAGCAGCTGTTGTTTTCTTCTCTTTAGCATTGAGAAAATTCAATTCAAAGTTAATAAAGCATTATCTAGTCTATGTCTGAGGTTCTTTCTTACTTCTTTCTGTTTATTTGGCATAATGATTTTATCTCACCATGACTGCTTTGTAGTAGTAGGTTTTCTCGGGTCCCGGACTCCAGAGGTCCCGGCCCCACAGACCTGCCGGGACCGCTTAGCCACCCGCTGCCGCCCGGGTCCCCAGAAACGACTCAGACGCTTATATTAACTTCATGCTGTTTGGCCTATGGCTCAGGCACATTGCTAGCTAGCTCTTATATCTTAAATCAACCCATTTCTATTAATCTGTGGGCCACGTGGCCCGCGTGGCTCACCCGTGCCTCCTTACATGCTGTTCCTTGGGCGGCTGGCTCGATCTGCCTCTAACTCCGCCCTGCTTCTCCTACCTAAACTCTGAACTCTCCTCCCACTTTCTCTATGGTGTCTGCCATGGCTCAAAACAGCTCCTTTATTTAAAGATTGAGATTCACAGCATACATAAAAGCATTCCCACATCACTTCCCCCTTTCTCTCTAATCAAAAAGGAAGGTTTTAATTTTAACATAGCAAAATTACATATAACAAAATAGCTATCAAGCAAGAATTACAGTTACAATATCTAGTCTATTTGTATTTAGCAAAATTAAAGAAAATACTTTATCATCTACCTTATCTTTATGAATCTAAAGTTTTATATCTAATATATCTTTCAAATGACTAAGAAAACTGTACATATAACTATCTAATCTTCAACTACATCAAAGACCACAGAAGGATATATTTACCGAAGTAAACCAGAAGTGCAAGCGACTTCTAAAATCTAGAAAGGACAGAGATGACACCCATCTGCCTGGACAGTCACCCAAAGTTCCTTTATAAAGTTGGGGCATCCATCTTCAGCCTATAGGCCTGAAGTCTTTTTTCATTTTAGTGAAGCAGGAAATCTGCTCTGCCCATTCTGGCACAGTTCATCTGTTGCTTCTCCTTGAGTCCTGAAGAATGTCTGACAGTTTTCTCTGTAAAGCAGGAACCTGAATGATGATCTTGGCTTGTTCTGCCAAAGTTCAGAGGTCATCTTCTTATGGAACCTGTATGTCCAGTTTAAACAGCATACTGTCAAGCAGTCAATATCAGAACAGGTTCTTCTCCAGTGGCTTACCATTACCATAAATAGATGAGACTCCATATGGAGTTTCTTCGATGCCCATTTTTCTGTTGAAGTAAATTAGTGCTGCCAGGAACAGACCTGTCTCACTGTCCAGAAAAGTCTAAGCTCTTAAAACATATTAAATGCCATATTCTGTAGGTCTTAGAAGTATTTGAAGATTATCTATTTAATTGAAATATATCTTTGTATACCTAAAAATCCTAACTAACCTAACTATAAGTTTGATTATCAAAAGTGACTATTAACCTTCATTTCTTAATTATACACTACAATTTCAAAACAGTTACATGAACATCATACCTTAAACAAGAATAGAAAAACACCCACAGCATAATAAAATTGACTTTAAATTTGTATCAATAAACCAAAATCTATACCAATGTAAAGCAGTTTTAGATTAACAGCTGATTACCTGTAAATTCAATAATCTAATTTTTTTAAAAAAGCATTCACATACCATATCCCCCGTTTCTTCTTAGAAAGAGATTGACTATGACCATTAACCATTTATAATGAAAACAAACATTTAGAAACAATATTTGGGGAATTTGGGCGAAGTTATCCATTACTACTTCCTGCTGATTAAGAGGCGTTGAAAATCTCATGGATTGTTGAGACTGGATCATAATCTGCAGCCATGAAGCTGATCTGGCCATCTCTTTTCATCAGAGGTTTTTTCAGGGGGTCTTGGTTGATGAAACCATATTTGTTTGGAAGGAACCCACAGGTTCTCATCTGTGGAGACAAAAACAGAACTCTTCCAAAGCAATAAATCCTTAGACACAAATTTCAAAATCAGAATACCTTTAAAATATATATTCTTGTTTAACTTAGTAGCCTTTGCAATCCATTGTCTTTCTGCAGTTAGCTCATTAACAGTTAAAAAATTAAAAGAAAACACAATAACAACCAAAATCCAGATTTTGTGTCTATTTTCCATCTTTACGTGGCTTATTATATTTTTATTACTCTATTTCTCGCTTTAAAAACTTTTTCTAACCTCTTTATTTTTTCTCTGAAGCCTATGTACCTTTTACAAACATTGTAACCCGTTTACAGGTTTTTTTTTTTTTATCTGAATCTGTTTTATTGTGAATCCTTAATCATCTTCTAACCTTAAGAGCTTTTAAAATACATTCTCCAAAAAGAAACACAGTTTTTGCAAATTAGGCTGAATCACTAAGTTTTCTTAAACGGACCGTGTATTTATTCGCGGCCAGTAAACAGAGCACACCCCGAAAAATATTGCTATTAAGAAACCGTCTTTGTTTTTTTTTTTATTCAAAATAGGCAGAAATCTAAAATCGATCACATGTTACTGAGTCTTTTGTGAGACTGGTTGCAGCTGCAGCTTACACTGACTGCCGACAGCCCGCCGGCACCATTTTGAATGTGACCCGGACCATGCTTTCTTTGTACAAAGACCCGATTCACATACACAATTTGGAAGCTGCCTTTGCTCAGTTTCTGCTAAAACCCTTTTTAAACTTTCTCAGCCATTAAGTGGATAATCGACCCACGTTGGATGCGCCATCTGTAGTAGCTGGTTCTCTCGGGTCCCGGACGCCAGAGGTCCTGAGACCCACAGACCTGCCGGGACCGCTTAGCCGCCCGCCGCCCGGGTCCCCAGAAACGACTCAGACGCTTCTATTAACTTCATGCTGTTTGGCCTATGGCTCGGGCACATTGCTAGCTAGCTCTTACATCTTAAATCAACCCATTTCTATTAATCCGTGGGCCACGTGGCCCCGGCCCGTGGCTCACCCGTGTTCCCTACATGCTGTTCCTTGGGCGGCTGGCTCGATCTCCTCTAACTCCGCCCTGCTTCTCCTACCTAAACTCTGAACTCTCCTCCCACTTTCTCTATGGTGTCTGCCATGGCTCAAAACAGCTCCTTTATTTAAAGATTGAGATTCACAGCATACATAAAAGCATTCCCACATCACTGCTTGCCCTATGGGATTGTGTGGTGTAGCCCTGTAATATGCTTTATATTATTATAAGCAAATAAACTGTTGCATTTTACTAGAGACATATGCTGGAGCATTGTCAGTCTTAATTTGTGCAGGTATCCCCACAATGTCCAGCACTTCTAGCAAGTGTGTGATTATAAAATCTGGTTTTTCTCCATTCAAAGCAGCTTCCCATTGCAATTCTTAAAATGTGTTTATTGTGTATGATGGATATATTTTAATTTTCCAAATTCTGTAAAATAAAGCACATCAATCTGCCAGATTTTATTTCTATGTATACCTTTAGAATTACTTCCTTCTAGTAATGAATTTTGGTTATAAAAGAAAAATGTTGGATGTTTATTTACAATTTTTTTGACTTGGTGCCAAGTGATGAAATCTTTTTTAAAAAAAAACTTTGTTATTTATTGACTTGATGTTTTTTTTACAAATATCTGAGGCCTTTAGAATATTTCCTATTAATAACTCATCAATTTTAGCACTACCTTGTACTTATTGATCTGGCAGGTCCATATAGGATCAGATATAGAAGGGATGATTCATATTCCTGATTATTTTTTGTAACAGAAAAAAAATAGTGAAGTTAGTTCTGACTCATCAGTAATAAAGTCATCAGGTTCCATGTGTAAAAGAACTTCTCCATACTGAGAGTCAGTCACTATGTTAAGAGGTTCTGTAAAATTCATGAACACCATTAATACAGTATAATAATTCTGACTTTTAAATAGAATTTTAAGATCTTTGAGCCACTTTACTTAACATTTTCTAATTTATAACCTGCCTTTCCTGATTTACATGCATTAGTATAAAATCTAGTCATTCCAAAACTTGGTGAATTGCATACAACTTGAGAAAGAATCCAGTTAGTTACCTTGATAAATTGAATTATTTTGCTTTGAGGAAACCTGTTGTTATTTCTCTCCCCCACACCAATTACTGCAATCTCTTTACCAAGGTTCACTTCCTGCTCATAGTTGGTCAATTTCTTCATTTGTTAAAGGCACAACAATTTATTCTTGGCCCATTCTTGATAATTGACAAAGTCTCAATTTTCCTTTAAAAAACAAATTGGAAACATTCCCCACATATGTTTTTATTTTTCGCTTGGTTCATCTGGTAGAAATAGCCATTCTAATATAATATTTCTCTTTGCTTTTAAATTCCTGTGGGAGAATCTTTAGAGGTTAAAATAACCAGAATGCAATTAAAGTTTGGATCTACACAATTCACAGGTGCCTTCTGTAATTTCTTTTCCATGAGAGCCAATCTCTCTCAGCTTTAGCTGAGAATTCTTTTGGATTATCTAAGTCCTTGTCTTCATCTAAGGTTTTGAACAAATTATTCAGTTCCTGAATTTTTATCCTAATAGTGGTCCATAAGTTGGAAAAGTTTCCTAATAATCTTGGGAAATCATATTTTGTCTGCAATCTATCTCTCCTTATTTGTACTTTTTGGGGTAAAATTTTTAGTTGACTTATTTTATATCCAAAAATATATAATCTCTTTGTTCTATTTTTCAGTAGCAAATTTTTTAGCATGTTTCAATAATTTTGCCAGAATCTTGGCATCCAAATTGGCTTCTTCAGGTAAAGAAGGGTACAAGATGGCTTGAATGTATAGGGTTAGAAGGATATAGAAAATAGTTAAAGCCATAAGTGGCTAACATTGCTATGAAATTATGGGGACAAGACTTATTGCAAAAATGGAATACTCAGATCAAAATTCCTCCAATAACAGAAACAGACCATAACCTAACATGTTTGTGGGATAATATTAGATATTATTATGAGAAACATAACCATTTAGTATGTACAGAAAACAAGGCACAATATCTTCTGCATGTTCAAACACCTTGTACATTCAAAACATTTTGCACCATTATAACTCTATGTCTACCAAACCTTCAATAACAATGCTATTTATTTATTAATTCACATTTTTAACTTTGGCTTTTATTCACTTATTTAAATTTGCCAAAATATTTGCTTTTTGGTTTTCTGAATTTATTGTTCTCTTTTCTATAGTTGCTCTATTGTCCAGAGCACTATTATTTATTAGACTAGGCTTTAGGTTCTTTAATTTCTCTAGGAAGGTGTTCTCTCCATAATGGTAGAAAAAGACTGAACTGCCTAAGGACTTTTCTAGAAAGCAAAAATGTACCTCATTTATCCTTTGTCATTGCACATATTGCTTTAATGCCTGCCTTTGCCACACTTTTTGCAAACTACAGAAAAGAGAGACATTCTCTTAAGATCATTTCTAATTACATTGTTTCTGGGAATGCCTGCTTACAGACTTTATTTATGTGACCTTGCCTTCTATAATTGTTACATTTGATATTTTGATTTTTCCTTATGACTCTAGAAATAGTCTCTCATACTCAATAATCTCAATTATAAGATTATAAATTAATTATATCATAAATCCAATCCCCCAAGTGTGGGGACCTTGCCTTTAATGGCCTAATTAGTCTTTTACAGGTGAATTAGCATTTTCAAAGCCAGAGATTCAAGTACTATCCACCTAGTTTCTGAGTCTGTTATTATTCTGTTTAAAGCTGCAGTCAATCTGCAAAAATCTGTAAAGGATTCTTATGGACCTTTATAAAGAATTCACTTTTCTTTCCTATTTCTTCAGTTATATCTCTTGCATTTACAGCTGCCATTCAGCATAAATCCAGGGTGTGAGCATCATAAAAACAACTGCCTTTGAAATGAGCATAATCTCTCTCCTAAAGAAGTTGGTCTTGGGAGATTTCGTTACCTCTATCTCTGCTTCTTTATTCTATTGTTTTAGCCTCATCCATCTACTATGTCTTCCATTGTAAAAGTGGCCCAGCCTCCAAAACAGCAGCAACACATGTGACTAATCTTTAGGGATAATTCAGTTACAAATTGACTACGAATTTACATTTATTTTACAAACAGTGAGTATATAGTATAAGTGACAATCGCTTCCTTGTATCTCCTTAAATTTAAAATTTGTACTGGAGTCCAAATAGCTTCTGAACAAGTTTTATTATTTTATGATTCCTTTAAATTTACTTGATATACTAAAGCTGTTGGTATTCTGTAATCTTATAAAACAATGTTGGGATTGGTTTATCTCAATTCTTCTGTCTGGATCTGAATATCTCTGTGTTCTCTGTAACAAGCTTTTCTAAGACTTTCCTTTTGTCACTCACATTAACTGAGCTCTTTAATGATAAAACATAAATAATCAAACAAATAATATTTATAATAGACATTGTGATAGTCCCATTGGCATTATTTAAATTCTGCTTCATTGTTTCATTTTCAAATCATCTAGAGTAGTATCAAAGAAAGACCAACATTATATTATTCTTTTCTGTATAAATGTGGAAAAAAGTTCTCTTAGCCTTAAATTCTCATTTTAAATAAATCCCAATTTACTTGGAAAACTTGTTGTTGATGATTATTCAGAAAACTGTGAAGTGGGGCAACAACCTAGTATTTTAGCATCCCAAGAAAGTGGTCCATAGAGGAACAAAAACCACAACCCATTAAGAGATAGAGGGAACTGTTCATAAGGAAAACCTAGTGATCAACCAGGAAATTGCTCTGGGCAGCAGGCAGCTTTTTTTGCAAATTTGTGCCTGAAAAGTTGATTGCCAAATATTGTACAAACTATTGTTAGCATATAATAAGAACCTAGAGCCAGATATTAGCAAAAAGCTGGAATGTCAGAAATAGGAAATAGACCACAGTCAATTCTCACATAGATAACTTCTCAGGCCAAATGGGGTCCTCAGCCTCATTGGTGACTTCTATAAAATGAATGTGTCTCTCTACATACTTTTGCCTTATATATCTTCCCTTTCTAGATATTTTACTTCCTAGTTCAACTAGGTATCATAATCTTAGAGATAAGATTAAAGATGTGAGCTACTAGTATGTGGCTGTTAGGTTTTGAACTAACAGAAATATCTGTCTTATAAGTGATACAGTTAAAGCCCTGGGTCACCACTTGGTTATACTGTATGAAGAAATTAAAGGAGTGAGTCAACACTTGGTCATCCTGAGTGATAGGATTAAAGGTGTGAGTCTCTACCCAATGACCTTCATGTCTTGACTGTGAGTGATTTTTTCCTCTGATATTCCATGCTGATTTTATTAAATATACAATATATCATCACATACAAATATATAAGACATATAGAAATAGAAAGAACATGGAGAGTCTGGATTATGTATATAATTGTGTTTTTACTTAAATTTTTTGGCTGTTAAGAAAACTTGGATTATAAAAACTGTTATACTAAACTAAACCATATATTTTAAAACTATTTTATTTCAAATTTTAAACTGAAAGATATACTGCTTTGTGTAAGAGGTTCTGCTATTTCCACAACAAATTAGAATTTCTCAATTCATTTTATGTTAAGAAAAATCAGGTTTGATTAAGGAAGACCCCAAGACAAATGATGCAGATAATCCAATATTTCAGAGTACCTTTGTTGCAGTTTTTTTCTGAGTTCTGTGTCTAGAACAGCTTAAAGGCTGCTGACTAAGATTATTCAGCTTCATAGAATACTCAGGACTTAACCATAATCCCAAATTTTCTCAGAGTCCCTCAAATATTTCTAATACCCCCAATCAGCAAGAAATGCTCTAGAGAACTATGCCCACATTTCCTAAAATAAATTATGAACATTTCTCGATTTTTAGAGCAGTTGGTTACAAGTTGTTATAATGACCAGGAAAAAAGTTAAACAAAGATTAGACACAGGGATCTTTTTCTGAAAGAAAAGGAGGGATATAGAAATGATAGAATAAAATAATAGATTATTAAATCTATTTCAATCCAAAAACAACTATTCATCTTTTTAAAACTAGCATGGATTTTACTTCACTGAAAAAATTTCAAAATTATTTTGCTATACTGTACATATATTTCTAGTCTTGGTTAGGTTATTATGTTTATGTAGCTCATTTAAACTATACTATATAATTAAGAAATATAGACTAATAGTTATCTATCTATAATAGCAAACTTCTAGTCATGTTAGTTAGGTTTTCAAGGTCATAAAGAGATATATTTAAAATAGACAGGTAATCTTGAAACACTGCAAAAACCTAAAAAATATGGCATTTAAAATGTTTTAAGAACTTAGACTTTTAAAAGTGAACTGTGTCTGTTCCAGTCAGTACTAATTGCTTCAAAGGGGATGATGAACATCAAAGAAACTTTATATGGAATTTGTTTTCTATGTCAAAATCTAGCTATGTGGGCAAAGAAACTTCCCTTGACTCAATTGCTCACAGATAATGTTTAAAGTTGACCAAGAGGATGTAATAAAGACAACTGCCTAATTTTGTCAAGACAAGATAGGAGAGTGCTTCAAAATTCTATTTCATCAGAAAGTCTGTAAAATGTGCTAGATTTGTATGCCAGAGTTGGATACCCAGCATTGCTGGTAAAATTGGGTGACTGTTGAGGTAGCTTCATGTCCCTTTCATTAGGTAACATTTTTATCTTTCTTTGGTTTTTGATGAAGTTGAAAACTAAATAGTTATAGTTACAGATTTCCTTATTTATAATAGAAAGTAAGTTAGGTACAAAATTTTAGACTTGCCACGATAAGATATATTTAATTATTTTCTCTAATTTTGCAAAACAAAATGAATTAGATAGTGATAATGTAATTCTTACTTAATAATTGTTTTGTTTTACATCATTTTACTACATGAAGACTACAATATAATTTTATAAATTAGACAAAAGGAGAAAAAAGCTGTTGAATAATCTTCATGTGAATTATAAAGTGTTTTTTTTGAACTAAAATTGGTTTAATAAATTGCTGATTGATCAGTAGCCGGGCAAGAACTGTATGCAGGGTGAGTAAAGTAAGGATGGCGGGAAGAAGGGCAGAAAGAGGAGTCACCAGCCAGACATAGAGAGAGCAGAAGATGAATGCACCATATGGCAAAGCATAAATAGAAATATGGGTTAACTTTAACGTAAAAGTTAGCTAGTAATATCCTTGATACTGGTCAAACATTTATAATTCATATTTTTCCTGAGTCAGTTATTTGAGACCAAATAGTTGGAATAGGAAATGTCCATTTACATTTTTATACACAAAACAAGAAAAGGTGAGCCACCCACACCTGGAACACACACAATACCATATGCTATTTTTCTAGTTTCTGAAGATAACACTGACAGAATTCCCAGCTTCCTGAGCATTACCCAAGTACAACCAATAACCCCACTTCCTTAGGGCACTAATTCTTGTTTATGTGGTGAAATACTACATCTTTGAGACTATGTCAAGATCACCTTCAGCTATCTCATCCAAAATTCAACGCTATGAGAATCTCCCCAGAATGGAATTTTAAGTACCAGTGGACCAGGTAAAAATTCCTTGAAGCAGAGAAAATGGAAAATATCAAAACAAATACCTGCTTATGTCAGAAAGTCTAAACCCAACAACTCAGTCTAAATGACCAAATCTCAACATTTAAACAATGTAGTACTATTATTCTTAGGTACCTGTTTATTTTCTAGTGAGATGGATAAAGTACAAGGGTTGATTTTGGTGGGTAGAAATATGGAAGAGGATCTAGGAGATATTGGAGAAACAGAAACTATAATAACAATATATTGTATACAAATTATTTTTAATTAAATAAGTAATAATCTAGCTAGATGGCAAGAGAGAATTTTTTTCTTCAAAAGTAAATATTAATCTCATATTAATGGTCCCTAGTGACAATGATACTGCAAATGAAATTTAGAAGAATAATTACAAAATTATTCAGACATGTCCAAAAGGAAGAAAATAAATATATAAACAAATTCAAAGAAGATTTGAAATAATGAATTAAATTAATAGAAGAAAAATCAAACACCGGAATGAATCAATAAAGTATATTAAAGATGTGAAAATAGAATTTGGAAAAAAGACCTGGAATCCTTATCCGTATGTGTAGAGTTGACAGATAATTCCTTCTGTGGGGGGAGATGTGTTTTTCAAGGTCTTCCTCCTAGTAGTTTGACCACAGTCCAGTGGAACCCTGCATTAATCAATTTAGAGCACAAATTGGACTTGGTGAGTTATTTTTGTAGGAAATAACGTAAGGTTGGGAGTATGTAGGCCTGCTCACCTGTACCTCCACAAAGAGGGTCGACTCTGCTCTGCTGCTCAGGTAAAGCGCAAACCCTGTTCTCTCAAGTGTAGCAACTGGTCAGGGGCAGAACCAGTTCTTCCTAGTGTTGCAGCCAATGAGGGTACCAGGTCAATTTTGTGTGGTCCTATCCTCTTGGCTTTCTGTAGTGACAGGAGCCATGGATATCAACATATCCTACAATTGCAGCAGGGCCATTAACATAAACATGGGCTTTGGCATCAGTCCAGGACTTGAATCACTATGGCCCAGGCTGATATAAACACAACCCACTAGAACCCACTCCTATTGACCTTACTTCACTTCATTTCTGGCTTGCTGAACAACTCATAAATGATTCTCTACCATATCCCAGCATATAATTATTCAACATTATTTTCTCCTTAATAGCTTGGGCAGGCAGAAAATCTGGGGTAGATAGGTAAGTCTCCTCCCAGTCAGTATTAATTCATATTAAGTTATTATTAAAATAGTATATTAGCCCCACTTATTTTGTTGATTTGAGACTAAATGTGGAGTTTTTTAGAATATTAATTTCTACTATGAATTTTGTTTTACTTTATTATTTTTAATACATTGTTGAATTTTATTTTTCTTTTATAATTTCATATGTGTTAATCCCTCCATTTTTTCTCTTAAATTTTATTTTATTTTGTGGCTGGGGGAAATTGCAAGGACAGAATGTGGATATAAATGGATGGATAAATAAATGCAATCAAAATTCATGATGTGAAAGCCACAAAGAAATAAAAAGTTGGAAACTAAAAATGAATTAAGAAAAATACCATATTTTAATATGCATGCACTCAATTGCACACTCAAGTGATTTAAGCTAATGAATTGAAACAAATGCCAGGATCCCTCTCCCATATTTTGCTTCTAAATAACACAACTCACCATCAAAACAGGCACCATCTTAAGATTAAGGATAAGTAGAAGTATTTCCAATAAATGAAGCTAGGAAGCCAAAAAGAGTTGATGTTCTGAGATCTGACCAAATGTACTTCAAAACAGCAAAGAAAGGTCAGAAGATAGAAAGATACTTGTGTTGTGATTAAAAATTAATCAATAAAAAGAATATTGATATTATTAACATATACTGAACACAGAGGCATTCAATTTGCTAAAATTGAAATTAATAAATTTGGTGTCACAGATTAACCTAAACACAAAAGTAGTCAGCGAATTCAATACACAATACTCACCAAGAGATTTCTATCCATATTATAAAGGAATAGAGAAACATTGCAGCAAAATGGCTTGTATAGTTGAAATAGACTCAATTGTTACCTTATGAACATTCAGTTTAAACACTACAGAATATAAAGTTGTATCAGAAATCCATGGTACATATTTTGAAACTGAAATATAAATGACTCCCTTTATTATGTGAGAACAAAGTAATAAAAATCTAGAATCCAAGAGCAGAAGAAAAAACAGAACACATATACATTGGTGGAAAAATAGTAGAACTTCATTGAACAATGATTAATTCATCAAAGGAACCAAGCAGGAAATTTAAATGTGTATAATAAAATGAAAATAAAACTATAACAAAATGTTGGGATACAATAAAGGCAGTATACAAAGGAGGTAACATCTCTAAATATTCCCATTACAAACAGATATTTTAAATAAAGAACTTAATATTATTTCTAAGAACTCGGCATACCAAAGCTAGTATACAAAAGGATATAGTTAAGATAAAAAGTCAGTGAAACAGAAAATGAAAAATCAAGAAAATAGAGAGTTGGTTCTTAGAAAAATCTTTTTAAATGAGATTAAAAATTCTCAGACAAGCTCATCAAAATAATGAAGAAGAAAAGACCCAATTTTATATGGTTATATATTTCAATTGAGACATTAAAACAGATAGTGTGGACAGGAGAGCTGTTTCTGCCTCTTACCAGCTGCAGCACTCAGCAAAGAGGTACCTATACCACAACTGATGAACACAGTAGAGCTGGCCATGTAAGTATAGGTGTGGGTAACCAGGCCTTGAAATAGGAAGAGGTCCCTCCCCTTGCTTCTTACTGTATTGAATGAACTAGCTGGGGCAATGCTAAAAGTTCACCACAGTGTGACTGAAGTATTATCTAAAAGGAAGTAAATGAACAGAACTGACTTTATGGACAAAGATCAAGATAAACTGACCACAAAATTTGCCTAACCAATAAAGGATAAAGAAGATAATATGTCTCAAATTATTCCATAATATATAAAATGGCATATTTGGATTACAGAGAAGCCAAAAAAATGAGAAATGGGCTGATTGGGGGATTCTTTAAGAGCAAAGAAACAATAGAACATAAATGAAAAAAAAATGATAGAGGAAAAATACTGGGGACAGCAGGTATTAACCAGAGATAGAACATACTCTTTATTACAGTCCACAAATTTGGTATTGATTGTGTCAGTAGCAATAAAGTATTATCATAAATGGATATAAAATTATAATCAAGATATGACAAATTTCAGAATCAGATTTGAGTCATATTAGCTAGACATTACTAAGATCCTAACTCAGTCATATTAACACAGGCAATTTCAACAAAATCAAGAAAAAGAAAGTTGAACTCAACTAATTTTTTTTTCCATTTAGTTCTCAACACATGACTTATGAAATGAAACAAGTAGACCAAGTTCACTGTTATTTTTCAGAGGAAAAATTGGGGAAAAATTTAGATTGATTACATGTTGATTGAGCAAATCTTTATAGTCCTTTCCCAGTTGTTTTCTAGTACATGAAAACATGTTTAGTTCAATAGAGGTTTTACAAATATATGTTCAACTTAAAAAAGTATCAAAGATAATACATTTAATGGCCTCTAATTTAAATATCCAATTTTTAGAAATATCAAAGATTAGCTTGTGATTCTCAAGAAAAAATATTTTTATTTATTTCAGAAAGTGGAGAAAAGGCCATAAACTGAATAAATTGATTTCAAAAAACATAACTTCATTCCATTCTGTTCTTCAATAATAGGATATTAATCATCAATTCAATGTATTAATTAGTTGATATCAATGTAGAGAGGATTTTTTAACAGTATTAGTAGTCTAAAGGTTTTTAAAGTATTATGTCAATTCCAGGGAATATTATCATAACATCTGTTTCAGAAAATAGAAAATAATTTCCAAAACAATGCCAAAAGCTAATAACTACTGCCAATAAAAATAAATTCTCAGTGTTCTGGAAGTAATGTTTCTAATTATTGAAATCACTTGTAGTGTTTCTGTTCCCACTTTAGACTTCTCACAAAATTGTGTTTGTCTGTAATTTATTGCCAACATTCAAACCTGTTTTCATCTCAATGAATGGGATTATAATTGTTCAAATGCAAGCCATTGTTTTAAAAAGTAACATTGTCCAGGCAAAAGCAAAATAAAATATCCAGAAAATTAATGATCATACCACATAATAAAACCTTGAAAACAATGAAAAGAAAATTTATCAGTATCAGTGCACTATTATTCTTCATAGAACAAAAAGTAAAATTGCTCAACTTTACCAGTATATGTGTAACTGCAGAGATACGACAAGAAATCAGTGAATACAAAAAAAACCTGGAAATGATTTTTGCTATTCTGAATATGCATTTTAAATAAGCATAAATTAAAAATATTGCTGAGTCAACTGAGATTCTCAGGTACATTAATAATTAACCTATATGATTGAATTTTCTCCCAAATAATTAGAGTTTTGTAGCATCTATATCATTACTTTTAATGTTCCAAATGCATAATCATCATATACAAGCAATTATAAACATATATAATCTAGATAATTCTTTATTTTACATTATCTGTGCTCCTGGCCTTTTGTGATTTGTTGGTTTTAATACAGTCCTTTTGATGTTTGAATTAAGCTAAATGTATTCTCACTAACTTCATACTTTTAAATAAAATAAAATTAAATTTTGAATCTTAATATGCAGCTTTATATAAAGTTATAATAAAGTAACTTGAATATACTAATATTCTTGTCTGTCTAGATTATGTAGTTTCTGGCATACTGAGACTTTGTAGCTGAATATGTGCTTATAGGTATGATGAGTATAACCTTCTTTCACTACCTGTCATTGAGAAGTGTGTTACAAAAAAAAAATTCCAAACACCCATTGTTGAGATTTGCCTAAAACTTAGGAGATACTTTATATTATAGTGGGACTATGCTCTGTTATATTGTAAATACTGCTATTTTATGATTGATAGACCCATACATTGACGTCAATAATACATTTTCATTTTTCATTTGAAACATGAGGTACAACAAAGTCAAGTGGCTATTTGTCACCCTAACACCTATAGGGATGACCAAATAACATGATATTTTGTATTTTTCCTTTCAAAGATGAGATCTGAAATCTAGCACAGTAACCATAATAAGACTATATTTACTGCTGTTTGTGAAACACTTTCCTCTGACTCCATTTCCTGCATACAATTACCTTGAATTGGCACTAGACAATGGAAGCCCTGCTTGATTGAAGGAAATTTAATTTCATTGCTAATGACCAAACAACATTCTATATTCATCAGAAAGACACTTTGGAGAGAACTGTTTCCTGGATCACTTAAAATTTCTTTCATAAATATATTCTGTTTCATTTGTTAATTGAATTATGTATTGAAATGGTTTTAATTTGATTCTTTTACCAAAAATTTTCATGTCATGCTTTCACATATTTTTTTATTTTTATATAACTTCCCAAAAGAAATTATTTCCACATATTTTGTTCTTCAATATTCTATAGGCTCATCAAAAATGAAAATAGTTTTCTACCACTGTATAAATTATCCTTGAAGTTAAAACTGTAATCAAGTAAAAGAAAGCAGACTATATTTCTTACTTCAGTTGAACAAAGAGCTTTTATATAGTCAGCCTTGTTTATTACATTCAAATTCTCCAAAATGAGGAAAATACTCTTCATTAATTTAGTTTTATAGTTGTAAGAATTTTTATGTAAATGATTTGGGTGAGCATTGAGTGCTTCATGTGTCTTTTCTTAAATTTTCTTTACATAAATTTGGATGAAATCATCTATCACCAATAATTACTTATTTTCTACTCTACTATGAATTTGATTTCATGAGAGGCGAATATCTTGAGAATCATATTTTTTCTTCATTATTTATACAAAACACTGTCTTTCTCAAGTATTAAGATTCTCTTTTTCCTATTACTTACATGAGTTTAGTCCAATATTATTAAAATGTGGTTTGTATAAATGCATCATTTTTATATTCTTTCAAGTTTACTTCATGTCATCGGTCTTATATAAAAAAGAACAGTATTAATCATATATGCCTTATATGAATAGTTCTAGGTTGGTGATATGACTAAGCAGTTAAAAGAGTGTGTATTACTCCTGAAGAACTATGAGTTTAAATCCTAGTACACACATCAAATGGCTCACAAATGCCTTTCTCTACAAAAGTTAGATGCTTTTCTCATCTCTACAAAGTTAGATGCTTTTTTTGTCCAATATGGGAAATTGTACTCAAATACACATATCCACAAAAAGACATACACATGCTATAATTAAAAAACAACTCTTTAAAAAGAATTAAGTCAATATAAAATATTGGCATGTTTATTCAACTAAAATAGATGATAAATTCAAATATAAAATGCAAAGTTATAAACTACTTAAAATATATCTAAGGGAATATTTAGTTTCCTTGGGTTTTTGATAATATCATTTATACTAAAAGCACAATTCATGAGAATATTGAAGAATTCAGGTTCAATTAAACATTCATTCTTCCCTGTGAAACACACTACTAATAAAAATGAAAAAAATGATTCACAGGGTTGAAGAATGATTTCCAAAGTATATACTCTATAAAAATTTATTTGTCACGTTATATACAATATGCAAAATTCCTAAAGTTGAATATTATAAAAAATCAATTTAGAAAACAGGAGAATCCCTTGAACAAACTTACAAATAAACTTAGTATCTAAATGGAAATTAATAATAAAAAGACCATTAATAACAGGATATAAGAGACTTGAAAATTAAAATAATAATTAACAATGGAGCATCAGAAAGTCATTTAGTTTGATGCTGACATGAAATAATGCAGACAATTTAGAATATTATTTATTGATTCATTAAAAGACTAAATCATATGATGCAACAATTTTACAATTATATATAAATAATATGGTGAAATTTCACTATTATATATATATATAATTTGAAACTAGATGTTCAACAAAGTGTTTCTCCTGAGTTTTACAGAAAGTTTATTTTTAATCACAAAAACTGTAAATCCCCCTACCCAAATGCCTTTTAATGAATGCATGAAATCAACACAGTGGTACATAAATATGATGGAATATTATTCAGTGCTTAAAAAACCCACAAATTTATAATTGTAGACACCAACTCTGTCTCTAACTCTTCCATCTACAAAAATTACCTGCCTGCAAAATATTGTGGTGCAGTAGTGGCACAAAGCTATTGAGAAAAATTGACAAATACCCAATTGAATCCATTGTCCAGTTCATTAGAAGGAACCCATACTCAATACTTCTCTGAGGGCCAAGAACTAGAGAAGAGAAAGGCCAGGGACCAAAAAGGAACCAAATACTAATATTTTGTTGAAAGAATGTAGCAATAAAATGATGGTTATCAGTGTTTTTCTTTACTCATAGATCAGTATCCTGCTCAGCCATCATCAAAGAATCTTCTTCCTTCAGTAGAAGGGAAAAATACAAAGACTAATATCCAGATAATGTACAGAGACTGAAAGACCTTGGAATGCTCAGCCCTAAATGGTATGTCACACACAAAAATATATGTTCCTTCAGAAATCAGGAAACTTCAAGGAAGAGGAGGCAGGAAGAATATAAGAGCCAGTAGAGATGTAACACATCAAAAAGTAAGCCTTTTAAACACAGTGAGACAGTTGAACACACAAACTCACAGAGACTGTGACAGGGCCTTCATGAGTCTGCATCAGATGAGTCCCAGTCAAGAGAAGTCATCACCCCTAACACAGAAGCTATCTCCTATTTATGGCCACTTGAAAAAGAAAAAGAAAAAAAAATTCTTCAATGGAATGTGAGTAAAAGGGAAATTTATTTATTTATTTATTTCATTTTGTTCCATTCTTCATTTAGTAATGAGTTGTTTAATCTCCAATAGCTTGTATATTCATTAGAGATTTGTTTAATGTTGATTTGAAGTTTCATTACATTGTGGTCAGATAGAAGTGGTTATTTTAATCTTTTTCTTTTGGTAAATATTTATTATTTGTTCCAGGATGTGGTCTAGTGGTCTATTTTAAAATAATTCCCATGTAGATAAGTATATTATGTATTCTTTGGCACTTGGGTGGTATATTCTTTAGATGTCTGTTATTTTCACTGGAAGTGTGGTATCAATTAATTCTGATGTAATATCTTCCAAACCAGAATAATTAAAACAAGTTGAAGTCAACAACCTAAAGTGATTCATAACAAAGCAAGAGACGGAAAGAATTCTAAAAAGCCTCTCAGATAGAAAAGAAATTCTAGGGCCAGATGAATTAACAGTAGAATGCTATCATAATTTAAAGAACTATAGTCTATCATTGTGCAAGTATCCAAAAAATTGAAATAAATGTAGTACCCAAAATTCATTATTGAAGGCCGCATCACTCTAATATTATAAATTATTGCAGAAATAACTAAAGTATAGGCCAATAATCCTAATTAATATAGTCAAAATTACTCAATAAAATACTTATTAACAGAACATAGAAATATAGCAAAAAGATTATTCACCATGACCAAGGTAGCGTTCCTTATGAAATGCAGAAATGATTGAACATAAGCATATCAAAAGGTATAATTAGACACATAAATGTTCTTAAAGACAAAATTCACAGTCATCTCAATATATGGATAAAATTCTTTTTCAGTATTTAGAATACATTAGTAATGAAAGACCCATAGAACGAATGTAGGGCTACAGAAACTATAAGTAGCCATATAAATAAACAGCTATTTATATTTAAAAAAAAAACCCACAGTCAACATTATTTAAAATGGAGAATAACTTGGCATAATCCTCCTGAAGTTAGGAAAGAGATAAACATGTCTATTATCCTAACTCATTTTCCATACTATGCTTGCTAATAACAGTAGCAGGCAATAAATAATAAAGAGATACAAGCCTACAGAGAATAAATCAAACCATTTTTATTTGCATATGACATGATAGTATACATTAAGGAATCTCAAAATTACACAAAAACCTTCTGTAAATCATTTAAAAAGCAGCAATGTGGTAGTATACTTAATCAATTTAGCTCTCAGTAGTTATTTACACACACACACACACACACACACACACACACACACACCTCACAAACAAATTCTACACAAAAGAAAATCATGTATATACTCCCTCCCATTCACAATAGCCACAAAAAATATCTATAAATAAACCAAGTTACATAAGGGAAGAAATTATACATTACATAATGTGATACCCAGAAAAAAATGATAGACACTATAAAATGGAAAAGATGCTCCATGATCATGGACTATATAATTATTGTTTAGAATACATTTTTTCAACAGCTATTCATCAATTCAATGCAATATCAATTAAAATTTCTATATCATTCTTTACAAATCTATATCCATATATATAAATCTATATTATCTATTAATATCAGTATATCTCTCTATATATAAGTTGTATGCAATCACAAAATGATCCTGAATGGGCAATGCAGTCCTGAAAACAAGGCACAATGCTGTAGGGATTACTATTCTATATCTTAAGATATATTACAGAGTCATAGTAATAAAAAACATGATACTGACACAAAACAAGATATATAGACCAATAAAACAAAATTGAAAACCCAAACAAGAGTGTGCATAACTTCAACCATTTAATATGTGACAAAGGTGCTAAAATATGAGCTTGAGAAAAAAAAAAGCATCTTCAACTAATGTTTCTGGGAAAGGTGCATATCTATATGCAGAATAATGTAATTAGATTCATATCTATTGATATGCACAAACTGCAACTCCAAAAGGATCAAAGACACTAACTATAAAACACTTAAACTGCTAGAAGAAAATATAATCAGTATCCTATATGTTATACACTTAAGACAGGTCTTACTCAACAGGAATTTATTTGCCAAAATTTATGAACAACAATTGTAAAGCTGGACTTAATAAAGATAAAAGGCTTGTACAGATTAAAAAATAGTCAACCAGGTGAAGATGTGGTTCACAGAATGTCAGAGAATTTTTACATCTGTACATCTGACAGAGAATTAAGTTACAGGATATATTAATAGCAACAACGAAAAGAATGAAAGAATGACCTACTCAAAAACTGAGCCAGAGACCAGAACAGAAAGTTTTCAAATACAGGAAAAATGAATAAGAAGTTTTAAAATGTTCCTTTTCCCTAGCAATTAGGAAATGCAAATCAAAAGAACTTTGAGGTTTCATCTTATCCTTTTCTCAATGCTAAAAACAAAACAAACAAAAACAGATGTTGAAAGAGCTGTGGGGGAAAAAGATCCCTCATTCACTGTCGGTGGTTTTGTAAATGGATGAAGCCACTATGAAAATTGGTGTGAATTATTTTTTAAAATGTAAAAATAAATTTATTATTCACCTGCATCAATCTTTGTCATGTGTGTAGAGAGCTAAGACACTTTCTCAGCCATGTTCATTGCTACTCCCAATAGCCAGAAATTGAAAAAAAAAAAAAAACTATCCTTCAACAAAAAAAAGGGATAATGGAAATTTGATACATATACACTACACATAAATGGATAGAACTAGAAAATATCATGATTGAGGTGACTAGGGCCTATATAGACAAATGTTATATCATCTCTCTTTGGAGGCCCCTAGCAACAAACCTTCAGATATGAGTACATGAAAACCACAAAGGGAGTATCTTTGGAATAGGTTGATAGGGCAACAGAGAAAATAATAACAGGGTACAAGTTATCATATTTGGGAAATTGGAAAAAATAAGTGATCTGACTAAAAACTGAGAAGACAGATAAATAAAAAATGAGTTAGGAAGAGGATAAAGTTAACAGTATAGATGTTTGAAAAAGTCATGAAGAATTGTCCCAGGTATATATTTACTTAAAATAATTTATAAAACATGTAAGTCTTATGCAAATGTACATATATCGTTTAATTTAAGTTTTTACATGTGGGCTGATGATGCTTCCTCAATGATCCAAACCACCAAACAAAATCATAACAACAAGCATGAAACCCTCTCAAGTTGTTGGCAAGGTTTTCCAAGGGACTCCCAAAACATGCAGGCTAGTTCTATAGTCTTTGGTTGTCCCTAGAGTGTGAAAATAACTTCCTATTGTTGAAGATACTTTATGCTTCAGACACAGAGATCAGAGGCCCCTGACCTATAACTGACCTGAATTTCTGTTCCCTGAGGTCTAACTTTCATGGTACCAGAAAGCACCCTTAATGCTGTGACAAGAGGAAAACAACCAACAATACTATCCAGCTTTGAGTCCTAAGAACCACAACAATAAACAGCATGGAAGGATAGATATAAGAGACATAAGGGTGCATTAGTGACACACAAACTTGTTAGAAAATAATACCTCTCTAATCGGACATGAGACCCATTCAACAACAGTGGAATCATGCTCTGTGTTGGAAACCTAACCAACTGACAAGTGCTATTGAACTCATGAATATTGGAGAAGAGTCTATAATCACTATTTTGCTAAACCAGCATAATATATAACTATACTCTGAATATTTGTATTTATATTCACATATAAGTATAGTCCTCAACCATCATCAAAGAAACTTCTCTTTGAAACACACAGAAAGACCATTATAAAAAAAATCTCAACCAATCAAAATGCTCAGTTTTGAAGCACAGTCACAATGCATTTATAATACAACTCCTATTGCTAATGCTCTGTGCATATTGTGGAAAGGGGGACATAAGGACAGTAGAAAGCACAGGATTAGATAACTTGCTGTGAGGCTACATCTCCTAGTAATGCCAGAAGCTACAGACATCAAGTTTTGTGAGCCTGGCTGCTCATAAAAGAGCTGTACAAGGATTGCACCAATGAGCATGCTAAAGTAGACAGGTAAAAGAAAGCCCATTATAACTCAAGACTAAACAAAATGCTACCAGGAACTAAGGAATACTGAGAATTAATCAGTCTTCTTAGGGAAATTATTGCAATTTATTATCCACTACCAAATATTTAGCTCTGAAAATACATGGAACTAAATTATAAAGACTTAAGATAGTCATATTTATAATATTTGTGTATACATATTTATCAGATATTAGTGAAAATATTTGTCTATGAATTTGAAGGAAAACAAAGAGGGGTATATGGGGGATTTGGAAGGAGGATCAGAAGGTAAGAATGGTTATAATTGTATTATAATCTCAAAAATTAAAAAGTGGCTAGGTAACCTTAGAAATAATTTTGATATTTTAAATATAATATATTTTAATTATGCTATAACACGTCTTACCTAAGCACAATTTAACCTGAATGTCATGGTTATGTGTTATTATAAAAACATATCAATCATGTGTCCTCACATAATTCTGATTAAAATAAAATCAGAATATAAATTATCAGAAATTTGTCACACACAAACCTGGGAATCTTAGACTCCAGTTCAAGAAATATGCTGCCTTTATAATAATCTGAAGTATTTCACACTTAGTTGCATTAATATATTGGTAATAAAATCAGGTTAAAGAATTAATAAATATCATTCCTCAGAGAACAGAGGATAATCCCAATTAACAAAGTTTAAATCATTTTTAAATAAAATTATATTAAAATTAATTTATTCACCTATGTTTAATTTATTCTGAAGAAATCGATATCACGATATTACCAGGTGTAGATTGTGTTAATTTATTAGGAAGAAAGAATAACTGATTAGAACCATTTGCTAAGATAAATGGGTTACTGGAAAATAAGAAGTGAGGAAAGTCTTAAAAACGATTATCTAGATAATTTCTTCAGAGACTTCTAGTAGTGAAAAGAAGTAAAATTTCTCTGAAATAAATGCTTCTTGAGACATTAAAAACAATGATGATCATATGTGATGTATATCTTTTCTTTATTGTGCTCTATTTGTGTACCTCTCTTGTGGTCTTAGAATTTGAGGCCAAAATTTGGATTAATTGTAGAGGAAAAAGGCAGAATTAAGAGTGTGAGAATTTGCATGCATTTATGAGCCTGAATGAGCACATGGAAGCTAAATGACAGCAGTAGATATCCTCTGTTTTACCATACTCTATTTCTTAATGTCAAGGTCTGTCCATTAACCTGAGGGTTGGATTATCTCAGCTCTGCTAGAAGTCAGAAAGTCTAAGTGTTTCTTCTCTCTCTGCACTCTCAAAACTGGAACAAAAGACCCAAAGGAATGCCCAGGCTGATACTTGAGGACCTACATCTAAACTTTTGCTATCAGGATAGAGCAGAAAGGGTTCTTAACCACTTAGCCATCTCTTCAATTCCAATTTTACTCTAACTTAAAATTACAATATGTCTCAGAATATCAAGTTGTAAAAACATAGTTGTTTTAGATCATGTAGGGGAAGAACAGTTCTCAATTTCTCTGAACTGTATTTAAAATGAAATTGTTTTTCATAAATGTGCATGGGAAGTAAGATGAATGAGTAAAGACTAGTTACCATTGGGACAAAACTTCAGGAAAAATTTTGCATATTCGTTTTCATGAACTAATTTTATGTCCCCTCTACACTAAACCTACTTCCTCTACTGATTTTTCTTAATTATAACTACTTTTTATGAACTGGAAGACTGTTGATTAAATCTGTTGCTTTTCAACCTGTCTCTTTGACATTCAGTATACACAATGAACTTCAAAGTAACCTTTAAGAAGTCCCCCAAGGGAGAAATTAAATACTCTTTCATATCTAAATAAAGAATGCAGTCATTGATGTACTTACCCTCAAAAAAGCATTGAAAATACAATCTTTGATATCAACTATATTGCATGTTTTAATTTCACAAAATTAACAATACCCTAGAGCCTTTTATTTTATTATAAAAGTAATCTGTGATAACGTCTTTCTTCATACATGTAAGATATGACCAATTGACTTCGTATTTTCATTATAGATTTAGTTTTATAACTGAAAGTTATGCATCATAGAGAACTCATAAATTTTTACTAAACCAAAATAGTTGGTCATTTTTTATTAAAAATGGTAAAATATGGGCCAAATGTTTGTGCATGAACTTATAAATGATTATCAACATAAACAGTGGTTTCTGATGCATTATAATTTATTATATATATTTCATTTTGATTGACATTTAAGTATAAGTTTGGCTCTCTTTGCATGCTGAGCAGATGCTAATGCTTTGTCCTAGAACTTTTGAAATTTCCAAACTGTGAGAAATAAAAAGCCTCAGTTTTTGGTAGTCCAACACAAAATGTACTAAGATAGTATGTTTCATTAGCACAGACTTTACCAAATTTCTTAAATGCAAATACCATATGCATACTGATGAGATGTACTTTTAGTATTTATGCTTGTAAGAGGATAAAGTAAAATAAATAAATAAATAAATAAATAAATAAATAAATAAATAAATAAAGTAAAATAGCAGTAAAAAGTTATGTCAATGTGTACTATATTTCTGCTATTGATAGTTTGTAATAAAATTTCAAGACAAAACTTTAAAATTGATGTCTCTTTTAAGTTCCTTATAATCCCAACCTGTTCAGGGGTTGTGGTTTGCAGCTTTTTGTCTAAAATCCACTTATGAGTGAGTACATCCCATACCTATCTTTCTGGGATTGTGATACCTCGCTCAAGATTCTTTCTTCCATCTCTTGCATTCCATTGGTTATGCTTGCATCTATAGTTCCAGTTTGTTTCTTAAGATTTTCTATTCCCAGCATTGTCTTAGTTTGTGTCTTCTTTATTGCTTCTATTTCAATTTTTGAATATTGAAATGTTCCTTCACCTGTTTGAATTATTTTTCTTGGTTTTCTTTATTTTTATTTAGGGATTTGTTCATTTCTTCCAATTTTTTGTTTGTGTTTTCTTTTTTCTCTCGGAGTTTTTATATCCTCTTTTAAATATTTTATTATCTTCATAAAGTTTTAAGCATGTTTCTTTCTACTACTTCTGCATTACCACATTCAGGACTTGATGTTGTAGAACCACCAGATTCTTCTGGTGGTACGATATTGTTCTTTATGTTGTTATATGTATTTTTGAAATGGTGTCTGCCTATTAATTACATGGTTCAGTGCAGGATTTGTCTGAATCTCAGAAAGCTGATTTTGGTGTAATCTGTTCTGGGTATGTCTATGTCTCAGGAATCCTCTGAGTTCTTGGTCCACTTGGAGGTACTGTATTCTGTATCACAGTGAACTCTCTTAATCCAGTGATTTCTGAAACACTGTGTGACTTTGGTGGATGCTTTTGATCCTGTAGATGTTGATAAATTTAGGATCTCAGGTAGCTATTCTTCATCCAATAGGAACTGAGAAACTCTCTTGGTCTCTATTTTTCTTAGTCTTTTAACCTGTTGTGGGCTGGGCATCTGTGGGTTTCTTGTTCCTGCTGATGTTGCTCAGTGATGGTTTGGGGTGTGGAATGGGGTGGGGTTTAGTAGCAGGTGTCCAATGAATTGGGTTTTACTGGGGTTCCTTTCCTGAAGGGGTTTTCTCTTCTGGCCTGGATTTAGGGATGAGCTCAGTGGGGATGGTATTCCAAGGTCTGTCTCAAGGCCAAAGAAAGAGACCTCAGCCTGGACTGGGTGGGATATTGCCTACTTTTTAGTCTGCTGTGGGTTGTGGGTCTGTGGGTTTCCAGGTGCCACTTTTATTTTTGTAAGAGCTTACATCTTTATACCTTATAATGTCATTAAGTTTACAGTTCTTATTTTTCAAATTTTTCCATCAAGGCATGTAAATGTTATAAACAAACCACATTTATATTATTTTATATTTGTCTATATAACTGCACTATATTGGTATTTCACTTTTGGCTGAAAAACTTCAACTAATGTGACCTATAAAGTATTTCAATTATTGACAAATGTAATATTTGTTATTCGTGACTATCTTAATTTTGTATAGAAAGAAAGTTTATATCAATGAAAAATATTTCCATGGTTTCTGATTAAAAAAAAAACATGATAATATATCAAGGAACCACTTCATGAAATATCTTTTAATCTTCTGATTTCAAGGTTTTATGTTGGTCTATGACTTTTTAAACTGAGTTTTCTCCTATCCCATCTGAAACGAAACCTCCAACTGGCTGTCCCTCCCTTCTAATTCTGTGCCCCTTCTCTCTTCAACCTCCCAACTTTCCTTCACTCTCTATGGTTACTTCCAATCAACTGGTTGCTTGTTCCAACTCTTTTCCTATGATAGATTTTATTTATATAATGAAACTTAAAATATCACGCTATGAATCAAGTGTTCCACAGTATCCTTTCTTTATAAGTATATCATTTAAGTACGACAAGATTCAACTCTTTTTTTTTAAATTTTCAATTTGCTTCCTAGACTTCATGTCAATTAAAGTTAAAATATGAAGATTCTTCATTGTTTCTTATTTTTTTGAATCCTATACACTGAATTATTTTCAACCTAATAATTTCTGTATGATTCATTTACAGTGTAAAACTCTTTATTGTTATTCTACTATTTTACAGCATTTAGTTCTCATAATTTCCTTAAATTCAACCATCATTGTTTATCATTGTTCTTTGAAGTTATTTTAATATCCTGTACACAATTTTTCTCAATCTACTGTCTAGGAATTATAACATTTTATTGTACTTAATGTCTTTATACATTTTGTTTGAAATTGGACATTCTAGATACTTAGTGTGTTATATCTACTTTCAGATTATTTCAACTCAAGATAACTTGTTATTAGGGGTTAAATATTATTCTAATACTATTTATTAGGGGCTTATTTGATCAACCTTCTTGTATTAATATTGTATTCTTGAAAATATTAAGCCATTCAGTGCTCTCATTGTGTTATATTATTATTTTATAATCTGCTTCTATAAGTTATAATAATCATAATTTAGTGGTCTGCCACAGATTTTTAAAAACAATTTCTTATATTCTACACCTTTTACCCAATGGTATATATGTGTACAAATGTGCAACTTTAAACATGATACACTTGGACAAAGAGCCTTATATTTTCTTTGTGCTGTCACTGGATTTTATGGTCATGTAAAGTGATTAACCTGTACTATCTATTTCTGCATCCTTTTTAGATAAATACATGACATTCTACAACAGTGAATCCTGACAGTAATAAATCATATATTTCTGGATTATCAGTCAGCTTCCCAATATTCTCTTAAAATCCAAGCTAGCCTCTTATCTCTTACATTTTAAAATACATTATTAGGTACTAAAATACTTTAGTCTACTGTTGTTTAAGTAACTGAATCAAGCATAACTACAACAGAATTAGAAGAATAGTGATTGTTCCAGGAACTGTGAAGTTTTATTAAATTATTTAAATGTCTTGCTTAGGTAATGGTTTTAATAGAGGTGCAAAATTATCCAGGTCTCTCCACTGTCATTATTGTTGCCAGATATTGTCTACTGTATTAAGAATGGTGTGAGGATAGGATCACAAATTAAATTTTCATCAACTCTACTGTTTTAAATGGCATTTGTTTCGTTTGCATAGATCATTTTCATTTTGTTTTATTTCATTTGTTTACATACTAGACTTGTGATTTTAAAATTTATTTTATCTGATTTTCATTATCTTTCAACAAATAAAGAATACCACAATTCTTGCTCTGTTATTCAAATTTATTTCCAAAGGAATATTTTAATTGTGCAAGTTATTTAAGGACCATTTTTCAATCTGAGATATTACATTTTTGTTATAAAATATTAGACAAAATATCCTTTTTTCTATTAAAAAAAACCCACACACTCAGGTAGAGACTTGTCATTTACATTTATGTAGCTGAAATAATATACATAGTTTGCTTTTTGTTGAATACTTAAGTCAAACTTAATAGAAACGAAATTTTGAGAATTAGTAGTTTTAACATAATAGTCACATGATTTGCTCATCCATGGCAAGTTATTTCAAATTTTTGAGAGAACAGTTATTTTACAACTCAATTTAATTAGATATTTAGTTTCACTATGTATATAAAAACATGAGCCTCGGGACTTTAAAAAATAGTGATTTTACATGATGCTAGATTTTGAATCACTAGAATAGCTTTTTGAACATTTTTAGATAAAATAGATTTATACATGATGAACTTATAAAAGCCACAGAGGTCCCAGGCAATTAAGTGCTCTCACTTTCAAAATGCCCTTTACTTCTGCATACAATATAGACAATTATTATTGATTTGTGGTTAAGGTAAATATTCTAGTGTTATCAAGTCACAACCAGCAAATTAAACATTAAAAAGAAAGAAAACATCAAAGTTACATATTTTACTGCAAAATTAACCATTTGTAAAATATTAAAAATTTAAATATAAAACCATAACTTTTGTTTCTTTCAAAGTTATATGTAGCAAATCAATAATGAGCTCTACCAAAGAACAATTACATATGCTACAACTTATATTTTATGATCTAAATTATCAGGCTATATATGCAAATATAGATATAAAGAAGATCAGTCAATTCATGTGAATCCTCTGACTTAACTGCAGAGAATCCTTAAAATATGAGTTCATCAAATAAAATCGGAATTCAGCATTATCAACATCACCATAAGAGCACTGTAAACAGACAGTAATGTAAATATTGGATATTTATAAGATGCAAATTATACTTCGGGATTGCTGAAGTAGATGACAATATTGCCTAAACAGGACTACATACTTTAAACATGCTTTTAATCAGCTTTTCTCATTACCATTTTAAATGCCATTATACTTTATTTAGAGTTGTTCAATAGATAATGGACATTTTGTTAGAAAAGTAGAGTGCATTTGTGCATGTGTTGCTGAGTACTACAATGGTTCTTAACATATAGTGATTCTAGTCCAGGCAGCTAATAATCCGCTCAGGAGTTTATGTGTTTCTCCTCCACTGATCTATATAACCTACTTTAGAGCTTGACCTGGAGAGAGAGAGAGAGAGAGAGAGAGAGAGAGAGAGAGAGAGAGAGAGAGAGAGAGAGAGAGAGAGAGAGAGGGAGAGGGAGAGGGAGAGGGAGAGGGAGAGGGAGAGAGAGAGAGAGAAACAATTTCCTCAGTATTATATTTCTCTAGGATTCTTTTAAATCAATGAATATTTTTTTCTATTCCTTCTGTAAAATAAATATATCAAAGGGGGAAGAACAAAATACTTTTCTTCTTTCATTCAAAGAGCAATTCTTTTTCTTCTTTTAACCACATATATTTGTACTTGTTTATTCAAACTATTTTATCTTTTAAGACAACATATATCATGACCATGTCCAAAAGAATATTATTACTGTATGAACTGTATCCCATTGTTGTGATAGTTGAGAAAATAAGCAGATAATATTCTTTTGATCAACTAGCAATTTCTATCTATAGATAATATTTGTATATACTATGTAAGCAAAGGTACCCACAGAAACTTAGACATATGCAGGAGACCACTTACAATTGCAGTATAATTAGATAGATGAGAAATGATATTAAACATAAAAATATTAAAGTGATATGAAATAAAAATATAATAATACAATTTTTATTGAGCTTAAACCTTGGTTATTTGTTATGTAGAGAATATTTATTTAATTCCATATTATTTCAATTTTACAATGAGAAGTTATACCATGTTCTCATAAATTATATTTTCTTCAAATTATTTTACAGCATAGGAACTATAGATAATGACAGGTTATAGAATTTTAAACATAACAGGACAGAGTACATTGAATGTTTTTACCTTAAATAATTGGTATCAATTAGTGAAGGGGTGGTATATATGTCTATTTATAAAATAATTTGTAGAGCATTCCATGTTCATATGTCTTAACGTATCATATTGTAACTCATAAAGATATACATATCCTATGTTAGTCTAAAATTAAGATCTGCCTCTTACTTAACTTGAAGCAATCAGAATATCATATATGTATTTTGTCAGAGGAGAGAGATAACACTGAAAACATTGTGAATATATTTGACTGAAAATGTCCCTGGAAAATAATTACATGATTTTGATCATTCTAAAATTGTTCTAAATGCAGTCAAACTTTTTGAGATTCCATACTCACTAAGGATTCCTGGAAAAAGTCAGCCAACTGTCCTCCTAAAGTCACAAGATGTAGCTGTACATCTCATAATCAGATCTTTCATTTTCTAAGACTTTATATAGGAAATCAAGATGAACAGTCACTCCTCCTTGGACCCAAGAAGCACCTAAGCATATCCAAATATCCTGTCTGTAGCATTTAATGAAAACCAAACTATATAATCCTTCCAATTTGTCATGTTTTCTTCTACAGTCATGAAATGGATCTGGCACCTGTGTATCATTCAATGAGGACAGCACCCAATCCCTCCACTAGCCATATTGTACAATATCCTTCTTTCCTTATTTAGTAAAGACATTACTGCATTATTTATGCATAATTATAGACATCTTTAAATTATACCTTGGATCACCCTGTTCAAAACCACATGGGAAACTATATGATTATAGTTAATTAAAATACCTCATATACCATATTTCCATTTAGTTTTGGTATATCAAAAATGTACAGAAATAAAAAATGGTTATCATAGCATGAGTAGGATGTGGAAGATATGTAGAATATGGAGTAGATAGGATAAAAAAATTAATATTTTATACTAGTGTTCATCAACTGTTATTGGTCTTCTGTGAAGCAGTGACAAGGAAGTGAAAGATAAAACAAAAAATACTGTGAAAGAAATAATTAGAAATTATCTTGAGATGCCCAGAATAATAGGGTATATACTCACTCATAAGAGGAATTTAGACTAAAAGGAAGAATAAACAGACTGCAAATCCCAAACCCCAGACAGCTAGGTAACAGGAGGAACTTAAGAGAGACATTCAGGAATCCTCTAGGGAAAGGGGGAATATAGAAGATCTCCTGAGCAAATTGAAATCATAATGTGGAGTGAGCAAGGGGAAGTGGGAACAAATTATTAGAGAAGCAGATGGTTGACTGGATGGAGCAGCAAAGAGGGAGAACAAAGAAATGGAAATTTTGATAAAGGGAGCCACTGTGGGTTTAGCAAAAAATCTGGTGCTAAAGAAACTTCCAAGAACCCCAAAATGCACCTGGTTAGGACTCCAAGCAATTGTGGAGAGGGTGCCTAAATAGGACTTCTTCTATAATCAAATGGATGATCATTCTATTTATCATTATAGAACCTTCATTTAGCAATGGATGGAGGCAAAAGTAGAGATCCATAGCTAAGCATCAGGTAGAGCTCCTTGTCCAGTTGAAGAGAAAAAGGGGAGAGTATATGAGCAAAGGGATCAGGATAATAAGGAGGATACTCACAGAGACAGCTGACTGGAGCAATTGGGAGCTCATTAACTCTGAAATAATCACTGAAGAACCTTCATGGAAATGAATTAACCCTCTGAAGGCAAAAGACAGTCAAACAGTATGGGTAGTGTGTAGAGCCTCTTGCAGTAGGATCAGAGTACATTACTGGTGAATGAACTGGC
The DNA here is from genome assembly GCA_033318265.1 of Phyllotis vaccarum. Lineage (NCBI taxonomy): Eukaryota > Metazoa > Chordata > Mammalia > Rodentia > Cricetidae > Phyllotis > Phyllotis vaccarum. The sequence goes on along the minus strand of JARWLC010000013.1, from coordinate 25,324,143 downwards.
ATCTTGGAGCTCATTCCCTACAGAGGATCACCTGACTCAGCATTGATACTGGGGGGAAGGACTTTGACCTGCCTCCACTAGATATGCCAGACTGAACTGACTCACCTTGGGATTCCTTGCCATACTTGGGGAAGGGACTGGAGTTGGGGGAGGACTGGGATGAGGAAAGGGAAGGGGACCAGTGGTAGATATGGAAAAAAATTAAAAAATGAAAAAAAGTAATTTTATTTGACTTCAACAAGTTAAATGTAAGATCAAATAAAATAACATGAGGCTATATTTTTAAAGAATCATTTAATTTAATTTGAAGTTAAACTTATAATAATTTATAATTAAATATGGAATTGAACTTAAAAGAAATAAGAGACATTATTTTGCAATTGTAGGAAACAAATGATTTTCAATTTATCATACATAAAATGATATAAACATTTTATATAAATCTTATCAAATTCTTAAAAAGTATCAAACTGACATATTTATATTTAATATTTATCATGGCACTTTTTAATATAAAATATGAATCAACACAATTTTTCGTAGATTTGCTTGATATATGGAAATACTATTAAATATGTCATGGTAAATTTATTCTTCTCATCATATCAAGGACAAATTACCCTGCCATCATTCCATATTATTCTCATGAAAGCCACCTAAAACCTGCTCAAGCTCTACCTATGCAAGTTCCCTATCCTGTCAGGACTCTAATGTACATAAAATGACACTAACACTATATAATCACTATACCTGCCTTGGATTTGGAGTTACTATGCCAGAATGAATTTTTCACATTAGTGCCTTTTATCTGAATCAATGTATCAATGCTTGCACAACCCCAATAATGCTCTACTACTCTATTCTGAGTCATTAAGGACTTTCATCCCACTTCATCCATAGCATATGCTACCTCACTTTGTACTATGTAACATCTTAATATTTGTCCATAAATTAAAATACAATAGAATTTGTATTGTTACAATTTTATTTTTTTACTCTATAATTATTGACATACTTCTATATGTCACTTCACTATTAATGACTCTTTTATTGTTTGTAGATACTTCCTATCAAGAAAATTAATCCAAAATCATTCAAGGTATTAATAAAAATTTTTCGTTTTTGAAAAAATAAAATTTTCTTAAATGTAGATATTATAGGAGATAAAGGAAGAATTATCTTACTAAGTATCATATTTTAGAAATAATTATATGTGTTAGAGTTCCATATGCTTCCCAGGCACCACACATCAAGCAACAGGCAATGACGGCCTTCTAAATCAGGCTTTTAGAGCCTCTAATAATTTTGTTCCTGAGGCCTAGACCTCACAGCCTCCTGTAGCAAGTAGGGGATAGACAGAAAACTTACTCCAAGACACAGTCTCAGACTATAGCACATCCTCATTCACTGATCCAAACACTTTATTCTAAAAAACGAAGGAACTCAACCACTAGCAACAAATAAAGGTTCCCCGACTTCCCCTGTTGATATCTGTTTATATGGTCCAGGAAATCTTTTGCATGATGATGCCAATAGACTCTGCTTTCTGCATTACTTAGGGTTCCCTAGATTCCTGGATATAGGGTCAGAATGCAGAAAGAAAGACACCTTGACCTGAACAAGCTACAGGGAATTTGCTGCAGAGGTGAAGTACATATGACATTCTGAACAACACGAGACTCTAAATTTATTTGTGTAGGTGCAACTGCACTGCAAAAGAATTTATTGTACCCACCTACCCAAAAAGGAAGCAAACTTCTCAATACTTCTAAAGTTTACTTCTCTTCTTAACATTGTAATCACCTCCATTGACAGAAAAAATGAATGTTAATGAAAAGACAGAATACAGGAAAGAAAGAAAGGAAAGAAGAAAAAATAAAGAAAAATCAAGCCTGCAAACTATTCTACATGTACAAGTCCAATCCTAGAAAGAAAAAAAAAGAGAACTTGTCATGTAATAAAATTACTAATCCAATAACAAAGGTTCCTAAGAAAAATTATTTGAGTTTACAGACAAGGATTTTTAAAAATTGATTGTAACTGTGTTCAGATAACTCAAAAAATGTTAATATAATCCATGATAACATAAACAAAGCTGAATAAAATAAAGAAAACAATAAAAGATATAAAAGCGAATTCAAGAAAGAGAAATCATGAAGAAAAAAGTAAAGTGATACTGCAAATAGCAATCAAATAATACAAATAAATCACAGATAGAAAGTCACTAATAAACCAGATTACATAGAAAAGTCTATCAGGGAGGTAGATGTGAATCACCTGTTAAAAGCCAATCATAAATTTAAAACATAAGATAATGTAGAAAATCTAGGATATATTGAAAGATATAACTTTAATACAATTGAAATAGAATAATAGTAGTAGCACACTAAAATAACAAAAAGATATTTTTGATTAAATCATAACAGCAAGTTTCTAAAACCTACAGGAGACAGTGCTTTTTTAGGTTCAAGAACCCTACCAAAAAAAAAAAAAAGAAGGCAAAACACATTACAAATTATAATTAAACCTTAAAAAATAAATATAACAACTGAATTTTTATAAAAGAAATCTTTGTTAATGATAAAGCAGAACAATCAGGATAGCACTTGATTATTCAACAGAACTGTTATAGCCAGAAATCTGGAATAATATATTCCAAGTGTAATATAAGGTTTCTGGCCCAGAGGAGCCCTGCAGTTTGGACCTGCTCACTGCTGCTTATCTGGACCAGCAATCCCAATATCCCAAAGAAACACACACTTTTTCATTAATTTCATGCTGTTTGGCTCATGATTCAGGCATATTTCTGGGTAGCCCTTTCATCATAATTCAACCCATTTCTATTATTCTTCCTGCCACATTGACCATGGTTATTTCCTTACATGTTTCTTCTTGGGCAGCTGGATCATGTCTCTCTCTGACTCTCCCCTCCTTCTTCTGTTTATGATTTGATATTTCCATCTACTTCTAAGATACCTGACATAGGCCAGAACAGTCCTTTATTTACAATATAAAGACATCCCAGAACATCCAAGTTCTGAAATATCAAAACCGTCAATGCAGAGTATTATACCCAGTAAAACTATCTATCAAAAAATAAGAAGAAATAAAATGTAGCCATGATATAAACATATTAAAGAAAATTATAAACAATGACATGTATACAGAGAATATTGGAAAAGATATCTCAGTGTAAAAAGAACAATGGACTGATAGGAGGCAAAGAGACTAAATAATGACACAACGGTTAATCAAAATATATCTAAAAGTACAACAAAATGTATAAAATGACAAGAATGTCATCTTTCAATAATGACTTATTAAACAGTATATGTTCTGCCAATAAAAAGATAGACTAGTAGATTAAAATACAATATAAAATGTATCCATTTTCTAATTTTATAAAACGTACAACAGCACCAACAATATACGTCACCTTAGAGTCAGAGAATAGGCAAAAGTATCCAAACAAATTGAGTTAAGAAACAAGTAAACAAAGATATTTTAATATTCAAATAATGCTCATAAAACCAAAACTCTTTAGAATAAAGAAGACTATTTCATACTTATCATACTCATCAAAGTAAAATAACAAAAAGAAGATATAATTTAATATATATGCCCCAATATAGCACATTCAATTTTATAAAATGAACACTATTATACCAAAATAACATATTATTCCCAAAACAATAAAAATTTGTGAATTTAATAACCAGTCTTCTCTATTTTCTCTTCCTAGGTGGATTCCTGGTTCCTTTCATAAGTTCCTTCTGATCCCAAGATATTCAGGGGTTGCAATTTGCAGCTTTCGTATTCTTTGCTTTTTGTCTAAAATCCACTTATGAGTGAGGACATCCCATGCCTCTATTTCTGAGCTTGTGACATCCCACTCAGAAGGATATTCTGCAAATCTATTCATTTGCCTGGAAATATTAGGATGTTAGTTTTTTATACTGTTGAGTAGTACTCAATTATATAAATGTACCACAATTTGTTAATCCATTCTTTAGTTGATGGGCATCTAGATTGTTTCCAGGTACTTGATATTATGAATAATGCACCTGTAAACATAGTTGAACTAATGTCTTTGGAGTAAGAATGTACATCATTGGGGTATATGCTGGATCATTGGGGAGATTGATTCCCATTATTCTGAGGAACTTCCATACTGCATTCAAGAGTGGCTGTACAAGTTTAAACTTCCACCAACAATGGAGGAATGTTTCCCTTATTCTGCATCCTCTTCAGCATAGGCTGTCATCTGTGTTTTTTATCTTAGCCATCCTAAGTAGTGTAAGTTGGTATCTCAAATTTGCTTTGCTTTGCACTTCTCTGATAGCTAAAGATATTGAGCAATTTTTAAGTGCCTTTATAATTATTCTTTTGAGAATTCCCTTTTTAGCCCTGAACATCTTTTTTTTAAAAAAAAAAAAATGGGATATTTGGAGTTAAGTGTTCTATTTTATTGAGTTTTCTATATATTTTAGAGATCAGTCCTCTGTCAGACATAGGCTTTGTGCAGATCTTATCCCATTCTGAAGGTTATCATTTTGTCTTATTGATTGTGTACTTTGCTTTATAAAAGCTTCTCAGTCTCAGGAAGACCCATTTATTAATTGTTGTTCTTAGTGTCTGTGCTCTTGGTTTTATATTTAGGAAGTGGTCATATGTGTCAATGCATTGAAAGGTATTTTTGCTCTTTTTCTATCAAGAACAGTGTAGCTGGGTTTATGTTGAGGTCTTTGATCTGCTTGGACTTGAGTTTTGTGTATGGTGCTAGATATGGATGCATTTGCATTCTTCTACATACTATCATCCAGTTATGCCAGCACCATAGATACCAAAAGATACTATCTTTTATCCCTTCAGTATTTTTGGCCTCTTTGACAAAAATCAGGTGTTCATAGGTGTGTGGTTAAAGGTTGGGCTGTGAAATTTGATTCCATTGACCCATTATCTGTTTTTATTACTGTAACTCTATATTGTAGCTTGAAGTCAGGGATGGTGATGCCTCCTGAAGTTCTTTTATTGAACAGGATTCTTTTGGCAATCCTGGGTTTCCTGTTTGTGAGGATTCAATAAAAGTTTCAGATGTTTTGGAGATATCAGAGGGAATCTACCACAGTCTATGTGGGGAGTTAATAGAAGCCCCAGAAGTTCCAGAGATCTAACCACGGTCAGTCTAGGAAAATCAGAGAGTGGTGATTCAAACCTTTAATCTCAGCACAGGGAGTATCCTGGGAGTGGTGACCTACACCCTTAATCCCAATTGAGTTGAGGTCACTTTATATTATAGAAGGAATTCCAAGTTCCCAAGCAGGCAGTGGTGGGGCCATGCCTTAATTTACAAAACGGTACTTAAGACAGGATAGAAACACACAGAGAGAAGCCATTCCAAGGGAAGTTAGGCTGAGGAAGCTGGAAGACAGCTGGGTAAGATCTGACTATGATGTTTATTCTCTCTAATACCTCCAACTTCTTCAGAGATCTATCCCTGAGTCTCATTTATTTGTGCGACAATTGGCGGCTAACTTTAGGGCATGAATTTCTCTCCCTACCCGAAAAACTGCACTTGCTGGCCAGAATATCATGTGGCTGGAGGAGTAATTACTAGCGACTAGGCTTTCCATTCCAGGTTAGCCACCAGCCTCAGGCGGACCAGCCACACGTGTTTCTGTTTCACTCTCATCTGGGTAAGTCTTTCAGACAGTGGGCTCTTTCTCCTGGTGGGTTGTTTCTTTTTCCTTTTTGAACCACTCCTTGGGTTGCTATCACACTAGGTAGCTGCCCACTTCACAATCATCAATGGACAATAACTGGTAAGTAAGTCAATTTTTTTTTTAAAGAGGGAATTTGTTTAAAGCAATGGAGGGTGATTGGTCATACTGTAGACTCTCATTAGACAATTTGATATTAAAACCAGTGAAGAAAAACATAGATAAGGTAGATGAAAATATAATAATATTTATCATACTATTTACTATGAATATTTATTGTTTGATATCACAGAAAAAGTTGACTAATATAAATCCAAAGAAAAAGGTCTTTAAAAATCCTGTTGAGAGAGAACACAAAGATGCTCAAATTCAAACAGAGGAATATGAAGTACCAATTTCAGCAAGGTCATCTAACATTAGTCAAAAACAGGCAACATTAATATGCCCAGTAACCTTTAAAAAAATGAAGGATGAAAAAGATGAAAGAGAAGCTAGCTGGGCTCCAGTACAAATATGAGTAATTACGGAGAGTAAAGGAAGCAATTGTATCATATGGGATACATTCACCATTTGTTAAACAAATGCTGAACTCCTGGTCATGCTGTAACCGGGTCACCCCTAAAGATTGGTTAGATATGGGTACAGCCATGCTCATGCAATGGAAGTCATGGTGGAGAGAGGAGACTAAAACAATAGAACAAAGAAACAGGGTCAGAGGCATAGAAGTCTCCCCAAGACCAGCTTCTGTGGGAGGGAGATTATGCTGATATTGACAGGCAATCATTACACAGTGACCATCTTCTGGATTTATGTTGCATGGCAGCTTTAAATGCCTGGGACCCAATTGAAGAAATAGAGAAAAAAAGTGAAACATTTACAAAAGTAATTCAAAATCCCAAAGAAACTTTACAGACTTTTTGCACAGATTAACTGCGGCAGTAAACAGAATGGTACCAGACTCAGAAGCCAGGCGAATAATCATTGAATCACTGGCTTTTGAGAATGCCAATGCACAATGTAGAAAAATACTTAGACCTAAATAGCAAGGTCAGCACCTTTGGAGGATTGGATTCGTGAGACAATTAATATGGAGTCTTATGAAAGTGATGATAGCTGGGTAGGAGAACTTATTTCAAGAGGTATAAGAAAAAATCAAAATGTCAAATGTTACAATTGTGGAAGGGAAGGTCACATAAAAAGAGATTGTAAACAAGGTGTTCCCAGAAACTATGCTTTTGATAGGAATAATCCCAAGAGAACCCCCCTCCCTTCTGGAATATGCAGAAGATGTGGAAAAGGAAGACATTGGACTAATGAATGCAGATCAACAAGGGACAAACAAGGTAACTTTCTGCCTTTGGGAAATGCTCCAAGGGGGCTTTTAAAAGCCCCAGGTCTGGTAACTTTCTGCCCTCCGGAAACACCCAAGGGTGCTTTCAAAAGCCCCCATATCAAGTCCAATCCAGTATTACCCTGCCATTGTGGAGGAAACACTTTCTCAGAACAATTAAAAAGGTTAAAACCTATTTTAAAAATACACACTACATGGAACGATAGAAAATTTACAGAAAAAGAAAAAAATTCAGGAAAAAATATAAAGCAAACATTTTGGCAAATTTCTATCAATGAACAAAGGCCAAAATTAAAAGTACAAATAAATGATGTTATTATTGAAGGCTTATTGGACATGGATTCAGATTTATCTATAATTTCACCAGAGTCATGGCATCCAAGTTGGCCCCTTCAGGAGGTAAATGTTCAGTTTTGGGGTATTGGATTCATATCCCAGGTAAAACAATGTGCAAGATTGCTAGAATGTATAGGACTAGAAGGACAGAGAGGAATATTAAAACTGTATGGGGCTGATATTGCTATAAATTTATGGGGAAGGAGATTTACTGCAACAGTGGAACACGCAGATTAATATTCCTGCAAATACAGAAATAAGCCATGAACTAGCACATGGTTCCAGAAGAAATATCAAAAGGTATTATGAAAAACAGTCATAGACCATTCAGGTTATAGAGAAATAAGGCAAAACAGCTGCTGATCTTTTAAAAACACTCCCAGCACAGGGAGTATCCTGGGAGTGGTGACCTACGCCCTTAATCCCAACTGAGTCGAGGTCACTTTAGATTATAGATGGAATTCCAGGCTCCCAAGCAGGCAGTGGTGGGGCCATGCCTTAATTTACAAAAGGGTACTTAAGACAGGATAGAAACACACAGAGAGAAGCCATTCCAAGGGAAGCAAGGATGAGGAAGCTGGAAGACAGTTGGGTAAGATCTGACTATGGTGTTTATTCTCTCTAATACCTCCAACTTCTTCAGAGATCTATCCCTGAGTCTCATTTATTCTTTCAACACCTGTTTTTCCTTATGAAGTTGAGTATTGTTCATTCAAAGTCTGTAAATTTGTGTTGGGATTTTGATGGAGATTGCATTGAATCTGTAGATTGCTTTTGGTAAGATTGTCATTTTTACTATGTTGATCCTACCTATCCAGGAGCATGGCAGATTTTTACATTTTTAAATATCCTCTTCTATTTCCTTTAGTGTCTTAAAGGTTTTGTCAAACAGGAATGTTACTTCTTTTGTTAAAGTTACCCCAAGATATTTAATGCTATTTGCAGTGATTATAAAGGATTATGTTTCCCTGATTTCTTTTTCAGCCCTTTTATCCTTTGGGAATAGGAGGGCTATTGATTTTTTTATTTTTAGTTAATCTTGTACCCTGCTACATGGCTGAAGGTGTTTATTAGCTGTAGGAGTGCCCTGGCAGAACTTTGGGGGTTAGTTATATATACAATAATATCATCTGCAAATAGAGATAGTTTGACTTCTTTCTTTCCAATTTGTATCTCCTTAATCTTCTTTTGTTCTTTTATTGCTTTAGCTAAAACATTGAGAACTATATTTAATAGATAAGGGTAGAGAGGAAAGCCTTGTCTTGTTCCTGACTTTAGTGGGATTGTTTTGAGTTTCTCTTCATCTAGTTTGATATTGGCTCTTGGCTTGCTATATATCACCTTTATTATATTTAGGTATTTTCCTTTAATTGCTGATCTTCTAGGACTTTTATCAGAAAGGAATGCTGGATTTTGTCATAGGCTTTTTCAACATATATGAGATGATCATATGTTTTTATTTTCTTTTAGGTTTATAGGATGGATGACATTCACAGTTTTTTCTTTATTGAACCATCCCTGCATCTCTGGGATGAAGTCTACTTGATTGTGGTTATTATGATATATTGCTGAATTTAGAATGTTGTTGATTATTTTTGCATCAGTCTTCATGAGGGAGATTGGTCTATAATTCTCTTTCTTTGCTGCTTCTTTGTATGGCTTGGGTATCAGGGTAATTGTAGCCTCATCAAAAGAGGTAATTTTCAAAGTTTCTATTGAATTGAATATTTTGAGGTTTATATGTAGTAGTTCTTCTTTGAACATCTGGTTAGAATTCTGCACTGAAATCATCTGATCCAGGGCTGTTTCAAAACAGCTTCAATTTTCTTGGGAGTTATAGATCTATTTAGTTAGTTTTTCTGGTCTTAATTTAATTTTCATAAGTGTACCTGTCCAGAAAGCTGTTGATTTCTTTTAGGTTTTCCATGTTAGTGAAGTATAGATTTTCAAAGTATGATTTGATAATTCTCTGTGTTTCTTGAGTGTCTGTTGTTATGTCCACCTTTTTATTTCTGATTCTGTTATTTGGATCCTCTCTCCTTGTTTCTTGGTTAGTTTGGATAAGGCTTTATCTATCTTGTTGACTTCCTCAAAGAACAAACTCATTGATTCTTTGTATTGTTCTCTTTGTTTTAATTGTATAGATTTCAGTCCTAAGTTTGATTATATCCTGCTGACTCCTCCTTCTATGTGAGTTTGCTTCTAATTGTTCTAAAGCCTTCAGATGTGCCAGGAAGATTGCTATGATTGCAGTGTGATCATGCAATTTGTGGTTGGGGTGGGTTTTGACCATGGGTTGTCCCACAGGCTGTGCTTTGCTAGGGTTTGTGCTTTCAGCTGGTCTCCCTTCTGACTTTGGTTTAGGGCAGAGCTGGGTATGAGTGGGATTCCTGGTGCTGTGTCCCTGAGCTTGGCTTCAGAGATTCACCATTTTCTGTTTTGCCTGGGAGTCAGGGTTGCCACTCAGTTCTTCACTGGTTGTGGGCCAAGGGGCTGTCACTCTCCAGTTGTCATGGTTGTCCAACAGAATGCTCTTAATTGAGTAATTACAAATGGTTAGTGAGTAACTAAAATAGGAATTAATTGTTCTTAGACATCAGCAAAATACAGATTTATGCTGAATACATTAAGAGAATATAGATTAAAACTATGTTAATATTCTCTCTCAACCCAAGAAGAAATAAAAATTATTGAAAATATAAATTGCAACAAATACTGACAGGAAAGTAAGAGATTGAAACTTTTATATACCATAGTTGGTATTGTAAACTTTTGGTCACATATCCACAAAAAATCTTTATATCTCACTCAGAGATAGTTATACATTCTTGTTTATTAGTGCTATTTTTCCATTATAAGTAGTTAATGGAACTAATCAGTATGTTCACAAACTGGTAAATTAATAGTTTTTAAAAGTTGTATATGTACCTAACTGTATATTATTTATTTTTAAAGGAAGAAGAAGCCATGAGATATTCAGGTAAATATATGAAACTGGACAAACTTATATTGTGTGACATCATCTAGCACCAGTCTCCTAAACTGACACGTGCTCTCTCATATGAAAATCTCAGTTTTAAATATTTTGTGTGTTTAATATAGACTATATATTATATATGAAGAAACTAGAAATGGAATATTTGAGGGACTGTAAATCATGGAAGATGGGTTAAATAAAAGTTTAAAGGAAGAAAAATACTAGAAAAGTTTAGAAAGATAGTAGATTAATAGGGATATTGTGTTAATATCACTATTGTAGAAATTGAGTGCATGTGAAGAAACAAGAATGAACTGTGCATGAAGTTCCTTGGGAATCAATAAATTTCTGAGTCAAGTATAAACACATAATAACAGTATATAATAGATATCATAGGAGATATGAAATTATGAAGCAGCCTCCTACAAGAATCAGGGAACATTATTCAAGAAGAAGTAGAAAGAAAGTAACAACCAGATAACATAGAGGAGTGCTATGAATGTTGTACTCGGGACAAGACATGTTTCATGAATAAAGAAAAGCTGTGGTTACTTATAGAAAACCTGTAAAAAAATCAATACAATTAAAAATTCCAGCATGTAAGGAGAGGTCCACAATTTTTCAACCCATGCTGAGGAACTATTGGCAGTTGGCAGCTATTAGAGAAGGAATAGAAGATTTTCTTTAGTATTATGGCTGCTGGGAGATTTCACATGCCTTAGGGGATCAGTCTACATCCAGGTGCATATGAACAGTACTGATTGGACTTAGTGGAATAAATAAATAAATAAATAAATAAATAAATAAATAAATAAATAAATATAACATATAGTTTGCTAGGAGATGTGATTTAGGATACTGTTTGATAGTTGTAGAGAAGGGGTGAGGAAAGACATAATCTCAATGCATTGTATATGTACACAAAAATTTTAAAGAACACAGAACACCTAGAAGTAAACTCAGATTATGATTTTACATAATTTTGATTATCTGGATTAAGCAAATTACTATTGATATATCAACAAACTAAAAAAATGAGAATTTTAAGATATGATTAACATTATTAATATGAAAACTCAATTAACTAGTATCAAAAATTTAATGAACCAAAGGTTGTGACCAATCGCTTTATTGTTGAATTTTCAATTTATATAAAACCTCAATAATAATAATATGACTCACACTCTTAAAAAATAAATGAGGATATACATTCATGTATAACCTAAAAGGATAGTTAGTATTTAACAAATTCAAATGAGAAACTGCAAAAATATATCAGAAAAAAGTATAATTCAAATATATTTATAGGAAACAAATTATTAAAGTAATTATAGAACATATACAAATTAAAATTGATCTGTGATACAAGGATGTCTCCACATACAATACTTTAATATTATGTCATGTATTAGGAAATCACTAAGAACCTATATTCCTCTTGTCACAAATTTTGTAGAAGCAATTGATATCATCAAACTTTATCATTAAAAAATATCATTCAATAATCTAGAAATAGAATAAGGATATTTCCTAAAGACTATCAAAGCACATATAAAAATTTCAAGTAATATCATACTCAGTAAAAAAAGCTGTCAATATAGCTACATATTTCTAAAACAGTAGTAGAAATTCCAGTCAGATACTTAGACAAGACAGAAAAACTTTGTCACTTCTGGTATACCTTTCACATATGCCCAAGATTAGAAATAGACACTCTTTGAATCCCTGTTGAGAACCCTGCTGCCCTCATCCCTAAACAGTAGTACCCTATACTGTTTCTGTCAACTACATCTACCACTGCCACCAATTTTCATGAATTTCACCTATTTATCTCTCTCTCTCTCCTCTCTCTCTCTCTCTCTCTCTCTCTCTCTCTCTCTCTCTCTCTCTCTCTCTCTCTCTCTCTCTCTCTCTCTCTCTCTCACACACACACACACACACTTAATCAATTCTCCAGAAAAATACACTAAAGTTTCCCTTTGTACTTCACTCATACCAATAGCTGAAGTACCTGCATAGGACCAAACTAGGCTCTCTGAATGTGGATGACAACTGTGTGCCTTCAGCAGTTTGTGGGCCTCCTGGCAGTGGGACCGGCATTTATTTATCCCTAGTGCATGAACTGGCTTTTTGGAGCCCATTTCCCATAGAGGATGGGAATTTATTCTATAATTAAAATATGAACTGGCAAAGATTAAAACATAGAATGTTTTTGTTGTTGTTTAAAAATCATCTTATATTTATCTGCTTCTACTTCAATGTTTCTGATTTGTTGTTCTCCACTGTACAGGTACTACTGCTGTAACTTTAAATTTAAATTTTGTGAAAATTATGACATGAACTTTAAGATATCTCTAAATTTTAGCAACAGCATTTATCTCCTCAAAAATTATAGAACTAGTTTAAACTAATTTTATTAAATATTAACTTGCATTAAATTTGAAAACATTATTTCTGGTATAGAGAGAATATTTTAAATATAATTGTGCATCAAAGATACTTATAAAAAATTATGGAAATATTTGCTCTTCAATATTATTTTATAGACAGTTGGTATCTGTATTGCTACTATTGGAGGGAATATTTGGGTAATACAGAGTTAAAATGGAGTTAATTTTTAGGAGTACTGAATCAACCAAGCCTTAGATTTTTCTGTCTTCCCTTGATTTTCATATTCTCCACTAAGGTCTTAAATATCAATGCTGTGGGATAATATTCTTATACACTGTAAATATTTGTCACGTGAATTGGTTTAGTAAAATAATGATTGGCCAGTAGCCAGGGAGGTAGTATAGATATATTGATCAGACTAGAGGATTCTAAGAAAAGGAAGGAGAGGGTCAAGAGATGCTAGCCAGCCACACAAGGAACAGCATGCCAGCACACCAGTAATTTCATGGGTATACGACAATACATAGATTAATATAAATTGGTTAATTTAAGATGTAATTGCTAGCTAGTAATAAGCCAGAAACATCATCCAAATATTTATATTTAATATATCCTTGTAGTGATTATTTTTAAAGTGGCTGAAGGACTTTGGGGGAAAAGAAAAACTTCCATCTACATATCCCACTCACACAACATATCAAATCCAGCAGTGATATGACCAACTTTCTTTTCACTTTCTTTTTAGGACAAATTGCAAATGTTTAAAAGCTCAACTCTAAACTTCTTATTTCTAATACTCTTACATTTCCTTTATTCCACCCAGTATTATAAGTAATAGCATTTCTTTGCAGTATTGGATTTAAGTCTATAAAATTTATTAACCTCCATTACATAAGTAAACAATGTCTTAGGCTAAATATTAAAATTTCTTACTTTGTTTTTTTTTTCAACTGAGTATTATCGAACCATTATACTTGCCAACCAAATAATATAAAGAGAAACTCACCAGACAACATACAAGAAAGCAAATAAATTTCAACATACCAATTAAAGAATTAACTTTAAAAATTAATATGACTGTGTATATAGTTAATACATAATTCAATATTTTTCTCTTTCTGCACTTTTTGCTTTAATTTTTATGTAATAGCCTTCTACTAATTGTATATGTTTGGATGGTGATATATTGTGAGCATGTGGGCAAGTTTATGTTTGTTTGTATGAGCTTTTGTATATTCAGGCCTGCATGACAGTGTATATGTGAAGGTCTGAGTGTGAAAATGAGCATTGCTATTTGTCTTCCACTTTAGTTTTAAAAAGGTACTCTATTCATTATTGTGTGTACCAGACAAAACACCCTGCAAATTTTCATGGGTACTCCTTCATCTTGTAATGATATGTAATGTCTTTCTTTATGTTGTGAATATGTTATTACAAATTGTTAATAAGAAAGCTACCATGGCCTATGGCAAGGCAGCTTAGATGCAAGCGAGAAATCAAAGCAAAGATAAAGACAAATAAGGGTGGAGTCAGAGAAGAAAGCAGAAAGCTCCTAACCAGAAATCAAGATGTAAAGAAACACAGTAAAGCTACTGAGCATATGAGAATATAGTACCTTATTAGAAATGGGTTGAGTTAAATTATAAGAGCTAGTTGGTAATGAGACTGAGCCATAGGCCAAACAGTTTGTAATTAAATATAAGCCACTGAGTAATTATTTTATAAGAAGATGCAGGACTATAGCTGGAAAGCTTTGTATGGACCAATGGACCTGGACCAGACAGAAAAGTTTCCAGCTACATTGGAATGCTATACTTATAGTGGGGTCACAATCTTACTAGTAAAAATACTATCACAACTATTTCATGTTGAATTTATAAGATTTCTATGTATCCCAACTCCTATTTTTCATTGTATGACAAATATTTTATGCACTGTTATCTCCACTCCACAGCATTTAACAAACTTTTATATGAATAATAGTCAACAAAGCATCTGTAGAATATCTTTCAATATACAAAAGTGATATATTAAAATTATACACCTAGCATTATCTACATAAACTTAGTTACATAAAACATTGAAGAAAACCTTTAAAGATGATTCAAATAAATAAAAAAGAAGCCCTGTGTTCAAGAACCAAAAAATTAAAGGATACCAATTGTTCACCTTACTTAAAGACTTTTACAGATTCAAAGCAATCCCAGGCTTAATTTTTACAGCACTCTTTACAAAATTTAAAAATCTTATAATTTACAGGTAATAACAAAAAAATCTTATATGAAAAACAAATTTACAAGAGAAAAAATTGAGGTATTACTGTGTCAAAATAAATTATAAAACTTCTACAATTCAAAAGATATAGGAAAAAAACCTAGATATAGGTGAATGAAATAGAGCAGAAAGCTCGCAAGTAATCCTTCATATCAATAAACACAATGGGCCAAGTGAAGTCTTTAAACAAGTGTTATTGGGAAATTATATTGCTGTAGAATTATGCTCTTGATCATTATAAATAATTGTCCCTCATACTGGTTTAATAAAATGCTGATGGGCCAGAAGGCAGATAAAAAGTATGTGTGGGGCAACTAGACTAAGGAAACTCTGAGAAGAGGAAGAACCAAGCATAAACACCAGTAGATACAGAGGAAAGACACCAGAATGATGCTCTGAGAAAAAGTACCATGCTACATGGTTAAACAAGATAAGAAAAATGGGTTGAGTTAAGATGAGAGAGCTAGCTAGCAATATGCCTGTGCCATAGGCCAAATAGCATGTAATTAGTATAGTACTTGATGTGATTATTTGGGAATACATGGCAGCAGGGCTGTAAGCAGGTCCTAATCTCAGAAATTCAAAGCCAGAAACTTCATACTACACTGTATGTTAATTCAACTTAGATGTGATGCTCATATTTTAAATATACTCTATATCTCTGTGTGGTAAATAAGTTATGCAGAGAAAAATTTTTATATGATAGTGGATATTTTAAGAGGTGCATCCTAGTACTATTACTTGAATATGATATACTCAGTTGTGGAATATTATTTTAACTCACCAAAGATGCTTTACATTTGTTTATGTTGTAAAAATATTATGTGCCTAAAGTACCTGATTCATCTAATAAGAAGCCTAAAAGCCAACAGAAAGGCAGAAAAAACATAGGTGGGGATAGCAGCCAAAAGAGAAGAAATGTAGGCTCAAAGGGAAAAAATGAGGGGATGAGATAACAAAGGACACATCTGTGGAAATCTGGCAGATGCCAGACAGATAGACATAGAGAAACAGTTAAAGTAAAATATAAAAAAGTAAAAAATGTAATAAACATTGAGGCAAAGGTAGATAACAAGAAACAGGTTAATTGAAGTTAAAAAAGAAAGCTATAAACTTACTTCAGGTAGGCTGAGAAGAATAAGACTCCATGTTACATTTTTGGATCTGGTTGTTGGCCCAAAAGCAAAAGCCTGATAAAATAACCCACATGTGTTCATGTATTTGAGGACTGTTTACCAAATTATAGGCTTGTCAGAAATGATTATATCCTGAGAGCTCTAACCCAATCAATGAATTAATCCTTTAAATTGAGAGCATCATTGGTAGGTGACTTGGCCTCCCAAAGAAAAATAGGTACCTGGTTGAGATCTTTTAAATTATCTGTCCTGTTTCTAGCTGCTTGTCCTTTCTTTGCTTCTTTGACATTATGAACTGAGCAACACAATTCCATACTTTCCATAAACCATGATATTCTACTTAATAGCCAAGAGACAATGGATCCAACAATACACTAAAATTTCTGAAATTTTGATCCAAAATTTATACTCACTGTTTTAAAGTTGTTCCTCTTTAAGATTGAGTCACAGCAATGAAAAAGGAGTATTATACTCACTGAGAGTTCTTGAGGACAATGTGGTGCCTAATTATAGGGGATCAGTACCCTCTATATACTTCTGTTTTAAAATTCAGAGGCAATCAGTTTTGATATACATTTACCATGTATTACAACATCAAGGACTATGAGTGTAAATAAATTTTTATTTGTACAAATTGACTGTTACAGATGTTAAATTGATGGTTAGATGTATAACACAGTGTAATGTCCTATAGTGCACTGAATTTTTTCTAGTTTCATGAGTTCACATTTATTTCCCCTCCCCAGGGAGATCCACAGATGTCTCTCTTAGTGTCCTTCTTACTATGTAGCTACCTTGGGGTTGTGGATTTTAGCCTTGTTATCTTTTGGTATATGTCTAAAATCTTGTTATGAATAAATATAAAGTGTGTTTCTCTTTCTGGGTATGGGTTATGACTCAGGATATTTTCTACTTCCATCCAATTTTCTACAAATTTCAAGATGTTATAATTGTAATGCTGCACAATACTTTATTGTGGAAATATACTGCTGTTAATTCAAAACAGTTCCCTCGGAGGGGGGGTGAGAAGACGTTAAGTCAATGACACAGTCCCTGGGAGTCAGTTAAAAAGCAAAGGACTAACTCATTTATTCAATAATGGAAAGAGCCTTATATACCCTCCATCCAGTGTTCAGACTGTATCACAATCTGGTAATATTGCATGGCTGCCCCTCATTGGCTAGGCACAAACAAGAGATCCTACAGCATCTGTTACTAGGCAGATTGCAAAAAATCAGGAGCTCTGGGCAGTGCCTCTTGCTAGACAGGTTCAAAGTAATGAGTAATTTTTGATAGTGAATATTGCTAGGCCCTCAGACAGATTCCAGGTTGGCTCATAAGGAAGGACATTATGTGCCAGTCTAGTCAACTAGTTTGAAGCAATTTCTTTGGCCCTTTGGGCATGTGCTACTACAACTTACCACATGATTTATCCATACTTTGTTTGAGAGACATCTAGGTTGTTTCCACATCCTGGCTATTACAGAAAATGTTGCTCCAAAAATAACTGAGCAAATATCCTTGTGGTATGAATTGCATCCATTGGGTCTATGCCTAAAAGTGGTTGATGTGGAAATGCCTTTCTGTATTCTGTGAATATCAATCTTTAAATAAAGTAGCTGTTTTGGCCTATGACAGGTACCATAGAAAAAGTAGGAAGAGAAATCAGAGCATAGGTAGGAGAAGTGGGGCAGAGTCAGACAGATCTAGCAAGCCTCCCAAGGAACAACATGTAAGGAACACAGGTGAGCCACGGGCCACGTGGCAGGCAGTTTAATAGAAAAAGGGTTGATTTAAGATGTAAGAGCTAACTAGCAATGTGCCTGAGCCATAAGCCAACAGCATAAAGTTAATATAAGCATCTGAGTCATTTCTCAGGGCCTGAGCATCAGAGGCAGCAGCTACAGTGTCTGGTGCAGCAGGGTCTGGGCCTTTAGCTGCCTGGGACCAAGAAACCCCATTAAAACTGATGGCATCCAATGTGGGTCAAATATCCACTTAAAGCCTGAGAAAGATTAGAAAAGGTTCTAGATCACAGAAACTGAGCCAAGGCAGCTTCCAAATTGTGTATATGAAGCAGGTCATTGTACAAAGAAGGCGTGGCATCCAGATCATACTCAAAATGGCGCTGGTGGACTGGTGGCAGGCAGTGTAAGCTACAATCAGGCCGGTTCCTGAAATCTCACAGAAGACTCAGTAGCATGTGATTGATTTTAGATTTTTCTTTATTTTGAACAAAAAGGAAACAAAGACGGTTTCTTAGTAGCAGCATTTTCTTGGGTGTGCTCTGTTTGCTGGCCACAGAGACATGGTCCCTTTAAGAAAACTTACTGATTCAGCTCTATCTGCAAAAACTATGTGGCAAGAGAGTGAGAGTATTTTAAAAAGCTCTTCTAGTTAAAAGATGATTAAGGATTCACAATAAAACAGATTCAGATTTTAAAAAAAAAACCTGTAAACAGGTTACAATGTGTGTAAAAGGTACATAGTCTTGAGAGAGAAGGTAGAGAAAGTCTTTAAAAATAGAGTAATGAAAATATAATAAGCCAAATAAAGATGGAAAATAGACACAAAATCTGTATTTTAGTTGTTATTATGTTTTCTTTTAATTTTTAAATGTTAATGAGCTAACTGCAGAAAGACAATGCATTCCAAATGCAAAGGCTACTAAGTTAAACAGGAATATATATTTTAAAGGTATTTTGAATTGAATTTTGTGTCTAAGGATTTATTGCTTTGGAAGAGTTTTGATTTTGTTTCCACAGAGGATGAGAACTTGTGGATTGCTTCCAGTCAGATATGGTTTCATCAAACAAGATCCCCTGAAAAAAAAAAAAAAAAACAAAAAAACCTCTGTTGAGAAGAGATGGCCACATCAACTTCAAGACTGCAGAGTATGATCCAGTCTCAACAACCCGTGAGATTTTCAATGTCCCTTAATCAGCAGGAAATAGTAATGGAAAACTACACCCAAAGTCCCCAAATATTGTTTCTAAATTTTGTTTTCATTATAAATGATTAATGGTAATAGTCAATCTCTTTCTAAGAAGAAAAAGGGGATATGCTATATGAATAATTTTTTAAAAGGTTAGATTATTAAATTTACTTAGATAAGGAAATCAGGTGTTAATCTTGAAATGTTTTACATTGGTATGGATTTTGGTTTATTGATACAAACTTAAGGTCAATTCTCTTATGCTGTATGTATTTTTCTAATCTTGTTTAAGATATGGTGTTTATGTAACTGATTTAAAATTGTAATGTACAATTAAGAAATGCATGTTAGTTAGATTTTTAGGTATACAAAGATATTATTCAATTAGATAAGTAATCTTCAAATACTTCTAAGACCTACAGAATATGGCATTTAAAATATTTTAAGAACTTAGACTTTTCTGGACAGTGAGACAGATTTGCTCCTGGAAGCACCAATCTTCTTCAAGAGAAAAAATGGGCATCAAAGAAACTCCATATGGAGTCTACTCTTTTTGTGGCAATGGTTAACCAATGGACAAGAACCTGTTCTTATATTGATTGCTTGACAGTATGTTGTTTAAACCTGATGTGCAGATTCCATAGAAAGATGACCTCTAAACTTTTGCAGAACAAGCCAAGATGGTCATTCAGATTCCTGCTTTACATAGAAAACTGTCAGACATTCTTGAGGACTCGAGGAGCAACTGATGAACTGTACCAGAATGGGCAGAGCAGATTTCCTGCTTCACAGAAATGAAAGGAGACTCTGGGCCTATAGGCTGAAGATGGATGCCACAACTTTATAAAGGAACTTTGGGTGACTTTCCAGGTAGATAGGTTTCTTCTCCGTCCTTTCTAGATATTAAAAGTCACTTGCACTTCTGGTTTACTTGGGTAAATATATCCTTCTGTGGTCTTTGATGTAGTTGAAGATTAGATAGTTATAGTTACAGTTTTTCTTAGTCATTTGAAAGGTATATTGGATATGAAACTTTAGATTCATAACGATAAGGTAGATGATAGAGTATTTTCTTTAATTTTGCTAAATACAATAGACTAGATATTGTAACTGTAATTCTCGCTTGATAGCTATTTTGTTATATGTAGTTTTGCTATGTTAAATTTGAAACCTTCCTTTTTTAATTAGACAGAAAGGGGGAGGTGATGTGGAAATGCCTTTCTGTATGCTGTGAATATCAATCTTTAAGTAAAGGAGCTGTTCGGCCTATGACATGCATGAAAGAAAAAGTAGGAAGAGAAATCAGAGCATTGGTAGGAGAAGTGGGGCAGAGTCAGACAGATAGAGCAAGCCTCCCAAGGAGCAACATGTAAGGAACACAGGTGAACCACGGGCCACATGGCAGACAGATTAATAGAAATGGGTTGATTTAAGATGTAATAGCTAGCAATCAATGTGCCTGAGCCATAGGCCAAACAGCATAAAGTTAATATAAGCGTCTGAGTCATTTCTCAGGGCCTGAGCAGTAGAGGTGGCAGCTAAGGGGTCTGGCACGGCAGGATCTAGGCCTCTGGCTGCCCAGAAACAAGAAACCTCATTGCAACTAGTGGTATTGATGAATCATGGTATAGGTTGATTACTAGTTTTTTGAGAAACTACCATCCTGATTTGAAAAATGGCTGTAGACGTTTACATTCTGACCAGCTGTGGAGGAGTATTCCCATTGCACGACATCCCCTCTAGCATAGAATGATAAGGCAATATTATAAAATTATGATGAAATATACTTTGTACAACAGAAACAATAACAAATTTTAGATTTAAGTTCTAAGTATAGATGAACATTGTGTTCACAATAATATAGCAGCAGACTGAAAAACATGTAACCTTTCAAATTACTATTTCAGTAACAATAGATTTTTATATCATTTTTAGACCATAAACTTGAATATCTGTGAAGAAACATTGTTCAGTGGGGTCTAATTGATCTTACTTATTTTGAATAATTATATATTTTCTCTAAGTCAGTTGACTTTCAGATATCTTATGGAAAATGCTTTAGATAATTTGAAGTAGCACATAGGTAGTCTGAATAAGGTGTAAATATCTTCTGGTTTCTCAGGGAAAACCAATTAGTTATCCAATATTAAATGGTAAACATTGAAGACATAAAAACAAGTAAAATTATACAAGTTAGGAATTCAAAAGAGAGCAAGAAGTTATATATGGGAGAGTTTGAGAAGTGAAAGCACACTATCAAAATATATTATAAAACAATGAGCTTATAGACCATTAAGTTAATTCCTTGCTATAAATTACAACAAATAAAAAAAATTGAGTAAATATTACCTGTGCTAAAGTTATAAAGAAAAATAACTAAGCATTTATAACATAACCTTCCTGAATTTTTCCAAATCTACTAATGAGATCCAAAAAGGCAAAATCTATATTAATTCTTACTTTATAGATGTAGCAAAGATGAATTCTCTAATATATCAAACAACTATTAATAAGATTGTAATGTAATTGATTTTTGGAACGTATTATGAAACAACTAGTCATTATCAAAACCTTGTATACATTTTCAAATTAGAAACAGTGATGTTTACACATTTAACTGGAGAATAATTTAATTATTTAAGGATAGGGATGAGATATGAGGCTGCAGAGGGATTACTGGAGGAAAGAAGGGAGGGAAAATAATGGTAGACATGGAACAAAAACTTTTAAAAAGTTAGCATTGTAAAAAAATAAAGATGCAAGTAGTAAAAAACACTTTCAAACACATTTTACCATCACATTTGAATACTGTACTGTTTTACACCATGAATAAAGTAACTACAAAAATCCTCCGCAAATTATGGCCAATGAATATCCCAAGGTGAGGGAAAAAGTTTACAAGGCCTAGTTCCTCCCTAAAAAAAATCTCAAAACATTTAAGTGTTGTTAGAGAACAGTGTCTCATAAGGCCCCACCCTTCCCTGAGGTAGTTAATGGTTGTTATAAAGGAGTGGCTTCTGAGGCTTCACACTGTTTGAGGATTTATAAGTCATTAATTTAGCTAAGTCATGGTTCATGAGCTTCCTCCCACTTCAGCTATACTCCATAAACAGTAAGTAAATATTTGCTGAAATAGAGATATTTTTCTCAGGGATATACCACTGCTATTTTGTACAAAGTCCTATAAATCTATCTGAAACAATCTCAAAGCAACCACAATGAAATCCATTGGGTCAACAAGAACTACAACAGAAAACATGAAAGATAATTAGGATATTTTGAGAAAGACAAGGGATCAGTGAGGGTAGGAGGGAGACAAGAGAAAGGGAAAAGGTAATGGATATTTTCAAAAGTGCATTGTGTGAATATATATGTGTATATACATGTATATGTATACATATATAAATAAATACATATACATATACACAATGTACTTTTGAAAATATGTACATGAAAATATAAAAAATGACAAATTAATAATTATAAATGTTTATTTATTTAAAGAAACTTTTAAAGGTCATTTTTTTCCAACTTTTATAAGTATCTTCTGTTGAAATAAAGATCATCATAGGTATCTAGAGAAATCTATTCATCAATTTACTCTAAACTATTAGCAAAATACTTAAAAGACATTAAATGGATTCATTTTATTGTTAATAGAATATATTGATAACAGAATATCAAAATCCTGTTTTAAAAGATAAAGATAATGTCTATAACCAGAATCAACATTACAGAAAAAAAAATTGTGTCAACAAATCTATAAGTAATACTAGGGACTTTGTATGAGGTGTGACGCTTTAAAGAACTACAGTAGATGCACATATAGTGAAATCCAAATATAGATATTACATCATAAAATATTTTTAAAAATCAAAGCATTCTGTGTAAGTTGTTCAGGGACCAAAAAGCAAATCTGGGAACAATTCCAGAAATCGGAGTATATATGTATTTTCTTTTTTCAGCTGCTTATACCTTCAAATATCTATTTAGTCTCATTTTTCTAAATATTCTGGGAGTCTTTTCAGTTCCCTTGTTTTGTTATTGTTGAACTGTATACCTATTTTTGGTTCAGCTGTTAAGACAGCTGGCTGCCCTGTCATCCTACCTACACTAATTGCTGTCATTTTTACTCTTCTGCCTTGTCTATTTATCTTTTCTTTTTATCACCAACACAGTCTACACTACTGAATATAAGCAAAATATAACCCCTCAAGAAGCACATTTTCAATAATGCAACACTAAAGAGATATGTAGTTGACTATTTCCTAGCTGACTCATGAAGTATCTGATCAGCTATTTAGATATGGATCAAATGGATGTTTGTACCAGTTACCTCTTTAACACAATTTATAGCAGTTAACCTGAGAAGTCAAAAATACTTCTTTGGCCCAGGTGAAGATAATTTCAAAGTAATCTAGATTCATAGAATTTGTGAAAGCAAAAGTCTGATCTAACATGTCTCAAAGAGGCTTGGCTCAGGAACCATGGCAATCAAAAAGATCATTATGTGGTTTTCTAAAATCATCTGGGACACTTTAAGATGGCTGCTGCTGGAAAAAGGGGTTCTCTAGCTGGCTCTTTGATTGACAGAACTTTATGCAAGGCATCTAAGCAACAGAGTGTCCAACAACTGTTAATTATGGAATGAAATGGCCATATTCCTTAAGATCTTCACTGTTTTATAGTAAAGCTGATGAGATAATTTTACCTACAATAAGATTCAACTTTAACATTAACAGAAATCTCAAAAGTGCTTAAAAGTTGCATAACACCTGCCCAGTGTCTAATTGAAAGGTGGTTCTCATCTGTCTCACTTGTATAATAAATATATTTCTGAAAACAGACAAATATGGCATTCATGGCACATATTTGTTGTAAAAATAAAAGGAAAAATACAAATTTTTAATTTCTACAATAAACAAAAAGTTATAAGAAATTTGTTAATTGAGTTATTAGATTAGGTTTTATATATCACCAGCTATGACCAAATCAGCTATGAAGCTCAGAAAACCTTTGAAATTCTTATATTTTTAGTAGTGGTAATACTAATGCATTTTAAACTATTCTATTGTTTGGTACAGAAATATAAAATATTTATTTTAGTTAACTTGTTATGATGTATCTCTACTTTCTCTCTCATAACTGTGTCTAATATTAACATAGCAGTCTTAGTTGTCTTTTCTATTGCTGTGATAATACATGAAAATGAAGGTAACTTTTAAAATAGTGTTTAAGAAGAATTACAGTTTCAAAAGGTTCAGATCTTTTTTGCTGAGGTAGCATGGCAACAAGCAGCAAACATGATGGCCCTTGACAGCTCACATCTTGTTCAGCTATTGGAATGCAGAGACAAACTAGAAATGGAATGTATATTTTTAAACCTCATAGCTATCTCCCAATGACACACCTCCAATAAGGCCATACTTCCTAATCCTTCTCAAACATTTCCACCAATTAAGAACCAAGTAGTCAAACATAGGAGTCTATTGGGTTATTCTTATTCAAACCACCAGAATAGTCACTCCGCTTTTAATTTGATAAATGCAGACTAGAATTGTTATTTACTTCCTTAGGTATTAATATGACTATAAAATTATGAATAATATTAATTTAGAAGAAATAAAATATGCTTTTATACATTCTATAGATCTGTCATGACTTGGTTCACTAAATCACTTAAATTTTATGGCATTATTGTTGTATTATAACTGGTACATGCCATTTCATTTTTAACATTATGTTCCCCCTTATTTTTTTAAATTTTTCTTCCTTAGGTTTTGTTTTTTGTTTACTAATATTGCTTTTCTGTTTTCTAATATTATAACAAATAACTGAAAATCACACATTTATTGGCTTTAATATATTGCATTAAGACACTTATGGGATTAGATAATTGTTTATAATGGTATTCTGGATATTTCTATTAGATAATACATGATTAAATATAAGCTAACCTATGCTGCATTCATGTAATACAGTTTATATACTGCTATAAAAGTTATATAGAATATATGTATAGTTTCTCTTATCAATGTAACATGTCATTTAAATCTATCTATACATTTGCATACATATACATATAAATACTGTATTAATGTTTTCCCAGAACAGAATATCATTTATCTGTTATTTTATGGATACTTTTAAAGATTTATTTATTTATTTTGTATATAGTGTTCTGCTTCCATGGGTCCCTGCAGGCCAGAAGAGGATCCCAGATCTCATTATGGTTTCTGGGAATTGAACTCAGGACCTCTAGAAAAGTAGTCTTAACCTCTGAGTCATCTCACCAGCCCCTTATTTCTTGAATTTAATACAAAACTTTATGCATACTATGTACACACTGAGTTAAATATACTGACCCTCATCTCTTAATTAGAAGGTGTAAATATAATTCATCCATTAGTTATGATAAAACACGTTATGTTATCCTTTTATAAATGTATGTTTAAGTATATTTTTAAAACTATCTATGAATGTGGTGAAATTTTCAGATTTAGCTATTAGTTATATATTTTTGAGGTATCAAGACCTAAGTTGTTTGCCAGTTTTTTAGTTAATTGCTTGACACTTAATTTGTATGTGTGTGGTGTATGTATGCAGAATTTGACCATTTTCTCCCTATTTAACAGTTACATACAAGTGGATCCAGGTCAGTATAAAAATAGTTTCTCCTTTACCATCTGTTGCAAGCACAGGCAGCTTTGGGGTTATTTTTCCATTTTGTGGAACCAACATGTTTGCTTAAAAAGCCAATCATCAATTGTTGAATTGATGAGATCTGTTCTGATCATTCTGAAAAAAAAAAAAGATTTAGGCAGCTCATGTGTGCCCCTTAACCCCTTAGACTTGGAGATTTGTACTATATATCTAACATCTGGTAGATAAGAAAATGTTTTAATTGACTTCATTTAGAACTTGCCTATTTTAGCATTGTTTTATATTTTTTGTGCTTATTTTCTATATTTCTTTGTTATTTCTTAGTGAATTTTAAGGGAAGTTGAATTTTTCATCATATTAGCATGTTTAAATAAACATTCTAATCCTAGAATGTAGTCTTCTCCAAAATTCATAAATATTTAAATATATGTTAGAATATATCCTTCTGTGTTGTCCTCCATCTTGCCTTTCCAGTTAATACCACTATTTTCTCCCATTTTCTTCTTTATATCTCTGTTATCTTCCACCTGCACAACTAAGATTGCCTCTACCTATGGAGAGCTGCAATTATATGTGCTCACTACTCTGTGTACTTTATAGGGTGCTAAGAATCAATACCAGGGCTTCATGTATGCTAGTTGGTACTCCACAGTAATTGTTTTAATGTAATTGACACATATTCCTATAGAGAGTGGCATCATTAGGAGGTGTGGCTTTGTTGGAGTGGATAGAGCATTGTTAGAGGAAGTGTGTCACTTTGGGGAGGAAGGCTGAGGTTTCTTATGTTCAGAAAAACATTAGGCATCTGAGTCAACTCCCTATTGCCTGCAAGCTATAAGAAGCTCAGCTACTCCTTCAGCACCAAGCCTGCCTGCTTGTGCATCACCTTTCCTACCATGATGGTAATTGGGTGAACCTCTGGAATTGTAAGCAAGCTCCTCAATTAAATAATTTTCTTATAAGAATTGTCGTAGTCATTGTGTCCTTTCACAGCGATAAAACCCGAACCAAGATTCCTCCACAACTCTCATGAATAATTTAAGTAATTATTTGTCTGTACCATTTTGAGTCACTAAATTTTTCATTATATAACTCAGCAAAGTTTTTCTAAAACTAAGCATTAAGTAATAATTAATGAATCCCATTCCTACTATATTATTTTCTTACTGAAGTTTTCTCTTAAGATATCTCATTTTGCTGATGCTTATATACAAGCAAATAATTCTATATATAAGACAATAAAAACAAAATAATACTTTTAATAGAGTACTATCTTGAAAGGTTAGCACATCAGTTAAAAGTACTTACTGATCATGTAGGTTTGTTTTCTACCACTCCCATATGTGGCTTACAGCTGCTGTAATTTAATTTTAAGGGATTTGATTCCCATTTCTTGCCTCTGCAGGCACCAGGCATATGCATGGTGCATATACATACATGTAGGCAAATACTTATACTCATAAAGATAAAATAAACAGTAAAAAAATTTCTTTTGTTGTTCTACAAAAGCATTTATAATAAGTGTTGTTATGTTCCTTTCTGTTCTGAATGAAAACACCACTTTATATATAATATATAGATGCATGTAATATATGTTTATATGTATTACATTTTCCACCAAAAAGTAGAAGAAATGTGGATTTTTTTAACTGATATTTTAAGAAAATATAACTTTCTTCTCTGGACAATAAAATAATATAAAAATGGGACTGATATTTTTAATCTGGAGTCTCATAAATAATAGTAAGATCAAGTTTTAAAATGAAGTTGGCTTTATCACAATATACCCCTAAATTAGTACATATTTTTCTCTTTTTAAAGGTCTTTATAAAACAGTTTGAATTACCTGAACTTTATGTTACTAAATAGATTGTAGTATGTATGAAAAAAGAAAATGTTCTAAAAATTATTCATTACTTTATCAATTATTACTTGTATTAGTGAAGAAATTATTAGCTCTAATTTTGCTACTGTTGGTAGATGTGTGCACATGTGAGTTTATGCATTTTTCTATACTGATACAAGTTTGAAGTAAATTTGTTACACTGTCTTTGTACTTATACTTTTGTTTGTGGCATTGTGCTTATGCAACTAATTTAAAAATATAATATATAATTAAGAAATACCGATTAATATTCAACTATAATTGTCAAACTTCTAGTCATGCGTAGAAATCAAAACCTGTACCACAAGTTAGGTTCACTTATTATTTTTCATTAAGCCAAATATAAATCAAAATTAATAGGACATAAGTGATATAGATTTATTACA
The DNA here is from genome assembly GCA_033318265.1 of Phyllotis vaccarum. Taxonomy (NCBI): domain Eukaryota; kingdom Metazoa; phylum Chordata; class Mammalia; order Rodentia; family Cricetidae; genus Phyllotis; species Phyllotis vaccarum. Next base: position 25,296,089 of record JARWLC010000013.1, on the reverse strand, counting down.
TGTGATCTTATTAGAAATGGCAACAAAGTGATCAAGAATCTCTGTCCAAGTCTGTTTCAAGACGATCTGGCATAAAGCTGAGATTAAATATAATGAAAGAGATATGCATGACTAAATATTCCAGCAAGACATCTTCACTTCCCCCTCACTGTCTCAACTCCAAGTCTTTCCTTCAAGTTCTGCCTGTCCTGCATGTTTATCTGACAAGATATAAGTAATTTTCTAGGAGACAAATTCCTCTTTTGGATGCCCACAGCATATTGTCCATTTCCTCTATTAGCAGAAGATTCATTGAGAAATACTAATTTCTTGTACTTTGTTACTTCAAAAATCTGATAACCAAGGAGAAGTTTACAAGTCTCTCTCTCTCTCTCTCTCTCTCTCTCTCTCTCTCTCTCTCTCTCTCTCTCTCTCTCTCTGTGTGTGTGTGTGTGTGTGTGTGTGAGAGAGAGAGAGTGAGACAGAGAGAGAGAGAGAGAGAGAGAGAGAGAGAGAGAGAGAGAGAGAGAGAGAGAGAGAGATTCTGCTGTTCCGGTTAGTTACAATTTTTCCATTAAGTTTGGAACATCAGATGGTTCTTAATCTCTCTAAACATTACCATTAATTAGGAACCAGATGTTCAAATGCTTGAGATCTTGGTGTACATTTCTCAGTCAAGCTACCAATACAATGCAGCTAAGAGAACAAAAATCATTATTAGAATGTAGCTTTGTGTTTAACATATATTGTAATAAGTTTCTGGCCTGTCTGGCCTGTGTTTCAAACCTGCAGACCTGGAGTCCCACAAAAATAGATAGACTATTCAATGTATTAATCACATTCTGATTTCTGATTGACCTGGGGCCCAGACATATAATTTGATAACTCTTTACTCTTAAACTAACTGATGATTCTTATCTTGTGCAGCCATGCAGCTTGTTACCTTTACACAGAGCGGCATTTCAACATCTTTCCTCTGGGTCTCTGTGCATCTCATTGTGGTGTATTGTCCCGCGCCTTCTTTGCCCACAAACAAGACGCAGTACAACAGGATCCTTCTGCAGCAGGTTTATTGAAGCTTCACACACTAGGGCAAAGAACGGAAGACCCCGAGCCTCCCAGGCAGGCCGCTTTTATAGGCAACATTGTTTATCTCTGACGTGGGCCTTTCCCATTGGTCAGCACACCCTCACGCGATATGATGTATCTGTCTGGGGGCCAGGCTTCTTGCTGGAAAATTACAAGGTGTCATGCGCAGTGACTTGTTTACTAAGGAGCTTCCTTAAACCGCTTAGTCATAGGCCCGATACAAGCGCCATCTTTAGGGTGCGGCTGGCTCCCTACATCTCCCCCTTTTCTTATATTTAAAATGAGGGAGGCTATCCAGTGGATGGAAACATAGGTTTGTCCTCCCAAAACTTCTGGGAACTATGTACAAAGGAGACATTCCTGATGCGTCCACCAGGTACACCTCCCGACCAGCCCGGCACCTTTGTGGGAGATGGGATTTGTGTGCCTTGCCCATATGCAGACAAACATGTTCCATGGATCCCCTCAAACTCTAAGGTGGAACCATTGCAGTGCTTAGCCTTACAATCCACATGGAAACTATAACAGGTATGCTCTAATGAGGTGCAATGGCAATTAAGCCTCTCAGTGCAAGAGCCATACCTATACAGTATACACAATCAACTCTGCTCAATTCCAAGCAATAGGCCAAAGCCTGCCCAAACTTCCTCACCAATCAGGGAGAGGCATACCTTCCGCAAGGTTAGGTGACCACAATCAGTCAAACTTAAAATTTTTGCTCATTCAGAGCTGCCAGCCAAATTGTAGGGGATTGTCCATCTTCAATAGCCATTAAGGCTTGGGTCAAAATTGTCCTTTTTTTCTTTTTGGATGCTCGCATCTGGCAAATCAGCCAAAGACTGCCTCTGAATCCCACGACCATGAGGATCCCAAGGGTTCCCATGCCAGCCCATTCTTTCAGGTACAAGACGGCTGAGGAAATCCATGTGGAAAGGCCCTCGGTTAAGGACAGGTCCAGACGGGTGGAATTAATCTGAACGATGGCAACGCGGAGCTCTCGTAGCGTCTGCTCAAACTCTGAAGACCAATTCTGTAAGATAAACTGAGAAAGGCTTTTCGACAAGTTAGCTGCCCTAGAAAATTTTTCATACTGAATGGAGGTAACACAAAGTCCAGGGAGCTTTTGTTCACATCCCAATTGGGCCATTTGCCATAAAATGTCTAATTGTTCTTGTACCAAATCAATACGCTGGTTAACCAGCATAAGTCCTCCTTGAATTTGGGTATTAGCAGATGCTTGCCTATCTAGGGCCATGGTTATAGAGGCCGATAAATTATTAACAGCCCGAGCAGTTTGTACGGTGTTGGAAAGGGCGAGGGCTGAAGCAGTTGCTGTGGCCCCTACAGCCGCGACCGCAACAATCCCAACAATTATAGCAGAAATGCCAAAATCTCTTTTAGGTCGAAACAAACTCATGCTGCTAGGAGCCTCAACCGGCACAGGCACAAATCCTGGCATGCGAGTCACCATCGCAAAGGAATACTTCTGAGCATCCCAACAAAGGGTATAAAAGCAGGTGCTCTGGGCACACTCTAAAACATCTTATCTATAGAAACATTACTTACAATCCAAATAAAGGGTGGCCATACACACACGGGGGCAGCCAATATTGCTTGTTCAAAGACAAGTTGTTCTATAAAAGGAGCGACAGAGTCAGGGTCTCCAAAGATCCTTCCTGCTGCCTCCGTCATGCGTGCCACAAAGTCTGCAAATGGTTCATTTGGTCCCTGGATAATCTTAGTAAGCTGATTGCTACCCTCTCCTTTTATAGAGAGTGCTTTCCAAGCACGAATGGCCGTGGCTGAAATTTGAGGGTAAATCCCCCAAGGAAATTGGGTCTGCTGTGTAGCATACTGTCCTTGCCCAGTCAACATCTCAAAGGTCCATTCCCTCTGTTCAGGGGTTATGGCCGCAGCATTTACTCTAGCCTGTTCTTGAGCTACCTCATGCCATAGAGCCTTCCACTCTAGATACTGACCCATGCTTGACAGGGAAGCTTTAGCCACCGTCTGCCAGTCTGATGGAGTCAGGTTCCATAAGGCAAGCCGATCAAGTTGTGTAACAGTGAAGTTGGCATTTACACCAAACTTGCAGACAGATTCTGCAAGCTCTTTAATCTGACTAAATTCTACTGGGGCATAAACCCGATCATTATTTTGGCCCTCATATACCAGAAATGCTAAACTAAGTTGTCGCCTCGTGGCCTCCGGCAGAAAAGAAAAGTTTGTAGCACCGCTCACACCATAAGGAGGAGGAGCTGTAGGCAGAGGTCTGTGCATTCGCTGGCTTTCTGCCTTGTGCCTGTTCTTTCTGATTTGGTTACGAGGAGGATCATCAGGGTAGTATCTCTCTGCCTCATATTTGGCTGCCTCCTCTTCCAAATCAAATTCATCTCCTGGGTCTAGTGGGTCTTCCTCATCTACATGGCTGGATTTAGAGGAAGAAATGGAAGATTCTATTTCATCCCTGATTTCTAAATTAGCCAATTCTTTCCAGGGGAAGGTAAGTTTGGTCTCTTTCTTTCTTCTAACCTCTGAATTTTTCTCTGAATTTTTCTCTGAATTTTTCTCATAATTTTTCTCGAAACTTTTCTCCCCCATACCAGTACCGGGGGGTCCTTTTTCCTTTTTCTCCCCCATACCAGTACCGGGGGGTCCTTTTTCCTTTTTCTCCCCCATACCAGTACCGGGGGGTCCTTTTTCCTTTTTCTCCCCCATACCAGTACCGGGGGGTCCTTTTTCCTTTTTCTCCCCCATATCGGTACCGGGGGGTCCTTTTTCCTTATGTACAGTTTCCTTGGGGCGCGCTCCCAATCTCTCATCCCGCTCGGTTTCTGATAGGCTATCCTGAACCTCTTTCAACATAATCTGTCCCTCCATGACCACTGGCAAGCAGGACTCATCCTTTAAACAATTCTTGATCATCTTCCATATAGCTTTGGTGCCCATCCTTAAATCACCCTCATTAAATTTTCGATTGAGGTCTCTCCCCAACTTGTTCCAGGAAGAAACAGTAAAGGACCCCGAACAACCGTACCATGGGGCGACCCGATCAACCTCCTTGATGAATCCTTTAAGGATTCTCGGTGCAATTTTGATATCATGCTGTTTTAAAATGAAATCCAGGGTCGAAATCATCGACTGCGAAGTACCCATGATACCGTTAGCAGCGCGGCTTATCCGCGTCCGGCTTATCCGCAAAACGAAACCAAAGAGCGCTGCCGCTTACCTACGTCGGTCTTAGTCACTCAGCACCGAAATCAATGAAAAAGAAAGGCAACCACAAGAAAGATGATCAGGGTGACTAGAACCAAACCTAATCCTGCCAAAACCTTCTGCCAGTAAGCACTAAAAGCCAAACCTCAGTCAGGGACCATACCTCTCTGAGCGAACACTCTGCAGTTCTGAATCCTCCTCGTCACCGAGGGGTCTCCGCTGGTGCAGCTGATGTTGTCTTTCCCGGGTTTCGGCACCACTTGTCCCGCGCCTTCTTTGCCCGCAAACAAGACGCAGTACAACAGGATCCTTCTGCAGCAGGTTTATTGAAGCTTCACACACTAGGGCAAAGAACGGAAGACCCCGAGCCTCCCAGGCAGGCCGCTTTTATAGGCAACATTGTTTATCTCTGACGTGGGCCTTTCCCATTGGTCAGCACACCCTCACGCGATATGATGTATCTGTCTGGGGGCCAGGCTTCTTGCTGGAAAATTACAAGGTGTCATGCGCAGTGACTTGTTTACTAAGGAGCTTCCTTAAACCGCTTAGTCATAGGCCCGATACAAGCGCCATCTTTAGGGTGCGGCTGGCTCCCTACAGTGTATCTGTGGTGTTTCTCTGGATTCTCTACTCTGCTCATCCTTTTCCCAGAGTTTTCTTAGTCTGGTAGTGCTACCCACACTTCCTGTCTATTATGGCCAATCAGCTTTTATTAAACCAGTAGGCAGGACAGTTATTTATAATAGAAGAGAACACAATCACATTACACATATAATACTTGGGGTTTTTCTATTTTTAAAGAGTTATATTAAAGTGTTTGAATAAAAATAATCAGAATGGAACACACAAATCTAGGATACTGAGTCAAAACTTCCTTGTAGAATTCTTCTAATATTTTCAAGTTTTTAAAATTTACCATGTAAAATTTGAAATACTTCATTATTAATTTTACCACTACTCAGAAAGTTGTATTTTAATTTTAAGCAGTATTATTTTTGCCATCTTTCTTATTGTACTTTAATAAAGTATATAAATATCCATAAAATATACATCAAAGAGCTGAACTGTTAATCAAACTTCTTATAGTCATAAACAATAAAGAAAAATTCTTATTATTTTGTAATATAATAAGTATTAAATTTATATTAAATGAATGTTTGGGCATATTGTAGATTTTAGATGGAGTGACAGTCATTTGCAAAAATCTTGCAGTAATATAAAAAATAAAATAATTCATATTGGAGCTAAGAAGAGTCAAATATCAAGGAGAACGTGATAAAGCATGGGATAAAATGTTCAGAAAAGAGTAACAGATAACAAAGCTCTTACTATGATGCTTTCCTTCAATTGTATTTTGGGAACTTTATGAAAATACCTAAAATTGATTTTTACATTAAGTACTTAAACTATATGAACCAAATTATAAAAAATAATGTTAATAAGACCAAAAATAATGACTCTTAAAATCATGTGTGTATTTTAATTTTTATAATTTCTTATATGTTTGAATTATTTTATTTTTCAGACACCCAATTCCTCCCAGATTCTCCCTACCTCCTTACTACCTAAACTTCATACTCTATTGCACCCTTAAAAGCAAACAACAACAGAAAAACAACAACAACAAATATGAAGTTAAATTTTTATAACCCCTGGAGTGTAGTTAATAAACTCCATGTCATTTCATTGACAAAAACTGGCTTTCTTTTTCCTAAAACTTATTAATTGCCAGTTGCTTCTTGGCTATGTCTGGAAAGTTGTGTTAAATTTCCCTCTTCCATGCTGGGGTTTTTCTGGCTTGAGCTTACACAGATCTTGCATACCCTATAACTATTGCTCTGAGTTAAATATGTGCATATGGATTTTTGTTTCTGGAAAACAGTGCTTTTAGAAATTCTCCACAACTAAAAAAACAAAAAAAGACCCAAAAAAACAAAAACAAACAAACAAACAAAAACCCTGCCTCCTTTTCTTCATAGAACTGTGAGCCTTCAGGAGAAGGATGTGATATAAGCATTCCATTTAGAATGGAATGTTGCCAAGTTGTGGGATTGTGATTTAATTACCATCTTGTAGTGGATTTATGATGTTACATTGTAAATAATTGTCCTGCCTATGAGTTTAATAAAAAGTGCTGACTGGCCAAAGGCAGACAGTATGTGTGGGCAGGGCTACCAGACAAAAAAAGTTTCTGGGAACAGGAATAACAGAGCAGAAATGCCACAGAGACTCCAGAATGCCAGAGAGAAGCCAGAAGATGCAGAGGACAACTATGCTGAGAAAAGGAATCGAGCTGCATGGCTTTAACAGGAAAAGAGAGATGGGTTAGTTTAAGGGTAAAGAGTTAGCAAATTATATGCCTAAGCCTTAGGCCAATCAGCCTAAAATTAATGAAAGCATCTGTGTGTCTCTGTAGTTCTGTGGGCCTGGGGTCTAAACCTTGAAGCCCAAAAGTCCAGGCCAGAAACCTCTTACTGCACCATCTTTTACAAAAGAATATTTTCTTGTGAGTGGTAAAAGATTCATTTGTCAATGAATATAAGGACTGTCATGAGGACTATTTTTATTACAGTGTTCATTTAGCACAAAATTGATAGTAGATATTTTCCCTAGAGTCCACAAACTATCTGGTCTGTTTCTTGATGTCATTGAACATGTATGGGTTCCATCTCATGGAACAAGCTTTAAATCCAATGACAAGCCACAACTGAGCCAGTCACATCCTTCAAACAGCATTATTGTAGTTTAAACTGTTAATAGTTTGCAGAAATTGAAATTTTATCATCTAGTATCTTATATAGTACCTTAATGAAGTATGAATAATAATGAAAATGGATTAAACTTCCAGTTAAGTACCAACTTTCATCATGTTCTAGGACACAAATACATAGTGTTTTATTATGATAAATGATTGGTAATTTGAATATCTAAAATTAGTCTCATGTCATTAAAACAGGTAAGGCTATTGTACTACTGAGTATATATGTCAACTTGACATAAGCTGCCATCATAAGAGGAAGGAACCTTAGTTGATGAAATCCTTCCATGAGATTCATGTGTAAGGAATTTTCTTAATTGATGATCAATAGTAAGGGGCCAACCCATGTTGTATGGAGTCATGCTTTGGCTGAGAGTCTTGGATTCCACAAGAAATCAGAGTGAACCAGCCAGGGGAAGCAATTCAGTAAGTAGTACTCCTCCATAGACTCAGATCCCTGCCCTTTTTGAACTTCTGATTTCCTTCAGTAATGAATAGCAGTCTGGAAGTATAAGTGAAGTGAACCCTTTCTTTGCCAACTTGCTTTTTGATAGTGATATTTCAAGCCCCAATTAAGCAATAGAAACTGTGAATAAGACAGATATTGAGTGAAATAAATCAATTTTCTATTAAAGAAAATGAATAAAATATCTTCTCTTTATAAGTGGCTATCTCCCACTTATTTGTTCATTTTTACCATTTAAGGTGAAACAATTGTTTATGGACAGATTTCTTTCTTTCAAGGTTTTAGTCAAAGATGTAACAACCCTGTACTAGACTTTAAATAATACTAATAATTGAGTTGAAACTAATAGCATTTTCTATTTGTAACCAAGAGCAAGAGATAAACAATGTAAAGGGTGTAGGTTTATTTTTGTTCAGTGTCAGAACTAGTGACATCGTGACACAGTCTTCTTATTTCTGGACTTCTGGTGTGGTAAAGCATCATGTGGGACATGGAATATCAGAAGAAATCTGACCACTACATGCATATAGGAAGTAAATATAGCTAAAAAGAGATTTGGGCCAGGTATATCTAACAGAACATATTGAACACTTCCTTCTTATATAAAATGGGAAATACCTTGTATTTTCTAACACTTCAAGATAAAAGCATAGAAATATTAATTTGTTAAGGAATTAATCTATCAGTTAGGTAGGATCATTTAGATACAAATTATTTTGAAAAATACATCAATTTTCAACAAAATCTCCAACCTGAGCCTATGTGGAATATAGCAAGTTTATTATATACATTTATCTCAACAGTTAAAAGTGACTACTAAGATAATAGGCACTAAAAAGTATTCATTAAAGTCCCATATACTTTAAGAAATATTTATTTTAATGTTAAAAGTAAGCATTTTCACACTAGGGAGACAAGACTATTTTCCAGTTGTATATATTCCCAAGTTGAACTGTGATTTTTGAACTGTGTTTAAAATAAATGATTTTTGTAATTATGATTATGCATGTCCATTATAAAAGTTAATGTTTTTATTCACCTCCATTATGCAGATATCATTCAGTAAGTTTTCTTAAGTGAAATTTCAATGCCTCTTTATAAAGGCACATGCTTCCAAGTTTTACTATCTGAATTTGATTCTCAAGTTCCAAATATTGGAAGGAGAGAACTGACTTTTCCACATTGTCAACTGACATCTACACATGTACAGTGGTGTGCACACACATACCAATATACATACAAACACTCAATGAAATACAAACTTCAAAAATATGTCTAATGAAAATTCCAAAAATTCAAAAATAAATTTCTTTTGTAGATTTGACATAGATTATTTACAAAGTAACTGCAACAATTTATTTTCCCACCAGAAATAGATGAGTATTCTTTTTTTCCCCACCTCTGCGGTATTTGTTGTCAGATTTTGTTTTGTTTTGTTTTTTGTTGTTGTATATATCTGTTTTGATTGGGTTGAGATAAAATTTCAAAGAATTTTTGTTTGTATTTTCCTTATATAAAAGAATGGTCAACATTTTTGAGGTATTTCTTGTCCATTGTTATTTCTTCTATTTTGAACTCTGTTTAGAATCCTTTCCCATTTTTTATTTGTACCCCTTATTTTCTGTATTTGAGTTCGTTATACAATCTTTATACTAATTTCCTGTCACATATCTTATTATGTAGAGATTTTACTCAATTATTTCCTTAGATGTATTTATTTTATCCTGTCTATCTTGCCAAGTTTTGCCTTTAATTCTTGTGCAAAGTAGTCATTCAGTAATTTATTTCTTATATTTGTACCTAGTACAGTATTGCTTGTGATTTTTTCTAGCAGTTTCAATATTTCAGATTTCAAATAGATGTCTTTGATTCAATTGGATCTAATTACTGTACATACATACAACATTTTCTACAGTTATAACTCAGAGAACCTTACAGAAATGGTGGTAAAAAGAATATAACACATAGAAGTCTTGAAACTTCTGGTTCTGAGAACACCAAACATCAGCTCTGAAAGAATCTATCTCAGGAATGCCTGCATAGACAAGATTGAAACAATGACAATATCACTGGACATGCTGGTGTGGAAAAACGGAAAAAAAAGTGGCATTCTACACCAAAACCAAAACTAACAGCAAATAATGACTACTGGGAGTAGAATTCCCTCTTCCATGAATGAGCCCCTTATTGGCTGTCAAATACAGAAGAGTCAGTTCTGAAAATAGGAGCACAAATAATAAAAATGGAGAGTTTTCTTTTATTAAAATTGGCCCAAATAAAAAATATTCTAGGATTCTTAACAGAGTTCAAAATAGAATATAAAAAACAATGGACAAGTAATAATTTAAAAATGTTGACTACTATAAGCAATTATGAAGATTCAAAGAAAAACACTTTGAGATTACTCATCCCAGTCAGAACAGCTAAAATCAACAAGAACAAAAGCTGACAACAATTGCCGGAGTAGTGGAGGAGAAAGTACAACTCTCATTTATATTCCTGCTGGGAAAGTAAATTGTTGCAGTCACTTTGGAAATCATTTATGTAGAGTTCTGAAAAATGAATGTAGATTTTTAAATTTTATTTGATGGGTTCTGCATATTGTATTTACATATTTGTTTATGCACGTGTGTGCACATAAGTACATGCACATGCATACACATACATATAAAGCAAAAAATAAAAAAGAGGATATCATCTTGGGGGTGCATGAGACGGGTTGGAGGAGGGTGTCTGTGATGGGGTGTAGGGAGAAAAGTGAGGAGTGGAATTGATGCAATTCTATTTTAATTAAATACATATTAAAATAAATAAGTAAGCTTTTAAAAGCAAATTTTATTATAGAATAAAAAGCACATACTTTATTTTTTATAAATTTATATTAACATGTTGCCTCATTATGATTACCTAGTATTCAAAATGATATACATAAATATTCAAAAGGCATTTCTCTGTTTCTCCATACCCAATGCTAAGTGTCATCCCTTAAACTGCAACAGAGTACCATCTGTTGTATCCCCTCTGCTATGTCCATGCCTCTTTTGGACTCCACAGACCATCCTTACATTGCCTCTCATGCCTATTCATTGCTGAGTACCAGCCCTCAAATCAGGCAGACACCCTTTGCTCAACCATAGGAAAAGCCTGTCAGAATGGCAGGCTCCTTGGACATTTTCCATTATCTGTTCTTCCAGATACAATCCTCAGGATGGTCCTTAGTACTGCAACAGAATATTAGTTGTCCCTGCTTCCTATGAATCCCACAGATAATCATACCTGGCATGTTCTTCCCTTAACCTCTTATATCAGCAAGTCATTCCATGAACACACCAGCCAAGCAGACTAGAAAAAAAAGAGGCCACACACAACTAGCATATTCTTTGTTAATACAGAGAGGAAACAAAAAACAAGAAACAAAAAACCTACTCAACAAACCTAGAAATCAGTACATAGACCCTATAATCATCCTAAACTCAACTGCTTAGACTTCAGTATGAAAACACAATTAAAAACCGTAAGAGCAATATGCCATCATCAGCTATCATGCCACACCAGGCCTGCAATATTTCAACATAGATGAAGCACAAGAAAAATGCCTTAAAACCAACTATATGAAGATGATAAAGATACTGAAAGAGAAAATAAGTGAATTCCTTAAAGAAACCCAAGAAAGCCTGGCAGGTAGCACACAATCTTTAATCTCAGCACTCAGAAGGCTGTGAGTCCAAGGCCAGTCTTGTCTATGGGGTGAGTTCCAGGACAGTCAGGGTTACAAAAAGAAAGTCTCTCTTTTAAAAATCAAAAGGAAAAAATCTCAGTATAAAACAAACAATTGGAGGAAATGAGCTAATTCATTAAGGAAAGTGAAAAAAATCAGAAATAAATGTTAAAGAACTAAAAATGAACATTAATAATGTAAATAGAAACTACAGAGGCAAGTTTCACCAGCAGAATATAAAAGATGAAAGAAAAAATTGAAGAACTGAAGGTATACTAGAAGAAAAGATTACATTGGTGAAATAAAATATTAAATCTAATATAATTCCCAACATAAAATATCCAGAAAGTCTGGAACACTATGAAAAGGATAAACCTAAGAATAATAGAAAGAAAAGAAGTAGAAGAATTACAGTTCAAAGGTGTAGGAAACATTTTCAACACAATTACAGGAGAATTTTTTTCTTAACATGAAGAAGCAAATGCTTATAAAATACAAGACACATGCAGAATAACAAACAGACTGAACCCAAGAGGATCCCCCTTGCCTCATAATAATTGAAGGACTAAACATATAGATCAAACGATATTAAAAGCTGTAAGAGAACAAATAATATTTAAAAAATTACCAAATAATATTAAATTTTGCAGGAAGAAAAAACAATTATCATATAAGACAGACCTAATAAAATCAGACCCGATTTCTCAGGGGAGACCATAAAATCCAGAAGTTTTTGTAAAGATGTGCTACAGACTCTTTGACACTACAGATGCTAGCTAGTCCATATCATTGTACCTAAGAAAACTTTCAATCATTTTAGATGAAGGAAAAAAGATATTTCATGATAAAGAATAATTCAAACAGATAAAGAATAATTCAAATACAGCACTAAAGAAGATACTAGGTTGAAAACTTCAATCAGGAAGGTAAACTATACCCATGAAAGATGGAATATGAATGATATTACACCAAAAAAAGTATACAAAAAAGGGAAGGGAAGTACATGTATGTACATATATGCATGCACACACATAAATAACACGACTACCAACAAAAATCACAAGAATAAATCATCATTATTCATTGATATATCTCAAAATAAATGGCCTCAATTCTCAAAGAAAAAGTACAGACTAACAAAATGGATTGGAAAACAAAATCCATCTTCTTCTCCATATAAAAATCCCGAATCTCAACTTTAAGGATATACTTATACTAAACTAAAGGGTTGAAAAAAAGATACTCCAAGCAAATAGACTTAAGATGTATTTTAGTGTAGCCAAATGCTTATCTAATATCTAATAATGTAGACTTTAAACAAAGATTAATGAAGAAAGATAGGAAAGGACACTATATGCACCTCAAAGGAAAAATTGACCAAGATGTCATTTTAATTCTTAACTCTGCCCCAAACACAGTGGCAACTGTAGGGAGATTATGTTCCATTGTAAATAATTGTCCCCACCTATGAGTTTAATAAAAACTCTGATTTGCCAAAGGCAGGCAGGAAGTGTGGGCAAGGCTACCAGACTAAAAAGATTCTTGGAACTGGCAGAACAGAGCAGAATGCCAGAGAGAAGCCAGAAGATGCAGAGGACAACTATGCTGCTCTGAGAAAAGGTACAGAGCTGCATGGCTGAACAGGATAAGAGTCATGGGTTAGATTAAGGGTAAAGAGATAGCAAGTTATATGCCTGGGCCTTAGGCTGATCAGCCTAAAACTATTGTAAGCATCTGTGTGTCTCTGAAGGTCTGTGGGTCTGTGGGTCTAAACCTTGAGGCTAGGCTCAAAAGTCCGGGACAAAAGCCTCATACTACAGGCAACCATTTTTGTAAAAGAAACAGTACATAAATCACATATTGATCCTCATAGATAGTCTTATACTTCAATACTCCATTCTCATCAATAGATAACTGATACAGACAATAACTAAACATAGAAATGATGGTAATAACAGACATTATACATCAAATGAAACTAAAAAATAATTACAGAAGATTTTATCAAAACATACAGACATGCATTCTTCTCAACAGCACACAAAACATTTCAAATTAACCATATAATTGGATAAAACATTATCTCATGAAATTGAAATAATTTCCTTCAGCTTATCAGACCACTATAGATTAAAACTGAATACCAACAACAAAAACAGGAGAAGTATTACAAACTCATAGAAACTGGAAAGATCTCTAATGGATGAAAAATTGATGAGGACAGAACTTTATAAAATTTGAAGACTTTCTACAATTCACTGAAAGTAAAGGCACAACATATGCCAACATATGAGATACAATAAAAGCCTATTGGGAAGAAAGTTCATAGTGTCATGTGTTTAAATTAAAAAAAAAAAAAAAGAGAGAGCAAAATTTTACTAGACTTTCAAAGAATGGTTAATACTAGTATACCTCAAATTACATCACACATTTTCCAATTTATTTTATGTGTCTAAAGGTACCCATATACACAAACCACATAAACCAATTTAATTTTTTACTATGTAGAAGAGGATTATTCCATAGCTTTTGGCCACCATGGTAATATAAGTCAAAATTATTCTGAGATTCCATCTTATACCTCTCAAGAACATTAACACAGGTAAGAGTCCATGCTGGTGAGGAGGCTGAACAAGAATACCACTATTCCATTGCTGATGGGAATGCAAAATTATACAGCCACTATGGAAACCAATACGGTAGCAATATAGCCACTATAGAAACCAATGTGGCAGTTCCTCAGAAAATTGATAATTAATCCACCTAAAAACCCAGCTATACAACTTGCTCAACTGCATTTATTTTAATTTTATTCATAATAACCAGAAACTAGAAACAACCTAAGTGACCATCAATTGAAGAGTGGATATAGAAAATGCCATACATTTACACAAAGAATATTACTCAGCTGTTAAGAAAAGGACACCATTAAATTTGAAGGCAAGTTGATGAAACTAGAGGAAAGAATACTGAGTGAGGTATCCCAGACTAAGAAAGACACATATGGTATGCATTCTCTTATAAGTAGATATTAACTGTTAACAAAATGATAATCCAACCACGATCCATAGATCCAGAGAGGCTAGAGGACACTCTCCATGAAAGAAAAATTTAATAGTTCTCTCAGGTGCATAGAGGGCTGGCAGAGATGTGAGTGGGAGTGATCGAATAGGTTGTGAAAGGGATGGAGGGAAAGAGTACAGGAAGAGAAAGCAGGTCTTGTAGGACATTTGGGAGATGATGTGGTAATTTAGCTCAGTGGAAACTTCCTTGAATCTATGAGGGTAATCCTTGTGGGGACTCCCAGTAATGGATGACAAAGTGACTTAATTAGCCATTTTTGTAGCTATACAAAATTTCCATGGGTAGGCTGTGATTGCATTTAGTGGAGATGAGGCAGTCCTATGTAGAACCCCAAGTAATGCAGACTAGTGCTATAACAGACAGACATTCTCCAAAATCAGTGAGTGGAGCCCTATTGCAAGAACACCATCTACTCAGCTCACTGAAAGCAGAAAGATCAAGCTGGTGCCTCCATGGATCCTTCATCTCTATGTTCTAGTCTCTTTGGTACAGAAAGGTATTCTTCAGGATACAAAAAAAAAAAAAAAAATCTTGAAAACAACCCAGTCACGAAATCCTTGACATACAAACTGTCCTACCTACAAGATATTCTGAGGCAATGGTGGCACATAACATGTAAGAGCAGCTAATCAATGTCTGGATTAACTTGAGGCCCACTCTACAAGAGGAATCCCATGCTCTGTACTGCCTAGATTGTCAGGAAACAGAGACTAAATATCTCAGAAACTTAGAATCAGTGCCTTGTCAAGTTGTCATCAGAGAGGCTTCTTTGACAGCAAATGGGAGTGGCACAGACCCACAACTAGACTTTATAAATAAGTGGTCTCCATAGGGTCCTTCGATAAACTCAGCAGAAAAGGTAGAGAAAAGAATTTAGGAATCAGAAGGGCTGGAGTTCACCAGGACAGCATGGCCCACTGAATTAACTATGCTGGCCTCATTGGGCTCACATAGACTGAAACATCCAGCATGTGGCTTGCATGGGTCTTTGTCAATTCCACTGCATGCACGTTATGGCTGTTAACTTGACGGTTTTCTGAGACTCCTGACAGTGGGAGCCAGTGTATCTGTGACTCTTTTACCTTCTCTTAAAAGTCTTTTTCTATTTTTGGGTTTATTTGTACATCTGAGAGTTTGTAGTAGTTTAAGAAAAAGAAATGCCCCTCATAGAGAGGGGCATTATTAGGAATTGTGACTTTTTTAGAGTAGGTTTGGTCATGTTATAGGAAATTTATCACTGTGGCAACAGGCTATGAGGTATCTTTTCTCTAGCCTCACTCAGTGTTCAGACTGGTAACTCTGCTGCTTCTGGGAAAGATGTAACTATCACCACATTTTCCTGCATGCCACTATGCTCTCGGTCATAATGATAATGTACTGAATCTCTGAAACTGTAAGCCACTACCACAATTAAAACCTTTTTTTAAAAACGTTGCCACGGTCATGGTGCCTATTCACAGCAATAGAAACAAACCTTTAGATAGTAGTGATACCAGGGACTCAGGTATTTTTGTAATAGGCCTAGCCATGCTTTTGTTTGGAGTAGTATGGACTTTGGTACTATAGTAGGATGCTTTAAGCACTGATTAATTGGGTATACTCCCAGGAACATGAAAGATAATATTTCTGATAATGATTTGAAATGTTGGAAGCTGCCTCAAGAGGTTTCAGGGAAGTATTTTTGTATGATGTCTGGAAATCATTCTTGTGATATTTTGGTAAATAGAGTAGCTGTCTTTGCCCTTGTGTAAAGAGTATGCCTGATGCTAAAGTAAAGATGCTTGCATTAGTTTCATTGGCAAAAGAAATCTCGAACCAGACTAGTATAGACTTTGTCCTCTGGATTTTAGTACTAACTCTAATGGAAATTTATAATGAAAAGAAGCAACCTGAGTATGGTAAATTACAAACTGTAAAATTTGAGGAGAACAAAAGTACAAGTGGAATGGAGATAAATCCTAAGTTCAAAGAGATATGTGGATGGAGAAATGGAATACAGGTAGTGATGACTTCAGGGCAAGATAACTCCCAGCTAAATTTCCAACTTGCAAAAAGTGTGGTTGGGCATATTTTTAATATCAACAGTGACATGGAAGAGACTGGCAGATCTCTGAGTTTGAGGCCAGCCTGGTGTACAAAGTTTCAGAACATCCAAGCTTGGACTGTGAAAGACAAAAAGCCAGTGGTAGTGTAATTGAATGAGGGGGTCTTGTTCCAGACCCAGTAAGCAACAGCAACTGGTAGCTTCTACCACATCATTATAGATTTACAGTTAAGGGTAAAAAAGAATGAAAGGAGTTATAGAATAAATTTACTGAGACAAGGCATGGGTGAGGAGTTTTCCTGAATGGAGGTCTGGTAAAAATTTCATTTTGTGAAGCTCTGAAGTTGAAGCTTAATTTCAATAACCCAATATTTTAGATATGCCAGAGTCCTTGGATACCCCCTCAGGAGAGAGAACTTTTAACAGGCAGTATAACCAGCCCATTGGAAAAGAAGTATGTTGCAATCAACAATGCTGAACAGAGTTGGGCAACTGAAGAGCTTTTGGTATCAGACATGAAGACGCAGAGGTTGGAGTTGGCCCAGCTGGTTTTTGGTCTCATTTTAGTTCAGTATTTCCTCTCTCTGCTCTCTTCCATGCATTTTGGAATTGTAATGTATATTCTGTACCATCAAATGTGGAAAGCATATGATCTGCTTTTTTATTTCATGTATACAGGGGATTGTAGTTAAGATAATGCAAGGGTCTCAAAAACCATTTTGGACTTGGAAACAAGTATGGGTCTGTTATAGACTATAAGGACCTTTGAAGTTGGACTGAATGCAATTTTTGCATTATGATATGTCTGCAATACTTTGGGATCCATGGAGTGGAATATGTTGTTTGAAAGAACCTACCCCCCAAAAGGGAATGGTACTATTAGGAGTTGTGATCTTTATCTTGTTGGAGTAGGTTTCTCATGTTGGAGGAAGTATATTACTGTATGTATGCGTAGGCTATGAGGTCTCTTCTCCAGCTTCACTAAATGTGACAGTCTATCTACTGCTGCCTTCTGGTCAAGATATAGTGGATAAAAATTCTATACTGAATTTAAAACATGAAAGGCTCTAATTACTAAAAATGTTTCCTAAAATAACTGATATCCATATCACAGATGCCCCTTAAGCCATGGCTCACAGACCATCATTCAAGAGGGTTACAAGAGCCAGATATCTTGGAAGACAGGATCAAAAAAGGGCATTTCCATTTACAAATTTACCACCTTTAAAAATTCACAACTGTGGTTGCCTACTCAAGACCTGTAGAAGATGAATCCAGTCAGTATATCAATATGGAGGATCTAAGTTTCACAAGTCTCTACCCTATCTGGGGACCCATAAATGTTTGATAGTTATTGATGGAGGGTCAGTTTTCTTTAGAGATATAGTCCCTTATAGATTGTCCATGTTCCAGTGAGTCATTCTACACCTGCTCTTATATATACACAGTCCAACATGTACACATTGGGTCATTGCAGAATAGAAAATGTGATTTGACACAGATAGTGAAAATTACATTAATACAGAGGTAAGTATCACACCTAGCAATGTAGTGGTAAAATTCAATATGGTATGTGGAAATGGTAAACTCTGTCTCTATAACTATTTTAGAAAGCTCACATTTTATTACACATAATGTAAAATATTTTTCTATTAAGTTTTTATTATTAGTTACTTATTATATCTGTCAGAGCTACACATAATCTCCATATGTATTCCAATGACCTCAGACTTACAACGCTCTAACCTCAGACTTCCTATTCGTGAAAAATAGAATTGCATCACCACACTCATATCTGTCAATGATATTGTATCTCTCAGATACTTCTGGATTTTTCACTTTCATAAATATTTAATTTGTAATGTATATTTATTACTCTCTATTTAACTACCTATGTCCTAAAAATGTTTGGGGTTTTGTTTTGCCCTTCGCCATTTTGAGAAAGATGTTATTGTCCCTTAAAATCTCCAAGTATCACAAGCTGCTTTACTAGGCAGCTATAGAAATTTACAATAAACTGGGTTACTCATGTAACAAAAGTTTTATTACTTATTATTATTAAGACCAAAAATAAGACATAAATGTCAGGATTTAATTCTACTAATATTTCCCTTATCAGTTTTTATATCATTTCTTGCATGACTTGATATGTTGCCTCTCTGTATGTGTGTGTGTGTAATAATTGTCTCCATCAAAGACCAAATATTGTATTAAAGTTCACACTGATAATATCAATAAAATTTTAATGTACATTTTATAGGTCACGAATCAAAAATACTCCAATTTTTTAGGATTTTTTTATATTACTTCATTTGAGGGGAGTATGTTTTGGTCTATAACAGCATCTTTGATTTTATACTTTTTGGGTATACAAATAATAGTATTAGAATTTTTTTTATATATTTGGTATGATTCACATTCACCCACTTATCTGGCAGCAATGTCTATAGCTGCATGTGGGAATATAAAAGAAGACATCAGCAGAAATCAGGACATTCTAAACACTGTTTCTATGTATAAAAGAGCTTTATTGTCAGATGAATATGGTTATGATTAACAGAAAGGTTATGATAACCGAAATTATAATAGCAGAGACTGAGGAACGTGAGAAAGAGAAAGAAGAAAGGAGAAAAACAGAGAGAAAAAGAAAGAAAGAGGAGGTGCTTTAAATGGGTCTTGACACCAGAGCTCAGAGAATAGTATGGCGTAATGGCTAACAAACAGTTTACAAATATGGCAAACAAATTGACAGGGGCAAAGTAAGAAGATAAATGACAAACATGAAGGATGATTACAGTTCATATCAAATACAAAAGTCCTATTTTGCTAATAAAAAATACCTCTGCTAGTCCAGCTAAGAGACAATAGTAGATTCATTTCTAATGTCAACAATGTCACTAGCTGTAGAAAGCTGGCTAGGTTTTTAGTAACAGGAGGATGCATATTCTATTGAGTGGGTTTTAAGTTCAATTAGACAGCTCTTCGTTACCAGCACATATGAGTGCCACTTATTGCAACTATCATGAATCTTATTATGCTGCTAAGGTTCATGATTCATAAATGTTTCAGCTGGGTAGGAATATTTATTGCCTTTTTTCTATGTCAGCTTGTATATTAGATTATAATAACATTGGCGCTAGACCAGAGGAAAAAGCACTCAGATGAGATCTATTGCAAATCATGAGTCTTGGGTCCTAACTGTGTGATAGCTTCAACAATAGGTGTCCACCCTCAACCACTGAGAGATGATTAGTGCCAAAAATAGCACTACATTGTTTGTAAAGAACTGTTCAATCAACTATGTAAGAGGAGGTTTTTTTTTATTATTACTTATAATTAGTATCCACTTAAGAGTGAGTGTAGATCATGTTTGTCTTTCTGAGTCTGGGTTACCTCACTCTGAATGATTTTTTTCCTAGTTCTATGCATTTTCTTGCAAATTCCATGATGTCATTATTTTTTTAACAGCTGGGTACATAATCGGCTGTGGATATCTTCCATATTTTATTTAGCCAATATTCAGTCATCTTAGTCATTCTGATAGGCATAAGATGGAATTTAAAAAATGATTTAATTTGCTTTACCCTGATGGCTAAAGATTTTAAATATTGCTTTAAGTGTTTCTACGTCATTTTAATTCTTAATTCTGCTGAGAATTCTGTTTATATCTGTGCCCCATTTTTAAGTTGAATTATTTGGTTTGTTGATGACTAGTTTCCTAAGTTCTTTATATATTTTAGAAATCAGTCATCTGCCAAATGTGGAGTAGGGACATTTTTTCCCCATTCTGTAGACTGATGCTTTGTCATATTAACAGTGTCCTTTGGCTTGCAGAAGCTATTCAGTTACATCAGATCACATTTATTTACTGTTGATCTTAGTGATTGAAATATTGGTGCTCTATTCAGGAAGTTATCTGCTGTGCCAATGCATTCAAGGCCACTCTCCACTTCCTCTTTTATTGGGATAAATGTATCTGGATTTTAGATTCACAGAGCCTAGGTAACAGGAAGGACACAAGTGGAGAATGCTCAGATATCCCTGGGAAGTAGAAACAGAAGAGATTTCATGCGTGGATTTGAGGTGCACATAGAGATGAAAACATGAGGGATCTGATTGATGAGGATTTGCCGGGGGAGAACTGTAAGAGATGAGTGTAAAGGGTAGCATTTTGAGGTCATACAGAAACGTGGTACAGGAGAAACTCCCAGGCATCTACAAGGAAACACCATCTAAGGCTTCTAAGAACTTCAGATATATAGCCTGAACTGGCCATCTATTTTAACCAGGCAAGATTTATGTGAAGGTGTTGGGATACCAACCCAGCCATATAACCTTCAACCTACAGTCTACCCTTCCTATGATATGTGCTATGGTTAGAGTAGTGCAGAAACTGAGAGTGTAGGCAACAAATGACTGCTCCAACCTAAGGCCCATGCTATAAGAATGAGCCCACTCTTGACACTACCTAAAATGTCATAACCAAGAGACTTGATGGCTCAGAGATTTAGGATAAAACAAAACAAGACTGGAGAAAAAAGTCAACGCCTAAAAATATCCCACTATATTCATATACTGGTACCTATCCCAATAGTTATCCGAAAGGTTTCCTTCAACTAATGGTGGAAACAGATTCAAAGAACCACAGTCAAACATTAGGCCTATCTCTAAAAATCCTGCTCAAGAGAGGAAGGAAGAAATGTAAGAGTGAGACAGGTAAAGGACACCACATGAAAACTCACAGAACTAACAAATTTGGGCTCATAGAGACTTATGAGGTCTAAACTGACAATCAGAAAGCATGTGCACAACTGACTTGAGCCCTCTGCATATTATGTTACACTTGTGTATCTGTCTTCTAGTGAGACTTCTAAAAATAGGAGTCTATATATCCATCATTAATAAATGAATGAAAGAAGATTTCTCTTTTGTGATGTTATGGGGGTTATGGATCACTTTAATATAATATAACACTTTGCAAGTGTTTTTGATACCCTGGAAAAGACTGATTCTAGTATTGTGGAGTTGATGAAGTCCTATGAAGTAGATTGTTAAAAACAACAACAAAGATGTGAGCCTGTTGTCTACTGAGTTTATTTCTTCCTATCTTACTATGTAACTTCTTTTCCATTCATATCTCCTGTGACCCAGATGCTATGATATAGGCAAAAAAAAAAAAAACTCTTACTGGGTACCATCCAAATAGAAGCAGTCAAAATATTAAAATATATTTATAATCATTTTTAAAGAATTCCATACATGCATACAATGTGTTTTGATCATATGTATCTCCAATTCTTCTTCCTCAATCTTCCCAGATTCACCCTCATTTCAGAACCCTTCCCACTTCATGTGATTTTCAATTTTGGGCACATACTTATGTGTGAGGGCACATCTACAAGAAAATTGTTGACCCATCAGGGGCAACACCATTGAAGAATATTTTCTCTGATACACTCTATTCATCCATCATCTTACAGTAGGTCTTCAGTTAGAATTAGGTACTAGTGAACCACTCAAATTTCTTGAAGGAAAGTTGACAGCCTTAAACATGTAGTAATGGAGGAGGTAACAATAGATACTGTGAGATCATAAATGTATGTCTTTCCTGTCAAGAACACAGAGTTTTACTCTTCTTCTTCAATCATCTAGCTCTTATAATCTTGCTTGTCCCTTTAAAAATTGTCCCTTAACCTTACGGGTGTGAGAGAAAGAGATATGGCACGCATGTCCTGTTTATGACTGAGCATTCAATAGATGTTTCTTCTCTACACTCCTACTCATTATAAGTTTATGTTTGATCAATGGTTGCTGTACAAAGATGATTCTCTGAGGTAATGAAAGCAGCTTTAAGCCCTGGGAATAAAGAATTGAATTTAAAAGACAGTTCTATACTATGTTCCCTCATGAAAATAATAATAGGTTCACACCTGAAGCATATAAGCCCCACAACCATAGGCTCTTGGCCATATTTTCAGTACCAGGTATGTAAGGGCCATTGAAAGGGAAGGAAAAGAAAGATTTTAAGGGAGAGGGAATATTAGAATAAAAGTAATATGTAGTGGAAATTTGGAAGAATGGGGAAAATTTTTAAGTCAGGAGAGGAAAAGGTAAGACAGAGGCATAAAAGGAAAGAGTAATTAATAATAAATACATTTGAAACATACATGAAGGGCTTGAGGTAGATTGATTCCATTTTATTCTGAGAATTTGTCACACTTATTTCCAAAGTGGTTGTACAAGTTTATACTCCCACCAACAGTTGGGGGACTGTTCACCTTACTCCACATCCTCTTCAACATATGCTGTCATCAGTGTATTTTATCTTTGCCATTCTGAAAGGTGTAAAATGGTATCTCAGAGTCATTTTGATTCGAATTTCCCTAATGACAAAGGATGTTGAGCAATTCCTTAAATGTCTTTTGGACATTTGAGGATTCTGTTGCGAATCTATTTAGATCTCTACTTCATTTTTTAATTGGATTGTTTGGTATTTTGATGTCTAGCTTCTTGAGATTTTATATATTTTAGAGATCAGTTCTCTTCATATGTGGGGGTTGGTGAAAATATTTTCCCATTATATAGGGTGTCATTTTGGTTTTTTTTTTGTTTTATTTTTAGAATTTCCTTTGTCTTACAGAAGCTTCTTTGTAAGCTGTTTTAGGGGATCTCATTTATTAATTTTTGCTCTTAGCATCTGTGCTACTATTGTTACACTTATGAAGTGATCTCATGTGCCAATGCATTCAAGAATACTTCCTATTTTCCCTTCTATCAAGTTCAGTGTAACTGGATTTCTGGTGAGGTCTTTTATCCACTTGGACTTGAATTTTGTGCATAGCAAGAGATACGTATCTATTTGCAATCTTCTACATGTTGATGTCAATGTTATGCCAGCACCATCTTTGAAGACACTTTCTCCATTGTACAGTCATGTCTAGTTGCATCTAGTCTATGAAATTTTATTCTCTGTATGACTAAATAAAATTCCAGTGTGTTTATAGATCACATTTTATTTAACCATTAATTTGTTGATGACTACTTTGGCTTATTCTCTTGCTGTGATATTAAGAAATTCTACAGTTATATATCAATTGTTTTATCAGATACCTATAACATTGTGACAAATCACTGATATATTAAAGACACAGAAATTTATAATAATTCTATAAATATTTGGTGTCTTGTAGGTATACACTATTTGCACTGGTCAGTTCTGACATTGCAGTTTTAAGGAACTAGCAACACACCTGAAACTTTCTAAGGTTTTACTCAAATTTTTAGCTATCAACTTAGAAAACTGGGAAAGTTGAAGTCTGTATAACCCTTTCTACATGTATGTGTCTGAATCCTATATTTATAAACCTTCCTGTAATGTCTGGATTCAAAATATGAAGGGAAAAAATTTTCACCTCTTAATCTTCAAGACCAGATACAGAATATTATTAATCCTGTTATAATATATGGTTTAAAAAGTCAAAAGATCATATGAGGTTCACAAAGAATTTAAGTAGATGACCTCACATTTTCATAGGTGGCACAAACTTGAATAAGTTAGAAAAATAGTTGGAGATTGTAAGAATTAGTCCATCATCCCATGTAAAATAACAATTAATAGGTTCCAGATGTGATGCTGGTTAAGGCTGCATTTAAGATACTTTGGGAATGTTTATCCCTAAAATATTAGCTAGAAAAAAAGTCACTAGAATGCTTAAATAATCAGCACTAGAAATAGTGACATTTCACTTCACCAAAAACATGCTAACATAAATATAACATTTTGAGCAATCTGTAACTCATAGGAAAACTTTGGGGTATTTTTTGTTATTTTGTTTAAAAATTTTCCCATATCCAATACTGCTCTACCTCCCTTCCATGTTCTGCTAGTCATCCACCAGCATCATTCCACATTCATTCCCCCATCAATTCCCCAGAGAGGGCAAAGTCTCCCAAGGTGAATCAATTCAGTCAGGCCTATCCAGCTGAGGTAGGTATGAGTCCCTCCCCATGCAGGAAATGGGCTCCAAGAAGCCAGTTCATGAACCAGTAATAAACTCTGGTCACACTGCAAGATGTTCCACAAACTGTCCATGCCTTTTGATTGTCAACTACATTCAAAGCCTTTGGTTCCTTTCCATGTAGGTTCCTCATCTGTCATTTTTGAGTCAGTGAGCTATGAATAGCTCAGGTCAGCCACCTCTGTGGTTCTTCTCCTCATGATCCTTTGTGCATATAATCTCTCCTTCCTCTCTTCAGCTGGATTGGGAAATCAACCCATGGATTATCTATGGATCTGCCTCCATCAATTACTGGAGGAAGTTTCTAAACTAACAATTATGGTGACCAGCCATTCATTTGATTATAGGGAAATCCAGCTTAGGCACCCTCTATATTCTTGCTTGGAGTCACAGGTAAATTAAAAAAAAAAACCACCTTCTTGACTTAGTTCAAATGTAGCTTGTTTTTCTATATTCGTAACTTCTGAGCCTAAGTACACTATAAATAACTCTACTGACTGGTGACCCTGAAATGACTAGGATTTTCAGAGAGACATACTATTAAGCTTATCTTACAGCATAAAGTCCAAAGGTGGAAATAGGCATTTTTTAAATCATTAAATGCAAAAGGCAAACTAAGTGGGTTTCTTTCCACAGTTGCCATTGAAACAGAACATTCAAACAATGTCTACTTCTTAAGAATCGTTAATCAGCTTAAGTATATTTTCTGAACTCTAAAATTTAAAATGCATTCTATTCAAAGTGTTTTATGTATTATAGAATCTTAACTATGACTTGGAGATACAAAAACTACAGGATTTCAAGAGAATATTTTTAACATTTAGAGGGATAAAGCAGATAAAATCATAATTGAATCCAATTGAAGGAAAAATTAAATTGATCTGAGTGAAGAAACAATTCTATACACTGAAAATAATGCTTTCTTCAAGACATAATACAAATGAAATAATTTTAATTCAAATACATTTAAATATGCAGCATTTCTCCATCAAATTTCAACAAACGTTGATAACTGTTTTCTCCTGATAGCTATTCAAAATAATTAAAGAGTATTGAAAAATCTGCAGTAGACTTTTACACTTTACTTACAAAGTTTTAAAAAGTTAATGCCTTCCTCTTTTAAACTCTATCATGGTATTTCAAACTAAATTCATAAAAGAAACAGCTATCATATAAGATTCATGTGTTTATGAAAAAAACATTCCTTAAGAAAGAATAAACACATAACTATATAAAATGGTTTCTATTTTGCCTTGGTATAATGACATGTGAATAGAATCTCAGTATGGTAGGGGCTGAAGCAGGAAGATAATATAATTGCAGGACAAACTGTGAAACATAGGTCTTTGCTACTCTGGCCTGATCAGGGAAAACTGTCTTAGAAAATAAACAGAAGTTTGCTTACTTATTTTTTACACTTACATATGTAATTTTATACTAATTTGCTTAACGAAGAAAAGGAAATGCTCTAAAATGGAAAAACAAATGAATATACAAATACAGAAAGTATCTCATACATTTGAAGTTTGATTTTTGTCAGCTATTTTTAGCTTGAAAAAAGACTCCTCTGGTAAAGACAGCCATAACTGGAGACTTTTTTTTTCCAGATTTTCCTTTTTAAGCAAATATTCCCACAGATTTGCTATGCTGTCCCTTTATTGAGAAAATGCTGACATTGTTAATTATGATCATTTTTTACTAAAAAAAAACATAATTTCCTGTATTGATTTATTTCCTCTCAGAAGTAACTCATGCAAAATGCTATATGTTCTCATTTTTCTAGCTGTGTACTATTGATTGACTTTTAAATTTTTGTTAAGTATTTTTCTCTTTAAGATATAGCACATATTTCTTTTCTCTTTTATGTCCAAGTTGTTTTATAATCTATTCTTTATACTGTGATTTTTTTATAAGCACAAATAAGAATACACAGAACTTCTAATTGTATCTTCTTTTCCATCTACCTGTTGTTTGTATGGAAGTTTTAATAAAGACAACCTCTAGCAGAGTGCCTTCAAGAATGACAGAAAGTCTACATTTTGACTGTGTGATGCTAAAAATAGTTACACATTTAAGATCATAAAATTCTTGTGATAATCCTGAAAATGATATTTTCTAGTTGTTGAGATTAATGGAGAAAATTACCCTACTCAGCTGTAAAAATTAGAATGTGGTTTAATAATCTCTTTGTACACTGTGAAGATATGTCTCTGCTAAGGCACCTTTTAATTGTTTTAATAAAAAGCAGAATGACCAATGGCAATATAGAGAAGCAGGAGAAGATAGACAAGAGGTTCTTGAAGAAAGAGCAACTTGCAATATTCAAAGAGGCAGAAATTCACCAGTGAAATATGGAAGAAGTCAGATTTACTTCATGGAGAAGATGTAATAAGCCACATGGCAAAATAAAGAATAATTGAAGTTTTAAGAGCTTGTTAGAAACAACCCTAATCTAAGGTAAATCCTTTATAATCAATAAGAAGTCTACATGACATTATTTTGGAGCTGGTGTTCCAAAGAAAGTCTGAATACATGAGAAAATTTTCCTCAAAGATAAAACAATATGATGAATCAAGCAGTGATGGTGCATGCCTTTAATATCAGCACTTGATAGGTATATGTAGGTAGATATCTAAATTATGAGTTGGAGACCCATCTGGTCCACAGAGAGAGTTCCAGTGTAACTAGTGCTACAAAGAAAAACCCTGACTTGAGAAACAAAATCAAACAAACAAAAGCAACAAGATGATAGAAATATTACTATTTTGCTTTGATATTAACATTACTATCAATTGCATCATTAATGACATTGATAGTCTGTGGGAGATTATGTGTTCCACTGCAAATAATTGTCCCACCCACTGTTTTAATAAGAAGTGCTGATTGGCCAAAGGCAGACAGGAAGTGTGGGCAGGGCTAGCAGACTAGAAGACTCTAGAAACAGGCAGAACAGAGCAGAATGCCAGAGAGAAGCCAGAAGAAGCAGAGGACAACTATGCTGCTCTGAGAAAAGGTACCAAGCTGCATGGCTGAACAGCGTTAGATTAAGGGCAAAGAGTTAGCAAGTTATATGCCTGGGTCTTAGGCTGATCAGATGAAAACTATTGTAAGCATCTGTGTGTCTCTGTGGGTCTGTGGGTCTGCGGGCCTAAACCTTGAGGCTAGCCCCAAAATTCTGGAACAGAAACCTCTTACTACAATAGTCATTATTAAACTGAACAGAAAATTGTTCATAGTCATTTATCTGCAATATTAAACCAATTTCACATGCTTTTCTGAGAAAGCTAAGTGAAATGAATATTTTTCTCTATTTCTTTTGGCCATGATGTATATCGTAGCAGCTTGAAAAGCTGACCAAAGCATGCTTTTATTCTATTTCGAGTTTATTTTATGCATTTAAGGGATGTAATAAATGAATGAATGACTTATAGCAGTCCATCATTGATGGATATTGTGGGGTGTCTTTCTGTATGCCATGAATGTCACTGGATAATAAAGCAGGTGGGATATCTGAGCATAGATTTAAAAAAGAAAACAGAGTGAGGAAAATCAATCCATCCACTGAGAGGGCAAGATATAAAAGCACAGATAAACCACCAGCCACATGGCAAAACGGATAAATAGATATGAGTTGAGTTAGGATGAGAGAGCTAGCTAAAGAGCCCTTGCCCTATGTCAAACACTATGCAATATATATAAGCATCTAAGTAATTGGGGGGGTGATATGGGAATGCCTTTCTGTATGCTGTGAATCTCAATCTTTAAATAAAGGAGCTGTTTTAGGCCATGCCAGGCACCATAGAAGAAGTAGGAGGAAGACTCAGAATAGGT
Source organism: Phyllotis vaccarum (assembly GCA_033318265.1). Classification (NCBI taxonomy): domain Eukaryota; kingdom Metazoa; phylum Chordata; class Mammalia; order Rodentia; family Cricetidae; genus Phyllotis; species Phyllotis vaccarum. Next base: position 25,267,886 of record JARWLC010000013.1, on the reverse strand, counting down.
AGGAAAGGAAGGGCAGAGTCAGAGGCAGACTGAGCTGAAGCCCAAAGGAGCAACATGTAAGGAACACAGGTGAGCCATGGGCCACGTGGCAGACAGACTAATAGAAATGGGTTGATTTAAGATGTAAGAGCTAGCTAACAATGTGCCTGAGCCATAGACCAAACAGCGTAAAGTTAATATAAGTGTCTGAATCATTTCTGGGGGCCTGAGTGGCTGGACGGCTGAGGGGTCTGGCATGGCAGGGTCTGGACCTCTGGCTGCCAGGGACTGAGAAACCCCAATGCAACTGATGGTGCCCAACGTGGGGAGAATATCTACTGAAAGCCTGAGAAAGTTTAGAGAATGTTTTAGATAAGAAGCTGAGCCAAGGCAGCTTCCAAATTGTGTATATGAAATGGGTCATTATACAAAGAAAGTATGACGTCTGGGTCACATTCAAAATGGCACCTAATGACTGGTGGCAGGCAGTGTAAGCTGTAACTAGGACAGCTCCTGAAATCTCACAGAAGACTCAGTAACATGTGATTGATTTTAGATTTCTGTTTATTTTGAACAACAAAAAAACCAAAGATGGTTTCTTAGCAGCAGCACTTTCTTGGGTCTGCTCTGTTTGCTGGCCACGAACAGAGACACGGTGGTCCCTTTAAGAGAACTTACTGATTCAGCTTCCTCAGCAAAAATTATGCAGCTCTTTAAGAGAGTGTATTTTAAAAGCTCTTGTGGTTAGAAGATAATTAAGGATTCACAATAAAACAGATTCAGATGAAAAGAAAACCCTGTAAATGAGTTACAATGTGTGTAAAAGGTAGATAGGCTTCAGAGAGAAAAGAAAGAATATAGAAAAAGTCTTTAAAAAGAGAAATAGAGTAATAAAAATACAGTAAGCCACGTAAAATGGAAAATAGACACAAAATCTGGATTTTGGTTGTTATTGTGTGTTCTTTTAATTTTTTCACTGTTAATGAGCTAACTGCAGAAAGACAATGGATTGCAAATGTAAAGGCTACAAAGTTAAACAAGAATATATATTTTAAAGGTATTTTGATTTTGAAATTTGTGTCTAAAGATTTATTGCTTTGGAAGTGTTGTGCTTTTGTTTCCACAGAAGATGAGAGCCTGTGGATTGCTCCCAGGCAAATATGGTTTCATCAACCAACACCCCCTGAAAAAAATCTCTGATAGGAAGAGATGGCCACATCAACTTCAAGACTGTAGAGTACGATCCTATCTAACTTATGAGATTTTCAACGCCCCTTAATCAGCAGGAAGTAGTAATAAGAAACTACACCCAAATTCCCCAAATATTGTTTCTAAATGTTTGTTTTCTTTATAAGTGGTTTATGGTCTAAGAAGAAAAAGGGGACATGTTATATAAATGATTTTTTAAATAATTTGATTATTGAATTTACTTAGATCAGAAAATCAGCTATTAATCTGGAAATGTTTCACATTGGTATAGATTTTGGTTTATTGATACAAATTTAAGGTCAATTCTCTTATGCTGTATGTATTTTTCTAATCTTGTTTAAGATATGATGTTTATGTAACTGATTTAAAATTGTAATGTATAATTAAGAAATGCATGTTAGATTTTTAGATATACAAAGATATATTTCAATTAGGTAGGTAATCTTCAAATACTTCTAAGACCTACAGAATATGGCATTCAAAATATTTTAAGAACTTAGACTTTTCTGGACAGTGAGACAGATTTGTTCCTGGCAGCACCAATCTTCTTCAAGAGATAAATGAGCATCGAAGAAACTCCATATAGAGTCTATTCTATTTGTGGTAATGGTTAGCCACTGAACAAGAACCTGTTCTTATATTGACTGCTTGACAGTATGATGTTTAAACTGGACATGCAGATTCCATAGGAAGATGACCTCTGAACTTTGGCAGAACAAGCCGAGATGGTCATTCAGGTTCCTGTTTTGCAGAGAAAACTGTCAGACGTTCTCCAGGACTCAAGGAGAAGCAACCGATGAACTGTGCCAGAATGGGCAGAGCAGATTTTCTGCTTCACTGAAATGAAAAGAGACTCCAGGCCTATAGGCTGAAGATGGATGCCCCAACTTTATAAAGAAATTTTGGGTGATTGTCCAGGCAGATAGTTGTCATTTCTGTCCTTTCCAGATTTTAGAAGTCGCTTGCACTTCTGGTTTACTTGGGTAAATATATCCTTCTATGGTTTTTGATGTAGTTGAAGATTAAATAGTTATAGGTACAATTTTTCTTAGTCATTTGAAAGGAGTATTGGATATGAAACTTTATATTCATAAAGATAAGATAGATGATAGAGTATTTTCTTTAATTTTGCTAAATACAAATTGACTAGATATTGTAACTGTAATTCTTGCTTGATAGCTATTTTGTTATATGTAATTTTGCTATGTTAAAATTGAAACCTTCCTTTTTGATTAGAAAGAAATGGGGAAGTGATGTGGGAATGCCTTTCTGTATGCTGTGAATATCAATCTTTAAATAAAGGAGCTGTTTTGGGCCATGACAGGCACCATAGAAGAAGTAGGAGGAGGAATCAGAATAGGTACGAAAGGAAGGGTTGAGTCAGAGGCAGACCAAGCTGAAGCCCAAAGGAGCAACATGTAAGGAACACAAGTGAGCCATGGGTCATGTGGCAGACAAACTAATAGAAATGGGTTGATTTAAGATGTAAGAGCTAGCTAGTAATGTGCCTGAGCCATAGACCAAACATCATAAAGTTAATATAAGCATCTGATTCATTTCTGGGGACCTGAGCAGCTGGACAGCTGAGGGGTTTGGCGCGGCAGGGTCTGGACCTCTGGCCGCTGGTGACTGAGAAACCCCCCAATGCAATGGGGGAGGGGGCTAAGAAGCTACAGGTGATTCTGGACCATAGTACTAGGTTGGGCCAAAAAAATCATACAACACATTGTGTTACAAAATGGATCACTTATATCCATATAAAATAAAGACAAGGATTCATGCAAGAGGAGAACCTGAAAGCTGAAACTAAAATAGAAATCATGTAAGTACTGCTTACTGACTTACTCCTCATGACTTACTCAGCCAACTTTCTTATGCCATTCAGGACCATCTGCCCAGAGATGCACCCCCCTACAGTGATCTGTGCTCTCCCACATCAGTTATTAATCCAATTATGAATCCAAAATATTCCCCGATATATTTGCCTTAACTAATCTGATGGCAACATTTTCTCAGTTAAGATTCTTCTTCCTAGATGAGTCCAGCTAGTGTCATGTTGACAAAAACTTAATAATGCTGTACATTGATCTTCATTGTAAATGCATTAAACATTATTTGAATAAAAGTAAATGTAACAATCTATGTACTGGTCCATATTGTCATTATTGTCTGTAATGACCAGTATTTTATGAATAATCTAGTCCAGAAAGATAATTACGTATCTCCTAAAATATATAGTAATAAACATGTAAAATTTTGAACTTGTCATAATGGTGGTTCAATCCTTTCTACTATTTATAATTGTTATTACATGCATATATGTTTGTGTATTCATATGTATTTCTAACCATAAACTGTTAAATATATATAATATTATTTGTATGTTTTTAGTATTGACCATTTGGCACTGTGTAACCAGTTGGTGTGATCTTCCCTAGGGAAGATTATTTCTTCTCCCAGAATTTCTCTGTTGCTTGTAGTTCTTTATGTATGATTCAGGGCTTTTCAACTTTTCTCTATTCACTTTGGCATATTATTGGTATCATACTTGTTCATATAACATTTGAACAGTCAGATAAGTGATACTTTGGGGGTGGGGTGTATCTGATGGCATTACTAGAAAACAGTATCTCAGAGCAAACTTCTTGATCTTCTGGCATTATAATCAATTTTACACACTCTTCTGAAAAGTTCCCTCAGCCTTTGGTGCAATAATTCTTCTTAAATATATCCATCATGGCTGGACTCTCTGACTCTGTATTTTGATTAGCAGTGTTGTTTTTCTTTTTCTTTAGATGTTTCTCTGTCTGTTACAAAATGTTGTTTCCATGCAAATGGTTGAGGTCTACAATTTCACAGGAGTATAAGACAAATGTTTAGATTCATGTAAGGGATTATGCTTTAATAAGTTAATGGTTCCAGATTCTGTTCCAATAACCATGATTTTTCAATCACTGAGTTAGGTTTCTAGTACAAGTAACATTTTTCTTTTGGTGTGTAGGTCTTAAGTCCATCTATAGAACTTTTGGTTACCATTAAGTTTTATGTGCCACTAACCATCTTCAGGGTTATTTTGCCATAGATATACATCTTTGTTGCCAATTTCCTTTCATTGCAAGGCACTTTATGGCATTAAAGCTACTTCTCAGTAAGAGGGCATAGAGTAGATGCAGGGAAAAGCAAACTACTGCTCTCTGGTATCATGAAAGCTTATCCTTAGTAAAAGGACATGAAGATAATACAGAAAAAAAACACAAAAATCTTTTCACTGTTGATGGGATTTCAAAATGGAGCAGCCACCATAGAAATTAGTGGGAAGACTACTCAAAAATCTGAGTAAATTGACCATATGACCTAGCTCTACCCCTTCTTGGCCTATGCCCTAAAGACTTTATATCCCACTCCATAAATACTTGATCAACCATGTTCATTGGGGTTCCATGAACAATGGTAGAAAGAGGAAAGAACTTAAATGTCATATAATCAGCAAATGGATAACGAAAATATTGTGCATATACATTATTAATCATTATTAGATGGAAAAATGAAATTATGAAAAAACAGGTGGAAGTAGAAAACATTATATGTGAGTGAGACAACCCAATCCCAGAAAGAAAAACATTAAATGTTCTATTAGAAGTTTCCTGGTCTAAACCTTCTAATGTGAGTATATAGCTGTGGTGACTTTGAATACCCAAAGACCAGAAAAGTAAGACAGAAACATTGCCAGAATATGGGAGTTGGAGAACAATAGATAAGAGACTAGCAGAATTTGAGTAATATGACTAGGGAGAAAGGGGGGCTTTTAGGGGATAGAGAAAGGGGTAAACATGGAATAAATTGAGAGGAAGGCAAAGTTGAATGGCAGATTGCAAGTGATCTGATAAGGGAAATATGAAGGTTGAGTTCTTAGGGAGGGACAAATAGATCATACAGGAAAATCAGGGAAGTGGGTAAAATAATAATTTTTAAAATAAAAAAACACAAAAAATACTATTAACTGTACATCCCAAACCCTATATTGAACATAAATCTGTATATAGATATACATACATAGTTTTAATGAACTATTCTCATCTCAACTTATAGTCCTTCCCTGAGACCCAAGCCTACCTAACAAACCTCAATAGCAGACATTAGGAACCCTCTTTTGATTTTCTGGCCATGGCTGTCTAAAATTCAGCCTATTGGTTTTGCCCTTGATTACCCTTCAAAAGTGGAAGGTGATTCCCTATTGCTAAAGACACCATGAGCTTCAAAACAGGGTACCAATCTCCTGAGCTTGAACTAACTTAGATCTTTTTAATGTAAAAAGCCATGGCATAAACATACCAATCAAATATATAGGAAAATTTTAAAACAAAGCTTAATACTTTTATGTAAACCATTGTCAGATTTAAACAGTAGAGTGAACAATAATGCTGTCTTGTACATTTCTAGTAACTGAGAAGTAAAATGTGAATGATAATAAGCCCCATCCTTTGTAAAGTATACTGTTTAGTGAAAAAATAAAACATTAGTGAAGTCAATTTAAATAGGTATATAGCCACAGATAGTAATATCTTTCATTAAGGAAAGCTGCATGATCATTGAAAGGTAGGGAAAAGTTTATTTCTATTATTTTTAATATACATGTCTTAACCATAGTGGTCATCAATGCCTTATTTTGTAAGTTAGTATTAACATGTCGTGAGCTCTACAGCTTATACTCACATGAAGAGCAGTACTGGCACAGAAGACTAAATGGTGACAAAATTCACAGACACTGTAATTACAAATGCTAGAAGCTGAGAAAAGATCAGATGCTTTTTATCTTTCATGCTTATGAAGTGGGAAAATTGACAGTTCTATACTCTGATAAAGTACATGTATATTCAAATAACCAAGCATTCAAATAAAAAGTGTCAGGTGTATTCATGATACAAATCATTATAATAAAGAGCAAATCAAAATTGAAGCATATCTTTTATCAGTTGAAACAGAGGGGGGGACTATGTTGCCTGCATGCCAAATCATTTAGAAATCTAGTTACAGGACAATGTCACATGATAGAAGCTTTCAGTAGATAGATAAAAGCATATCAGCACCATTGAAAATGATTAATTGAATGACCTGGGATTATGTTTCATGGAAAGAAAAATATAAAATAAACTTCAGAGAGTGAAAGAAGATCTATGAAACATCATGGCTTACCAAATTAAAGCTTTCAGTCTTTCTTTGAATACTATTAGTTACACAAATAATACTTCAAGGATGCACAGGTTGTTGTGGTTAGTAATAAATCAATTTGTAAATTAACTTCCCAAAAAATTGCAGATTTTACCCCATACCTGAAAGTGTATGCTCATTTTATTCAAAATTTGCATGTGTATAAAGGGACATTGTTCTTTGATTCTCAAAGAAAATAACATCCATCATCAGAATTTTCTTTACAATATTACAAAGAAAAATAAAAGTCTGGTTTTATTCCCAAATCAAGCTCCTCAGTAGTCATATATGCTATTGTTTTGACATGTAAACAGAAAGAAGAGTTCATGGTAAGAAAATTTTATGTCTACATGAACATAATATTGAGAAGATAATTTTCAACTATCTTTTAGTTCCCATAAATATACATAAATCAAATCTAGAAATTAAAAAATATATTTTATAATATTATCAAAACCCAAGTAAATTATATTGGATATGTAATGCTAGTTATTCTTTGATTTAATTTGTAAAATGCTAGAAATATTATTTTGAAACTATGTCATAACAACATTGTACATCAATTTTATATATTAACTTATTTATGCCAAATCATTTTACAAAAAAATTAAATTTTCTATTCCATGAATTAACACAATGACTCAATACTCATGGATATCTGCTATCAGTAATTTCCTAAATTTAGAGAAATCAAATCCAGAATTAAAAGCAAAGTGTATTTTATCATAGTACCAAACATAAATAAATGTTCTTGTATATGTAATGCTGGTTATTATTTGTTCTAATGAGTAAAATGCTAGAAATAACCATTATTTTGAGTCTATGGCATAACAATATTGTACAATTTGATATATTAACTTCTTTATGCTAAAAAATTTCACGCAATATTTTAAATTTTCTATTCCATGAATTGACTTAATTACTCAATACTCATGAATATTCATTATCAGTGGATGATGTACTTGTAGAAAATATATTATACATTTTCTTATACTTTTATAATACAAACACAATATTACGAGGAAACAGTTGGCATCAGAAGAGAGGAAAAAAACAATTTTTTCTAACAAGTCAAAAAATGCAAATACTACTACTCTTACATAGATTCCTTTTATTGCTATGTATTTGTTGAGATATAACATATGACCAAGGATCATTATTAACAATATTTCCAATACTGCAGGGATATGTTTAATCACAGACAGATTTGGCATATCTCAACTGTAACCTTAGCAGATGTATATTAAGTGATTTCTGCTTTGAGTTTATGTCTTTCTCTCTATTCATTAGGGTGCTATTTTTTCTAGAAATTTTATGTATGCTAGGTAGAATATGGTTCTAGACATTGTGAACCAACACGCCAGAATAGGGATGGGCTAGAAGTGAGGGTCTGAGAATGTATATAGGAGAGAGGAAAGATGGATCTACCAGAAGAATAGTTGGAGTTTTCAAGGAATATGGGCAGAACAGAAAGATGGCCCACTAAACATGCTCTGCTAAAGGCATGGGGATGAGACTGGGGAATTGGAAATACAGAACAATGAAAATTTCCTACTGGATTTGCAGGATATTGTGGCCAGTGGATTTTCAGGCATAGTAGGACTGTGGATGTTGGTGGCAGAGAAAAAGGGATGCGGTGACAAAGTGAAGTTAAGTCATGTGAAGGTGTCCAGAGTCCCCAGGGAATGGTGGCTGAAAGGAAAAACAGACCTCGTATGTTGCAGGCTACAGGACAGGGATGGGCCTGGGAAATTGGAATTGGAGGACAAGAAGGAGAATGACGTTTGCCTACCTGATTTCACAGTGGTGGACAACAGATTTACAGGTATGTCTGCTTTTATTATTGTTGCTGGAATATACTCTAAGCACGTTTCATACACGAGAGGGCCTCAGTATATAACTATATTCCTACTGTCCTACTGTGTAACTGGAAGGAGAAAACAAATGTTAACAAACTGAGTGAAGATTATTATCCTACTTTCTTAGAGCTCTCAATTATGAAGTATGGCAATTACCACATTTGATGATTCTCTTACAGGAATGAGTTTACACATTTGTGTAAATGAGCTGCAGATTTGGCCATGTTGATTTATAAATTAATTTCAGGGAGAGTGTTCAATATCAATCCCACACCTGCTATACTTCTGAAAATATCACCAACTTATGCTTGTGATTCAGGAGCTATCAAGAAATTGCCTCTTCTGATGCAGTGGAAAATGTACTACTATTGCAGTTCTTTGGCCAGTCTTCATATCTATTTTTGTCTCTATGAGGACTAAAGTTTTTACTATATATTTTCTAGTAGAAAGTTTATAATTTTATATGTATTCATTATAAATGGTTATCATACCATATCTAAGATTTCCAAATAAAAAATATGAAGCTCAGAGAACATAAGTAAATGCATTTCTTGAGTAATAGGGTGTTAGACATCACATACAAAACTTCTAATCAATGGAACTCCAAGTGGAGAAAATGTTTAATGAGTCATTAAAGCTTTGTGGGTATAATACAATCACATGTATTGTGTGCTTTCCTCTATTTCTTTATAGATCTATAGAAGGACACTAAGAATTTTAAACTTAACAGAGTGTGAGTAAAAAAATAATGCTCCTATATTGGCCAAAACCATAAAGATTCATTGCATGTTCTATTGTTCTCTTATATTACAATGCCAAACACTGTTCCATTCAGGAGCTTATGTAGTATTATGGCTTCTTGAATGACAGTAACATATGGCATAGACACTCCTAAAGTTAATTGTAGAATAAACTATCTTATCTTGAATTGTGCAGAGACCTAAACTTTCAGTATTTACTTTGAAGTTAACTTCTGTGAACTTGGTCAGAACCCTACAACATTCTAGGCTTTTCTTTGACAATAATAAAACAAGGTTTCTCTAAAATAGTATACTGCTGCAAATAAAGATATTTTAAAGAACATAAACACATTATAGTCTATGACTTAAACTATATATTTTCAAAATAATATTTGAAAACTCATGTATTATCTATATCAATTTCTCATTTTATAATGTGAAAATATTACTATGGTACAATGCCTATATGACTGAGAATTATTGACCTATTATTATAAAAGTTTAATAATTGGGAAATACAGGTATTCATTAAATGTATAGCTATATAATATTATTTAAATATATTTGGAACATTTTCTCTAATATCCTATTGACTATCACAAGAACATACTTTAATTCATTTTCTGATTTAAAATATATAGCAACAATTTCTATCATATTATTATGTACTTTCTCTCTCTATATTATATATATATATATTCTGAAAACATAACATTTTCTTGATTCAATGAACTATGCTCAATGTAATAGAAATGTCACAGCAATTTTATGGCATAAAATCATCATTTAAAAAAAGTGTTGATATCTTGATTTTTTTACTTTTGAATTCATATTTCCCTTCCCTTTAATTAATGTCTTTCTCAAAAATATTTTTACTGATCCTTTTATCCCATTTTTCTACAAAAATAATGTATTCATGTGTGAAAGTATGAATTAGCTATCAATTTTATTTACAAATTGAGATATTTATGTATTATACACATTATTTTTGGAAGTTACAAATATTGACAGCAGATTCACCTATATTTAATTTGATATCAAGTAAACGTTTCTGCAAGTAGTAAAATATATTTTTATTACTATGAGCTAAAACATAATTGTAACATCATAAATATAGGAGCCTAATAGTGGTATTTCAAGAATTCAAAGTTTATCTTCATTTTTATTCCCAGCTGCATCTGTATAGTTTTGAAAATGTGTGTCAATGAATATATATACCAGAGCATAATTGATTTAAATTCAGGTATACTACTTAGATTCTGAAATACAATGTATAAATGTCCCTAAATTATATATTATATATGTCTTAACACTGTGAATTTTTTGGATAACTACACAAATGAAAGTCCATTGCTGCCAAAATCTTGTCAGAAGTTTCTTTACATTCTAGAACAAAACAAGTGGATATCACAACTGAAAGTTTCTTATTATGCTTAATAATTATTAGAACAATAATACAATACACTATATAAATATAGGTTGCTTTCATGTCTTATTTAAATGAGTGGGATTTAAAGGTTAGCATTATTAGTTAAAAATAGTAATCTCATGTTTAGAGAAGGTTTATGCTGAGTCATGCAAATAATCCTTTATAGAATGTGTTGCATGAAACTTTTTACTTGTAACACAGGGAATAACCTTTACATTCTCCAAGTGGTAATATTGACTCAAATTTATTTTATCAAATTAAATTATTTGGAGAAGATGAAATTTTGTAACGATCCCATAACAAGTAGTCTAAAATTTAAATGATGGAAAGTTTTACTGTGTATTTTAAAATATTTATTAAGTTTTGAAAAATCCCATACAATTTATTGTGAACATATTTGCTACCTCAGTTCCTTTCATTAACACTCTCTTCACCATCTCAGACATTCAAAATTTCAACAAATAAATTTATGTGCTAAGTCAATCACCAATTTTAAATTAGTATTAAAGCATTTGAAATGGCACAAACATGAAGCCAATGCATATTCATTAAAACCAAACACTGCAAAAGGTGATGAGTAGTCAAGGTTGAAAATTGCAGGTACTAGAAGCAATGGAATTGCTTCTTACAGAAACCAGAAAGAGACTTAGTAGTAAAATCTATGTGTATTTATTAAGACCAAGACTTAGGAAGAAAAGCTAAGAGTGTAAGAATGACATATTGAAACTTCCATAATATATGTTTGACACTTAATCTATCAAAGTTTATCTTCAAAAATGATATGTGCTACTTCATTGGTAGCTTGTAAGTTAAAGGAAAATTCTTTTTGGAAAAATATTTGAAAGAGGCATCTATTTAGTATTAACCCACAGTTTGGCTTTTCTCTAGTCCACATTGTGCACTGCTTAACTTTAAAATACCTCTGTATACATGGCTTCAAGTTATTTATTTTCTTTATTCTATGTAATTTACTTTGCTATTGACCTTATAAAAATGTTTATTGTTGTAAATAGAATAGAAAATTCCAGCACAATATACTTAGTAGTTACCTGTCATATCCCATCTCTTTGTACATTTCTCTCCATCTTTTATTGGAAATCATTACTAGGTATTAGTGTTTCTGCAGCATTAGTATATTGATTAGAATATTGTGGCATGCAGGTGTATGCTTCTGCTTTTTATTGTTCTATTACCTGTGGTTTAAAGTGCCCTACTTGTAATATGTCTCATGTTTGCTGGGTTTGAGGTTACTAGATAATGAAATATAGTTGTTCATGTTTGTTGTTCATTTTTATCACCTAGACATCATAAATTGTAGTTTTTTTGATAAGTAAGTTAATAATATTTTGAATCTAACAAATATTATTTGAATAGTGAATATTCAGGTTACTACTGTGGATAGATCATGGGTATTTGTTTTCAATGGAACTTACTTCATTCATATACTTTGCCTCAGATGGAAAATCATCTTTTAACATGATATACACTATGATCTTAATTACTTTGAGCTCAAATATGTTCCCATCTTCAGTAAGACTTCACAAATATATCCAAGTTCTATGTGTTTGTTATCTTCTTTCAAAATCCGTTTACATGTTACTCAGGCAAACTACTGTGATCATAGGTAGAGATTGGAAGTAGCACCTTGCTCAGAACTTTATATTTGTTTATGTTTATGTTGATCTTAATATATTGCACTACCTCAATTTTTTGTCTATTATGCTATGTGCCTTCTGGCCCTCGTGCCTGTGCTTAACCTCAGTCATATAATTGATTCAGGTAATATTTTAAATGTTTGAAAGAAGTCACAGATTATTATCTACAAATTGCCCCAATTTATCTTGAATTTAATGTATTAAGGTACATTTTGCCATTTGATAGCTACAAATAAGTTATTAATTTCTCATTTCCTTATTCTTTATTTCCAAAACTATAAATGGATTTGGTATCACTTTATAACATAAACAAAAACAGAATTCCAATTTATTCTTTTTATATTGGTGTCAAAATTAATGGAATATTAACCTGCAAAATATATGAATACATGATGAAGTTCAACTGAAGACACATTTGCCTATCAATTTTTGTTTAAATTGTCAATGTGAAAGCAACATACAAAATAAAGTACTTTTTAAAAGAAGAAACCCTTAAAATGTCTAGGGAAACAGACTTACTACATTTTATATATAAGTCATACAGTGAAAATAAGACAAGCAAACTTTATTCTAAAACGTGAATTTCCAAAGCAGTTTCCATTACAAAACCAAGATAACCTCACATGTTCAAAACCAAGATAACCTTACATGTTCACTGTATAATAAGTACTGTTAAATTTAATTAGAAAGGTACAAGTACAGAAGCTTAATCATATTAAACATTCTATGTAATTATTGGAGAGATGTAACTGATTTTATCATTTCATTATTTTTACAAATAAATACACCAAGACAGTAGAATACATAATATGAAAATGTAGTGGTTTAAAATAACAAGTTGGATATTCAAAATAGAATCACTAACTTGTTTTCACATTAAAAAAAATCAGTGGTACACAAATACAAAAATAGCTAATGCACATTGGCGTCAAAATTGATTATGATACTAAAATTTAAACAACAGTAAAAGTTATTTTTCTATATGAAATACTACTAAACTAAGAACACACAATTATGGACAGTTTAAAAAAAGACATTCCGTATTTTTTAAGAGGTAGACTGACCACATAGCTATTATTTCCTTTATTTGGAGAGGTATAAAATAATATATTTCATAAGACTATATAGTTGACAGGTGGTACTTGAAAAATAGAAATCAACAAAGTGAAAAAAGAGAAAACAATAGTCATAAAATAATAGACATGTACATTAGAAACCAACCAAACTCATACATCTTACATTATAAATAATGAGCAACCTAAATATGCTATAAGTTAAAACATGAAATTAAAACTATTGGATATACTTAATGTCATTAGATTTAGAATAATATTTTAGATGCAGGAAGAAAAATTGAGCCCAATTAAAACTATAATTGGGATTTCATTAATGCTTCCAATTTTTTGAAATATAACATTAAGTGATTAAGTTTTAAACTAAAGATCATGAAAAATTTTTCCTAAAAATTAAGAATAATGAGGCAAACAAATCATATGGTAGAATAGTCAGTACTGAAAATATGATTAATTGAATCATGGAAAGGTAGATTGAAGGAAAATTAAATGTTATTTATAGTGAAATAAGACAGTAAAAGTTTAGTTAGGAATTGTATAATTTGAACTAAACTAAAGTAGCAATGAAAGAAGAAATATTAGAGTTTTAAGAGAAGCAGGGAGACACTTAAACCTCAAATTAAAAGTCAAAATTAAAAATCTATATAAAATGTCAACAGCCACATTAACAAGAAGAAATACAGATGGCAAATACATGTTTGTGAAGATTCTTAACAGCATTTCAGGCAATTATTTTAAAAATGAAAATATAATACTACAAAAACAATCAGAATGTTAGAAATTGAAATACAGACAACAAATATTGGCACAGATATAAAGGAACAGGAAACTTATCCATTGCTGCTATTGATACAACTCTGTAAAGTAACTTTTGAAAAGAGTTAAACTATCCCTTACAAAATCTAATATAATTTCATCTGTATGATCCAGCTGCCATATTACACCTATAAATAATGGTTGAGAGTATTCATAATTACCAAAACCTGTAAGTTCTTCCTAGAACTTCAATAAGTAAATATTTGAATAAACTGAAATGTATACATATGATGGAATGTTTACTAATAATAATGGGTAATTTATTGAATGATATTAACTACAACAAAATAGTGGTGAAAGGAGATTAGTAATTTCATAATTAGTAATAAATACATGAAGTAGGGGAAATTTAGTGCATAGAAATTATTCTGTTGAAGTTGTGGTATTTGATTAAGGGTGTCATCCTGAGACTCATCCTGGGTGTTTGACAGATTCTAGAGAGTATGCAAGGAGTAGGCAAAGGAAAGGTTGAGTCAGGCACAGTGGTCAAGAAAATCTTGCAGCTATGACTGACTGGCAGTCAGGGAGCTTTTTTATTTATACAAAATTAAGTAAGCATGAATAGATCCATGTTGTTCCAAAATATAGATCATATCATTTCTGTTCTCAGACATGTGTTCACTTTCTCTTGCTTATCCTTTAGCCATGGTTGATAGACTATGACAGAACTGAATTATCTTTCACAGCTATTTTTTTCTCATCTACCCAATAACTCACCCTTTAAGTATCTAGAGGCATATGACAGCACATTCTCAGGCTGGCAGCTCTTGTGATTTTAACAATACTAGACAGAAAGAAAATATCCAAGCTATCACAGGCACACTGCCATGTTTGCAGCAGTGTATTATTAACTCTTAAAGGTCATCATGCTAATAGGCCCAGAAGAATACTTAGGACAAAGCAACTGCAGTTATAAAATTTCTGGCATAATACAATGTTTGTATTTTCTATCTTTATTTAATTTATTTATATGTCTAACCTTGGCATTCTTTTGTTTCTTTAACATATGATACCAAAATGGTTCTACATTAGTTAATATTTCTAAAAAAGGAGGTTCTGAAATCTCATTATTTTATCATTTTTTTTCCACAATAGTTTTTGCCCATCAATATAAGTCTCTATGTAGGACAGAGGTAACTCCAGCAAACAAAACTTTGCTGTATATTCCATGTAGTTGCCTGAAGGGATAATAGAAAAAAAAAACCTTGTATTTGTTCTGATTATCTTGTTCCTCAGTATGGGAGCAGATATTTCAACAAAATCTCCGATTCATAAAGAGATCTCTGTCATTTTTACATGTGTAACAACCCAGGGTGTAAGAAATACCTGCCAGTAGATAAGGGTATCTCCCTAAAAGCAGGAAGGACAGTAAGCTCAGGACTTTTCTGGGAAATCTTAGAAGGAGTACTATTGGGAAAAGAAATAAATAATTAATGAGAAATTTTCCATGAATCCAATTTTCCAAGTTGTACAAATGTTAAAAGCCCCCCATGCACACAACACATGAAGACCTAAACCAAACAGTTACAATGGTGATCATGTGACTCAGCCTTACAGGATCTTTGTCAAGCTGCTGTGGTAGCTTAATGACTTTTGCTGATTTCATAAAATATGGCTTCACACCTGTCAAAATGAATATAATACACAACACAAAAATATCTTGAAGTAATAAATATGTATGTATGCATGTGTGTATGCTTATCAGTTGTAATAAATATATCCCAGTTACACAACATGATGACAAATTCATTGAACTGGTGGAAAGGACAGATGAGAAAACCTACAAAGACTATCTTCATTTTGTTCAGTTTTATTTAACATATGAAATTGTTCCTAACATAAAATCTATAAATTAAAAAATAATGTAATAATGAAAAAATTATCAAATAGTATATACCATAATAACAATGCAAACTATGTCATAGCAGCAAAATAAAGAATTCAGAAATTAATTAATTCCTTTATGTTATAATCATATATTACAAATATATTTTAATAATAACTGGGTAGGGAAATATAGAAGTCTGTTTCTATTTCATAAAGAAAGATTTTTATTGTATCTTCCAAGACTGTTAGTATTTCATAAGGAAAGATTTTAACATGTCTTCCAAGTCTGTTAGTATTTCATAAGAATAAAATAGTTGGTACTGGAAAATAACTTCAATCCAAATTCAATTTTGCAAAATCATACAGAGTATAATAAATTTGTAAATGTATTTTGTGACCATATTTTTTAACTAAGTCATGAGATAGAACTTATTAAGTTCATAAAATGATCACAATGATAATTCAAAATATGCAGTATATTGTATACTTAAAATCTGAAATTACATGTTAAAAACATGGAAAAATGACCATGAAAATTATATGTAAAATGAATATTTGTAATATTATGATAGTGATGATGTTTTCATAACTGAATATAAAGTTAGTATAATTGATGTGGAAGACAAAAAACACTTTATGGGAACTTGTGTTGCTAATGAATATCAAGTTCATTAAAGAGGAAGTACTGCTATTTTTACAGCATAAGAAATGGAATTTAGCCTATTTCAAAGTCAGTAAGTTTATAGCAACTTAATTTTGTTCAAATTAGATTTCTTTTAATTTTTTTCAATTTTAGTTTCATTAAAAAATGTCATCTCCATAAATATATCCCCCTGCTTCCCCTCTCTTGCCCCCTCCCAATCACTCTCAGACAACCCTCAATCTTACCCATTCCCATCCACCCATCCCCTCCCCATAAAGGGTGAGAAGTCAAAGGTGGGCCAACCCAGAGTGCCACATCCACTCTAGGCATATCCAATTTACTCATTCCAAATTTAATGCTGGGTTGGGTGTTCCTTAACTTTTGTGAACGTTTTATTCTTGGCTATATTAAGAGTTGACTTCAAGTTTTCTCCTTTTTGTATTCTCTTATCCTCTATTACCATATTCTCGAGATAGTCTTGGTGAATTTAACAGAATTGAGACTAATGCTTATTTATTTAATACTGGTTATACTATAAAAGACTAGGTATTCCAGTTTAATATTCCAATCTCAGTGCTGACCTTAAAAACAACATTTATTCCCTTTAAATAGTTTCCTTTAAGCAGTGCCTCAGTTCTAGGTACTTCATATAGAACAAAATAGAGACTAGATTCTTGGGTAAATACCTTTACAATTATGCTTAAAAGAATTTTTAATTTGTGTTTTCCCACAGTTTTGGCACCTCAGTGTTCAGTATTTTAATTTAAATATTTTTCTTATTAAAAATGTAATTTGTATGTATGTAACTCATTGCTCCCCCTCCCTTCCCTCCCAATCCCTCTCAGTCATCCTTCAGCCTCGCCCCTCCCAATCCACCTACCCCCCCAAACAAAAGGGCAAGAAGTCCCAAAGTATATCAGCTCAGCTTGGCACATCTACTCCAGGTTTTCAAATTCTTATTCTTTGAGAAATTTGTAGATGTATGTCATGTGTTATATATTCTTTATTAGGCCAATCTTCCTCCTTCCAGACACCTTTTTTGAACATCATTCTATCGTCACCTACAGCTCCATGTCTTCTTAAAACTTTTATTACCCATTAAGTAGAGTGTTGCCGATGTGTATATAGCCTTAGAACTATCCTTTGGAATGCTAAAAATCTCAGATGCCACACCCATGAATAACATGAGCCTCATCTTCCTAGCACCATCAATAACCAAATACTTTTAAGCTGGGAGTAGAGTCTTTCAGGCTTGACTTCTAGCCATTTCTGAAGATGATTCACTGGAAACTGTATAGAATTTGCACATGCAAACACAGCTTTTATGAGATCATGAGTGTAGCAATGAAGATAGTGTCTCATTCTGGCTCTTACAATATGTCCATCCCTTTTTTCTTATGTTCCCTGAGATTTGTGGAGAAGAGGTGTAACATGGATGTTGCAATAAGGTTTCTTGGCCCTGGGCAGCCAGAGGTCCAGACCCACAGAACTGCAGCCCAAGAACCCTTAGCCACCCTCTGCTGCTCAGGCCCCCAAAATAATCCAAATGCTTATATTAACTTCATGCTGTTTGGCCTATGGCTCAGGCACATTGCTGGCTAGTTCTCTCATCATAACTCAACCCATTCTCATTAATCTGTCCTGCCACGTGGCCTGTGGCTCACCTGTGTTGCTTATATGTTGCTCCTTTGGGCTTCATGCTTTGTCTTTCTGACTCTGCCCTACTTCTCCTACCTGTGTTCTGATTTCTCCTCCTACTCTTTCTATGGTGCCTGTCATGAGCCAAAACAGTTCCTTTATTTAAAGATTGCTATTCACAGCACACAGAAAGACATTCCCACATCACCTCCCCCCTTTCTGTCTAATCAAAAAGGAAGGTTTTAATTTTAACATACCAAATTTACATATAACAAAATAGCTATCAAGCAAGAATTACACTTATAATATCTAGTCTATTTGTATTTAGCAAACTTAAAGAAAATACTCTTATCCACCTTATCCTTATGAATCTAAAGTTTCATATCTAATATACCTTACAAATAACTAAGAAAAACTATACCTATAACTATCTAATCTTCAACTACATCAAAGACCACAGAAGGATATATTTACCTAAGTAAACCAGAAGTGCAAGTCACTTCCAAAATCTAGAAATGACAGAGATGACACCTATCTGCCTGGACAGTCACCCAAAGTTCCTTTATAAAGTTGGAGCAGCCATCTTCAGCCTACAGGCCCAGAGTCTCTTTTCATTTCATTGAAGCAGGAAATCTGTTCTGCCCATTCATCAGTCGCTTCTCCTTGAGTCCTGAA
Source organism: Phyllotis vaccarum (assembly GCA_033318265.1). NCBI lineage: Eukaryota > Metazoa > Chordata > Mammalia > Rodentia > Cricetidae > Phyllotis > Phyllotis vaccarum. Next base: position 25,249,135 of record JARWLC010000013.1, on the reverse strand, counting down.
GAATGTCTGACAGTTTTATCTGCAAATCAGAAACCTGAATGACCATTTCAGCTTGTTCTGCCAAAGTTAAGAGGTCACATTCGTATGGAACCTGCATGTCCAGTTTTAACAGCACACTGTAAAGCAGTCAATATAAGAACTGGTTCATGTCCAGTGGCTAATCGATGCACAAAGAAACTAATTTCCATATGGAGTTTCTTCAATGCCTGTTTTTCTCTTGAAGTAAATTGGAGCTGCCAGGAGCAGACCTGTCTCACTGTCCAGAATAGTCTAAGTTCTTAAAACATTTTAAATGTCATATTCTGTAGGTCTTAGAAGTGTTTGAATATTACCTATCTAATTGAATTATATCCTTGTATACCTAAAAATTTAATTAACATGCATTTCTTAGTTATACTTTACAATTTTAAATCAGTTGCATAAATATCATATCTTAAGCAAGAGTAGAAGAATATATACAGTATAAGAGAATTAACCTTAAGTTTGTATCAACAAACCAAAATCCATACCAATGTAAAACATTTTGAGATTAACAGCTGATTTCCTGATATAAGTAAATTAAATAATCTAATTTAAAAAATAATCATTCATATACCATATCCCCCTTTTCTTCTTAGAAAGAGATTAACTATGACCACTAACCATGTATAATGAAAACAAACATTTATAAACAATACTTTCGGAATTTGGGTTTCATTTTCCATTACTTCTTCCTGCTGATTATGGGGTGTTGAAAATATCAAGAGGTTCTTGAGACTGGATCATAGACTATAGCCCTGAAACTGATATAGCCATCTCTTCCCATCAGAGGTTTTTTCAGGGGGTCTTGGTTGATGAAACTATATATTCCTGGAAGCAATCCACAGGTTCTTATCTTTGTGGAAACAAAAGCAGAACTAGTCCAAAGCAATAAATCCTTAGACACATTTTAAAATCAAAATACCTTTAAAATATATATATTCCTGTTTAACTTAGTAGCCTTTGCATTTGCAATCCATTGTCTTCCTGCAGTTTGCTCATTAACAGTTAAAAAATTAAAAGAAAACACAATAACAATCAAAATCCAGATTTTCTGTCTATTGTCCATCTTTACATGGCTTATTATATTTTTATTACTTATTTCTCTTTTTAAAGACTTTCTCTATCCTCTTTATTTTCTCTCTGAAGCCTACTTACCTTTTACACACATTGTAACACTTTAACGGTTTTTTTTTCATCTGAATCTGTTTTATTGTGAATCCTTAATCATCTTCCAACCAGAAGAGCTTTTTACAATACTCATACTCTCTTAAAGACCCACACAGTGTTTGCAGATAAATCTGAATCAGTAAGTTCTCTTAAAGGGACTGTGTCTCTGTTTGCTATTAGCAAACAGAGCAGACCCAAGAAAATGTTGCTCCTAAGAAACCATCTTTGTTTCCTATTTGTTCAAAATAAACAGAAATCTAAAATCAATCACATGCTACTGAGTCTTTTGTGAGACTTCAGGAACCAGCGTGGTTGCATCTTACGCTCCTGCCTCCAGTCTGCAGGTGCCATTTTGAATGTGGCTGGATGCCGAGCTTTCTTTGTACAATGACCCACTTCAGATACACAATTTGGAAGCTGGCTTGGCTCAGTTTCTGTGAACAAGAACCCTTTTTAAACTTCCTCAGGCTTTAAGTGGATATTTGACTCACATTGGATGCCATCTGTTGTAATGAGGTTTCTTGATCCCGGGCAGCCAGAGGTTCCCACCCACAGACCCCTTAGCAAACCAATATGGCTTAGGCCCCCCAAAATGATTAAAACACTTATATTAAGTTAATCCTGTTTGGCCTATGGCTCAGGCACATTGCTAGCTTGCTCTTGCATCTTAGCTCAACCCATTTTCATTAAATTGTCTGCCATGTGGCCCGTGGCTCACCTGTGTCCTGACAAGCTTCTTCTTTGGTGGCTGGCTCAGTCTGTCTGACTCCACCCTGATTATCCTATCTATGTTCCAATTTCTCCTCCTACTTTTTCTATGGTGCCTGTAATGGGCCAAAACAGCTCCTTTATTTAAAGATTGATATTCACAGCACACAGAAAGACATTCCCACATCACATGGACATACCATTGAGGGCCAAGATCTCCATAATAAATTATTTTTTGCACTTTTATCAGCCTGAGTATTTGAATTAACCTCCATCTACCAAAAATAAAAGCATCTCTGATAGTGGCTAAGATAAAAAAAATACATAGATAATAGCATTTAATATAGATCTACCATTAAAACAAGTAATGGTAAAGAATAATGAAAATAGAGGAAAATATAGGCATGAACATGACAGGTTTATATATAAGATGTCTCTACATTTTTAAGTTTTAATATGAACAGGTAAGCAGTACCTATACTTTTCTAAAGAACTGATGGTAGTCTTTAACCATTGTCATTTAATGAATTAGATTTTTATGAATCTAACTTGGTAAGACTTCAAGGTCTGTTATACTGGGATTTGATGCTTTAAACACTTGTGTTGATGACCATCTCCCCAAACATTATATAACATGCTATTATTCCAAATACTAGAATTCATAAAGAGCTAGATACATACAGCCTAATTTTTTAACTCTAAATTAAAAACAAAACAAAAAGCAAGCAAAAACAGTAAGATTTTTACTCCTATTGGTATCAAAATTAAAAAGGAACATTAACACAGAATAAAACTAATTAATCATATAGCATATAAAAAAGACTTCTATATAGAAATTCATGGCTGAGCACTGGGCTGATCTTCTGGACCAGCTGAGAGCAGGGGAGGAGATTCTGTATGAGCAAGTGGATAGAGATTATAAGAAAAATCCCACCATGATGGCTAGCTGGAGCTTGGGAGCTCACTGAACCAAGAATAACCACTTGGAGATCCCTCAAGAAAAGGAGATAGACCCTCCAATAGTAGGCAACTGTCAATTGGCATGGGCAGTATGTGGAGCCTCGAGGGGCCAGATCAGATTATATTCCTGTGTGTGGGCTGGCACCTGGGAGCCCATTCCCTGCAGAGGAACACCTAACCCAGTCTTGATATTTGGATGAGGAAATCAGACTTGCCTGGAGTGGATGTGCCATGCTGAGCTGACCCACTTTGAGACTTCTTGCCCTTTTCGGGGAGGGGGTGGGAAATGGGGAAGAGGGTAGGCTTAGGCTGACTGGGAAGGATTGGGAGAAAGGAAGGGAGCGGGATCAAGGGGATACATGTATAAAAAGACATTTTTATAAAGAAAGATAAATGAAGAAAAAACACTAAAGAAAGGAAATTGATAAACCACTCAAACGTAGAAAGACTCCTATGTACATGTATTGACAAAATCAGTATTATAAAAGTGGCCATCTTAGTACTGATATAAATCTTCAAATTCAATGTGATCACAATCAAAATTCCAGGGACAGTCATAACAAGATTTAAAAAACAAAACAAAACAAAATTCATACATTAGCATAGAAGACCCTAGATTACTTAAACAAGTTTGAATAAAAAATATGGCAGAAGGTATCAATATATTTGATCCCAAGTTCTGCTACAAAGACAGTAATATAAATAGTGTGATGCTGGTATAAAAGAAGACACACAGTTTAATGGAGTAAAATGTGGATCCCATTCCAATGCCATATAATTAGATCATATGATCTTTAATAAATCTGCCACTGTATAAAAAACAGCATCAACAAATGGTTATGGAAAAATAGGATGTCTATGTGCAGAAGAATGAAATTAAATATTTATCTCTCATTGTGCACATAAATCAACATGAAATAAATCAATTCAAGAATCTCAACATAAGAATTTAAATTCTTATAGAGTTAGAGGGGAAAAGATTTAAAAAAAAACTTCAAGAAATAGGCATAGATAAATTCTGAATGAGTAGGCTTCTGATTAATTAGAAAATAGGTCAATAATCAACAAAAGGTATATCATGAAATTAGAAAGCAAAATGTCAGTAAATTGAAGAAAAACACTACAGAATAGGAGAAAAAGGAAGAAAATTAATAAATCTCATGGAAGATCTGTATCTTGAGTATGTGAAATTTCAAGAAAATAAGCATCTAAACTAGAGGGTTGGGAACATTCAGATGATCTGATTTTGGTTCACAGCACTGTCAGAGACATTAGGTTACAAACAACAGCTTATAATTCTAATTCTTGTCTTTGTAGTTATGCATACATGGCAAAACTCTCTTCTCCTTTATCTCTTACCTATATTCTTCTCTCCCTTCTACCCTCCTTCTATCCTTAAATCTCTTTGTCAAACACAAAATTAAAAGAAAAGAAAAATATAGAGATAAATAACCAATTTAAACATTTGAACATAAAGCTGAAAGAGAGTTCCCAAAAGAAGATATGTAGACAACTAATATTTTTAAAGTGTTCAACATTATTTGCAATGAGAGAATGATGGTGAGGATGTATTGAAATAAGAATACTCTTCCATTTTTAGTGGAAGTATAAATTGATACATCGACTATGGAAGTCATTATTGATATCTCTAAGATAAAAATAGAACTATCATGTTATACACCTATACTTCTCCTGGGTAATATATTCAAAGAACTCTCACAGGAAAAATTACACATTCATATTCACTGCTGCTTTAGTCACAATAGCTAGGAAAGTGAATCAGCCAAAATAGCCTTGATATACTTGATGAATAATTAAAATTATTTGTATATACACAGTAGAAATTTAGTTATTTTAAGATAGTCATTCCTCCTTGTCCTTCTGGACTTACTTCCTTCAGTTCTCTATGGTTGTAACCCCCTTTCCTGTTTATTTCATTTCATATTTTACATCACAAGTGTCCTGCTATTTCCCCCCTAAATCCATCCTGCCTTCAGTGTATGTTTACAGTTTTGTGGATCCTATGGTTTTTCCATATTGTATACAGACATCTGAAGATTTAGATTAGGAACCACAGATGAAAAAGTGTATGTGGCATCTGTCTTTTGGAGTCTGTGCTTTCTCACTTAATGTAATCTTTTCCAGGTCCATCTATTTACTAATAATGCCCATGATTTCATTTTTATGAATACCTGGATAGTATTCCATTGTTTATAAGTGCTACTTTTCATTATCTATTTATATTTTAGGGACATTTAGGCTGTTTCCATTATTTTCTGGGTATGGATAGGGTAACAAGAAGCATGGCTAAACATATATCTGTGGAGTAAATATGAAGGCTTATGAGCATATACCAATAAGCAGTATATCTAGGTCACATGCCTTATAGGTTTGCTTGTAGTGTTTAGAGGAGTCTCATAGTCATTTCCAAAGTATATCTATCAAATGTCATTCCCACCATCCTAGAAATAAAAGCATTTAAAAAAATTAAAAAGGACAATGGCAGTATCAACAAACACGTTAATGTGGAAGGGGAAAATTTTACATAGTTTCACTCCTGGAAAGATCTATAGGAAATTAATGATTGCTGAAAGAATTTAGCTTTTCCCAGGTATGATCATCTATTTTGGTTGTTCAATGTAAAGTAGCAGAAGCATCAGGCTTGAAATTTTTTAAATAACCCTCACAATTATGGATTCATTGGATTTTGTGTGTGTGTGTGTGTGTGTGTGTGTGTGTGTGTGTGTGTGTGTGTGTGTGTGTGTGGTGTACTACACATACCTATATACATGTGACAATACTAATCAAAGAAAAAAGGAAAGGTGGCTATGAACTTTAAAGAGGGAGATATAGATATGACTCAGGGGAGGGAAGCTGAGAGGCTGGAAGGCAGAAAGGGAGGGAGAAAGTTTTACAACTCTATTTCAATTAAAAACATTAAAACATTATATACAAAAAAATCTCAATAACAAGAATAAAATTTTTAAAAATCCCCCTACATTTTTTTGAACAACTATGTCACAGAGACACGCAAATCCACGCAAGCTATTATCATTATCCTTGAATACCTAGCATATACCTAAATAGTATTACTGCTTAAAACAAAACACACTTTGAGTCCAAGCCATCATAACTAAACAAAGTGGTAACTGACCTTCTGATAGTTTTCATAGTGGTGAAAGTAGTTGTGCAGGCCACTTTGTGAAAAACAGATATAATTTTTTTCCCTTCACCAACCCTTGCATGGTACAATATTAACTTCACAGGGAAATGGAGGTGAAAGAAAAACAGTGGAATGAGATTATGTGAGTAAGCGATTGTTTGTGGATTAGATTTCTGATCATCACCAAAGGAAGAAATTCAGGCCTGGTACTGTAAATTTAGTTTGAGATCCATGATTCAGGAAGTCACAATCCCTAGAGGAAGACCTAATGCTAGTTTGTTTTGTTTTTATTTCATTGATATGTTTGGTACTGTACTATTTGCTAAAACTGCCTTCTATATATGTAAGCTTATATCCAGAAATCTCAGCATCCCTCACTCTTGACCAGAGATGGTTCTCTTTGCAGTGATTAGAAGTTAATTCAACGAATCATAGCTCATTTAAATGCTAAGAGTAAGTGTTGATTAAGCATTCACTCCTAAGTGAGACTTCTATATCAGCATCAACCTCAAGGCATTGAAAACAATGTAAAAAAGAAAGAGACAGAATGGAAGAAACAGAAAATAGGGAGAAGTGCTATGAAATGTCAATACACCATGGACCCATGAGTAAAACATTAAAAACTGTCTGTATAAGATAACATTTAAAAATTTAGTCAATATTCTGTAGGCTATAAATAAAAATAGAAAAGACATAATGGGGGTATGTATTATGCATCCCCAAGGAGCTGGAATCAAACAGATGGAGAGCATTGATCAAAAAAATTGTTTATACGTATAAAAGTGTTAATAATAAAATATGTGTTTTAGAACAAATAATTAGATCCTTAATGTTGAACAAAATGCTGAAATACCAGGGAACATGGTTCATATGAAAAATGCTACCTTTACATGTTTTAATATGTAGCTCAGTAGCATATGTAAGGTCCTAAATTTAAAATATGTACTATATGTACTATAAAAGACTATATAACATAGGTAGAAAGAATTATGGGAGTGGGATATAGCATGACATATCTTAAAAATTAAAAAAAATGATTTAAAAACACAACTACAATTAATGGGAAAAGGCCATGAGAGAATTTAGAGAGAGATAAAAAAGGGGGGGAGTGTTATGCCCACCCACAGCCTTTCCTCAGGCCCAGGCCCCACTGCTGGGCCTTACTTACAAAATAAAGGGACTTCTTCCACTGAGGTACAGACCACAACAGACAAAACAGGTGACCTGCCTGCCAGTGGAACTGAACTTTTCCTCAGGATCTGTCCCAAAAAAGTACATCCCTAGGTCCACACCATCCCAGTTCATCTCTGGTCATGAACTTGTTGGGCTCTATGCCCAAACTCAGACTACTTATACCACTGATGTTCAGGTCCTAGCAACCAGAATGAGTGTGTGACCCACTTTCCAGCAAAACTGCACCCCTTCCTGTATTCTGTCAGCTGCAATCATTTCCCCAGTCCCACTCTATCCCCAACTAGTTGCAGGATTTCATGCTGAGCCCTGGCAACAAATTCATAGGACTTCTGCCACTGAAGCACAGAGCACAACAGCCAGATCAGGTGACTGCCAGTGGAACTGCACCTCTCCCCAGAGGCTGTCACCAAGGGCACTTGATGTTGTTTGGTACTGTTCTCTGTCCCAGAAGACTTCTGCCTCTGACATACAGACAACATCAGCAAGAACAGGTGAATAACTCAACCTCTTATGGAACTGCACCCCTCCCCAGAGTCTATCCCCTAGGATCCTTCGGCTGTAAGATGGTCTTTTAGTATGCTGTGAATATGAGTTGCCACCATTGATAAACAAATAAGATGTTTTGGCCTATGGCAAGACAGATTACAGCCAGGCAGGAAATCCAAGCAGAGAGACAGGGAAAAACATGGCAAAGTCTTGAAGACATGATACAATCACCCAAGAAGCAAGATGTAAAATTACTGATAAGTGACAGACCATGAGGCACTAAATAGACTAATAGAAATGCGTTCATTTAAGATGCAAGAGGAGCTGATAATAGCCTGAGTCATAGACCAAAGAGTTTGTAATTGTGTAATTAGTATAAGCATCTGTGTGTTGATTTAGAACAAAGCAGCTGTGGGACACAGTAAAATTTTCAGGTACACACATCTGTGTGCCCTTGCAATCACACATCATCCCCAGCCCCTCTATTGGGCCCTCCTGCCTACCCCAAGGTATTTCTACCAATAAGAACCAGGCCAAACCAGCCAATGCCAGTGAATTGTTACTGTTTTCTAACAGTTACCTCAGGGTAGGAGGCAAGAAGGTGCAGAGTCAAGGACATAGACACGGGCAGTCAGTTGAAAAGGACCATCTCACTTACTCAACAATAAGGAGAGACTTATATACTCTTCTCCAAGCAGGCTGTGTCACAATCTGGTAATATTGCATGGCTCTCCCTCATTGACTGTGCATGTACAATAGATCAGACAACATCTGTTTCTAGGTAGATTCCCAATGGTCAGAAACTCTGGGCAGTGCCTGTTGTTAGGTAGATTCTGAGAAATCAGGAACACTAGACAGCTGTTGTTGATAGGCCCTCAGACACACTCCAGGTTGACTCAAAAGAAAGTATATTATGTGCATATCTGGGCAACTTGGCAACTTATTTGAGCCAATTTCCTAGGCTCTATGGGCAATGAATTTTTTATTTCAAGAACAGCCTGGTCTACTCAGAAAATTACAGGCCAACCAGGACTACACACTGAGTCATTGCTTGTAATTAAGCACATATTATAAACACTTAATTCTAGAAATTGGAAACTACAAAAGAATTGAATGAATTTCCAGATATATATCTATACATGCTGGCTTGAATGGAAAGCCAATAGGTATTACCATTATTGTAGGTGTGACCGTATTGGCATAGGTGTGGTGTTATTAGATAAGGTATATCATTGTGGGTGGGCTTTAAGGTTTAAAAAGCTCGAGCCAGATCTGTTGGCTCACTGTCTCTTATTGCTGCCTGTTGATCCAGATGTCAAACTCTCAGTTTTTCTAAAAGCCTGCTTAGTGCTTCCCATTATGACAATACTGTACTAAACCTCTGAACTGTATCCCAGGCCTAGGTAATATTTTCTTTTATAAGAGTTGTTACACACATGGTATCTCTTGACAGCAATAAAACTCTAAGACACAACAGTAACTAAGAACCACATGGTGAGTAGGAAATAATAGTAAGATACAGGTGATATGAAGGGGAAATGTTAAAATCAAGAGGAGGGCACTGATAATGAAGAGAGAATAAGATCAGTAAAAATCGAGTGGGAGTCGGAGAAAGAGTACAAGGACATTTGTCCAATAAAGCCTCAAGAAATACCATATATTTACTTAAAATTTTATACATAGTATTATAGGTATGGTAAGGAATAAAAAATAACATTCTTTTGAGTTGTTAGAGTGTATAAAATATTTTCTAAAACAATGTTGGATGTTCTTGTCACCTTTTGGTTTCCTTATACAGTTGAAGTTTAGTCTTTATTGGTGAAAATATCATGTGCTTCATAGGATTGTGATATAATCTGAAAGCCTTTTTCCTTTGATCTAGCTTTCATATTACCAGAAAGTATCAAGCAAGCTGCCAAGGAAAGGAATGGATTAGGAGTTCTATATGGTTGTGAAAACTGTGGACCAGAAGAGTTGAACTGCAATAACATCTTGGCAATAACAAATATCTAGCTAACTAGAACTTAAAGTCCCCTTACCAGAAGTAAAATAATGCCTAGTACTAGAAATATAGCCAACTACCTAGGAATAGTGAGATCATGTATCTTGAGAGGTAAGTTATTCTGTTACCATGACTTTACTAAGTGTGATATGTACTTCCAAATTGCATTCAAAATCTTATATTCATACCCACAGATAAATGTAGCTCTTATCCCTCGTCAGAGAAACTTTTTTCTATAGAAAATGCATGAAATAGCGCCATTAAAGAAAACATCAACTAGTGAAACTGCAGAGATAAACAGTATGTCAGGAGCCAAACATAAAGAATACACCTACAACATAACACAACTCTTATAATAGAACATTCTGGCTGGGCCTAGCCCCTGCAGTCCAGATTCACCTGCAGCTGCATAGCCCCACAAAATAATTCAGACAGTTATATTAATTACATGCTACTTGTCCTATGGCTCAGGCATATTGATAGCTAGCTCCTGCATCTTAACTCAACCCATTTCTATTATTCTTTCTTGCCATGTGGCCTGTGGCTTACCTATTTCTTTATATCTTGATTTTGGGTCACTGTATTTCATCTCTGTCTGACTCCTTCCTCATTTTTTCTTTATCTATGCTCAGATTTGCTGCCTGTTTTTAAGATGCCTTGCCATAGGCCAACACAGTCCCTTTATTAACCAATGATAGTCACAGGATACAGAAAGACATTTTTTTTTTTACTTTCCCTTTTCTGTCTAATCAAAGGAAGGTTTCAATTTCAACACAGCAAAATTACACATAACAAAACTACTATTAATCAAGAATTATAGTTACAATATCTAGTCTGTTTCTATTTGAAGAAAATAAAGAAAATATTCTATTATCTACCTTATCCTTGTGAGTCTAAAGCTTCATATTCAATATACCTTTTATAATAACTAAGGAAAACTATACTTATAACTATCTAATCTTTAACTACATTAAAGATGACATAAGAATACAATATTACCTGAGTAATCAAGAAGTCCAAGCACCTTCCAAAGTCTTGAAGTGACAGAGATGACATCTGGATGCCTGACCAGTCATTCAAAAATTACTTTGTAATGGTGGAGCAACTATCTTTAGCCTACGGGCCCAGAGTCTCTGGAATACCTTTAAGTGAAGAAGGAAATTGGAAGGGCTGCTCTTACATTTTGGAATAACTCATCAGTTTCTTCTCCTTGTGTCCTGAAATATGTCTAGCAGTTTTCTCTGAAAAGTAAGAACTTGAAGGACCATCTTGGCTTGTTCTGCCAAAGTTCAGAGGTCATGTTCTTATCAGTACTACTTGTCCAGTTTATACAGCATACTGTCAGGCAATCAAGGTAAGAAGAGTTTCTTGTCACATGGTTAAATTTTCATACAAAGAAAGTAAATTCCATATGAAATTTCTTCAATGCTCATCATCTTCTTGATGTAGATTGATGCTGCTAAGAGCAGACCTATCTCACTATACAGAAAAGTCTCCATTCTTAATTTTAAATTCCATATTCCATATGTCTTTAAATATTTGAAGTTTGTCTATCTAATTGAAATATATTTCTATACTTAAAAAGTCCTAACTAAAAGAATTATAAGTTTGTTTTTCATAGATGAATATTAACCTGCATTTATTAATTATGTATCACAGTTTTAAAACAATTGCATAAACATAACACCTTAAACAAGAGTAGAAATATGAATACAGTATAACAAAATTGACCTTAAACTTGTATAAACAAACCAAAATCCATACTAATGTAGAATATTTTGAGATTAACAGCAATTTTTTTCAGATTAAAGTAGATTCAATATTCTTTCTTTTTAAATTATTTCTATATCATATCCCCTTTAATTTCTGAGAAAGAGATTGGCTATGACCATTAAATGTTTATAATGAAAACAAACATTTATAAACATTATTTTGGGAATTTGAGCATAGCTTTCCATTACTACTTCTTGCTGTTTAAGTGTACTGGCAGTCTTTTGGAGGCCCTGAGGCTAGATCGTATTAGTTGACAATCTTGAAGCTAATGTAGCCATCTTTTCCCATGAGAGATTTTTCAAGGGGTATTTCTTGGTCAAACCATATTAGCATGGTAGTAATCTACAGGTTCTCATCTACAGTAGAAACAAAAGCATAACCTCTTTTCCAAAGCAATATATTCTCAGTCTCAAATTTCAATGTTTAGATATCTTTAAAATACATGTTTTTTTAACTTATCAGCCTTTACAATCAACTGTCTTCCTGCTGTTAGCTCATTAACAGTTAAAAATTAAAATAAAACACATTAATAAACATAATCCAGACTCTTTGTGCATTTGCCATCTTTACATGGTGTATTATACATTTATTACTTTATTTCTCTTTTAAGAAATTTCTCCACCTTTATCCTTTTCTCTCCAATCTTATGTAGTCTTTTTCACACACATTGTAACCCACTTAGATGTTTTCTCCATCTGAATCTGTTTTATTGCATATTCTTAATTATTTTCTAACCAAAAGAGCTTTTAAAATGTTAGGCTGTGTGGGAGATTGTGTTGCTTCTTTGTAAATAATTGTCCCACCCACTGGTTTAATAAAAAGCACTGATTGGCCAAAGGCAGGCAAGAAGTGTGGGTGGGGCTACCAGACTAAGAAAACTCTTGAGAAGAGGAAGCACAGAGCAGAATGCCAGAGCAGAACGCCAGAGAGAAGTTGGAGGAAGCAGAGGACAACCATGCTGCTCTACAACTATGCCACATGGCTGAACAGGAAGAATCATGGATTAGATAAAGGGTAGAGAGTTAGCCAGTGATATGCCTGGGCCTTAGGTCAGTCAGCCTACAACTATTGAAATCATCTGTGTGTTTCTGCATGTCTGGGGGTCTGTGGGTCCTAAACCTTGAGGTTAGGCCTGAAAGTCTGGGCCAGAAACCTCATACTATAAGGTTGTAAAGCATTGATTTGACTGCTGACTCTGCTCCATTCAACTTTTCAATATGGCAGAGGTACCACAGCCATGCTTATCTTCCCAATTCTGAAAAGCAGTATTAAATATTATGGAGCTATTTACCATCCCAGCTCTGAGGAATCTTGGCGTCCATATTACCACTAAGTAGAACAGTGCAGCCCACTGCTCATGAACTCCATTTAAGTATTTGCAGCTGGGCCTCTTAAAGTGACATGTAGTTTTTGCCACTAAGGCTGAGTCAGAAAAACTTTCTTAAATGAGCTTAACCTCTGCTTGCTACCAGCAAACCGAGCTGATCCAAGTAAACACTACTACTAAGAAGTCATCCCCTTTTTGTCTGTATGAACAGAAAACTTAAATTCATCATATGCAACTTGAGCTTACCTTGGAAACCCACTGTGCTGTATCTTAAGTTGCCTGCCTTAAGATACAGCAACCTTAAGATACTGCCTTAACCCACCATTTTGAACTGAAGCCCAAACACCACACCATTTCTATACCATAAGCCATATCATAGACACAACTCAGAAGCTGCTATTGGTTATGTTTCTGGGATCTAGAACCCCTTTAAAGCTTTTTCAGAGTTTATTTGTATGTAAGAGTGCCCCACATTGGAATGCCATTTGTTGCATATATTTCTGACCTGGCCTAGCCTGTGCTCTGGATCTGCCCACTACTGTTTATCCCCTCAAAAATAACTCAGACTCTTATATTAATCATTTGCTGCTTGGCATATATCTCAGCCGTGTTGCTATCTAGCTCCCACATATTAACCCATTTCCACTGATTTGTCTTGCCACATGGTCTGTGGCTTACCTATTTCTTTACATCTTGCTTCTTCAGCAGCTGATTTTAATCTCTGTCTGACTCTGCCCTCCTTTCCCTTTTTGTATGCTAAGATTTCCTACTTGCTATTAAGATGCCCTATCATAGGCTAACACAGTCCCTTTATTATTCAATGATATTCATAACATACAGAAAAACATTCTACATCAAACTCCTTTACCTTAGTTTCAGGAAACAACACAGAAAAAAAACAGAAATATTTTAAGAGCCAAAAAACCAAAAAATCTATTGTAAAATTATGTCTTCTAAAAATTAAAAGGAAGATATACCCATGACTACAAGAGTACTGCTGCCTAAATAAGACCTGAACAATGATTATATCAATAAAGACATTGTCGCATAAGGGAAAATAGAAAAGAGTTCTGCCCTTAGATAAGAACTATAGACATCTAATGACTACTGAGAGTAGAAATAAAAATTCAAGAAATGAAACCACCTAACTGATTACTCAATACAAAGTGGTCAGCTCTAAGACAAAACTAGACTCATCAGGTTATACTTAAAAATTTATGTATATTTATATATAACAGTACTAAAGGAAATAGACCATAAATTAAGGAGGACGTGAGGTATTACAAGAGGAGGAAAGATGAAGTGATATAATTAAGTTATTTGAAACACATAAAAAATAAATGTCATTTGATATTTCATCTTGCCTCAGTCAGAATTTAGTAAAATAAATAAACCAGAAGAAACCATGGTCTGGGTGTGATAAAAGCAGAACAGACATATTTGGTGGTGTAACTACTATGGAAATCAATGTGCAGGTTTTTCAAAAATTTAGTTACAGAACTTCTATGTGATTTGTGTTTACAACACTTGAATCTATACAGAAGAGATTTATATTCTCCTACCAAGATACTTGTGTATATATCCTCAATGCAGCTCTATTCACAGCTGGAAATTGAATTTAACCTAGATGCACATCAACTGAATAATGATTAAAAAGAAATTATGCCACATATACGTAAAGGAATATTACTAATCTGTGAAAAACATAATTGTAAGTTAAATGTATGAAACTGGTAAAAACTTTTCCTGAGTCATACAAGCAGTATCAGAAAGATAATTGTCATGTTCTTTCTTATATGTGGGTATTATCCTTGATTCCTTCATGTGTATCATTAACCTGGAGTTTATGTGGAACTCAGATCATTAAGAAACAAATACTTTGAAGGAGACACATTACTGCTGGGAGATATTAAAACATAAGAAAATTTGAAAATACTGTATATAGAAAAATTAAAACATTTAAAGGTGTGAGGTGAGAAAGTGAAGATGTGGAGTAATGTTTAAACAAAATGTATGGCATATTTAATGCTATACTAAAACCCATGAAATTGCTACCTGTGTAAAATGCTATTTAATCTGAGTGGATTGCAGAAAATAGGTAATGTAAAATAAATGGTTGTGATAATCTGATAATCCAGATTAAAAGTTTAGGCAAAGATGAGACAAGATTATAGATATATGCAGAATCCTTGTGGAAATAAATATATTAGTTTGTAAGATAATTAGAAATATAATGTATACTGAAAAAGTTTGAGAAAACCACTATCCACAGATGGGCAAATATGATTTCAGATTGTGTTAGTCAGTAAATAAAAATGTGTGCCCCTTATAAGTTTTAGTCAGAGGTCACAGAGAATCACCTGAAACAATAAAGTATTAACACTACTCTTAATTTTAAATCACAATTTGAAACTAGATAATAAAACAGTTTGAAGACATGATTCAACTTCCTTCCAGCTAGTTTAGATAGTGCTAGAAGGTACAATAAAAGAAGCATGGAGAAATAGACAAAATTGTCTCCCCCACTACTAGATTCTGCATGCTACAATATTGGCCTGCCTGGGAAGTTTGCCCACTGGTATTAACAATGACATGAGAGTTATGCGGTAACCAAGAATCTTCTAACTGAATATGAAGGCTACTTTACAGGAGGTGTTTCGTCTTTGCTAGGCCAAATACTATAATTAGGGAAATCACAATCCCTAGGTGTGAATATACTGCTATTGTTAAATTTAACGGCCATCCTGCCAATCTGCTTTCTGAATATATTGTGTTTATTTCCATAGATTTGTGTTGCTCTCAACTTTGGTCAGAGAAGCTTATTTTCAAGGTTTTATGGTTAAGACAAAGACTCATACCTGGACAAAATACGGAGTATAAGTAATTGAGGACTCAGCTGGGGATGAATCTGCTATATTAACCTTCACTCACCAAAAACCAAACACCAAACACCACGAGGATCACAGAAAGCCATGCAGAAAGAATTTAAAACCCAATTGAGTCAGAGATTTAAAATACAGACTTCTGTAAATAACATAACTGCTCCATACTTCAGTTAATATTCCCTTTGGTTACCAACTCAAGATCAAATTCATCAAAATTCTAAACTTTAATTGTGAAGAATGTGTCTAAAGCTACATCATTGGAAGGGCTATGAGCAACTGATGGTTTATAAGAAAGGGAAAGTCACCATTGGAGTAATGGCCTCTGGTAGGTTGTTGCCCATGCTCCAGCAAGAAGACTAGAATGCTGCTCCCCATGAATGGACACATGTGCAACACTAATGTACTCAGTTATTAATAACAAAAATAGGAATGCATGAAGACAAAAAGATGATAGACTGGGTTCACTACAGAGAGTTGGAGGGAGTAAATGGTCAATGGATATAATCAAATACATTATCTAAATATATAAACTCTTTTAAAAACATTATTTTAAAAAGTACTCTTTAAGACAATATGGTGGTTTGAATAAGAATGACCACAATAAGCTTATTTAATGCACTGATTAGTCATTGTGGACTACACTATTTCATGGATTATAAGGATTAGGCACTGGGGCCTTATTGAAGGAAATAATGTGACTATGGGTTGGCAGTGATGTTTCACAAGCCCATGCAAAGTCAAAGTCTTTTCCCTCGGTTTTTATGGATCAGAATGCAGTTTTCAACTACTGTTCCAGAGTCTCATTACATGTCACCATAATTCCTGCCATTATAATAATGGGCTAAACCTCTGCCATAAAAACAGGCCCCAAATTACATGCATTCTCTTAATACTTGCTGTGTCTCCTTACATCACTTGAATAATGACTAAGTTACTTAGCCTGTGGTTGAAGTCATGCAATTTTAGTAAGGAATCAATTGTAGGCCAAATTTAACATCTATAGTATTTGAAACTTTTATATTTTCCAGATCTAATTTTTATTTGTTATTTATGAATTCTATATAACATACCTTGATTACATTTGCTTGTCATCTCTCTCAGGTCTACCCTCCAACCCTTGTACCATCCTTCTCAAGAATATAATGAATACAACACAATACAAAAAGTCCAAGTTTTGTTGCTTATAAATTCATTGGAGCATGGTCAATCTTGCAGTGGCCAGACCCTTAAAAATTAGTCATTGCCAAAGTTCCTACCTAAAACCATCAACTGCAAAGAGCTAAACTTCAGCATCTTTATTATGATTTTCAAGGACTCTCTTCAATAAGTTCCTCTCTAGACTTTTTCTTTTTTTGGGTTTCAAATTACACCAGAGTGTAAACTGTTTGCACTATTTACAGATCAAGCATTAAAAGAAAGAATTTTCACAGATTTCAAATTTATAGTCCTTAATACCTTTTTCAGCAATGTCAATAATCAGGAAAATGTATTTCATATCAAATTTATCCTAAAGAAAACTGTCAGTTTTAGTTAAAATTAATCCTGAGAATATTTATAGCAGTGATGCCATGATAGCATGTGTTAAGACATTTTATGTCTCTATTACCTTAATAGCTGAAAACAAAAGTAAAAGAAGTTATCTGTATACAGCTTCCTTAGCACTGTAAACCACTAAATCCCATGATGATACAGAGAAAGTTCATATCTGTATGTTTCCCTTGTTCTGTATATCTTACTCTTGCTAAAATTAAAAAGTAACAAAATACTAAATATGAAAGGTTAATGTCATACTTCTTGAGTGTTTTCTAACCTTAGAAAAATTAACTAGCTGAATATAAATGCTAAATTTTCATTTATGTGGGTAATCTACTTAATATTTCTGTTTTCCAAATATTGTGTCTCACTTATATTAACTTATCTGTTGCCTCACTCATATATAAACATTCTTCATGCTTTATATTTATTTTATTTCACTTATTTTCCTTTCTTTTTGTTTCACATAGTCTGACGGTCTTGTGTTTCAAATTCATTCTGGTAGTGTTCCAGGTTTTCTGTTTATCATTTGTCAAATGATATATACCTTAAATTCTTCCACTTTATTTCACATACTTTTTGATGAGAAAATACTAGCTAAGGATGTAGTAGCTTATAGCACTTGCTTTAGAAAAAAGTCAAAGAATCAGAGATTTCTGACAATAACTTACTAAAAGATACTATCATATTTTTCTTAATTATATGTATTTCCTGAAAATGACAATATATTTATATTTATGAGTAAATTTCAATACAAAGTTGAAGAATATTCATGTAAGTCTGAAAGGACAATGAGAATCTTATGAAATGTTTTCTAACTTCATTTCTCATTCAAAAATTATCATACAAGACAAGTAAATGAATGGTTTTATGTTTAATAACTAAATTTTCAGAAACCAAATAAGCTGGTGATCTTACCTTATTAATATATGCAAGAAATTACTTGCATGACAGTGCATTTCTTATAGTTCAAACATTTAACATTGTTATTTTTATTACATTTAGGATACTATAATGAAAATTTAATGACATAAAGGTTTAATTCTCAAATAGCTAATTTAAAGAATGTAACTAATGGAAAGATAATAATCTTGAATTATTGAAGGGAAATTTTTTTCAAATGTTTATTTTGATTACACTCATTTATATGACTTTATTTCTGTGGTCTTTGGATAAGCACAGAAACTGAATATCTATTTTTTTTAAATAGAAATGCTGTGATTACCACTAAGAATTGTTCTGAAAATTAAGGAAAATGTTAACACAAGGCATGCTTTATAACACCTAGTAGGATGATGAGTATTAATTAGTCAACACTTCAAAGGTAATCCACAGAGACACCTATGAGAAATTGTCTAAATTACGATGAATCTCTGAGATTGTCTTTGAGAGAATAACTTGATTATGTTACTTGATACAGAAAAACTCATCTAAATCTTGTTGAGAACAAGTGTCTGGACAAGAAACCAGTAAAATAAAAGAGGATCGATACAGTATTAGTGGTATGAAAGCAATAGAGGGCAGTAGCATTTTATAAGTGATTGGAAGGAGTATATGTAATAGACATGAAGACAAGGAGAGAGATAAATACAAAATGAGGGAGGATAGTAAAATAACAGTAAGGATGTCTACAAAAAGTTATATAAGAAATCACAATATTAAATGCCAATATAAATTATTCTAATATACATAAGTTGGGAAGTTAATGAATATACATGACTGAAAGAAAACTTTATAATTTTAGTTCACATATTAAAATCAATGTATGAAATAATGTCTTTTTATTTCACATTATGTAACATATGCTAGTCATGTCTATTTTATTTCAATGCTAGAATTGCAATTTTTATTACAGCTGCATGTTAACCAAACATATATTATGTTTTCATGTGGGAATTGTTTGATATGACATCTATTTAGCTATAATTAATATTAGCATATTCTCCCCTAGGGCCTGTGTCCTTTCAAGCTATGGGTTCTAAATTCTTCAATCCAATCAGAGCCAACATCTAATGACTAAAGTTTCCTAGCTTTTTATATTTTGGTTGATAGGTGAGTTTAAGTAAAAAGTGCAAAAATTGGAGAAGTGTAACTACCTATTATCTGTAATGGTCTAATTGTTGGTTAAGATTTTCATATGTATATATAATGTGTCTTAATAAGTTTAATCCTCATTTTCTCCCTTCTTTCTTCTCTGTCCTTCCACCAATAACTAGCACCACCATATATTATCTGTTCTTTTTGTTAAATCCAGGAACTCTACAATATTAGCTCCTTTCCTGTTGCTATGTTTAAATAACATGGCCAAGGCACCTAGTGCCAAAAATAGATTATTTAGGCATATATTTTTAGAAGGAAAAGACACCTTCATGTTAGTATGGGATGGCAGCAAGTGTCAAAATGGAAGAAATAGGAAGCTGAGAACTCACATCTTTTACTATGATCACAAATATAGGGACAAAATTTCAGGGAGAGCAAGGCTACATGTTTGTAAAGCCTACTTCTAGTAACATACTTTTTCTAGCATGTCTACAAACAACTACACCTTCTCAAACACCACAACAAAAGAGGTATCAAGTGTTCAAATGCCTGAGCTTCTAGGAGAGCTTTGTCATTTGCAACAGCACATTCAGTTATTGCTGACATAATATACATGGTCCACATTCCTAAAAGAAAAAATATCCAACTCCCAATATCTATCAAAAATTGTTAAAGTTCTCTAACTACAAGTGGGATTTTCTGATGATCTCTCTCTCTCCCCAAGGTGGGATTGTATGCGTTTTAATCTTGTGCAGGAATGGTGTATGCAGTTAGCTCCATTATCTTTCACATATAAAACTACCTTTTGTGGCTGAAAAAGAGTTTGTAATCATGTACTACCTTGGTTCTTGCAATCATTTCACTATCTCTTCTATGATGATCTCTGAACCTTGGGAGCATGACAGTTGTGACCTAAGTAAGAAATATCCCTCCAGATTTCTGACATTTGAGATTACTCCCAAAGTGGTAGTTTTGCTTGAGGAGAATTAGAAAGTAGTACTTTATCCAAGGTAGAAATTCAGAGCTAATATTTTCCCACATCTTCCAGTTCGTTCTCTCTGCTTTCTGCTGATCATGATGTAGTAACCATTCAGTATCCTGATCTAGCTGCCCTCTTTGCTTCCTGCTGCCATATGCCATACTTTAAATGTCTGAAGTCATAAAACCAAATAATTTTTTTCTTCTGTAAGTTTCCTTTGTCATAGAGTTTTATCACAGGGAAAATGTAACTAAGATGGTTACCATAAGGATGTCTGTTGTAGAATATTTTACGATACGTTACATTTATGCTGTGGAATATTTGTTTAATGATCAAAGCTGTCTGTGAAGCTGTGTTACTGGGCATGTCTGAAACACCTGGTTGGTCTCACAAAGAGCTGAATGGTCAATAGCAAGGCAGGAGAAAGATAGTCAGGGATGTCAGGTGGAGAATAAATAAGAGGAAAAATTTGGAAAGGTAGAATGAAGGAGTGAAAAAGGAGGGAACAGTCACACAGATAAAGAAAGAATAAAGAAATAAAAGATGTTAGAAAGTAAAGAAAAATAAAAGACCAGAGCCAAAAGGAAAGTGGGATAATTTAAGAAAATCTGGCAAAACACAAGCCAACCTAAGGCTGAAAATTCATTAACAGCAATATGCCTTTGTGTTCATTGGTATCTGGCCACTCTCCCAGTAAAGCATCAAAGTAAAATGAACAATCAACATCAGATGTCCCATTAAATACAGATAGGTATACTATCTATTATTTTCTTCATGTTAAGCAGTTCTAATATTTTGTGTTAAATTTTATCTGCTGCAAAAGTAATCTTCTGTGATGAAACTTGAAAAATGCATTTATGTATAATCTAACAATAAATCTTTAGGGATTAGCTTAATACTAGGTTCACTTAGCCCAGTAATAGTAGTATGTTCTTCTCTAGGGCCTGTAATTTATATATTTTCAAGTTCATGACCCTGTAAATTGTACAAGATATCAGCTTTGTTGTGTAGAGTTAGCTCAAATTCCAACTAGAAAGTCATCGGTTCCTCCTAAAATATTCACAGCAGTATTTGCATCTAGAATGTATCTTCACAAGTGAGTTATAATTGTTGGTCACAAGGTTCTAATATAGATAAGATGGATAATACTTATCCAATAGTATTGAAGCTTCATTCCTACGGGCTTGCTTTTAATAGTGCTCACCTAAAAACAGTTAAAGACTTATTCTACTTGGAAGATCATGTTTACAATTAGATAATATCTAGGTTTAATATAACATATAATAGCGCATATGCAATAAGAAATGGTAGTATACATCATATAACCAACCATGTGAATAATAAATTGAAATTTAAAAAAAGTTATAACAATATGACTATATAGCACTTGTTGATACAAACTGCTGGATTTTCAGGGGCAGAAATACCCAGGGGCTAGAGGTATGGCTCAGTGGTTAAGAGCATGTACAGGACTTTCAGAGTCTCCAAGATCTCAGAACCAATACTAGGTATTTCACAACCTACTATAACTCTATCCCCATGAGAAACGACAGTCTACTCTCAATCCATAAGGGACTTGCACACATGTGATATACATACATAGACATGATGTTTATAAAATTTCTAAATAACACAACGTTAATTTGAGAAATAAAAGAGCTTTGAAAACACCTTATTTCAATGAATGTCCCTGAAAAAGCCAAATTCAAGTTAAATGTTTTATAGACTAGTAAATTTAATTAGTTCCCTTTGTAACTATTTATCATTCATTTTTGTGTTTGACCTTATCTTCATTTGATAGTGAGGTAAACATTTTGATGGCATGAAATCTATATACCACTAACTTCTACTACCATAAATTTTAAGAATGTTCTCAGATATTGTATAAAACCTACAGTCAAGTCAATACCCTTTACCTAACTTAATAAGTTTGCTATATACCCTCCTCTGATAGCCTATAATGTCTCTGGGTATTTAGTAATGTCTTTGTCCTATGACTATAAAAATTCTTTATGTCACTAACACTAATAATGCCTGAAGAGGCAATATCAAAACTTACTATTTTGTGACCTTCTTAACAGCATTATTTTAAAAGATTTTAATTAGATTTATCGTACATGTGAGGAAAATGTTTCATTTAAAGATCATAATTAGGTATGAATATCTGTTTCAGTTTATGATTAGGGGAGACCTAAAGACTCAAGAAAATATGAAATATTATCATTGTTAAAATTTGATAGTGAATAAAAACTCATACCACACATTTGGGTAACAAGAACTGAAGAACATTCACCTTTTATAGACCTGGAATCCTTTCCCCTGATGGATAGCTTTTATAGAGGCAGAAGATACTGTTCCAGTTCCTGAAGAAAATTCCCCAACAGTTTCATCCAATTGTGAATCCTGCAAACTAAAATAATTCATAGTCTGATGGGACATGCTCATTGGTACAATAGTAGCATGAAGTTTCTGGAGTGGGAACTAAATCCGAGGCTTATTTCACAGGAAGATCTCAAATCTGGTGCTGCACTTCTAGTCAAAAACCCATGGCTAGGGATGTCAAACACACTAGAGGAGAACCTTAAGTACATAACACAGAACTTTCTTCTAAATATGTACCCCTACACCCTTAAGACAGGTTACAGAGACTTACAGTTAGTCCAATTAAAGAAAATAAGTGACAGTGTAATACTTAGTCCAAATGAGAATGTCTATGTATCTACCTTAAGGCTCAGGAAACATTATGAGAAAAAAAAAGGTTGAAAATATTGTCACAGCCAGAATTTAGAGAAGATTGTTATGAAATCACATGTTCTGGGACTACAGAGTTTTTGCATTCATGAGTTAACAGCATGTGTAACTCTCTACACAAAACCTTCACAAGCTCAAGCCAGCTAATGTTTTAACATGAATAGGAAAGTGGTCTACTAACTGTGAAACTATGGACAGTGAGTGACTGTGGTAAAGGAGAAAAAAATCTTCCTTAGGGGTAAGATACCTTGAAGTTTTCCCATGCTCCAGTAGCTGATAACATTAACTATATGAATATTAACATCACTTCGTGGACTCAGTGGATTATAAACATGAGAAAGTCATAAAGTATCGAAGAGACATTAAAAGGTAAAGTAAAAATATACTTAATACACTTATAATGGAGTTCATACTTCATAATTATGAAAAAAAAGTTCTTAGATATATATTTCTAGGCTATAACATGTCATTCAGAGCAATTTAAATTGATTCTCTTAAGTCACAATCATTCATATTTGTCTCAAAATAGATTATTTTTTGTCCTCATTAAATGATAGCTATATTTTTGTCTCCTGAATTCGAAAACACTTAAAATAATTATCAAATCAGGATTAAAATAATGAATTATATTGAGTTGTATCTTAAGCTAAAAGATTTAAGCATTACAATTTTAGGGATAGTCTAAAAGTAGTTTTCACATTCAATGTAAATCTATATGTTCTGAAAATTATATAAAAGAAACTAATGCAAAAATATTAAGTCAAAGAAACATGGAAAAAGAATTATGACATAGTTAAGTGTAAGAGAAAACCACTAATGATAACAACAAAATAAAAGAGATAATTTTTGTTTTTGCTTTCCATTTTTTAAAATACATTAAGTTTTCAACACTGATAAACAACAAAAATGAATATTAGCAGGTAAATAAAAATTATAGAGATGACATGATTCAATTATATAGGCATGTAATATTTTACTTAATCAACATAAAACTGGTTGCTTTAAAGTAATATTAATATAGTTTGAAACACATTTTCATAAGCCTCCAAAATTAAATTTTTATATTTAATTTTATCTTAAATTATCCCATTATTATTTTTTTAAAAGAATAAGACACAGTTGATAGGACAAAGAGGTAACCTGCAGAACAGGAAAAGTTTTTTTTCAACTCCAAAATCCGATAGAGATCATTAGCTAAATTAGATAAGAAACTCAAAAAAAAGACATTAAAAACTAAGTAATCCAATTTAAAAATCAGGTACCAATTTATTCATAGACTTTTCAATAGAGGAATCTCAAATGGCTGGAAATAATGTTCAACATTCTTAGCTATCAGGAATGTCCAAATCAAAACTATTTTGAGATTCTTACACCTGTCAGAATAGTTAATATCAATAATAAAATAGACAGCCCAGTCTGGTGAGAATGTGAAATGAGGGGAACACTGTTGCATTGTTGATGAGAGTACAAATTTGTACGCTATTATGAAAATGAGTATGGTGGTTCCTCAGAAAGTTAGATATTATGTACCTCTAGACCAACATATACCACTCTTTGGCACAAATGCAAAGAATACTCCATTATACCACAAGAACACTTGCTCAGCTATGTCCACAGCAGCTCTATTCATAACAGACTAAAAATTGGAAACAATCTAGACTTTCCAAAAGTAATTAATTGATAAAGAAATGTAGTATATGTCCACAATGGAGTATTACTCAATGGTTAATAAATGACATCAGGAAATTCACAGGTAAATGGATAGTAGGGGGAATATCACCATGAGTGAGGTAACCTGGAAACAGAGAAAATAGGATAGATACTATGAGTGGAGTGGGAAAGATGAGGACAGGAACAAGAAAGATCATGTCGGGGAACAGATGGAGGGAAAGTATGTGAGAAGAGACAGCTAGAATTAGGGGAGATTTGGGAGGAAGTATGGAAATCTAGTGCACTGGAAACTTCATTGAATCTGTAAAGTATCCCTTCTAGAGAAGACTCCTAGTAATGGAGGATAAGGAGTCTGATCTGGCCATCTTCCATAGACCTACAAGAATTCCAGTGGTATAATTCAGTTCATTTGGGAGACTTTCTGGCTGAGGAGGTCCTGGGGTGATCACTGATCTCGGCTAATGTTAGGATAGAAGGTCATTCTCTGAATACAATTGGAAAGACTTAATTGTCAAGGACAACTTTCAAACAGATGATTGAAATTATATAGGTTGACTTGGAGCTTGGAGCCTTCACCACTGTATTTTGTATCTTTTAATGTAAAGAGGTACTCTTTAGGGTATGGAAAAAGAAACCTAGGCACAAACCAAGCCACAAAACACTTAACCTACAACTTGTCCTGCCTGCAAGATATGCTGAGGCATAAGTGGTGAAAAACTTGTGGGAGTGTACAACCACGATTAGTTTTAGCTTAAGGCTCACTCAACCAGAAGGAGTATAGGTCTTACACTGCCTGGATCTAAATTTATGGATATGGTGGCTCATATTCTTTTCTCACTTGTTTATAAATTACATTAAATTATTAATTAAATTAAAATAGTTGTAACTCATGAGTTAAAATGATTCCATGTTGGAAAACGTAACAACAATAGCAAATGATAAGTACAATTTAGTTATTTGTCCTAAAATATTGAGTTGGAAACTGAGCTAAAAACATAATTTCCATATTTAAAACATACACCAGGATTCAAAAGACAAAGCCTTTTTAACAGTCTAACATATGCTTTCCACTATTGAAATGATACATTCTAAAAGTGACAAATTTCAGTATTAAGTTACAAATTACTTGGTACATTTGAATTATAGCTCTTAAGTATTAGTGCCCATGAATTAAAATGGATCTAAAAGCAATAATTTCATCATCAGTTTCAGGAAAAAATTACAACTGCTAACTGAATATTTAAAAAAAAAAAGCAATTACTATAGAGAACTTAGCAATTAACACCTGAAACAACACTTACATATGTGACAGGTTTATGATACTTACCTTTTTGGAGCAATGAAAAAATAAAATAACTTTCACAAAATAAAAAGGTGAAAACAAAAAAAATACTCTTGTTGAATAACTATAAGGATTAAAATGAAGAATTATGTTTCTTTCAAGCTGAATACCATATTTTTCTAATATAAAATAATCCATGATTTTGAATTAGATAAATCAACAAAGACTATAAGATCACCACTTATCTTACAAAACCGTGTTGAAAACCAAGATGTTTAAGATCTGTTTTTCATACATGTATCTGTCAACAGAGACATTGTCATTTCTGGCATGGTCCCTTTTCCAATTTTATAATTTCCTTATCAGCATGGATAACAGTAAAAATTAATTTGTAGAGCTATCATACTAATCAAGTGCACTAAAATGAATATGTAGTCCTTTAAAGGTAATTATATTCCACTATTAAAACTTCCAAAAATGTTACTGACTGTATATTTGAATAAATATCACCAAAACTTGTGACAAACAGCAAGTTTTTCAAGTAATATGTTAATTACCTTGGTTTAACCATATATTATATACAATGTATATGCACGAATTCTCATATTTAAGTGTGACATAGTTACCATGTTTCCACAGTAAAATTTTGGAATATCTAAAAGAGAATAAAGAATTAACGTAAAACCTGGATAGTGCATAAAAATACTATGAAGTACTGTGTGAAATACAGTACTTTTGGACCTAACATGTCTATTGGAATTATATTCTCAGAGCATCTGTGAAACTTTCAGGAGACCTATATACTAGATCAAGCCCACAAATATTACAGCTTGAGGTAAGAAACTTATATGATTTCACTCCCAGATGAGGAGATAGCTGACAGTTAGTTTTCTTTCTGGATTTCTACTAGTTAAATGCCTGTCCTCCCATGGATGACCCTAAAGCTACTAACAAAAGGTAGTACAATTGGGTGAAATTGACTATAAATTTTAAAAATCCATAAAAAGATGACACAAATTTGGAAGGGGACATGTTTGGGAGACATTATTGAACAAAACAGGGGTGAATATGGTCATTATATATTTGATATTTGTGTTCTTTATTTCTTACGTTTGCTATGATAAAACACTATGGCCAAGAGCAACTTGGTAAGGAAAGGATTTATTCACATTATACACTGTACCAGTGGGGTTTCTGGGTCCTGGGTGGCTATATGTTATAACTGTAATTCTTGCTTGATAGCTGTTTTGTTATATGTAATTTTGCTATGTTAAAATTAAAACCTTCCTTTTTGATTAGACAGAAAGTGGGAAGTGATGTGGGAATGCCTTTCTGTATGCTGTGAATAACAATCTTTAAAGGAGCTGTTTTGAGCCATGACAGGCACCATAGAAGAAGCAGGAGGAGAAGCAGGATGGAGTCAGGCAGACCTAGCCAGATACCCAAGAAAAAACAAGCATTTAAGGAACACAGGTGAGCCACAGGCCATGTGGCAGACAGATTAATAAGAATGGGTTGATTTCAGATGTAAGAGCTAGCTAGCAATGTGCCTGAGCCATAGGCCAAACAGCATGAACTTAATATAAGTGTCTGAGTCATTTCTGTGGCCTGAACAGCTGCAGGTTGCTAAGGGGTCTGAGGCTGCAGGTGTGTGCGTCTGGACCTCTGGCCACCTGGGACCAAGAAACTCCCTCTACAACAATACTCTAGGTCACAGTTCATTATTTATAACTCAAAGCAGAAACTAAACTCATGAACACATAAGCAGACCAAATTATTTCATACGGTATTTCCTCTGCCAGAGAGCTTACTCCTTGCCAGTGAACTATAGCAGAAATCATGAAGTAATAGTGCTTGCTTGCTGATCTCTACCTCTCTCAGACCTATACTTATGTAGCTTCCTTGTAAGCTCTGGATTTTCTGCCCAAGAAATGTAACTACAGTGGAGAAGTCCATATGCCAAAGTCATAAATACAATTTCTTTATTTAGACTTTCTTTTCAGATAACTCCAGTTATATAGCATTGATCATTATTAGTAGGTAAAATAACATGTATAACATTCTCAAAGAATAATGTAAAATAAAATATGTGATACACAATGAATATCTAAAGTTTATCCAATTTTTTTTAAATTCTAAGATTTAAAAATCCATAAAAATGGGGGGAAAAAAAGGTGTGATGAATAAATAATTCTCAAACATCAGCCCACAAAAGTATTTGAAAAATTATTAGGGCATCTTTTTTTATTTCTTAATAAGCACAAAAGGATGACTACGAAGAATTAGATTAGAAACAAAAATGAATTATGTCTTGAAACTATGTCTTATATGCTACATTGAAGTATATTTTCCTATTAGTTTTATACATTCATAGATATTTGTTTTAAAATATCTACAAGAATTATTTTAAAAAGAATATAGAAAACATTTTCAGAAGATATAGTTTCCATTTGTTGTACATGTATGAAATATGCTTTTTTGTGCCTTTGATCTTTATTCAATATTCTGTCTAGTTTCTCCAGTTAATTATAAATTTGAATTTTTATTATTGATAAGATTGCCCACTTTCATTCTATGATTATTATGACATTTTTCTTTCATAATTTACTTTCCTATCATTCTTAATTGTATCCCACAAATATTAAATTTATGTACATATAAGTATATTTTTTCTCACATCCAACTTCATTTTTTCCTTTTCTGTAATAGAGAAAATGCTATATATTGAATTTAGTTTGAAGTTTATTTTGTTAAATATTAGGATAGCTACACCAGCTTATTTCTTGAGGCCATTTGATTGGAAAGACTTTTCCCAACCCTTTACTCAGAGGCAGTACAAATATTTGAATTTGAGGTGTGTTTCTTGTATGTATCAGGATAGATCCTGTTTTCATATCTATTATGTTAGTCTGTGTCTTATTATAGGTGGCTTGAGTCTATTGATAGCAAAAAATATTAATGACCAGTGATTGTTAATTCCTATTATTTTATGGTAGTATATGTGTGTTTCTCTTCTTTAGGGTTTGTTTCTTGGATTATCTACTGCTTATGGCTTTGTGGGTGTATCTAGCTTCCTTTGGTTGTAATTTTTCCTAGTGATTTTTGTAGGGCTGGATTTGTGGATATTGTTTAAATCTAGTTTTGTCATGGAATATCTTGTTTATTCTATCTATGTTGATTGAGAGTTTTGCTTGACATAGTAGTGGGATGGCAGACATGGTATTTTAATGTCTGTATAATATCTAACTAGGACCTTTTGGCCTTCATTGAGTAATGTGGTGTTATACTGATGGGTTAACCTTTAATATAGGTAACTTGACATTTTTCCTTTGAAGCTTTTAGTATTCTTTCTTTATCCTGTAGGTTTACTGACTTGATGATTATGTGGCTATCAGATTTTTTGTGGGGTTCAGTCTATTTGATGTTCTATAAGCTTCTTGTATCTTCATAAGCTTTTTTGTTTTTAGGTTGGAAAAACTTTCTTCTATGATTTTGTGGTTTTTTTTTTTAAACTTTAGAGTTTTCTTTGGTGAATCTATTTCCTTTATTGTATCTTCCATTCAAGAGATTCTCTCTTCTTTTTCTTGCATTCAGTTATGTATATTTTCTTCTGTAGTTCCTTTTTCTTTTCTCAGATTTTTCATTTCCAGCATTCCCTCTGTTTGTGTCTTGTTTATTGCTTCTATTTCAGTTTTTAAGTCTTTCACTGTTTCCATAACCTGTTTCTTTTCTTTTATTTTCTTCTTCTTTTTTTTTTGGTTCTCTAATCTTTCTTTAAGAGATTTACTGTTTTGTTCGAATTTCTAGATTGTCTTTTTCACTTTGAGTTTATATTTCTTTTTAAAATTTACACTTTAAAGGCTTCTATCATCTCTATAAAGATCTTTTAAGGTCATTTTACTCTGCTTTTCTATACTAGAATGTTCTGTTCTTGCTGCTATATACACACTAGTTTCTAGTTGTGCTATACTGTCCTTGGAGGTCTTGGAGAACTCTTTGGCAGTAGAATCTGTGTCTTATGGAGCAATTGAGATCTGTAGCTGGAGCTTTTGTGAAGGAACTCTCCAGAGTATGTGCCTCAGAAAACCACCTTTGTAATGGAGATCTCCCAAGGCTTTGTCTCAGGAAACAGGTCTTGTGATAGAGCTCCAGAATCTCTGTCTCAGAAAGCAGCTGGAGCTGGAGCTCTTCTGCTGGGGATCTCCAGAGATTATGTCTCAGAAAGGAGCTGACTTTTGAAGTTGGGTGGTTTTGAAAAATATATTGAGGCTTGTAGGGTAAAGAGTTCAATGAGAGGTATAGATAGTGAGGTTTGAAGGTAAGGGTCCTATTTGCTTTCCTGCAGCTAAAGCTGAGGTGGGTTAGAGGGAATGTTTAGTGTCCAGGTGCCCAGATCTGGGCAATTTCCTAGCTGGCTTCACTGATTAGTTGAGAGGAGGGTAATGCACCTCTTCTGAAGAGGCTCTCTAGAGGCTGTTGCCCAAAATATAGTTTCTTAACATAGTTCTTTATTGCCTGACAATTCCCTTAAAAGTTATCCAAACTCATATTTGTAGTTAATTAAATTCAGATATTATTATTTCTAACTAATCCTTGCTTTCTGGATATCTTTATTGTTTGAAACTCAATATTTCTTAATTTAATCCATTATTTTAATTCTGATTTTTGAGATAGGTTTTCTATATATATCAAAAGCAGTCCTTGAACTCATAGGCAACCTTCCCTGCTTTCCAGCTGAATGATGGCATTGGAGATATAAGCCATTAATGGTCAGCTACATTTTTCTAATTCTTATATACACACGTAGTTTATGTATGCTATTTTCATTTTATAATATTAATTCTCAATGCTATTAACTTTGTTGAAACACAAAACTTTAAACATTTCATACTGTCACTACTATTTTTATTTATGCAATTTATAATTTTATTATATTTTTCATAACCATGAGTTATAAAATTTTCAATAACATTTTAGTATTTTAAAATTTTTATCAAATGTATTCAGAATTTATCTTTATATAATTATTGCCACAAATTATCATTATATAATTATTGCCACAAGATATGATTAACTGAAGTAAATCAAAGTCATTCTCAAACATTATAAATGAATCATTTATGACGAAAATAGTATAATTTAAATGGATATATGGAGTATACTATGTTTTTTACTATAAGTACAGATGATTTAATATTTAATGTTTTTCATCGATACAGCTGATATTAAATGGAAATAACTATGTCAGAAAATTTTCATTTGAAAGGGATAGATAACAGTGATTACTATGGGAAAGTCTAGGAAAAATAAATTAAGTCTGTCTTTTAGGGCATTAACACACATAGAAAAATGAATGTGTACATAAGCCCTTGCTTATGTGATTTTCGTCAACACATTTATACAGCTTAAGATTCACAGCCTGTACACACACACACACACACACACACACACACACACACACACACACACACATATATATATATATATATATATATATATATATATATATATATATATATATATACCCTGTGTGCATATATATATATATATATATATATATATATATATATATATATATATATATATATTCATTCTTAGGCCAACCTTGTCTAGACAATTCCTCAATTAAAAGTATCTTCCCAAGGTGATTGTAGGTTGAGTAAAATTGACAGTTCAAAAAAGGTACCATCAAAATCAGTCAATAGATATTTCTCTGTGGACTATGTATTTTACTACAACTGTTCAAACTTTTTTATAGAAAATTCCAATTGAATTAATATGATTATGTTATAATAAAGTTTTATTCCAAAATCATGTAGTCAGACTATGTTGATAGTCCTATGGAAATAGTACCATCCTTGATACAATGGTAATTATAAAATGATGCACTTCTTAATAATTAAATTCATTTAATCTAAGTAAATTTATAGAGGCTCCACATACAAATATTTCCAGTGAAATACATTGGATTGTTTTTCCCCTTTTTCACCACTATCATGTTTTGAGACATTGTGCTTCCCATAACAAGGATATGTATGTCAAACTAGAAGGTAAGAATCACATTAAACTAAAATCTTTGTTGCTTACTGGAGACTTTGGGATCTCAGTACTGGGAATAGTAAATACAGAATTCCGTATACTATACAGGCAAGAATAAAACATTGGAACAGAATAGTATATTACTATATCAATTAAAGTGGCCAGTGCAGAAAGGTTTATTTCAAAGCTTTGAGAAGTTATGTTTTTGTTATGGTCTATTAGGGTTAATCTTCAGTGTCAATTTTGATAGAATCTGGAATAATCTAAAACTATGCCTTTGAGTGGACATATGAGTACATTTTAAATCATTACTAATAAATTGCTCTCAGACAGCAGCCCAAATATAAGAAGATCTGATGAAATATCAGTGCTACTTGCCTACAAGGCTTTACTCTTTGCAAGTGAATATGCATATCTGATGCTGCTTTTGTTCTTGGAGTGTCAGAATACAGATTCTTTGGAATCCAACATGGATTGGAGAATATCAAGCCCCCGAAAATCTTCCAGATTGGGAAAGCTAAAACAGTTCATGAACTGAGCCACTACAGGATTCTTTTTGAATTACCCAGCCTTCATCAGTTGTAAGCCATTAAAGTCAACTTATTTTATAATAAATACTTAAATATTATATTGGATATGATCTTTAAGTAAACCTTGAATAGGTGTGAATCATAACTTGTGGACAAATAGTTTGAAGCACTGAATGCTATAGCTTGCCCCAGTAGCCTCATTTTGAAAAAAAAAATAGCCCATTTGCTATGAGAAAATAATACCCTAAGGGTTCCTATACAAAATAAAACTATTTTAGAAAATGAGTATCTATCAAGGTACCCTTTATCAGGTGGTATATTCCTCCTACATCTATTAGTTAATAATGTTTATACTTCCCCTTGTTTTTGTTTTTTTCACTGATCCAATAGCAAGCTTTTCCACACTATTGAGACTATATTACATACACATTAAGGGGCTAACTTTTCTCAATGAAAAGCAGACATAGAATATGAAAAGTTCTCTCCATTTACTCTAAGATAGGGTCAATTATTTGGTTTAATGCTTGTATTATGGATTTGGTATGCAAACATACTGAATTTTGTTTCTTCTTGAAACCCAAGTTCATCTTTTATGTCTTAGTTCTCCAATTTTCTAGATACTCCAACTTCTAAGACAAATTCCCAATAAATTAAAACTGACATGTTCAACAATCTGCTTTTCAAGGACCCCACTCAAAGCACCAATAATATAGTGGTAAAGTTTACCGTACTCCAAAAATCTATTACAATCATTATCTAGAAAAAATATGCCAAGTTTCTTGATTTTTCCATTAATTTTATTCACGGACATGACATTAAATAATACCCCCTTCAGAATTTTGTCTACTTTAAAAACATATAAATGAAACTAGTGTGTGTGTTAATATCCCCCATGGGTAGATATTCCTATATTAAATTTTATGATACAGAGAGTAATATTTATATTAACTATATAATTTGCTTTATTTTCTCTATTATGTAAAGTTTAACATAAATACATTAAAATGTGTTTGGTTGGAAAAGCGTTGATTGCTTCCTCATTTCTATTACAATGTGATGGATATTTCTACATTCATTTTGTTATAGAAATATGAAATATTCCTCTCATGAAAACACCTAGATGAATGATCATAACAATATATGATAGTAAAATTTTATCTTCATAGTGTAATTAGAGATTATTCAAAACTAATTGGACTAATAGCAATAAACTCATAAACTCATAAAAACATAAAAGTATAATTTTTCCACATAATTGGCAGTACTTATTGATAGACCCACTTCTTATGAGAAATTTGTCAATTAGTTTTTATAAAATTGTATTTCATAGTTGTAATTCCATCTTCTTTGGTAATTAATGATGTTTTATAATTTTATATTTATTGGTATCACTCACAATTGTCAGTATTTAGTAACTTTGAAATATTTATTTTTATTGCATTTTCTGTTTCAATTATTGTTTTTTTGCTGATATGTAGTCATTGTTCCACTCTCTGGAAGTCAAAAGGGGTGCTTGTGGGGGTACATTAAGTAAAGGGTATGGTAAATTCTAGGTAAAATTAGGGTGTCAGACTTGGGTGACTAGAAAATTTTAAGTAGGTAGAAATATGAAATGGAAATGGATATATGAAAGTAAATTGGGGGTAGGAAAGTAATCCAAAGAAAGGGTGGATGAAAACTTTTTAAAACCTATAATCCCATTAACCAATTAAAATTTAATTAAAATGTTATATCATTAAAATATTATATAAAGAAATCCTTAAAGATCAATAGCTCCCTCTTTATCAAGAGCACATTTTGGACCAAAAGTGGATCACTGAGACACATAATCAGCCAACTCTTATTACATCAAGTAAAGGTCACTGTGATACACAATATATTACCTCCACCTCCAAATGGACCAAGAGCTCAGATTGGATAAAAAGATTTATTCTAAGACACAAACATGGCCAGAACATTTTGCACCAAAATCAGCACCCTGAGATACAGACACACACAGTGATCTCAGATTCCAGCACAAGAGTACATATAACAATGTAAGAAACAGTATGGCACCACAAGAATCTGGTAGTTCCACAATAACAAGACATGAACATGGCAATGCAGAAGAATCAGAAGTAACTGACACTGAAAAAAGCTTTATGAAGATAATAAAAGCCCTAAAAGAGGATATAAAAACATCTCTTAAAGAAATAGAAGAAAAAACAAAAACTTGGAAGATATCAACAAATTCCTGCAAGGAAAAAAATTCCAAAAATCCTAATCCAAAAGGTAAAAACAAATGTCAAGATTTAAAAATTGAAAGAGAATTAATAAATAAGGCACAAACTAAGGCGATAATGGAATTAGGAAATCTGAAGAAATGAACCAGAACTAAAGATGCAAGCATAACGAACAGAATGCAAGAGATGGAAAATAGAATCTTTGGGATAAAGGATTAAGAGGAAATAGATATGTCAGTCAAAAGAAACAATTAACAAAAAGACATAAAGCCAAACATCCAGGATATAGAACACCATGAAAAGACCAAACCTTAGAATAATTGGAATGGAAAAAGGAGAAGAGTACCAGCACAAAATCACAGAAAATATATTCAACAAAATTATAGAAGAAAACTTTCCCAACCCAAAGAAGGAAATGCCTATAACAATACAAGGAGCTAATAGCATACCAAATATATTAGTCTCCCCAAAATTTGCTTACCACATAATAATGAAGTCACTAACCCTACAGAATAAAAAAAGAATACTAAGACCTGCCAAGGAAAAAGACCAAGTTACCTATAAAAGCAGACCTATAAGAATAACACCAAATTATTCAATAGAAACGATGAAATCCAGAAGGTCCTGGTCAGATGTTATTCAGACACTAAAAGACCAAGGTTGTGAGCCCAGACTATTATACCCACCAAAACTACTATCACCATAGATGGAGTAAACAAGATATTTCTCAACAAAACCAGAGATTTAAACAATACCTATCTACAAATCTGGTCTTACAGAAAGCACTAGAGAGAAACTCCAATGTAAGGAAGCTAGATACACCCGTGAAAATACAGGCAATAGATAATCATCTTACAGAAGCATACATGAAAGAAGGAAAACACATACCACCATCAAAAATAATAGAAAATAAAAATCACTGATTATTAATATCATTTAATATCAATTGACTCAATTTACCTATGAAAAGACATGATCTAGCACAATGGATAAAAACAGAATGCAGCCTTCTGCTGCATACAAGGCACACACCTCAATTTCAAAGATAGACACTGGCTCAGAATAAAGTATTGGGAAGATACTTTCCAATCAAATGATCCTAAGAAACAAGCTTGTGAAGCCATCTGTATATTTAACAAAAGAAACCTCAAACTAAAATCAATCAAAAGAGATCTAGCCAGACATTGCTGATACATCTCAATAACAATCCACCAAGATGAAGTCTCAGACCTGAATATAAGGGCATGCACATATGTAAAAGAAACATAACTAAAGCTTAAATTCCGTATCAAATCTCCCACATTAATAGTGGGATATTTCAATACTCCACTCCACTCTCTCACCAAGGAAT